>CM073501.1:2165000-2784642 GCA_037074585.1 Biancaea sappan | reverse complement strand
GTCTATATTTTTTGTAAATTTATAACTCTAAACATAAAAAACTAATTAATTTATTATATTAAAATTTTAATATAAAAAATTAAAAAATATATATTTAATTACAACTAGTTCAATCATTATTTAATGATAGTCAGACCAATAAAACATTTAACCATGAAATAACTGGTCTGAATTTTTAAATCACCTAATTTTTGAATGTCAATAATTTTAAATTTTAAATCATAAGATATTAGGATAAAAATGAGCCAAATGAGATTGTACTAAATCCTATTTACCTTATTTTTAGAAAATGTAAAAGCCTGATTGAATGACCAATGCAACAGTAGAACGCGCTTTATTGGGGCCATGCACTCAACCTTTATTTTTTTAAAGGGAATGTCGTTAGTTTGCTTAAAGAGTGATAAAGTGTGATATTCTTACATTTTTTATAGATTCGTTGTAAGTTTACATCTATTTTAAATTAAAAAGTATACTAATCCATAATATTTGAATTAGGTTGGGTTGGCGAAAAAAATTCCAAATCAACCCACCATCCTATGGTTCGTGTAATAAATTGAATGCAAGTTTAACATGCCCAATTTGCGCCAATTCACCAATCTACTACTTTAAAAAAATTATATATATATATATATTTATTTATTTATTAGATATCTAAAATTTTGAACTATTTGCTTGATATGTTATACTTGTATATTTTTTCAGTCAAACTATAATTTTCGACTTATTTGTAACTAAAAAAAATTAAACTTAAAATTTGCATAACATAATTTGATTTAGACAAAAATATTATTCATGCCTGTGAACTATATTTTGTATCAAT
Source organism: Biancaea sappan (assembly GCA_037074585.1). Taxonomy (NCBI): domain Eukaryota; kingdom Viridiplantae; phylum Streptophyta; class Magnoliopsida; order Fabales; family Fabaceae; genus Biancaea; species Biancaea sappan. Next base: position 2,783,822 of record CM073501.1, on the reverse strand, counting down.
TTGTAACATATGTTTTTAGATAGTTTTGATTATCCCTCTAAGCATGGTATTGTCCAAAAATTTAACTCCAGATGTTGACATAACATCCAATCTTATATATATCAATATCAAATTATCAATCTTAAATGTGTTAGATATCATATGCCAATTTAAAATGAACAATATATAATATATAGTTTTTTTCTAAATGCAAAATGTCTTTAAAAATTACTGTCACGACCCGTTTTCTGGGCACATGACCGGCACAATGATGAATATCCCATCACTGTAAGCCTTTCGATAAATTCTACCCATGAGTTTAGTCATTATCAAAATAACCATTTCTGAAGAAAATATATCAAATTTTCTTATTTGAAATTCATAGAGATGATTTTCACATAATAATAGATTCTAAAATATATTATTATGCTGACATACAAACCAAATGCCAAACCCCTGATCTAGATGTCCTAGATGATTACAGAGCAACATAATCTACAACAATAGAGGGGCCTACCCGATAGCGGGAGGGTCCAAAGTGATTTACTCTTCTAGCGGATATTCTTCACTGGCAACCTGATCTGAACAAAAAGGTTGTACAAACAATGTGAGTTTTTAAACTCAGTGAGCAAATCGACCTTGCAATTATTAACAACATATTTAAGATCAAACCAAATCACATTTCAAACAATTCAAACAATTCATACAATTCTAAATCAAGTTCCCAGACATTTTTCGGGTCCCGTCCACAATAAGTGGCCGTTGCCCCACGGCCCCTGCCGTATCCTCCCTTATTTCACCCCTGTCCTCAAAGGGACAAATCTGTAGTCTAACCTTATTTCACCCCGTCCTTAAAAGGACTAATATCATATTCAATATCACGTGGCTATAGTGATTTCATTCCACCCTTATTTCATCCTATGGGATCCCATAAACTTTATTTCCGTTTCTATCAAGATCAAACACAACCACATTACACAATCATAGGCAACCATATGCATCTCATTTCAGGAAAAGTTCACAACAGAATCATATTTACACATTTCAATGTATAACATGAATGCATGAATTTCATGTCACATATATATATAGAGTATACTTTTAATATATACATTAAATAAGCAAACAAGGTAAGGTAGGATCTCTCACCTCGATTCCATACGAGTATCACTTCTCTAAGTCGTTACGGACAAGAGTACACAAATAAATTTCAGTATACCGCTACAGAGATTTTCATGAAAGATTAGAGAAAACAAGTTAGGATTGTTTTCATACAGATACTGTTCATACATACGTTTACTATTCATATATACGGTCACTATTCATACGTACGGATACTATTTATACATACGGATAATATTCGTACATACGGTCACTATTCATACGTATGAATACTACTTTTACATACGTTTACTATTCATATATACGGTCACTATTCATACGTACGGATACTATTTATACATACGGATAATATTCGTACATACGGTCACTATTCATACATATGAATACTATTTTTACGTATGATTACTATTCATATATACGGTTACTATTCATACATATAGGTACTATTCATACCAGAAATACAGAATACAATCTGTAAAAGAGTACACCAGGTAAGTTCCCAGGAAAGAGTGGAGGGTCACACTGGACACACTTAAAAACCAGGTCTTTCCTTAGCCAGAACTTTCCTAGACATGTATTCTTCACAGTTTACATTCTATTTCGGTAATCAGAGAATCAAAATAACATATAAACAGCTAAGGACAGTTTTTCTGATGTGGAAGATCAGCCAAAGCCGCAACCACAGAGCATACTTAAGAAAATAACTTCTAAATTTGAAAGACATAGAAAGGGCATAGTATCCTTACCTAAGCTGAAAAGGAAAGGCCCAAAATCTCAAAGGCCTAGCATTTGAGTAAGAGAAACTTAAGGAGAGAAGAAGAGAAGTTGAAGGTGTGAGTTTAGAAGTGAAATGGAAGAGCCTATTTATAAGAAAAGTCAACGGTACTATTTATCACTATATACTAATAAAATATTCAATTTACTATTCATAAAAATGACATTTCTAATAAAATAATCCACGTTAATCATTTACGGTTACTGTGCAAATTTCGGAAAAGTCGCAGGCGGTTTACTATTGAAAAAATTAAGGGGAAAACTATCATTTCACCTTAAACCTTTAAGTTTCTTTTCAATTCAGTCCTTTCACTTTAGTCCCTGAGGGTATTTTTACACATAAAACGTCATTTTCTCCCAAGAACTTCTTTCTAGTTTTTTTCTTATGACCAAACCACATCTAGTACTTGACATTTTGATTGTATAAATGAACAGTACCATATACATAAATAGTATTATATGGGTGAATAGTACCGTATACTGAAATAGTAACAGTAGTTTGTAAACAAATATTTATATTTTATTTTTCATGGGTATTACATTATCACCCCCTTAAGAGAATTCGGTCCCCCGAATTCAAAACTCATCTCAAGAGTGAAATAAGTGTGATTACTTCGTCTATATCTCATCCTTTGTATCTCTTTCTTTCCAAACCTCTTCACATCCTTGGTAAGATTTACAAGAACACTATAGCATCGACTGTGAACTCTAGACCGTATTATTAATAATTTTCATAGGAATTTTTGCCTTTTCTAAATAGCAAACAATCTCTTCCTCATCAGTTTGATCTTCTCCACAACATTTTGTACCATAAAGTGTCTCATCCTCATAACCTTTACCAAACTTAAACCATCTGATCAGAGACGAACTCTGTCTCTATGTAAAACCTCAAATAGGTGTCTTCTCAAAAGTGACACGTGGTCTTTCTAATTTATACTGAATATCAGGACACAAGTTATCACACACATAACTTATAACTTTTACGAATACAAGCACCTCACCTGAAGACATCATTTTGGCCATAGGCAATATTCTTGCCCGAAGGTGATCCTTCTACCTTAAGGCGATACTCTCAGCTGAATGCGTCATATAAAAAGAAAAATCACGTAAAATTATTACATAAATCTCTAGGAAGAACAATCCCAGAAAATGTGTTAAGTAAATAACATACTCCTCATGCATAATTATAAAATAAATATATATAGAAATTCCTCTCACCTCAATGACTCATATAGAGTCGTATCCCTTCAATGCTTAGGGCAAACCCATAGTTCTCTATATATAGGTTCATAAAATACTTATTCAGCATTCCTCCATAGCTCAGAAGTGCAATGAAATATCATTTTAGTAACTCTGCTCAGTCAAAAAGATATTACTATACTATGCTTTAGAATCAAGTATGAAATATAACAAGTCCAATATCTTCTCATTCCTCAAGTTCTTTCAGTAAAATGAATCACTTCAACAAAGAAGATCTAGATACTAACTTAAATTTTATTTCTAGTACATAGATAATTTTAATACGTGAAGCTTACACCAAATGTAGCTTTAGGTACAAACAAAAGAAAAATAAATTAAGGACGAGGAGGCTTTTGAAATGTAAAAGGTGCTCCAGGTCTAGAAGAGGAAGGTGCTTCAGACCTTAAGGAGGAAGCTAATCGTTGTAGCCTAGAAAGGGTTTCTGGAGGAAGCGCCTGAGAAATTTGGCGAAGAGCAGAAGTTACTCCGTTCATACAGTCAATACACCTTGCTTGTTGGTCACGAAAATTTTGAGTTGCAAACATTGAATGTCTATCAACTCGATTAGCTAGTTCCCCGAAACGACGGTTTATCAGTTTCTCTTGGTTTTCAAAGAGACGATTTATTAGTCGCTTCTGGTCCTCTGTCTTATATTCCAGGCTCTCTATCTTATGCTCCAGGTTTTCGATCTTACGCTCTAGGAACGCAAGCTTATTTTCTGAGGATGTTGCAGTGCTGTCCTCCTCCAACTCTATTACATCCCTCTTTCTCTTCTTTAGTTCTGGTGACCTGTCTACAGGTCTCTCCCCTTTGTTGTCTCCAAGACTTAGATTTAAATCAAGCTCTACGTTGCCAGTCTCAAAATTCAAGTTAAAAGACTTATTATCAGCCATTGCTCTAAGGATCTCAGAAATAACTTCGAAGGAGAAAGGAATGAAAATTGAGAAATAGGTATGTAATGAAAGAAGTAGGTTTGCTTGGTGCGATGAGTAGAGTAACGGGCATACAAGATTTATAGACAACCCGAAGCCCCTGGAGCTAAAGCCACCACAACCTACACGCCGCTCGCTATAAGGTTTACAGATCACATACGTCGCAATGCCAGCAATTAATGTCGGACATGCAAGTAAATAGTAAATATAATTTAATGCAATTAACATAAGTCAAAGATTTCCTCAAAAAAATTTTTGGCTAATCTTGACCTTTCTCAAAGTTCTGACTAACTACGCTCTTCAGTCTGATATTTTCTCCCTCTAAACTTGTTTTATTCTGTAATCCTATATCACGATGTCCCTCTATGATTAGGTCGCCTCATATTGCCCGTATCTTAGATTCTAATCGGTGTCTTTACTCTAGACTTACACATAATATATGTATATCAATATATATATTTTAAAACAAAGTTAACTGCTTACGGTCACATGCCTTAAGCATTATCATGATGTAAGGAAATCACTGCCTTTCATTTGCCCACGAGAGCATTATATGTAAGTATGTGTAACCATGAAGATATATCATCATCTACACATTTTATTCTATCCAAGTCATTTTGATTTCACATCTCTATGAGTATATGTAGGATCATCACATATTCTCCTTGATCGTAGCCTTCACTCATTATGCATGAATAACATACATACATGTAATTACAACATGATTCAATCAATTATGTATATTATACTCAACTGAAGGCTCTCAAGAACAACACAATAAAATAGAGAAATGCATTTCAGTTCATCATAAAAGCATCCAAGGCAATCTTTGATGGCCATGTTATCAACTTCTTTGAATTTCGGAAAATGCCAACGGGAGAAATGGGAAAACCGAGTAAAATCGGCCGCAAATCCACCGAATACTGACTATCGTGGTTTTGGCATTAATGTGACGCATTGTTGGTGTGCACGCCTACCCTAGACTTCTGGCTTCCAGCTTGCAGAAATCCATAGGTTGATCGTGTAGGGGTGCGGTGAAAAGATATCTTCTTTGTCTCTAAGTCCTAATTTTTCTCTATAAAAATCATCCCAGCGTTCTCAGTTACCACACCACAAAGAGTAATAATCTCCGAGCCTACAATCCCCCAGTATTCCTCTCGCCTCATACTCTTACAAAAATTTCTAAATTTTTCCAAATCATGGCCTCAAGGAAGTACATTGATATCACAGTAGAGGCTAAGGAAGAAGAGCTCGACTTAAACTTAAGTCTGGGCAAAGACAAGGGCAAAAGACCTTTTGAGGGGTCTCCAGAGAAGCAGAAGGAGAAGAAAATGAAGAAGATCGAGGAAGCTGAGGAGACTAGCACGGGCCATACCTCGGAGGACAAAATCGCCTGTCTAGAGCAGGAGGTGAAAAATCTGAAAAAGATGATAGGAGACCTGGAGAAGTTAACTAAACGCAATCATGCAGAAATGACTTCAAGAATAGACAGGTTCTTCTATTGGTCTACCCAGTGCTTCTGCAATCAACAACAAAGAAGTGTTGATTGTATGAATGGGATTTACACTACCCTCCGCGACATTGCTATGTCCCTTGCTCCAAGGAATGGTCGAGGGGTGATGATACAATACAACCCTCCTAATCCAAGACCACCTCGCTTTTAGATTACTCATACATGAGTAAACTTCTTCTTTTTTTTTGCAATGTAATCCTTCAGTTTTTTTTTAATGCAAGTGATTTCTTTTATTGGCTGGTACCCTAAAATAATATAGCTACACAAAATCAATCATGAATTCAGCTTATAAAATCCACCATATAAAAATTTGATCCGACAGCAACGGAATCAAAACAAATAACAACTTTTCCTTGACTAAGTTCAAAAGTGTAGCCACATTTGTCTAAAACTAAAATTGAGAACATAATTCCTAAGAAGAGATAAGTCTCGGAGGGAAAGGAAATGGAAACATCCTACAGGACCTTTAGTAGAGCCGTCTCTCTATAGTTGTGCCCGGGTTCACAACGATAGAGGAGGTCCCACTAAGGTTACCTTGCTCTGTAATCACTAGGAGACCTAACAACCATTGCTCTGATACCAACTTTGTCACGACCCGTTTTCTGGGCACATGACCGGCACAATGATGAATATCCCATCACTGTAAGCCTTTCGATAAATTCTACCCATGAGTTTAGTCATTATCAAAATAACCATTTCTGAAGAAAATATATCAAATTTTCTTATTTGAAATTCATAGAGATGATTTTCACATAATAATAGATTCTAAAATATATTATTATGCTGACATACAAACCAAATGCCAAACCCCTGATCTAGATGTCCTAGATGATTACAGAGCAACATAATCTACAACAATAGAGGGGCCTACCCGATAGCGGGAGGGTCCAAAGTGATTTACTCTTCTAGCGGATATTCTTCACTGGCAACCTGATCTGAACAAAAAGGTTGTACAAACAATGTGAGTTTTTAAACTCAGTGAGCAAATCGACCTTGCAATTATTAACAACATATTTAAGATCAAACCAAATCACATTTCAAACAATTCAAACAATTCATACAATTCTAAATCAAGTTCCCAGACATTTTTCGGGTCCCGTCCACAATAAGTGGCCGTTGCCCCACGGCCCCTGCCGTATCCTCCCTTATTTCACCCCTGTCCTCAAAGGGACAAATCTGTAGTCTAACCTTATTTCACCCCGTCCTTAAAAGGACTAATATCATATTCAATATCACGTGGCTATAGTGATTTCATTCCACCCTTATTTCATCCTATGGGATCCCATAAACTTTATTTCCGTTTCTATCAAGATCAAACACAACCACATTACACAATCATAGGCAACCATATGCATCTCATTTCAGGAAAAGTTCACAACAGAATCATATTTACACATTTCAATGTATAACATGAATGCATGAATTTCATGTCACATATATATATAGAGTATACTTTTAATATATACATTAAATAAGCAAACAAGGTAAGGTAGGATCTCTCACCTCGATTCCATACGAGTATCACTTCTCTAAGTCGTTACGGACAAGAGTACACAAATAAATTTCAGTATACCGCTACAGAGATTTTCATGAAAGATTAGAGAAAACAAGTTAGGATTGTTTTCATACAGATACTGTTCATACATACGTTTACTATTCATATATACGGTCACTATTCATACGTACGGATACTATTTATACATACGGATAATATTCGTACATACGGTCACTATTCATACGTATGAATACTACTTTTACATACGTTTACTATTCATATATACGGTCACTATTCATACATATAGGTACTATTCATACCAGAAATACAGAATACAATCTGTAAAAGAGTATACCAGGTAAGTTCCCAGGAAAGAGTGGAGGGTCACACTGGACACACTTAAAAACTAGGTCTTTCCTTAGCCAGAACTTTCCTAGACATGTATTCTTCACAGTTTACATTCTATTTCGGTAATCAGAGAATCAAAATAACATATAAACAGCTAAGGACAGTTTTTCTGATGTGGAAGATCAGCCAAAGCCGCAACCACAGAGCATACTTAAGAAAATAACTTCTAAATTTGAAAGACATAGAAAGGGCATAGTATCCTTACCTAAGCTGAAAAGGAAAGGCCCAAAATCTCAAAGGCCTAGCATTTGAGTAAGAGAAACTTAAGGAGAGAAGAAGAGAAGTTGAAGGTGTGAGTTTAGAAGTGAAATGGAAGAGCCTATTTATAAGAAAAGTCAACGGTACTATTTATCACTATGCACTAATAAAATATTCAATTTACTATTCATGAAAATGACATTTCTAATAAAATAATCCACGTTAATCATTTACGGTTACTGTGCAAATTTCGGAAAAGTCGCAGGCGGCTTACTATTGAAAAAATTAAGGGGAAAACTATCATTTCACCTTAAACCTTTAAGTTTCTTTTCAATTCAGTCCTTTCACTTTAGTCCCTGAGGGTATTTTTACACATAAAACGTCATTTTCTCCCAAGAACTTCTTTCTAGTTTTTTTCTTATGACCAAACCACATCTAGTACTTGACATTTTGATTGTATAAATGAACAGTACCATATACATAAATAGTATTATATGGGTGAATAGTACCGTATACTGAAATAGTAACAGTAGTTTGTAAACAAATATTTATATTTTATTTTTCATGGGTATTACAATTACATTGTATTTTAATCATTTTAATGGGTATTTGTCGACATATAGCATATCCAAAATGAATGATTTAGTGTTGACATGTGTAAAATCGAATGTCACATTAATATTTGGCGTTAAATTTTTGGATGACACTAAATTTAATAGTATAATTAAAATTAATTAAAAATATATTAGTTATAATTAACACGGAACAAAATTCAACGTTATAGTTAACACATGGGACAAAGTTCATGGATATAATAGTACTTTTGCCTTATATTTATTGGCGTTATTCGCTTTATTTTGAATTTTTAATTATTTTTAATACAAATTTAAAATTTAAAATTATATTTATACTTTAAAAATAATAGCATTTTATATAACTGGCTACTTTTTCATATTATTTTATTTTTATTGTCACGACTCAAATTTCGGGCACGTGACCGGCACGATGACACGAATCCTATGTCACCGTAAGCCTAATTAACAACTCTATTTTTACCCCTAGTATTTAAATATGAATAAATATTAATTAAGGTTAATATTAATTAAATTTAATTTAATTTATGAATGAATACTACTTAAAATAAATATATAAAAAAATATCAATTCATACAATTTTAATGTTTAAAAAAAATAAATTATGATATTTCATTCATTATCAAAGTCACGTTAACATAAATAAACACCGTAGTTTTAAATCTCGATTTCTACCATAATTCGTATCATAAATTCTCAAAATAAATTTGAATCAAATTAAATATAATAAATAAAGTAGTTTAACTACCTAAGAACCCCCTAGATGTCCTAGTTGACCACAGAGCTTCCTAAACTTAACAAAAATAAAAATACTAACAATATGGGACCCACCCAACAATGAGACAGTCCAACGGCAACTACTCCACTAGCGGGAGATTCTCCTTCACTACCTCATCTGAAAAGGAAAAATCAACGAGTGTGAGATAATAATCTCCGTGAGCGAGCCAATCCCTGCCCTAATAAAATCCGCTATGCAAAAGTAATAAAATAAAAAGTATAGGTAAAAATTATAAAATTACAATGAAAGATACACATCAAATAATTGCAAATCAATCAGACAATTCAGACCAACAGAACTAGTATTCGTCAATGGCAAAATATCCGGGAGCGCCCGTAGGCTACCTCAACTAATTTCATCATATCCGGGAGCGCCTGTAGGCTCGCTCAACCAATTTCCTCAATTTCATTAACCCGCCATGACGCACAACCTCATCAGCAACGGTCAGAGCGCCTCACGGATTAAATCCGGCTCATCTCCCTACCGAAGGAATCGTTGTCTCTACTCTCAGAGGTCAAGTCATCCTATTACCCGAATTTCCCGCTTGACATGAGAGAGGGTACTATCCCGCCCAAACACAAACAATGTTCATCCAACATAATAATATACAACGTCATAAATCATCAAGTATAAATGTCTAAACAATCTCAATTATCTCAAACCTCAACCACCTCATAAATCACATATTCATTCTTTCTCCTAACCAATAATAATAATAGTAATTATTAACATCAACCATATTTCCATATGATAATTTTAATTATCTCAATTTTAAGATTCACGTTTGTCACATATTCGATTACTTTAACACTTAAGATAATATTAAAAAGGAGTTAGTTCACTCACCTGGTTCCTTGCTAAACCATAGCATGACATTCCAAGATTCTTCGGTAATGTGCCGGATTTTCCTATCGCATGTTTGAAAGACAAACTTTGAAATTAAAACAGAAAATTATTTTATTTCAGTTTTCTGACCTCTATGTACTATATCGGCCATATCTCTCAAACGGTAGGGAGTTTTCAAACGATTTTAGATTTTCTGGAAAATAGACGAAAAGAGCTTTCCGTGAATAGGTAATTTGAAAATTTTGGAGTTTTCTAGAGAGAGATATGGTTGTTTTAATTTTCAAAAAAATTGTTCCAGAATTTTCGAAAATAAATGTTCTTACCTTGTTTTAATTCTTGCTATAGATGAAACCCCTTTGAGTTCTTGTTTGGGCATTGAATGTGTAGATCCTAGGGCTATGTGTAGGCTGTAAAACATGATGTGGGGTTAGGGTTTCTAACTTAGTTTAAGATAGATTAATTTAATTGTTTAAATTTAAATAGATTTAATTTTAGATTATTCTAATTAAAAATAATATGTTTAATTCATATTTATAAAAAAAACTTTTCTTTTTCATATTTCATATTGGGATAATTTATCCTTCAATTTAATGTCTAATTAGATTGGTTAGTTTGGATAATTATCTAATTTTCTTATTTAATCTTTTGTATTATCCTTTAACTATTGCTACTACTATTTATATTATATGTATATTATTTTGTTTGGTTAATTTTGATTTGTTTTAATTACTATTACTAATATCTATTTAATTATTCCTTATAGTCTTTCGAAATCCCCTGTTGCCCATAGGATTAGTATTCTAATTGATTAATTTATCAACTTGTATTTTTATTAATTTCTTTTTGTTCAAATTTCAAAATTCAACCTTAAACGCCCAATCCTAGATTATGTAAATCTAAGATCTTACTTCAAATGTTAAAATGTATATTTCAGATTTTTCTTTTTCATTTGTTTTCTTAATTCATTAAATTTTTCCTTTTAGACATTTTTTTTGTATAAGACTATTTCTTAATTACAACTATATATTCTAAAACTAATATCTAGAGTTTTAGAAATAAATTTCCATTTTCAATTTCACAATAAGGTTCCCTATAATTTTATCCATCTATTCCTATACTTTGTACACATTTTTGCTACACCCCACAAGATTCCAAAAACTTTCATTTTAGTCCCTACGAGTTTCACTTTAGTCCCTGTATGGCCTAACATCACACATTGCTAGCCTACAGCCTGAAATCACATATCTAAGCATCATCACATTATACAATAATATCAAACACACATATTGCACACAAAATTTGCAATTTCAACACTTGTAAAATTAAATTCATTATTTAAGTAGAAAATAAAATAGCGAGTATTTCATTTATATTATAATTTATAATTTTATTTTATATAAATATTAGCAAATGAGACTATTGATATATTAGAAAACCAAAACTATATATGTTAGTAAAAAGAAAAAATCCAAGTTATTGCTATTTGAAAAAAAAACTATTTTTTTCCGTTAAATAGCATATTTCAATATTGATCTATCATCTATTATAAAGATATTATTAATTCAGTTGAAACATATACATTGATATGCAATCAAAAATGGAAAACGCACCTATAATAAAAATAGGCTCTAGTTAGGCATCTAAAGCAATTTCTCATGGTTTTGAAAATTGAACAGATCACTGAATTAGTTGAAGAGAACGGATTTGATACTTATTTTTATCTGGACCATTGGATCTGAAAATTTTCAATGTCTTATTTTAAAGAAAAAACTATCAAAATAACTATTTGAAATATAGACTTTTATATCTAAAATCTAATGGTCTAGATAATAACAAACACCTAATCTTTTTTGCTGGTAGAGGCATTAGTTTAAGAGAATGGCTCATCTGTATTTGGTGGCAGGAAATGCAGATTGAAACTAAAATTTCAATCGTCCTATCATCAAATGAACGACTAAGATTCAATTGATGAATTAGAGACACAACTATTTTTTTTCTTTTATTTTCATCCATTTTCAACATCCACAATCAAAAGTTTATAGCAAAAATTGATCAAATAATAAAGAAATGTTATTAATGAATATAATATTTAGTTATATCAAATTTATAAAATACTAATATATTGACATCTTAATTAAAATTAGTTGATTTAAAATATTAATTTATTCATTACCTAATTATAAAATAAACAAAATTTAAAAAATAAAAATTTTCAAGCTGACCAGTTCAACTAATTCATTTAGTATCGTTTCTTAATTGGTTCAATTACTTATCAATTTTAATAATTATTCTAAATTGATCTCTTAATCAATTATTGATCCAACCGATTGGTTCTAATAACTCTGCTATTTCTCATTTTGTGACTCTCACCCTTCCTTGTACAAAAAATCATCAATTTGGTAGCTGCACACGATTTACGCGCAGAATCAGATTCTTTGAAATCAGTTTAACAGATAGCTTCCGTTACATTTTTTTCCTTTAAAAACAGTCTTCACGTTAAAGACACTACATATGTTTAATATATTGTTGATTTAAATATAAATGTATACTTATATATGATCAAATTAAATATTTTTAATGATAAATCTAAGTTAATTCACGTAATCTTGCAGATATACTATCAGAAACCCTTCTTTGTGGTAACTTTATTCCATGCAAGGGCTAGTCGCATAGGAACAGTCTCTTAAAACACTACAAGAAAGTCTGTATTTTCTGGCGGTAATTTCGTGGCAGTTAAGGAAAATCGCCGGTAAATACAACAATTACTGACAGTTATCATCACCGTTAGGGGTGAGCACGGGTTGGGTTGGGTTGGGTTTGGGGAAAATTTCAACCCAACCCAATCAAATGTGATCGGGTTGGGTTGGGTCGGGTTGTTAATTTTTTTATGATGAACCCGAACCAACCCAACCCGCACCTTGGCGGGTTGGGTTGGGTCGGGTTGACGGGTTGTCTTTTTTTTTTTCAAAAATTTTAAATTTTAAATTTTAAATTTTTATTTATTTATTTATTTTTGTTTTGCTTTCTTCTTCTTCTTCTCTATTTTTTTTTCTTTCTTTATTCACACTACATAGGAGACAAATAAATTAGTAAAGGCACACATTATTCTTTATTCCATCTAACAAGATAATAATAGTCAACAATAGGCTATAATGCTATAGACAAATTAATTCAATTCAAATTTCAATATATATAATCCAAATTTTAATAAATACATAACACATAAATATTTACTTATAAATAATGACTATAACAAAAAATCCTAAGTGGCTAAGTCCTTAAAAAAAAAATTTTTTTTTTAAAAAAAATATATATATATATATATTTGGCGGGTTGGCGGGTTGGGTTGGGTTGAGAAATTCCCAACCCGCCACCCGACCCGCTACTTGGCGGGTTGGGAATTTTCCAACCCAACCCAACCCGCCAACCCAACCCAACCCAAATGTGCGGGTTGGTTTGGGTTGGGCGGGTTAGGCGGGTTGGGTGGGTTTTTGCTCACCCCTAATCACCGTTGGTAATTGTATACAATTACCGGCGGTTTTGATACAATTCCCGACGGTCACCATTATTGCCAGCAATTGAAAATAAAAAACATTAGCGCGCCTTTATTTCACTCGCGGGTGTAATATCCCAAGAATTTTCATGAATATTTAAGTCTAGTTGAAGTTTATTGAAAAATTTAATTACATGAGAAATGTTCTTTTTGAATTAGTGAAGGAAATTTGGAAATAGAAATTTCAAAAATTTTAATTTGGGACATTTTACAAATTCTCAAGGACTAAAATGAAAAGAAAAGAAAGTATGGAGTACTTTTGAGAAATGACCAAGTAGGAACCTGAGAAGAAGAATAGAGCTTATGGGAATGAATTATGAGTCCGGTACCAAAAGGATGATGGATTCGAGGTTAAAGTGGAGTTTGAGACTCTGAGAGGGACTAAAGTGAAATAAGAAAATTGTGGGGCAATTAGGATTTAGAATCACCCGAGGTGAGATTTTATGAATTTGCTTTTACTAGTCTTGACTGAGGGTCAACTGAAGAGCAAGTGATAATTTCACCCCGGGCGAGTAAATAGGCGGCCTCACCTAATTTTTTCTTCATTTTCTCCTTTCCTCTCTCTCTCTTCACTTTCTCTCCTCTCTTTCTCTCTCTATACTCCAACTCCACAACCGGGCTTGGAGGGTGAATCTTGGGCTACGGGGCGAGCCTCTAGGAGCCAAGCAACGTAGGGAAAGCAAGAAATTGAGATAGAAATTTCTATTTCTCAAGCTTTTCCCTATTTTATAGTTTTCAGAAAGTTTGGGGTAAAAATCGAGATTTCAGCTTCGTTTCTCGATTAAAATTGGTGTTTTTGGTGTCTAAATGCTCCTTAGACATTAAGGGTGAGATCCTATGGAAGAAATCATAGAAAACGGTGAAGATTTGGCCGGATCTGAGCCAAAACCGAGAGGAATCGCGAAAGGTCGCGATCCTGGCGCCCAAGCGCCAGGTATGCTAAAAAGCCTTAGCTTATTTTCAATCAGTCATAACTTCTTCATCCGGACTCCGTTTTCGGCAAACTTTATATCGTTGGAAAGCTCTTTGAGTCTAGTTTCCAATGGTATAAATTTCATTTAGAAATTCATTACCGGTTAGGAGTTATGACTTAAGATGTGAGTAAAGGTCGAGAGTAGTGATAGGAAATTTCTCTATTTTGTAACCCTAATGGTTTTTACCTGGTTACAATAGGGATGTTTGGGGTGCAAGGTGGAAGCGCTGAGAGCGTGGAATCCAGGTGAGTAGGCAACCTTGCAAAATTAATTTAATAAATTAGTCAAAGCACAATATAAATCCCATTTGCGTTATTTGTGAAATTGAGAAGATTATCAGTGTGTGTTCAGGTTGAGAAAAAGTACAATATCATTGGAAGGTATTTTATTACCTTTGAGAATTGATTTCTCTAGTTGACTAAAGAACCAGATGTGATTGTTCCTTGAATAAATTGGAACATTTTGTAAGTGAATAACCTTACTAAACTAATGTGATCTTATTAGATAAAGTACAATACAAGTCTTGTTTATAACATTATTGAAGTGAGAAATAATCAATCTCGCTGTTGATAATATATGATGATTGTTATGGTTGATGATAGACATTCAAGGGAATAAAAGTATGTGTGTAAATTCATTTATTTCATAGTAATTATATTGTGATACATTGTCACTATTTTATTGATGAGCAAAAGATCTACGAGATCTAATACACGAGTTTGAAAGGGTTAGAGTTCCATACTACTCGGTGTATAACTGTGAAAACCTATGCACGAGTTTGAAAGGGTTAGAGTCCCATACCACTCAGTGTATAACTGTGAAAACTTATGCACCAAGAGTTTGAGGGTTAAATTGCCAAGTCACTCAGTGCAAGTATCTATGGCATATAATGCAAAGTGATTGAGGGATTGATCACCCAAGAAATCATACGCAAATTCAGACAAGTGTAATACTATAATTATTTACAATAAATGATAGATTGATTGTATTAGTAAATGTGGTGTTTGTGCTTATGATATTTTCATGTACAGTTGTTTACTCACTGAGTTATGATAAACTCACACTCTCTATGATTATCTTTTCAGATACAGTGGTTGAGGAGAAGAATTTATAGCCTTTAAGGATATACTCCACTTTTGTCTGGTAAACAATTGGTAAGGATTAGGAAACGCTCTGTAATCTAGTAGGTCACCTAGGCTTGGGAGGTTGTATAGTACTGTATAGTGTTTGAAGGTTGAACATTTTCTGAATATGTATACAAAATATCTTTCTTGGAATATTTATGATTCACATAATTATGGATATTAAGAATGTTCACAGAGATTATGGGGTACCACGGAGGTACACCCTAGGTATTTTATGTTTATATCACATGTAAGTTTTGGGATGTGACAAATTGGTATCAGAGGTGGTTTTTAGGTCCCCTATAGATTACAGAGCAAAGTGTTCTTTGTGGGCCCTTTTTCATTGTCATGAACCGCGGCATGACCATGGGATTAGGTTCCATAAAAGACCTTGTAAAGTTGAGTGTTCTTGTCATAACTTACCCTTCGATGGAGTTAGTTAGAGATAATTTTGTTACAATATGAGGTAATTGATTTCATATGTGGAACTTTGGAACTTGTTGGAGGTATGATCTTTATACTGATGGAAAAGGTGATCTCTGTATGAAATTTTTCTTTTTGAGAAATTGGGAACATAACTCTGTAGTGTACTTTGAAAGCTGAGGATTAGTAATTACTAGAATATGGCTTGAGGGCTGGGCCAAGAGTGATGTATTAGATGGGGTAAAGTTGATTATGAGGCATGGGCTAGAGTTCAAGAAAGATTTTTACAAAGAATATAGCGCAGATTACTAATGCAGGAATGGGAAAGAACCCTTGTGAGGCAGATCAAGATTTGATTTTGATAGATGCCAGACAGATGTAATTTATGGAAGAGGATGTAAGTACTAAATAATATGTTCCTTGATAAAAGCTTGGTTGAGAAAATAGATGTGGGCTAGGTAATTTTTCCTAAGGGAGATACTACGGTAAAATGGAATCTAGCATAAGAGATATTGGGGTAAGTTATAAGTCTTCTCTAGGGGCGACTCGCCAAAGTTGTACTTGTTTAGTTAGGGATTGGCATGATGGTACTATGTGATAGAAGTGTTTCAAAAAAATATATATATACAATGTAGAAGTTTTGTAACATTGGAACAATTAGAGCATGTTATAGGTAGGCTGTTGGCGTATGAACATTCATAATTGTTAAACGTGATGTATGATTGGAATGGTCTAAAAAGACGTTCTTATAGTAGTTCGTGCCTCAGAGTGTAAGTTTAAGGAAAGCTTGCGAGTCGAGGCTCTTAAGCAAGAATTCATGACAATTCAAGGGCATAATATTGAGTTTAATTGATCTACACGTGATGCCTTCATCTACTCCTGTATGATAAGAGGAAAGACAACGAGACTTGTACAGAACTTCTGTTTGTCTCTGTGACAGCTTATAGGGTCATTAAATTTTTATGTGATTGGCTTTATAAGCTGAATTTGTTATTGATTTTGTGTAGCTAATTTCTTTTATCTTTCTTCATTTTATTATTATTATTATTATTTAGAGTACCATCTAGTAAAAGAAACTATTGGCATTAAAAGCGGAAGGATTACATTGTAAAAAAAAAAAGGGAAATTACTCATGCATGAGTAATCTAAAAGCGAGGTGGTCTCGGATTAGGAGGGTTGTATTGTATCATCACCCCTCGACCATTTCTTGGAACAAGAGACTGAGCAATGTCACGAAGGGTAGTGTAAATCTCATTCATACAATCAACACTTCTTTGTTGTTGATTGCAGAAGCATTGGGTAGACCAATAGAAGAACCTGTCTATTCTTGAAGTCATTGCCGCATTATTGCGTTTAGTTAACTTCTCCAGGTCTTCTATCATCTTTTTCAGATTTCTCACCTCCTTTTCTAGACAAGCGATTTTGTTTTCTGACGTGTGGCCAGTGCTAATCTCCTCAGCTTCCTCAATCTTTATCTTCTTCTCCTTTTGATCCTCTTGAGACCCCTCAAAAGGTCTCTTGCCCTTGTCTTTGCCCAAACTTAAGTTTAAGTCGAGCTCTTCTTCCTTGGCCTCCACTGTGAGATCAATGTACTTCCTGGTGGCCATAGTTTAGAAAATTTAGAAGTTTTTGCAGGAGTATGATGAGAGAGAAATGCTGGGAAATTGTAGGCTCAGAGATGATTACTCTTTGTGGTGTAGTAACTGAGAACTCCGAGGCAGTTTTTATAGAGAAAAATTTAGACTTAGAGCCAAAGAAGATATCTCTTCGCCGCACTCCTACACGCTCAACCTTTGGATTTCTACAAGCTGGAAGCCAGAAGTCTAGGGTAGGCATGCGTGTCAACAGTGTGTCACATTAATGGCAAAACCACGTAATTCAATATTCGGTGGATTTGCGGCCGATTTATACTTGTTTATTTTTCATTTCTCTTGTTGGCATTTTCTGAAATTCTAAGAAGCCGACAGCGTAGCCATTAAAGATTGCCTTGGATGCTTTTATGATGAACTAAAATGTATTTCTCTGCTTTCTTGTATTGTTCTTGAAAGCCTTCAGTTGAGTATAATATACATGATTGATTGAATTATATTGTGATTATATGTATTTAAATACATATGACATGTATGTATGTTATCCATGCATTGAGAGTGAAGGCTATTTGTTATGGCCAGGAATAATATGTAATGATTCTACATACATTCAGAGAATGAGAAGTCTGAAATTTAAAAAGGACTTGAATAGATGAAAATATATAGATAATGATGTATCTGCATGTTGATACATGCATACATATATGCTCGTAGAGGCAAGAGAAAGATAAAAATTTTTCTCACTTTATAGTAACACTTGATATATGCAAATGTGAGAAGTTTTTATTTTAATATGTTTTTTTTTTTGAAAATGTGTAAGCCTAGAGCAAAGCCACGGATTAGAAATCTAGATAAGGCTAGTATGAAGTTACCCGTTCATCGAGTAATATCTCGATCTAGGATTATTTGATAAGACAAATACAGAGTTAGGAAGTCATCGATTGAAGCGGCGATTAGTTGAATGATTTGAGCAAGAGTCAAAAGTTAGCCGAATTTTTTTTTTGAGAAAATCTTTTGCATGAGATTATATTTATTATTTTCTAGCATACTTATTATAGACCGTTGGCATTGCGGCGGATAAGGTCTGGAGGCCATCTTTAGAGTGTGATGTAAGGGTTTTGGTAGCCCTAAATTTCGTCTATAAATAATGGATGCCCCATTACGCCGCTCACTACACTAAGAGTTCATTACTTATAAGCTTTCTAGCATCAAACCTCTCATTCCATACAACCTTTATAGCTTAGAAAAATATGGCCGGCAATAAATCTTTCAATTTAAACTTTGAGGCTGGCAAGGTAGAGCTGGATCTAAATCTTAGTCTGGAGAACTATAAGAATAAGAGATCCATGGAAGAGTCATCAGAAGCTAAGAAAAGAAAAAGGGATGTAGTAGAGCTAGAGGATGTTAGCACAGCAACATCTTCAAATGATGAGCTTGCGCTTATGAGCAAAAAGATAGAGGACTTGGAAAGGTTGATAAACCGCCACTTTGAGGACCAGGGAAGATTGATAAATCATCTCTTTGTAGAACAAGAGAAGCTCTTGAATCGTCATTTTAGGGAATTGGCGAATAGAGTCGATAGACATTCGATGTTTGCAACTCAAAATTTTCGTGACTAACAAGCGAGGTGTATTGATTGTATGAATGGAGTGACCTCTGCACTTCGCCAAATTTCCCAAACATTTCCTCCAGAAACTCTTTCTAGGCTGCAACTATTAGCTTCCTCCTTAAGATATGAAGCACCTTCCTCTTCTAGACCTGGAGCACTTTCTGCATTTCAAAAGCCTCCTCGTCCTTAATTTATTCTTTCTTTTATTTGTACCTTAAGCTAATATTTGATCTGAGCTTCACGTATTAAGATTATCTGTTTTGTAAATCAAGTTCAGTTTGTTGCCTGTAACTTATGTACTAGAAATAAGGCAATTCTTGTACTGAAGAAGCTCGAGAGATAAAAATATGTTGAACTTGTTATATTTTGTACTTGATTGTGAAAATTCTAAAAGAGAGAATGAGATTTGGACAAAATATCTGCATTTGTTTCAATCTTGAGTTAAGTTTTGAATTCGGAGGACCGAATTCTATTAAGGGCGGAAGAATGTAATATCCCAAGAATTTTCATGAATATTTAAGTCTATTTGAAGTTTATTGAAAAATTTAATTACATGAGAAATGTTCTTTTTGAATTAGTGAAGGAAATTTGGAAATAGAAATTTCAAAAATTTTAATTTGGGACATTTTACAAATTCTCAAGGACTAAAATGAAAAGAAAAGAAAGTATGGAGTACTTTTGAGAAATGACCAAGTAGGAACCTGAGAAGAATAATAGAGCTTATGGGAATGAATTATGAGTCCGGTACCAAAAGGATGATGGATTCGAGGTTAAAGTGGAGTTTGAGACTCTGAGAGGGACTAAAGTGAAATAAGAAAATTGTGGGGCAATTAGGATTTAGAATCACCCGAGGTGAGATTTTATGAATTTGCTTTTACTAGTCTTGACTGAGGGTCAACTGAAGAGCAAGTGATAATTTCACCCCGGGCGAGTAAATAGGCGGCCTCACTTAATTTTTTCTTCATTTTCTCCTTTCTTCTCTCTCTCTTCACTTTTTCTCCTCTCTTTCTCTCTCTATACTCCAACTCCACAACCGGGCTTGGAGGGTGGATCTTGGGCTACGGGGCGAGCCTCTAGGAGCCAAGCAACGTAGGGAAAGCAAGAAATTGAGGTAGAAATTTCTATTTCTCAAGCTTTTCCCTATTTTATAGTTTTCAGAAAGTTTGGGGTAAAAATCGAGATTCCGGCTTCGTTTCTCGATTAAAATTGATGTTTTTGGTGTCTAAATGCTCCTTAGACATTAAGGGTGAGATCCTATGGAAGAAATCATGGAAAACGGTGAAGATTTGGCCGGATCTGAGCCAAAACCGAGAGGAATCGTGAAAGGTCGCGATCCTGGCGCCCAGGCGCCAGGTATGCTGAAAAGCCTTAGCTTATTTTCAATCAGTCATAACTTCTTCATCCGGACTCCGTTTTGGGCAAACTTTATATCGTTGGAAAGCTCTTTGAGTCTAGTTTCCAATGGTATAAATGTCATTTAGAAATTCATTACCGGTTAGGAGTTATGACTTAAGATGTGAGTAAATGTCGAGAGTAGTGATAGGAAATTTCTCTATTTTGTAACCCTAATGGTTTTTACCTGGTTACAATAGGATGTTTGGGGCGCAAGGTGGGAGCGCTGAGAGCGTGGAATCCAGGTGAGTAGGCAACCTTGCAAAATTAATTTAATAAATTAGTCAAAGCACAATATAAATCTCATTTGCGTTATTTGTGAAATTGAGAAGATTATCAGTGTGTGTTCAGGTTGAAAAAAAGTACAATATCATTGGAAGGTATTTTATTACCTTTGAGAATTGATTTCTCTAGTTGACTAAAGAACCAGATGTGATTGTTCCTTGAATAAATTGGAACATTTTGTAAGTGAATAACCTTACTAAACTAATGTGATCTTATTAGATAAAGTACAATACAAGTCTTGTTTATAACATTATTGAAGTGAGAAATAATCAATCTCGCTGTTGATAATATATGATGATTGTTATGGTTGATGATAGACATTCAAGGGAATAAAAGTATGTGTGTAAATTCATTTATTTCATAGTAATTATATTGTGATACATTGTCACTATTTTATTGATGAGCAAAAGATCTACGAGATCTAATACACGAGTTTGAAAGGGTTAGAGTTCCATACTACTCGGTGTATAACTGTGAAAACCTATGCACGAGTTTGAAAGGGTTAGAGTCCCATACCACTCAGTGTATAACTGTGAAAACTTATGCACCAAGAGTTTGAGGGTTAAATTGCCAAGTCACTCAGTGCAAGTATCTATGGCATATAATGCAAAGTGATTGAGGGATTGATCACCCAAGAAATCATACGCAAATTCAGACAAGTGTAATACTATAATTATTTACAATAAATGATAGATTGATTGTATTAGTAAATGTAGTGTTTGTGCTTATGATATTTTCATGTACAGTTGTTTACTCACTGAGTTATGATAAACTCACACTCTCTATGATTATCTTTTCAGATACAGTGGTTGAGGAGAAGAATTTATAGCCTTTAAGGATATACTCCACTTTTGTCTGGTAAACAATTGGTAAGGATTAGGAAACGCTCTGTAATCTAGTAGGTCACCTAGGCTTGGGAGGTTGTATAGTACTGTATAGTGTTTGAAGGTTGAACATTTTCTGAATATGTATACAAAATATCTTTCTTGGAATATTTATGATTCACATAATTATGGATATTAAGAATGTTCACAGAGATTATAGGGTACCACGGAGGTACACCCTAGGTATTTTATGTTTATATCACATGTAAGTTTTGGGATGTGACAGCGGGCATATCTCCCTCCACTTTTTTCTTTTTCATTTTGGTGATTCATTCTCTTTTCTCCACTTTCCTGACCTAGTTTGTGCTCCATTCCTCCATTCTTTCTCTTATTTTTGCTCTATCCACCATTCCCCTTCTCTATTTCGAGCTCGCAAACGTAGTTCACACTTTGATTTGGCGTTGCATTTCAGGTATTTTATCTAGCTTCCCTTTTCTCTCTTTTAAATCTCCATTCTTTCCTCCCAATACACTTAGTCTGGATTAATATGATATGGTTTAGTTTTTGTGTTTCTGGGTTTGTGAGGGAAATTAACAAACCTCTCTTTCTTTCTCGGCCAGTGTATGTGGTCTGAGAGAAGGGTTTCAAAGGATTTCAATGGTGGGTTTGAAATCAAAGGGAAGAAATTTAGGAACTTTGCTTGAGGTGTCTGTCTGTACGTGTTGGGTCTATGCCATTTTAGCATTTGTCTTGGTGTTCGTAGTCTATTTGAAGTTTGATGAAGTGTAGTTTAGACTGAACTTGATATTGGAAATATGAATGTTTGGCTTTTTATCTATTTCTATTTCTTTCTTTTTCATTTTGGCATTGTTGTGTTTTCTATTTATGTTCTATTACTACAATTTAAATTTTGAATTTGTGATTTAAATTTCAAAACTCTACCTGAAGTTTAATTCAACGTCGGTGTTTGCTTTAGATTAAAAAAAGGAGGGGGGGAGGGAAGTCTCTAATTAGTAGTTGGTGAGCTATATTGATAATTCTTTTTCCTCTTGGCTTAATAGTTTAGAATTTCAAATCTTTATGCTAAGAGATTTGACTTCAGTGTCGTGGTTGAAAAAAAAAAGAAAGAAAAACCACTTTCCTGTGTTAAAAGTTACTACAAAATTTTGAATTTTATAAAATTCCATAAATTCTATATCTGCAAAAGGATCCCAGGTGTTTGGGTTTAATCCAATAGAACTCATGGACAGATGGAGTGTGAATTTTTTTTTTTTGTACAATGGAATATGATTTGGGATTTTTAACATTGTCTCTCAATTTCTTATTCTTCTATTTTTCTTAATTGTATATATCTAATCTGATTTGAATTTAAAGTTCCTCTTTAATATAATCCCATTTACAGAAAAGAGAATATTTGCATATATGCCCTTTTGGAATTATATTGAAATCTTTTGCTTGACAGGTAGTAAATTAGGTTGGCTTTGTCGTTGGACTAAGAGGTATCATCATCATTTGGTTGCTTTCTTCTTTCGTTCACAAAGAAGGTATTATCAATATCTTGCCCTTTAGAGAAAAGAGAATATTTGCATATATGCCCCTTTGGAATCATATTGAAATCTTTTGCTTGATAAGTAGTAAATTAGGTTGGCTTTGTCGTTGGACTAGGAGGCATCATCATCATTTGGTTGCTTTCTTCTTTCCTTCACAAAGAAGGTATTATCAATATCCTTGAGAAGTTGAAAAAAACAATCTTTCATCCATACAAGTAATGAGTTCTTTCCAAAAAAAAAATGAAGATAATATAAGATAAAGTAAAAATATAAATCAATTCATAAAAATATGATACTAGCTGAAACTTATCATACATTTCCTCTTTTTTAAGTAATATTTCCACTTTCACTAAAAGACCATATTATTTCAAATCATAAGAAGATATTGTGGTTTTAAAACTAATAGTATACTAAACAATTAATAAATAACCAATTACTTGTAGACTTATTAGCAAAGAATACAAAAAACTACAAAACACCTATGAGGACTTTCAGCTCCCCACTTTTGTCATGAATGCTTATGCTCAAGAAGTTTAATGAAAATCATCTTTTTTTTTTGATGTGACTTATTAATGAAAATCATCTAAAAAACTAAAAAAATCATCTAAAATAATTGAGAGGCCATAATAACTTTCCCAATTAATTATAGATATCTCTTTCCACTCCATGTGTAAAAAGCGTCTCTTCTTTTTGCAATATACTCATTCCCTTTTTCTTTTGTTTTTGCTTTTGACCAACAAGGAGGGACTTGACAGTGGCACATTCAATCAAGTGGAGCCCAACAAATAAAGTTAATTTATTATGATGATGATAATAGTTTACGAGTTATGTAGTAGAACTTGCAGCAGTTAGTAAGTCACATGGATAACAATATTATACTAAGAAACAAGAGTTGCTACCCCACATTGGTTTTATCCTGATGCTATAAGAGCTCATTTAGGTGGCAATAAATACTGCAACACGTTGTTCACTCTCCTCAGTTCTAATAAACTAAAACATAACCAGAAAAATGTTGTAGGGAAATCGTGGGCCTACTACAAGAAAAATGTAAACCCTATATATAAAGAATAGGTTTAAATATATTTGAGATTCCTAGTTTCATTGAAAAATGATTTTAGTCCCTATAGTTTGAAAATATTGAATTTAATCCCTATATTTTTTAAAACTATGAAATAGGTCAACGGGGTTAGTTTTTGGTTAGTCAATTGTTAGTCAACGCTAACTGGGATACTGATGTCATTATTAAAATCTATGTAAGTGCTGACTGTATACTACTCATGCTGACATAGACTAGCCAAAATATAAAAAAAAAAGTTTCAGCTTATTCACTTAGGTCCTTAATCAAAATTTTCTTTTTATCCAATTTTCGATATAAACTCGTCTTCTACTTCATCTAGTTCTCTAGTTTAATAATATATTTTTTTATTTGTCAAAATCATCCCCTACAAACTTTTCAATTTGTTCACTTTAGTCCTAGTTCTTCACTGTCATATTTTTTTCTCACTATTTGGTCCTCCGAATCAATCCATAATTTCATTTTTAGTCATGATATAATTCAATCTATCATTCATACCCAAAAAAAAAAAATACAAAAAAGAATTAAAATTTAAGTTTCAAAACTTATCTTTTATTCACTGAGGTCCTTGGTTAAAAAAAATTTTGTCCAATTTTTTTTAATATAAACTCATCTTCTAATTTATTTAGGTCTCTAGCTTAAGAAAATATCTTTTTATTTGTCAAATTCATCCCCTACAAACTTTTTAGTTTGTTCACTTTAGTCCCAATTCTTAACTTTCATGTTTTTTCTCACGATTTGATCTTCTAAATTAGTCCATAATTTCATTTTTAGTCATGATATAATTCAACCTATCATTCATACCCAAGATCAATACAAAAAATGAATTAAAATCATTCTTATTTCATGTATCGTCACTTTAATTAAAACTACTACGATCTTTTTCTTTTGTCTTTAATTTAATTATATAGACAAACTCATTAGGCAGATTTAAACGTTATTAGGAGTTATTTTTCCAAAGAATTGCAAGCAATAATTTTTAATAGCAAATGGTATTGATATTTTCTCCTAATATTTATTTTAATTCGTTTTTTGTATTGATCCTGGGTATGAATGACAAATTAAATCATCTCATGACTAAAAATGTAATTATGGACTGATTTGGAGGACCAAACCACATGAAAGTTAAGAATCGGGACTAAAGTGAACAAAATAAAAAGTTTATAGGGGATGAATTTGATAAATAAAAAGATATATTCTTAAACTAGGGACATAGAAAAATTAGAAAATGATTTTATATAAAAAAAATTGGACCAAAAAAATTTTTGACTAAGGATCTAAGTGAATAAAAGATAAGATTTGAAACTTGAATTTTAATTCTTTTTTGTATTGTTCTTGGGTATGAATAATAGATTGAATCATATCATGACTAAAAAAAATTATGGACTGATATGGAGGACCAAACCTTGAGAAAAAAATATGAAAGTGCTGAGACTAAAGTGAACAAATTGAAAAGTTCGTAGGAAATGATTTTGACAAATAAAAAAATATATTCTTAAACTAGGGACGTAGGCGAAGTAGAAGACAATTTTATATAGAAAATTGGACAAAAGGAAAATTTTGACCAAGGACCTAAGTAAATAAATTAAAATTCTTTATTGGCTAGTCCATGTCAGTATATTATTAAATACATTTGTTGTTTATTTTCATTGACTGTTTAATAGTTTTGAATGTGTTTTATTAAATCAAATTTCATAAAAAAATTTGAAAATCTTTTAAACATTAATTGCTCTAAATAAAATTTGTTGTTTATTTTCATTGACTGTTTAATAGTTTTGAATGTGTTTTATTAAATCATATTTTATATTATTAAATACATTTTTTGTTTATTTTCATTGACTGTTTAATAGTTTTGAATGTGTTTTATTAAATCAAATTTCATAAAAAAATTTGAAAATCTTTTAAACATTAATTGCTCTAAATAAAATTTTTATTAATATATATTTAATGCGTATAGATGTTAAAAAAATAAATACTCTTAATTATTTAGTATTTAAATTTAAAAATAATATTTTAATATTAAAATATGCATTGAGATTTAAACTTCTAAATTTAAAGAACAAAAACAAAAACAAATTTAAATATACTTACTTTCCATCTCCTTGCAAAGCAAGTGGAGTGCTTCATAGAAGCTCGTCTCACAATTCACACACACACACACACAAAAAGTTTCATAGATTTAAACTTGTAAATCTTAAAAAATATATACTGCATTGAGTAATAGCTATTGTGCGATTAATTGCTGATCAATATTTTTGAGATGGAGTTGCCTATTTCCAATTCTTTCTATATTTATATTGATTGGATGTTGTTGACATTCATTCTTCCTTAAGTCACGTTAGTTTTCAATTATCATCAACGAGGGCTTCTTTTTCTTTTCTCCTTTGATGTTGTGTTTGGAACCTTTCTTTTTCTTTGAAGTTTGTCTCCTTGATTGAGAGGATTTGCTTCAACTTCATTTCTAATTTTGCATCTTTTGTGACATGGTATTCTTCATTTGCTTTGATTTCTTTAAAGTTCACAATTTCTTTTCATGCTTGAATCTGTTTTAAAAAAAAAAAACTTGCCAAGACGTGAAGCATGTATGCAAGAATAATTAATACCGTAATATGATAAAATTTTCTTTTTTATAGAAAATTTTAATTGAAACATATTTAAGAAACATTTTTAACTTTCAAAGAGCATGTGATGAAATCAGTTTTTCTATATGATAAATATGCCTTCAGTTTTAAAACCACAAGTTCACAATCATGGGTATTTTTGAAATAAAATTTATTTCACAATAGTTTAATACCTTAAAAGAAAATTTCTTTTGTTAACATCAAAGTTAATTATCAACATTTGAGCCAACTTGCTAGTGTGAGCATGTTACAATATGATGTTATAATTTGATTATAACCACAAAACAGTCCAAAACTCATGATCTCACTTAAATGTGAAATTTAGTCAAAAACACAAATTATTTTTTATGATCATGATTTGATTGTTTATAAGATATTGATAGACAAATTAATAATAATAACAATAACTCATAAAATAATAGATAAAAACGTACCTTAATCCATAACAATTAATCTAAAGAGAGGTTAAACTCTTCAAGGTTAATAAAGATGATTTTTCACAAATTAGGTTTATGTGATGAATATTAAATCACACACTCACATATATTTATAAGTGTTATCAAAACCTAAAAATCAAATCCTTATAACTCTTAGAACCATAATCAACTTATCAAACTCAATAGGTTAATCTCATTTATTAATAACGCTCAATCACTGTTATTAATTTAGATATGATATTTACACATATTATAATATTAATATATAAATATCTCAAACTCACTTTAATATACTAAATAGGTCTAACTCAAAATATACTTTATGAAGATCATTAATTTGAACCTAATTATAGATAACAACATATATGTCTCAATATATATACACATATACAATAATTAATTTGTAAGTCTATCCAAGTAATTGTTAACCCTTAATATATTTATATAAAATTAAATACACACACACACACACACACACACACACACACACACACACATATATATATATATAATAAATTAACGCTACAGTTAAGCCTTATATAGTGACCCTTCGGGACCGTTTGGTATTCAATAAAGAGTAGCAATAGAAATGAAATAGGGAAATGAAATGAAAAAAGGAAAAAAAATTTGTTTGGTATGCAATGGAAAAGAAAAAAAGAAAATAAAGTTATTATTTTTTTTAAAAGATAATAGAAAATAAATATAAAAAAATTTACTATTATACCCTAAACTAACACCAATAGCCATCAGCAGGACCAATCAACCGGCTGCCAGCGCCTGATAAGACTGGTCGACCGGCCTACTACAGGCCTATCGACCTACCTGCTGCAGGTCGGCCGACTGTCTGCTGCCATCCGCCCATCCACCGATTGATAATCTGGTGTCACCATGCTGACTCAAGAAAGGTTGGATCTTGCTTGTTGGACGTCATTGTTGTGACTGTGAGCAAAACCTGAGGAAAAAAGACAGCAAAGACAAATCAGTGAGAGGCTAAAGTGTGCTTGCGACGCCGAAGGATATTGTAGTCTTGTACGGTGCTACTATTTAATTTATTTTATGAATGTGTGTGTAAGTGCGAGATGGCCGAGAATGAAAGTGTGAAATAGAAGGTGTGGGAGGACCAGAACGCGATAGCAGAGTATGGGCAAATTCGACATTTCTCTTCTTTTTTTCTTTCCATTATCAGTTTTCAATTGATGAAGTGATTGAAACGAATATCAAGATTTTGAAGAAAGAGGGAATGCCGGATTCCGTTTCCTACTGCTACAGTGAACCATACCAAATAACAGAAAAAAGGCATAGTAATAAAAATGCGTTTTCCTTTCTAATAAATACCAGCATACTAAACGACCCATTCATATCAAGGAGCCATGCAAGTAGCTATTTCTTGTGTCTTTTATTGCTATATTATACATCTAATTGTTCTTAAGAATGATTTCGCCACATCAAATAAAATTATAAAACGAATATCTCCCATGATTAATATGACTTTTTTGGAATTCTTTAGACATTAAACAAAAGGAGAAGATGAATAGGATAAGAATATAACCCATAAATTAGGAGATAAACAATGAAGTGGAAAAGGAAGACGATTTTGGTCTGCTTAAAAATGATAATAACTAATGAAAAAACTAACCAGAAATATAATGGGTTTTTTCATGAAGGTTACACAAAGAATAATGCAGTTTAAAATAAGATAATGGACAGTAATTATAAGCTTAAAAATAATTAAAGAAATTTTTTTAAAAAAATGTTAAAACTCTACCCACGTAGCTTAGAGAGAGCCAAATCCACAATTTATATTGCATTGCCCTGAAGAATCATGGCTCTTCATTTTCAGACAACGTAGGGTCTAGAAGTTTCATTATTTTTAAATACTCAATTATTCCCAGTAAGACTTTGATGAACAACTTGTTTATATAACTTGTTTCTTGAATATAATTCACGTTTTTCAGATAAAAATTAAATGTACTTTCATTTATAAGAGGTCCAAGATATTAATTAGAGTACTGTCAAATAAGCCGTATATAAATGAACGGCCCATTTGTTAAACATACAACTTTTTAATGCCTAAGCTTGTTTGCAATAGCCTGCCAGTCACTTTTTTCATTTTTTTAAAATTATATTTAAATAATATAATATTAGAAATTTTTAATAAAAAAGTTCAATAATTTTTGTTAAAATACAATGTATCCATGTAAAACATTGCTTCTTTAATGTTTTTAAATAACTAATAATTTTTATTTTTCATATTTTTAAATAAACTATATTATATTTAAATTTGAAAACTCTATATTTATTATTAAAAAATACAAAAGTTTTCATATCTAATTTTATTATATTTATTGAATATAACTTTTAGACAAATGAAAATTATTTTTATTAAAAAGACATTGAGTCAAAAGTACATAAGATTTAATTAACAAGATCTAAAGATAAACAATTACAACATAAACATAATGAACTTATGGTATATCATATACATAATTTAGGGTAATACCCTAAAATTAGTACCTAGATGTCACGTCCCAAAATTTGAGCACGTGACCGGCACGGAAAGTGAATTTCATTTCACCTCCGTAAGCCTATCTTTCTCTTAAAAATCATACAATTCTTTTTCATGCAACCAAAACGAGTTCTTTATACATACTACAATTACTCATATTACATCAGTGAATGAACCTACCCGATTACAGAGATTTCTAGATTTATACAACTTAGAATAAAACTTAACTATTATACCTTTATCCTGAACAAATGAAAAGGTAATCATGGACTAAGGATCCATAATTCCTTGTTCCGATATTTAACTTCAGCTGTCAACTCTGAAAAAAAATATCAATAAGAGGGGTATGAGCAAACCACGTGCCCAGTGAGTAGATAACACAACATTATGACAAAAAAATATCATACATCATAATGATAACATGCAGCAATCATACGTAAATCGATCATCATATGATATGATATTATTCGTAGTACTTCACGACAATATCCAAATAAATCAAATACATTTCAACATAATTCAAAAGTTCACAACAACAATCGGTGAAATCAATTTCACACAAATTTCCCGTACCAACCGGGTCGTCCAGAATACCTCTGGATCGTTGCCCGCGGCCCCTGCCGCATCCACCCTTATCGCTCCATTTATAATCTCCACCCTTATAACTTCACATAAATTTCTCCATGGGGTGCACCACCATGCCTTTCCTTTCCAGTCAAACACAATCACAATCATATATAAAAACATCCTCAATCATAATCTTGAGCCACATACACAACTCAGTCATTTACAATTCAAGCCACAACATAATAAATGTGGTTCCAGCAACATAGCATGTATACAACATAACCCATAATATAGAACAATTATTCAACTCAGTTCACATGCCATTCACAATCCATTATATAACCTCCATTCATGGGAAAATAAGAAAATATAATTATATACATTACCAGACACGTTCCACAATTGTTTATGCCTCATCGTTCCACATCATCCTCTTCAAACTTGGATATACAACATATTTCCACTATGATGCAAAAAGTCAATAACAGATATTTAATCATAGCAAGTATTAACCCACTCACCTGGATTTCACGCTCTCGGCACTCCCACTTTGCACCTTGACCATTCCTATTGTAACCAGACAAAAACATTAGGGTTACGAAATAGAGAAATTTCCTACCACTACTCTCGACCTTTACTCACATCTTAAGTCATAACTCCTAATCGGTAATGAATATCTAAATGAAACTTATACCATTGGAAACTAGACTCAAAGAACTTTCCAACGATATAAAGTTTGCCCAAAACGGAGTCCGTATGAAGAAGTTATGGCCGATTGAAAATGAGCTAAGGTTTTTCGACACACCTGGCGCCTGGGCGCCATGCCTTTCTCTTCCCCACATGTCCTTGAGAATTTGTAAAAATTTCCTAAATTAAAAATAAAAATTTCTATTTCCACATTTTCTTCACTAATTCAAAAAGAAAATTTTCCACATAATTAAATTTTTCACTAAACTTCAAATCAGACTTTAAATATTCATAAAAATTCTTGGGATATTACATTCTTCCCCCCTTAAAAGAATTCGGTCCTCCGAATTCAAAACTTACCTCAAGATTGAAGCAAATGCCAATATTTTGTTTATATCTCATTCTCTCTCTTAGAATTTTCACAATCAAGTACAAAATATAACAAGTTCAACATATTTTTATTTCTAATACATAAGTTACAGGCAACAAGCTGAACTTGATTTACAAAACAGATAATTTTAATACTTAAACATTAGATCAAACATCAGCTTTAGGTACAAACAAAAGAAAAGATAAATTAAGAACGAGGAGGCTTTTGAAATGCAGAAGATGCTCCAGGTCTAGAAGAAGAAGGTGCTTCAGACCTTAAGGAGGAAGTTAATCGTTGCAGCCTAGAAAGAGTTTCTGGAGGAAACGTCTGGGAAATTTGGCGAAGTGCAGAAGTCACTCCATTCATACAGTCAATACATCTCGCTTGTTGGTCACGAAAATTTTGAGTTGCAAACATCGAATGTCTATCAACTCTATTCGCCAATTCCCTAAAATGACGGTTCAAAAGCTTCTCTTGTTCTGTAAAGAGACGATTTATCAATCTCCCCTGGTCCTCAAAGTGGCGGTTTATCAGTCTTTCCAAGTCCTCCATCTTTTGTCTCATAAGCGCAAGCTCATTATTAGAAGATGTTGCTGTGCTAACATCCTCTAACTCTACTACATCCCTTTTTCTTTTCTTAGCCTCTGGTGACTCTTCCATGGATCTCTT
This sequence comes from Biancaea sappan, assembly GCA_037074585.1. NCBI lineage: Eukaryota > Viridiplantae > Streptophyta > Magnoliopsida > Fabales > Fabaceae > Biancaea > Biancaea sappan. Next base: position 2,751,690 of record CM073501.1, on the reverse strand, counting down.
ATTCTTATAATTCTCCAGGCTAAGATTTAGATCCAGCTCTACCTTGCCAGCCTCAAAATTTAAATTGAAAGATTTATTGCCGGCCATATTTTTCTGAGCTATAAAGGTTGTACAGAAGGAGAAGTTTGATGCTAGAAAGCTTATAGATATAAACTTTTAGTGTAGTGAGCAGCGTAATGGGGCATCCATTATATATAGACGAAATTTAGGGCTACAAAACCTTTACATCATACTCTAAAGATGACCTACAGACCTTATCCGACGCAATGCCAACGGTCTCAGATAAGCATGCCAGAAAATAACAAAATATAATCTAATACAAAAGATTTCCTCAAAAATTTCGGCTAACTTTTGACTCTTGCTCAAATTATTAAACTAATCGCCGCTTCAATTTATGGCTTCTTAACTCTGTATTTGTCTTATCCAATAATTCTAAATCGAGATATTACTCCATGAACGGGTAGCTTCATACTAGCCTTATCTAGGTTTCTAATCCGTGGCTTTGCCCTAAGCTTACACATTTTCAAACATACATATTAAAATAAAAACTTCTCACATCTACACATCAAGCGTTCCATAAAGTGAGAGAAAAATTTTACCTTTCACTTGCCTCTACGAGCATATATGTATATATGTATAAACATAGAGATACATCATTATCTATATATATTTTCATCTATTCAAGTTCTTTTAAATTTCAGACTTCTCATTCTCTGAATGTATGTAGAATCATTACATATTATTCCTGGTCATAACAAATAACCTTCACTCTCTATGCATGAATAACATACATACATATCATATGTATTTAGATACATATAATCACAGTATAATTCAATCAATCATGTATATTATATTTAACTGAAGGCTTTCAAGAACAATACAAGAAAGCATAGAAATATATTTTAGTTCATCGTGAAAACATCCAAGACACTCTGTAATGGCTACATTGTCGACTTCCTTCAATTTCAGAAAATGCCAACGAGAGAAATGGAAAAACCAAGTGTAAATCGGCCGCAAATCCACCGAATATTGACTTTCGTGGTTTTGCCATTAATGCGACGCGTTGTTGGTGTGCATGCCTACCCTAGACTCCTAGCTTCCAGCTTGCAGAAATCCATAGGTTAAGCGTATAGGGTGCGGCGAAGAGATATCTTCTTTGTCTCTGAGTTCAAATTTTTCCTCTATAAGAACTATCCCAACGTTCTCAGTTACCACACCACAAAGAGTAATCATCTCTAAGCCTACAACTTCTCAGCATTCCTCTCTTCTCATACTTCGACATAAATTTCTAAATTTTCCAAATCATGGCCACAAGGAAGTACATTGATCTCACAGTGGATGCCAGGAGAGAAGAGCTCGACTTAAACTTAAGTCTGGGCAAAGACAAGGGCAAAAGACCTTTTGAGGGGTCTCCAGAGAAGCAGAAGGAGAAGAAAATGAAGAAGATCGAGGAAGCTGAGGAGACTAGCACGGGCCATACCTCGGAGGACAAAATCGCCTGTCTAGAGCAGGAGGTCAAAAATCTGAAAAAGATGATAGAAAACCTAGAGAAGTTAACTAAACGCAATCATGCAGAAATGACTTCAAGAATAGACAGGTTCTTCTATTGGTCTACCCAGTGCTTCTGCAATCAACAACAAAGAAGTGTTGATTGTATGAATGGGATTTACACTACCCTCCGCGATATTGCTCTGTCTCTCGCTCCAAGGAATGGTCGAGGGGTGATGATACAGTACAACCCTCCTAATCCGAGACCACCTCGCTTTTAGATTACTCATGCATGAGTAATTGTTTTTTTTTTTTTTTTTGCAATGTAATCCTTCTGCTTTTAATGCCAGTGGTTTCTTTTATGGGATGGTACTCCAAAAATAGTAATAATAAAATTAAGAAAGATAAAATAAATCAGTCACACAAAATCAATCATGAATTTAACATATAAAGCCCCATACATACAATTTGATCCGACAGCAACGGAATCAAAACAAATAATAACCTTTCCCTTACCGAGTTCAAAAGTATAGCCATAACTCTCTAAAACTAAAACTAAAAACATAATTCATAAGAAAAGACAAGTCTTGGAGTAAAAGGAAATGAAAACATCCTACAGGACCTTCAGTGGAGCCATCTCTCTATAGTCGTGCCCGGGTTCACCACGATAGAGGAGATCCCACTAAGGTTACCTTACTCTGTAATCGGTAGGAGACCTAATCCCAAAGCTCTGATACCAACTTGTCACGTCCCAAAATTTGAGCACGTGACCGGCACGGAAAGTGAATTTCATTTCACCTCCGTAAGCCTATCTTTCTCTTAAAAATCATACAATTCTTTTTCATGCAACCAAAACGAGTTCTATATACATACTACAATTACTCATATTACATCAGTGAATGAACCTACCCGATTACAGAGATTTCTAGATTTATACAACTTAGAATAAAACTTAACTATTATACCTTTATCCTGAACAAATGAAAAGGTAATCATGGACTAAGGATCCATAATTCCTTGTTCCGATATTTAACTTCAGCTGTCAACTCTGAAAAAAAATATCAATAAGAGGGGTATGAGCAAACCACGTGCCCAGTGAGTAGATAACACAACATTATGACAAAAAAATATCATACATCATAATGATAACATGCAGCAATCATACGTAAATCGATCATCATATGATATGATATTATTCGTAGTACTTCACGACAATATCCAAATAAATCAAATACATTTCAACATAATTCAAAAGTTCACAACAACAATCGGTGAAATCAATTTCACACAAATTTCCCGTACCAACCGGGTCGTCCAGAATACCTCTGGATCGTTGCCCGCGGCCCCTGCCGCATCCACCCTTATCGCTCCATTTATAATCTCCACCCTTATAACTTCACATAAATTTCTCCATGGGGTGCACCACCATGCCTTTCCTTTCCAGTCAAACACAATCACAATCATATATAAAAACATCCTCAATCATAATCTTGAGCCACATACACAACTCAGTCATTTACAATTCAAGCCACAACATAATAAATGTGGTTCCAGCAACATAGCATGTATACAACATAACCCATAATATAGAACAATTATTCAACTCAGTTCACATGCCATTCACAATCCATTATATAACCTCCATTCATGGGAAAATAAGAAAATATAATTATATACATTACCAGACACGTTCCACAATTGTTTATGCCTCATCGTTCCACATCATCCTCTTCAAACTTGGATATACAACATATTTCCACTATGATGCAAAAAGTCAATAACAGATATTTAATCATAGCAAGTATTAACCCACTCACCTGGATTTCACGCTCTCGGCACTCCCACTTTGCACCTTGACCATTCCTATTGTAACCAGACAAAAACATTAGGGTTACGAAATAGAGAAATTTCCTACCACTACTCTCGACCTTTACTCACATCTTAAGTCATAACTCCTAATCGGTAATGAATATCTAAATGAAACTTATACCATTGGAAACTAGACTCAAAGAACTTTCCAACGATATAAAGTTTGCCCAAAACGGAGTCCGTATGAAGAAGTTATGGCCGATTGAAAATGAGCTAAGGTTTTTCGACACACCTGGCGCCTGGGCGCCATGCCTTTCTCTTCCCCACATGTCCTTGAGAATTTGTAAAAATTTCCTAAATTAAAAATAAAAATTTCTATTTCCACATTTTCTTCACTAATTCAAAAAGAAAATTTTCCACATAATTAAATTTTTCACTAAACTTCAAATCAGACTTTAAATATTCATAAAAATTCTTGGGATATTACACTAGATCTGGGCAACAATATTAAAATACTAAAAAGTATGAGCAACATACTATAACTGTCAAAACGGGCTGACAGACTGGGTTTGGGTTGGCCCACGCCCTGCTGAACATTACGCTGGCCGGGCCAGCCCATTTAGATACAGGTTGATAAATTGACAGTCTGACCCGCCTAGGCGCTAGTTGGCGGGCTCAACAGGCCAGCCCACTAGCCCATGCCTTTTTTTTTTTGTAAAATAAGCCCTCAAATTCTTTTTTTTTTTGCTCTTTTCATTCAAATTTTAATATTCATTTGCTCATTTACTGTAACTAAAATGCCAATTGCAATGCAAATATGCAATATGCCAATATTGTTGGAAATGAATTACTAAGACAATCAGACTAATTATTATGAGTTGATAATCAATGCATAATTAGATATCATTTCATGAAGAATATTAGAATAGCAATTATTAAATAAAAAATATAAAACACTTACAATTTCCCACAATATATATCACATCAATAAAGAAAATTACGAATGTATATAAATCAATGTAGAAAATTTTGCTTTCCTTTTTTCCCACCTATGGGAGTTCTACTCATTTCCATCTATTCCCTCCAAATCCTAACTCTTCCACTACTTCCCATTAGTCCCTATCTTAAATTGTTATGTTTCATAATTTTTTTAAAATATAATCTTCACTATAATTCTTTATTACATTGACATTTCACCTTTTATACTTTGGACATAGATTTGTTAACTATTAAATATTAATATATTTTTTTAAAAAATATATTTGAGTGGGTTAAACGAATAACCCATGGGTTATACGGGCTAAGCCAATATAACCTGCGGGTTAGCAGGCCGGGCCACTTAGGCCAGGATTTATATGGCCTAGTATTTCCTAATTGATAGAAATGGCTAGCACCCAAGAGGGGGGTGAATTAGGTTTAAAAAAAATTACTAAGACTTGATGGAAGTTTAAAAAGTTTTAAAAATAATGTCAAGCTTTTTATGAAAGTAATATAAGTATGATCAAGATGAATAAATATGGAGTACAATTAATCAAAAACTATGATCAAGATGAATAAATATGAAGTACAATTAATCAAAAATAATTAAAGAGATGAATGAATATAGAGTGCAAGTGTAATACCCATGAAAAATAAAATATACATGCGTATTTGCAAACAATGGTTACTATGCTAGTATACGATACTGTTTACCTATATAATACTATTTACGTATACGATACTGTTTACTTATACAATCGAAATGTCAAGTACTAGATATGGTTTGATCATAAGAGAAAACTACAAAGAAGTTCGTAGGAGAAAATGACGTTTTATGTGTGAAAATACCCTCATGGACTAAAGTGAAAGGACTGAATTGAAAAGAAACTTAAAGGTTTAAGGTGAAAGGATAGTTTTCCCTTTAAGTTTCAATAGTAATAAAAAATTCTAAGCCGCCGTGTCTTTTCGCGTTTTGCACAGTAAGTCGAATTGTTAAGGTGCACAGTAAATTGCATTATCAAAAATGTCATTTTTATGAATAGTAAATTAAATATTTTATTAACGTATAGTGTCAAATAGTACTATTGACTTTTCCTATAAATAGGTTCTTACATTTCACTTCTAAACTCACACCTTCAACTTCTCTTCTTCTCTCCTTAAGTTTCTCTTGCTCCAATGCTAGGCCTCTGAGATTTTGGGCCTTTTCTTTTCAGTTTAGGTAATGATACTATGCCCTTTCTATGTCTTTCAAATTTTAGAAGTTATTTTCTTAAGTATGCTCTGTGGTTGCAGCTTTGGCTGATCTTCCACATCAGAAAAACTGTCCTTAGCTGCTTACATATTATTTTGATTCTCTGATTACCAAAATAGAATGTAAATTGTGAAGAATACATGTCTAGGAAAGTTCTAGCTAAGGAAAGACCTGGTTTTTAAGTGAGTCCATTGCGACCCTCCACTCTTTCTTGGGAACTTACCTGGTGTACTCTTTTACAGATTGTATTCTTTATTTTTGGTATAAACAGTCTCCGTATGTATGAACAGTATCCGTACATATGAATAATGTCTGTATGTATGAATAGTAACTATATATATAAATAGTGACTATATGTATGAACAGTAACCATACGTATGAACAGTGTCTGTATGAAAACAATCCTAACTTGTTTTCTCTAATCTTTCATGAAAATCCCTGTAGCTGAATACTGAAATTCATCTGTGTACTCTTGTTCGTAACGACTTAGAGAAGTGATACTCGTACGGAATCCAGGTGAGTGAAACGATCCCGTTTTAATAGAGTTTTAGCATTACTGGTGATAAAAAGTATGTCGTAGGACACTCCCAAGATTCATAGGGGGAAATTGGATTCAGAATGATGAATTTAAGGAGATAATTAATCCAGAAGTATGGATAAGACGAAACAAATATTTCATGATGATGTGAAGTTTGAATCTTTTCAAAAACAGATTAATTGCTATCTTGATTTTTGGTTTATAAATCTATAATATAGTTATATATTATACCTGTTATATGGATGAATATTATATTGTGCTTCTGATTATGATATGGAATAATATACTATTGATTGTGATTGAGCGGGACAGTACCCCCTCTCAAGGCAAGGCGGAAAACCCGGTTGAAAGGGTGTCTTGACCAATGAGTGTGGAGACAACGATTCCCTCAGTAGGGATATAGCCAGGATTGGTGATAAATCCGTGAGGCGCCCTAGCTAAGAAGATGAGGTTGTGCGTCATGGCGGAAATATACATAATTGGTGAACCGTCCTGTGTGCGCTCTCCGGGATATATTGTCATTGACGAGTACTAGTAACGTTTGTTGAATTGGATGAATTTTTATCTTCTTGTATGTAGTTTCTAACTATGTCTATGAGTATGAGCCTTCGGATATACTTGCATGACTGGTAATGTATTTGAATTTTATTAACGCGAGGCCGATTCGCTCACGGAGTTTAAAAGCTCACACTCTCTATGAAACCTTTTTTTTACAGATCAGGTTACCGGTGAAGAATATCCGCTAGAAGAGTAGATCACTTTGAACCTTCCCGCTATCGGGTAGGCCCCTCTATTGTTGTAGATTATGTTGCTCTGTAATCGTCCAGGACATCTATGTCAAGGGTTTAGCATTTGACTTGTATGTCAGTATAATAATGTATTTTAAATTGATAATCTATTATTACATGCAAATCATCTCTATGATTTTTAGATAAGAAAATTTGATATATTTTCTTCATATTTGTAATATCCCAAGAATTTTCATGAATATTTAAAGTCTATTTGAAGTTTATTGAAAAATTTAATTACATGAGAAATGTTCTTTTTGAATTAGTGAAGGAAATTTGGAAATAGAAATTTCAAAAATTTTAATTTGGGACATTTTACAAATTCTCAAGGACTAAAATGAAAAGAAAAGAAAGTATGTAGTACTTTTGAGAAATGATCAAGTAGGAACCTGAGAAGAAGAATAGAGCTTATGGGAATGAATTATGAGTCCGGTACCAAAAGGATGATGGATTCGAGGTTAAAGTGGAGTTTGAGACTCTGAGAGGGACTAAAATGAAATAAGAAAATTATGGGGCAATTAGGATTTAGAATCACCCGAGGCGAGATTTTATGAATTTGCTTTTACTAGTCTTGACTGAGGGTCAACTGAAGAGCAAGTGATAATTTCACCCCGGGCGAGTAAATAGGCGGCCTCACCTAATTTTTCTTCATTTTCTCCTTTCTTCTCTCTCTCTTCACTTTCTCTCCTCTCTTTCTCTCTCTACACTCCAACTCCACAACTGGGCTTGGAGGGTGGATCTTGGGCTACGGGGCGAGCCTCTAGGAGCCAAGCAACGTAGGGAAAGCAAGGAATTGAGGTAGAAATTTCTATTTCTCAAGCTTTTCCCTATTTTATAGTTTTCAGAAAGTTTGGGGTAAAAATCGAGATTTCGGCTTCGTTTCTCGATTAAAATTGGTGTTTTTGGTGGCTAAATGCTCCTTAGACATTAAGGGTGAGATCCTATGGAAGAAATCATGGAAAACGGTGAAAATTTGGCCGGATCTGAGCCAAAACCGAGAGGAATCGCGAAAGGTCGCGATCCAGGCGCCCAGGCGCCAAGGTTCAGAAGATTTTGGGAAGAAAAGGGGCTTGGCGCCCAGGCGCCAGGCTTGTGTTGGCGCCATGTGTGGCGCCCAGGCGCCAGGTATGCTAAAAAGCCTTAGCTTATTTTCAATCAGTCATAACTTCTTCATCCGGACTCCGTTTTGGGCAAACTTTATATCGTTGGAAAGCTCTTAGAGTCTAGTTTCCAATGGTATAAATGTCATTTAGAAATTCATTACCAGTTAGGAGTTATGACTTAAGATGTGAGTAAAGGTTGAGAGTAGTGATAGAAAATTTCTCTATTTTGTAACCCTAATGGTTTTTACCTGGTTACAATAGGGATGTTTGGGGCGCAAGGTGGAAGCGCTGAGAGCGTGGAATCCAGGTGAGTAGGCAACCTTACAAAATTAATTTAATAAATTAGTCAAAGCACAATATAAATCCCATTTGCGTTATTTGTGAAATTGAGAAGTGTCACATCCCAAAAATTGAGCATGTGAAAAGATACTACTCATTTGATATAATTCTCAAACATACGTTATATACATATATTCTGTAAGGTTTTACATTCAACCTTAATCATTCATTCCACACTACAGAATTATATTCATCTGATAAGCAAATATAGACATACATAGTCTGATATTTCTATCTCATCGCAAGCCTAGGAGACCTATAGAAAGTACAGAGCGTTTCTAATATCCACATTAATAAGTACTGGTGTCCCACCAGACAGAAATAGAGAATAATCCCAAGGGGCTTCTAATCTTCAAACGGATACTCTTGTTCTTTGTTTTTTGTATCTGAAAAATAATCATAGGGAGTGTGAGTTTATTTAAAAACTCAGTAAGTAAATAACTGTACTATATAGAATATCAAAAGTACAAATACCACATTTACTCATATAATTAATTGTCTTATACATCGAGTAGTATGGGACTCTAACCCTTTCAAACTCATGAATAAGATTTCTTAGATATACAACGAGTAGTATGGGACTCTAACCCTTTCAAACTCGTGAATAAGATCTCATCGGTATACACCGAGTAGTATGGGACTCTAACCCTTTCAACTCGTGTATAAGCTTTCTTAGATATACACCGAGTAGTATGGGACTTTAACCCTTTCAACTCGTGTATGGGTTTCATAGATATGCACTGAGTAGTATGAGACTTTAACCCTTTCAAACTCGTGTATTAGATCTCATAGATCTTTACTCATTAACAAGATAGTGAGAATTTATCACATAGCACAATTGTCATGAAATAAAATAATTTCTACATACTCTTATTTCTACCGATCATCATATACTCCCATATGAAAATTGATTGCTTACTACCCAAATAATATTGTAAATGAGACTTATATTGTACTTTGACTAGTAATATCAAATTAGCTGAGCAAGGTTATTCACTCACCTTGATGTTTGTCCAAGTTTACCTTGTTCCACACTAGAATTTGTGTAGGAAAATTTCCTAGTAAAATATATTACAAGGAATCATAAGAAAGGAAACAAAATCACGAAAATACGTAAAATTTTCTGACTGCTACAGTAACGGGTTGCTACAGTACCGGTTGGCTACAGTAACGGTTCGCTACAGTGCCGGTTCACTACAGTAACGTTGACTGCTACAGTACCGTTGACTGTCGACACTACAGTACTGCTACAGTACCCGAAGAAAATTTTCCAGATTTTTTTTCCGAAATTTCTGGTCGCTACAGTAACTCGAAGAAAAATTCCAGATTTTCAGTTGCTACAGTACTTCGAATTTTGCAGAAAATCTTTCAAAAAATTCATCCTTTCCTTTCTTTTGATTCAAAACCAGAATCTCAACTCTTTTAACCGATTATAACTCAAATATAACTTCTAAAACAACTGAGATTCATGAATTATCATCAAAATCTTCAAGAACAAAACCTCCTCTGATCTTCTACATAAACTGAAATTTAAGGAAAATAATCGGATTAAAGCTTACCTTTGATCCTTACAAAGCTTTTGAACCGAACAAATAATCGAACTTCTGAAGATCAAGGAAAGGATTTGAGAAGAAACTGAAGAACTGAGAGAGAAATGCTTTTCTGCCTTCCTTCGGCTGAGTGAAAAATGAGGGGTACTATTAAAACTTTATATTAAATATTTCTAATGGGTTATTCAATAACCTATGGGTATCCATAAACCAACATCCAAACCCATCCAGTCAATTTACAATAAATGGACTAATTGACCATTCTGAAACCACTTTTCCATGAATTTCACCATTCTTAGAATATATCCCTCATTGTGCAAATATTTAGTCCAGTCATTTAACTCAATTTTCATAAATAATATTCAAAGAGAACAATTAAATATGAAAATTAAAAATGACCAAAATAAATAACTAAAGTAACGTTGTAGAATTCTAAAATACTCTTAAGCGAATTATATTCTGAAATTAACGGGTATTACAAGAAGATTATCAGTGTGTGTTCAGGTTGAGAAAAAGTACAATATCATTGGAAGGTATTTTATTACCTTTGAGAATTGATTTCTCTAGTTGACTAAAGGACTAGATGTGATTTTTCCTTGAATAAATTGGAACATTTTGTAAGTGAATAACCTTACTAAACTAATGTGATCTTATTAGATAAAGTACAATACAAGTCTTGTTTATAACATTATTGAAGTGAGAAATAATCAATCTCGCTGTTGATAATATATGATGATTGTTATGGTTGATGATAGACATTCAAGGGAATAAAAGTTTGTGTAAATTCATTTATTTCATAGTAATTATATTGTGATAAATTGTCACTATTTTATTGATGAGCAAAAGATCTACAAGATCTAATACACGAGTTTGAAAGGGTTAGAGTCTCATACTACTCGGTGTATAACTGTGAAAACCTATGCACGAGTTTGAAAGGGTTAAAGTCCCATACTACTCGGTGTATAACTGTGAAAACCTATACACGAGTTTGAAAGGGTTAGAGTCCCATACTACTCGGTGTATAAATGTGAAGACCTATGCACGAGTTTGAAAGGGTTAGTGTCTCATACCACTCAGTGTATAACTGTGAAAACTTATGCACCAAGAGTTTAAGGGTTAAATTCCCAAGTCACTCAGTGCAAGTATCTATGGCATATAATGCAAAGTGATTGAGGGATTGATCACCCAAGAAATCATACGCAAATTCAGACAAGTGTAATACTATAATTATTTACAATAAATGATAGATTGATTGTATTAGTAAATGTGGTGTTTGTGCTTATGATATTTTCATGTACAGTTGTTTACTCACTGAGTTATGATAAATTCACACTCTCTATGATTATCTTTTCAGATACACTGGTTGAGGAGAAGAATTTATAGCCTTTAAGGATATACTCCACTTTTATCTGGTAAACAATTGGTAAGGATTAGGAAACGCTCTGTAATCCAGTAGGTCACCTAGGCTTGAGAGGTTGTATAGTACTGTATAGTGTTTGAAGGTTGAACATTTTCTGAATATGTATACAAAATATCTTGCTTGGAATATTTATGATTCACATAATTATGGATATTAAAAATGTTCACAGAGATTATGGGGTACCACGGAGGTACACCCTAGGTATTTTATGTTTATATCACATGTAAGTTTTGGGATGTGACAATATTTATTAAGGAATTGTTATTTTGATAACATAGATAATTTAAACTCACGAGTAGAATTTATCGAAGGGCTTACAGTGATGAAAGATTCATCATTGTGCCGGTCATGTGCCCAGAAAACGGGTCGTGACAGCAAGGAAGTAAAGAACATATAAATAATTAACGAGCAAGGGAAGAAAAAAATCAAACAACGAGATTTTATACTGGTTCGGTTTAAACCAAGCCTACATCCAGGCCTCAATATAACTTATTGAGTATTTCACTATAAACCACAAGTTTATGCAATTGGGCACTTGTAAGCCAATACAACATAGATCTTTTCTTCCTCAATGGTGTCTCTCCCCCTTACAATATGTTTTCTCTCAAACACTAACACAAGGAACCTATCCTTGAGCAACTAAATTTGAAGGCTTAAGGAAAATAATGGTGGACACTCTCAAAGTGTAGATAACGCATAAATTAAGCTCAGAATATTTCTCTAACAATTTAGAGAGAATGAAACTCAGGATAATATGAGAAATGAATAATTGAAGCTTGATGCAAATGGTGTTGTGAAGTCCCCTTTATATAGTGAAACTTTGCTGCTACAGTGACTGCTTTAGTCAGAATTGCAACAGTAAGCTTCATCATCATTTTTCAACTTTTCTACAACAACCAAAAAATTTTATCAACCTTTTTCAATAATCAATATTCTTTTTCAAATTTGCAACAGTAAAAAGTATTCTTTTTCAAATTTTATTACAATACCCAATAAACTTTATCATACTTTTTCAACAACCAAATTTCTTTTTCAAAAGTATTACAGTAAAATATATTTTTTTTCAAATTATATTACAACAACCAATAAACTTTATCATACTTTTTCAACAACCAATAAACTTTATCATACTTTTTCCACAATCAAATTTCTTTTTCAAAAGTGCTACAGTAAAAAGCATTCTTTTTCAAATTATATTACAACAACCAATAAACTTTATCATATTTTTTTTTCAATAACCAATAAACTTTATCAAAAATCAATTTATACTACTATATTTAAATATATAAAGCATTAAATATATTTGAGCCAAGAAAGATTGAATCATGCATTTAGATCAAGAAGATTAAATCATACATTTGGGCCAAGAAGATTAAATCATACATTTGGGTCAAGAAGATTAAATCATACTATTTGGGCTAAGAAAGATTAAATAATACATTGGGCCAAGAAGATTAAATCATACTATTTGAGCTAAGAAGATTAAATCATACATTTGGGCCAAGAAGATTAAATCATACTATAATTCTCACATATTTGTCATCATCAAAACTTATAGCATAATACATTAGGGCTGACACTAAACCCAACCCTCCCTTTTAGTCGGTGGGCTGAATCCGTTTTGACAGCTCTACAACACATTCCAATTCAACACTCTATCAAGAAAGAGAAATAGGAGCATGTCTTCTAGCTTTCTTTTTTTAACAAAAAAACTTTGGATCTGGAATCTAGAAATGGAGGATTAGCATTGAGAAAAAGGAGGACAGCGTGTAGCCCAATTCTTCCAGCTCTTCCTCGCTCCTCCCTCCACGCCCTTTGAATATCTGATAGTGCCTCTGGTGTAATACCCGTGGAAAAATAAAAATATAAATGTGTGTTCACGAACTACAGTTACTATTCCAGTATATGGCACTATTTATCTGTATAATACTATTTACATATATGGTACTATTCATATATACAATCAAAATGTCAAGTAATAAATGTGGTTTGAGTATAAGAGAAAATTAGAAAGGAATTCATAAAAAAATGACACGTTATGTGAGAAAATACCCTCAGGGACTAACAAAATGATTAAATTGAAAATAAATTTAAAGGTTTAAGGAGAAATAATAGTTTTTCTTTTAAATTCCCAATAATAACCAATAATTTAGTTGCTTCATCTTTCATGTGATTGCACAGGGAACTAAATTAGTAAAGCATAGTAAATTGAATTATTTTAATGAAAATATCATTTTTATAAATAGTAAATTGAATATTTTATTATCAAATAATATCAAATAGTACCATTAACTTTTTCTATAAATACGTCATTTCATTTTACTTATAATCTTACACCTTCAACTTATCTTCTTCCATCTCCTTAAATTTCTCTTGCTCCAGCGCTAGATCTTTAAGATTTTAAGGCTTTCTTTTTTAGCTTAGATCTGATGAGAGGATACTAACCTTTTTTATGTCTTTTAAATTTTAGAAGTTATATTCTTAAGTATACTCTATGGTTGCAGTCTTACCTGATCTTTCACATCAGAAAATAACTATCCTTAGTTGCTTATATATTATTTTATTTCTCTGATTACCAAAATATAATGTAAATTGTAAAAAATATATGTTTAAAAAAGTTTTGGCTAAAGAAAAACCTGGTACTTAAGAATGTGCATTGTGATCCACCACTCTTTTATGAGAACTTACATGATGTACTTTTTTACTGCTTGTATCCATTTTTTATGTATAAATAGTAACATAGTATGAATAGTATTTATACAAAAACAACCCTGACTTATTTTCTTTAACCTTTTATGAAAATTTTCGTAGCAGAACATTAAAATTTACCTATGTGTTCTTGCTCGTATCAGCTCAGAGAAGTGATATTCGTACAGCATCCAGGTGAGTGAAAACGACCATTCTTAATAGGGTTTTAGCATCATTAGTGATAAAAAAAAGTATGTCATAAGACACTTCAAATACTTATAGGGGTATGGTGGCAAATATAGGAAGATAATTTAAATTAATCCAAAAGTATGGATAAGACGAAACAATCATTTCATGGTGAAGTAAAGTTTAAATATTTCTAAAGACAACTTAATTATTATATTGATTTGTGGTTTATAAACTTGTGATATAGTTATATATGATACCTATCATATCAATAAATCTTACATTGTACTTCTGATTGTTATATGAAATACTATAATATTGATTGTGGTTGGCAGGATAGTACCCCCTTTCATGGAAAACTCGATTTAAATGGTGTATTGACAAACGAGTGTGCAGACAATGATTTATTCGGCAGTAATATAGCCCAAGTCGGTAATAGATCCCTGAGGCATCACAGCTGAGATGATGATGTTGTGCATCATTATATAAATAAACATTTGGTGAGCTAGCTTATGTGCACTCCCTGGGATATATTGTCATTGATAAGTACTAGTTATGTTGGATGAATTAGATAACTTTATATCTTATAGTATATAATTTCTAACTATGTTTATTGGGTGAGTTTTAGCTTTCAGATATATTTACATGACTGGTGATGTACTTTAATTTTATGATTGCAAGGTCAATCTGCTCATTGAGTTTTAAAGCTCATACTCTCTGTAAAATATTTTTGTTCAGATTAGGTTGTCAGCAAATAGTATCCACCAGAGGAGTAGATAACTTCCGATTTTCCCGCCAATTTGCTCACTAAGTTTTAAAACTCATATTCTCTGTAAAATATTTTTGTTCATATTAAGTTGCCGGCAAATAATATCCACTAAATGAGTAAATCACTTCGGACCTTTCCGCTATTGGGTAAGCTCCTTCTTTTGTTGTAGTATATTGCTCTATAATCATCTAGGTCAAGGGTTTGATATATTTGACTTGTATTTTAGTATAATGATGTGTTTCATATTGAGAATCTATTATTATATACAAGTCATTTATGTGTATTTATAAATAAGAAAATCTGGTACGTTGCCTTTGTATTTATTTGGATGAGAAATAGTTATTTTGTTATCATAATTGGTAATTTAACTTGTGAGTTGAATTTTTATAAAGGTTTACAATAATTGGAGATTTATCATTGTGCCAGTCATGTGCCCAAATAATGAGTTGTGACATCTGGTTCGAAAGGTTGGATGCATCCATAGCTTGAATCTCCATGTAATGACCAAAAACCCAACCTAAAACCAAAACTTGTCGAGAAGAGCTTTTTGAAGCTCCTCGCCTGTTGCCAGCCAGCATTGGAAAAATGAAGGATAGCATTGACGGTAGGAAGATGCAGACATTTTAGCAACGACAGCGGCCAGAGATGGAGGATAGCGTCGAGAAGAAGCGAACTACTATTTTCCTGCAAAGGCAGAGGTGTGAGTGTCAATATCCAGTAGAGCTCTTCTCCTAACCTCATATCCTTCAACTTTAGGTGATGGCCATTCTCCAAATACCTAAGATCCTTCAAAGGACCTTCAAAGAACCTCTTAACACGGAAGACGGGAGCCTTTCGTATGAGAAGAGGTAAAACTCCCATAATGTGTGTTGTACACGTACCATATTGTCCGTTTCATTTAATTTTCACCAACACCTTCATTTATTTTTCATCTACTTCTACTCCATTTATTTTTTTTTAGTTTATTGTACGTGGGCTCCACTAAACAGGGACCCAAGAAAAAGACAAGCTAGTTTTAAAGCAAAAAGAAAGCTATGGCTGCGTGGAGTGATGATGATGATGATGACGATGACGATGTGGAAAGAGAAATGATAGAGAGAGAAGTTGCAAATCTATGCTTCATGGCAATGGAAGACAATGAGAAAACTCTTGACACTGGTGAATCGCAGGCCATTTTGGCGCTAGTAGTAGTGGGTAGTGAGAGTTATCTCCATCTATTTGCTGCAACACTCACCCTCTCATTATATTAATCTACTACTAGTAGTTTGATTAATTAAATATGCCTAAGTAATAAATGGATGCAATGAAATTATTTATTATTCAATAGCTGTTAATTTAAAATTTAAAAATAAAATTTGATTACTTTAAAACTAAATTATTATTTTACTCCAAAGTGATTAGTGAAGCGAGTGGAACTTCATTTATGATTTAGAATAAATAACATTTATTATGATATTTGGTTTACACTATTCCTTTTCTAACTTATTTGTTCTTATTAAAATTAATTTGTCATACAAAACACATTCACGTCAAACATAAAATTACTTAATATTCTAAAGTCATTTCGATTATAAACTTCATTTTCCATTCACATGACGCTTGATGTGACTTTGTTAAGGATTTATTTAGATGCTTTAAATTAAAATATATTACTTAATTCTTGAAAGATACGTAGAGCGACTACTTAATTCTTACAAGATTGTAATATGCTATTTAGTAAAACATTAACTTGTTAGGCATTTTGTTTATAAATTCTGTTTTTTATAACAGAATGTTTGGCGTGGCTTATTAAGTGTTTATAAGGAAACAAAAAAAATCCTCTAGCATGAACTTACTTTGTTTAAGTATTTTGTTTATATATTTTAGGATTAAAAAAATAACAGACCTATATATAATACATAAATACAAGGAATATTAATAGCTATTTTTCATTTTAGAATTATCACATACATGGCGTAAAAAATTCAAGAATAACATAAACTAATACTAATTGCAATTTTTTTTGTTTTCGTTAACAACAACTATAAAACACTATAAATTTTCTTAAAAAGCTTTTATTGACTACTATAATCATAGTGAGTGATATATAAAACATTATAGTGAAGTTTCATCTACAAGTAAGCATCTAAAATAGGCAATTAAGGTATTTTAGTTGATGTTATTTTCTTAGAAGCTGATATCTTTTTTTTTTAATATTGTAGTTTTTTTTCTTATAATCCATTAAGTATTTAAACAAGTCAGTAACGAATTACATTAGCACTTAACAAAGCATGTTAAACATTTCATTAAAAAATAATAGAGTTTATAGATGGAAGAACTAACAAGCTATTTGAGATATGTCATAAACTAAATTGTACACTATAATCCTTCAGAAATTAGATAATATATTAGAATATTTCAGAGACTAAATAGTTGTTGTGTGTATCTTTCAAGGATTATTATAAGCATCCAAATAAGCACTTGATAGGTTACATCATGAGCCACGTCACACATTCCATTAACAGGAAATATAATTTATATACGGAAGGACTAATGAGTTAATATTTGTAGTCATTTAGAGATTAAACAGTATATAATAACATGTCAAGAATTAAATAATTGTGGTATGTAGTTTTTAAGATTAAGGCCTGAATAGTTAGAGCTGAATTTTAAGAAGGTACTTTTTCTCTAAAATTAAAGTCTTACGGTAAAGCCTGCATTGTTTTAACTTATATATTAAAAATAAAATTATAATATTATATTATTTAAATAGTTATATGTAATATATACATGTATATACACTAAAGTCCCGTTTGTGTAATTAATTTATTTAAGTGTTTATAAAATAATATTTTATGTGAAAAATTTTTATACTATCATCTTGTTTGTTATGCACGCGGGAGAGGATTCCAACATTGTTTACCAACATTGTGCTCCCTTCTGCTATTTGATTTGTTAATTTTACAGGGCATGGCTTCCCACTCATATTTTCCGTGCTCCCATTTTTTTCATACGGCCTGTTTTCGCTGCATTGGTGATGGACAGGAAGGAATGAAAGGGAGAATGTGCAGGACTGGCCATTTTGCCCTCCGTTCTGCAACCCTAGTTCGTGCTTTGCTATTTCTTGTGTGGTTTCCTTCATTGCTTGTCGTCCTTGACGCTGCCCCTGGTGTGTGAAGGTTGTCCGTGCTCTATTTTGCGAGTGAGTATTCCAACCGCTCTCTTATCTTATATGCTTGATCTTTATTCTTCCTTAGGCTTTGTAAAATCAATTGTGTTGTGCGCATTTGATTTATGTTCGCCACCGTAGGATTTTTATGAGATGTTCGCCAAAGAAGGCTGCATCGAATCCGTTCATCTGGGAAGAAGGTGAGAGTAATTTTTTTTTTCCATTTTTTAGATACTGATTTAAAAACCAGGGGTAATTTAGTAAAATTATCCCAACTTTAACCTACTATCTTTTATTTTTTTTCCCATGACATACTATACCAAATATATTTTTTTCTCCTTTCTCTTTCCCTTTTTTTTTCCATTCTTGCGTACCAAACATATTGTATAAGCTTATTTTAAATTAAATTATTTAGTGTTTAAATATATATTTGAATAAGTGCTTTTAAATTATGATTAAGAAAAAAAGGGATGTGAAGAGTATGGTTTTCAAGGAATTTCAAATGATGATTGATGTTATACTTATCTTGTAAAAGTATAAAACAACTTCTTAGTAATGTGAATTTGAGTTTTTGTACAAGACTTTTTTAATAAGTTTAAAAAATTAGCTTCACAAAATAAATTAAAAATAATTTTTTCAAAATTAATAAGTTATTTGTTTAAACTTATCAAAGCATTATATTTTTATATAAAAGTATTTATATTAATAAAAAATTTTAATAAATTATAAGCTATACTATCCGATAAAGGTAAGTAAATATAATATTTGAGACCAAAAAAAAATGTATTACATATGATTTAACTTAATTTTAAACACGAAGGTGAAAAGCCCAAAAACCCACAGACGGTCTCAGTCTCGGATTGCTTTGGGCTTATTTCATCAGATCAAAACGATCAAAGGAGAGAGACAGAGAGAGAGAGGTGGGAAAGTAAGAAAAGCGAGTGTGTGTGGAAGACCTTGCCCGCCAAACAAACCATTTCACCCCGACAAAAGCCCTTTCGAACGTTTCCTGTTCACCGAACCCCCAAAAATTTCCCACCCAAATTCCAGCAAAACGCACAACCACCGAGGCTCTCACTGATTCCCACTCAGTTCCCGACAATGACTCAGCCATCGGTGACTCCGCCGCCGTTGGCACCGCCGCACCCGCCGCCGTCCCCCGCCGGCCAAGGCTTGCAAGTGCGCTGCGCTGGTTGCCGCATGATCTTGACGGTGGCGCCGGGGCTGACGGAGTTCGCTTGCCCTACCTGTCGAATGCCGCAGATGCTGCCCCCGGAGCTCATGAGTAGGGCCCACCAGAAGCCGGCTCATCCCCCGCCTCTGCCTCCGGTATCTCAGCAGTCGCAATTGCCGGCCCATGGTATTGATCCCACTAAGATCCAGCTTCCCTGTGCTAGCTGCAAGGCCATCCTCAATGTGCCTCATGGTCTCGCGAGGTTCGCTTGCCCGCAATGTGGGGTTGACCTCGCCGTCGATATCTCTAAGGTGAAGCAGTTCTTCTCTTCTGGTCCTGCTCCCGAGGAAGTTAACGAGGTTTGGTTCCCTTCTACTAGTCTCAGTACTCTAATAATAATTTATCAAGCTTTTTTTTTTCCCTTAATGTAAAACATTAAAAATTATCAACTAGTGAACACAAATTATTTTATTAGTTACATGGGAAGAATGATTTAAGGTAATCATAGAATCCAGTGCTGTATACCTTATGGTTTAAAGTAGTTGATGCTGACTTAATTGGGTGGGAGTAGCTTATATTGTTAGTTACAGAAGGTAGGCAACAAAGATTCATAGGATAAGCCGATAAGGCATCTCAGGAGCAAAGCATTGGTAGAGTATGCAATAACATGCAATAGAAGTTGATTAGTGAAAGATACTAACAAAGAATGAAAACGCGTTACTGGAATGAAGTAAATTCATAGAGTGTGGTGGAATCAGCTCATCTAGTTAAGGTTCCAATTTGTCCTTCAGTTGATATGTGGTCTCTTTGGTTCACCTTGTGCTAGAAATTTTTATTATATGTTAGGGTGAAAAGTAATTATTGTGTCAGTGCCAGCCTAAGTATGCAAGGAGCAGATTCTGATAGAAGTTTGTTATAACAAAACCAGCCTTCTTTATCTTTTCTCTTTTATCCCATCACTACGTCTCTTGTATGATGTTGTGATTTCCTTGAGGTAAAATGCTCAGATATAGGTGGATTAGGAAAGAAGAAGGACCAAATCAGAATTAAAAGACAATAAAAAATAAATTTGGATTCAAAATTGTTAGCTGTCTTTCTATAAAATAAAATGTTAGCGTTTTGCTCTAGAATGGGACTCTTTTGGGCACATTATAGGGCTGCCAAGAGGATATGTGTTTGCTCTTTGATGAAGATTACTCAAAGCTGTGGTTTTCTTTCCGTCTTTGTAGTTCTTCTGATCTACAGACAAGGACACAAGATGCTTCTGGATTTTTACCTTTCTAATCTGGAATCCTTCTACTCACATTGCTGACCTTACAACTTCTTTTTGGAGAGCTGAAGCTCCCTCTTAGGATAATGTTTTTGTTTGGACGGTAATGCTCTATAGTATAAATGCACTGTAATACTGTCCCACTGCAAGAGTTTGGAAACTACCAATAATCTGTTTCTGCACTGTGAGTTGCTGGGAAAAATGCCTGAGATTTTTTAGGAGCAATAAATGACAAAGGATTACAAAGAATATGAAGTCCTTAATGGGATGTAAGATTTTATCAATGAGAGATGTAAGAACAAGAAGATACAAGAACTCGGAGAGCCAGAAATCCTCCCCAGACTAAAAAACAAGGGAAAAAACCCTGACTCTAAGACAGTAGTGCTCTCCAAACAAAGGCCCTTACCTTAGAGGGGACTTGGCTTTCGAAAAAGACTTAGTAAGATGAAATACTGTGGGCTACGAATCAAGAAATGTAGAAGCTTGACGAGTCCAAATTCCAAATCCTTCTATCAAGCTTAAGGGAGGGTTGAAGCAGAACAAGGATGTCTAGCTATAAAGCAAGTGTCAATATCTCTATCATTTATATTTCTATGAAAATTGAAAATGAATGTTCTAGGGCACTAGATTATTTTGTTCAAAAAAGAAATTAAAGATTGGGGCATTATGAGGAGAAGATACTCAATAAAGATGTGGAAAAGGTTCAAGAAAAAGAGAGTTACCAATCCAATAGTCCCCCTAGAACAGGAACTGAGTCCCATCAACAAATTGCAAAGGCAATATTGAGACAAAGGAAAGATTTACCTGGAGATGTATTTTCAGGGGCTTGCATGAGTAGTATCGATCCCAGGGTTGGCATCCCCAGATGTTCATCTGAGCACCGTACTTACTCTTGTAACTCTGCCACAGGGAAATAGGCTTTTGAGGAAGCCACCAAAGCCACTTAGCCAGTAGAGACACTTTTTTAGACACCAAATTACCTAAACCTAGCCCTCCATCCTCCTTTGTCTTCCTGCACATTTCGAAACTAACCAAGTGATCCCTTTTATTTTGACATCCATCTAACTACAAATAATCCCAGATAATCTTCTCAATCCTATTTACTTTTCATAGTCTAGCAATTCATGGGCTTTTTCTGTTGTTTCTTTTCTTTTTGGGCTTTTTGTTATTGAGAATTATTATTTGTATATTTTACTGTCCTTCTTATATCTATATTTTTCTTTTGTACATTTAAATATTTTAGCTTGCTGTTGAAGTGGAGCGTGATGAAGATGAAGGTGGCCTAGTTGGAGAAACATTTACAGATTATGTGAGTTACATACTTTTCCTTTAAGGAGTATATGCTCCTTTTTTTTTTCTTTCTTTTTTGGCTGAAGTAACACTTTAATCATTATTTGAAGTTATGGAAATACATGTTTCTGGTATTAAAATGTCTATTGTGCAGCGGCCACCAAAACTATCCATTGGACCCCCACACCCAGATCCTGTTGTGGAAACATCTTCTTTGTCTGCAGTGCAGCCACCTGAGCCTACTTATGATCCTACAATTAAAGATTATTTGGAAACTTCAAAGGCTTTGTCATGCTTGCAAATTGAGACATTGGTCTATGCTTGTCAGGTTTCTTTGCTAACATACTTGATAATAATTAAT
Source organism: Biancaea sappan (assembly GCA_037074585.1). Lineage (NCBI taxonomy): Eukaryota > Viridiplantae > Streptophyta > Magnoliopsida > Fabales > Fabaceae > Biancaea > Biancaea sappan. The sequence goes on along the minus strand of CM073501.1, from coordinate 2,729,536 downwards.
TTTAGTTTGGATTTCTTGTGTATGATGTTGGTTTCCATGACAGAGACACCTTCAGCACCTCCCTGATAATGCCAGGGCAGGATTCTTTATTGGGGATGGAGCTGGTGTAGGTAAAGGTAGAACAATTGCAGGGCTAATTTGGGAGAACTGGTACCACGGAAGGAGAAAAGCACTGTAAGTTTAGGTCATAGTCTTCACATTTAATCTTGCATGTTTGTTTGTGTGTGTGCGCGCGCGCGCAAGTGTGTAGTGTGGTAAACAATAGTTGCTTGGGATGAACATTTCTATGCCCTTATCTGGGGATGTGCACATGCTTTTTTGTAATCTTAACTTGCTATTGGCCCATTTACTGGGGGTTCAGCCTTTTTGATGCTTTTGTTATGTTTCCTATGATCTTACACAGGTGGATTTCTGTTGGTTCAGACTTGAAGTTTGATGCTAGGAGAGACTTGGATGATGTGGGTGCAACTTGCATTGAAGGTATATTTGCCAGTGCATACAGATACAGTTGTTACCTACAAAGTTTTGTGGCATATTTATTTGTCTGTCAACATAATTAGTTGATGAACTGACTAAAGAAAAAGTAATTATACTTCATGAATTGGGAAGATTTGGGCTTTTACATACAGATGGGACTTATTTTTACTAATCAAGAAAGGAGTCAGATGTGGCTAACATGATGTGGCTTCATTTGATTTATTGATGTTTAGCATCTTTGAGATTCTTATATCATTGAATTGGTGGTGCATCTTTGTTTGAACTTTTCCCTCGTCTTTGTTGATTTTATTTTTTGCATAATTCTCTTATTTATGTTATTTTAATTACACAAGGAAACCAGTCTTATTGGAAATTTCATTTTTTGTAGAAACCTAAGTATAGACTGGTTGGTGATCATACTTTGATGTTGGATGTGTTAAACCCTCTTTGCCAGATTGGAGGATCTGGAGTTTGGATTCTTCAGGTTCCTATTCTTGATTGTTTTTCTTTGATTTCTTGATTTGAAGCCCACACACTTCTCCTCTTGCGAAGTCTTTTTGGAAAATAGAACCCCTCTTTGAGGTAAGGCCTTTGTTTGTACAGCTGTATCTGGAATTTGGATTCCTCGAGTTCCATTCTTGTTTTTCTTTCTTTGATTTCTTGATTCAAAGCCCACACACTTCTCCTTCTCTTACTAAGTCTTTTTGGAAAGTAAAGCCCTGTTTAAGGTTAAGGCCTTTGTTTGCACAATCGTATATGGAATTTGGATTTTTCGAGTTCCTATTCTTGTTTGTAGTCTTTCTTTGATTTCTTGATTCAAAGCCCCCACACTTATCCTCTTACTAAGTCTTTTTGGAAAGTAAAAGCCCTGTTTGTGGTAAAGGTCTTGTTTGTACAACCATACTCAATAGAATTAATACAAATGATTTGCTTCATATTAGGAGACCTAACAAGGTCTTGTCTCCTGATGTTCACTTTATGTGCTTTTGAAAATTGGAGACTAATATAATCTCTTCTTACACTGTGAAGTGGCTTGGCATGTTTGGAATAAATTGCTTGACCTCTTTGAAGAAAATTGGGGCTTTCTAAGCTATCAAATTTAGGGGTTGTGCAAGAAGAAAAGAGAATAAAACTTTGTGGCTTTCTACAGTGTTCACTATTTTATGGTATCTGTGGCGTGAAAGGAAGGCTGGAATTTTTAAGCAATAGTTTTTTCACCCTCACTTGATAGGATTCGTTTTACATTTTCTTTGTGGGTATCAGCCTTTGGTTATCTCAAGGGGGTGTCTCTCATGGAAATTGAAAGGGATTGGAAGGTTTTGTTGGTATAGTTTTAGAGATATTTTTTCTGTTTTTTCTCTTTTGGAGGATCTCTTGTCCTCCACTTTTAGTTATCTTTCTTTCCTTGTTAACTCTATCTTTCTTTTTCTATTAAAAAGAACTCATACCTTGACATAGTTAAGGGAGTAATGATGCCAAGCATGAATCTATAATTTTGGATATAATGACTTCAGAATTCTTGTATGAGTTCTCTTCTGTTGCTGGTGGGAATTCAAGTTTATGGCATCTCTATCTTGTACATGTCATTCTGTTCAAAATTTGGAAAAGATGTCTTTCAACTTTTTTTTCACCTGAAGAATGAATTGTTTATACACTTCTGAGCTCCTCTGCTTCAGTTACCTCGAAGAAATTATAATATCATCTAATGTTTTTCTGATGACTTGCTGTCTTCTGTTAAGAAGTGTTCTTCTGTAATGTTTTTCCAGATGTTGGTATTTATTGTATAAGTCAATATGAGAAATGTTACAATTGAAAAACAATATTATTATGCATTTAAGTATTTCTTTTTTCTGTTTTTTCACCTATCCAGTGCATGCTTTGAACAAACTGCCTTATTCTAAGCTTGATTCGAAGTCTGTTGGGGTCAGGGAGGGAGTTGTTTTCTTGACATACAATAGCCTCATAGCATCATCTGAGAGAGGTCGTTCTCGTCTCCAACAGCTTGTGCAATGGTGTGGGCCAGGGTTTGATGGTCTTATCATTTTTGATGAGGTATGGAGCTTTTTTTTTATTGAGGAAATATGTAATGTCAATTGTTATTTCCAATGTTCAATTTTTCAGGATGTAAAGTGACAATTGAGTATTGTTTGGATATAATTTGTATTTCTCTATCTTTTTTTTCCTAATGTTCTATGGCTTCATTGTAGTGTCACAAAGCAAAAAATTTGGTACCTGAATCCGGTAGTCAGCCAACACGAACAGGTGAAGCAGTGCTTGATATCCAGGTTAGTTTTTCATGCCTGATCTTTTAATAAAAAATGGGCAAAAGTCTCTAATATTATTTTTTCTTTATCAAAGTGACAGCTTCAATTTTATGTTGATGTGTTGTTTTTCCTTTTATGTTTTTTGTGCCAGTTTTAATCCTCAAGTTTTTGGAAACTTCACTGAAAGATAATCCTGCACTAAGGATTACATCATTTCATTCTGCTGAGTTATTCTTTAGAACTCTGCACTTAAACTCTTCATCTTTTTCAATATTGTCTAGTTGCGTGGCAATTTTGGCATTGAACTTTTTATCATTAATAAGCACTTGAATTCTTCTTTGTTGATGCACTTGCTGTACTTTAATTTTTGTGGTTTCGTATAAGAAAGTATTGCAAAGCCTTGTGGAAGTCTGCTAAAGTTATGGGGCCAGGGTTGCATTTTGCTCAACAGGGCTTCTAGTTTTAATCTGAGACTTTCAATTGTCTACAGTTTTGGCTTCTTTTTTTTTTTTTTGGCTAAAAGCTCTTCTTTTACCTCCTTCTTGCCTCCCTCTATCTATTTTTTATGTGTATGCATGTTGTCTGCTGCTGTAATATGTATAAAGTTCATAGTAAAGTCAATATTATATTGCAACAATGAGCATTGGTTTGATGGGTAATTAATTAATTTTCTGAGCTTCTATAATCAAATTTCACAGGCTCGACTACTTGAGGCTAGAGTTATTTATTGCTCAGCTACTGGTGCATCTGAACCTCGCAATATGGGTTATATGGTACGGCTTGGTCTTTGGGGAGCTGGGACTTCTTTCTCTGACTTTCGTGAATTTCTAGGTACTGTTTGTTGTTGTTGTTCTTAATAGCTAATGATACATCTATAGCTAGGGATCTTTGTTTCATATTAAATAGTTTCCCATTTTCTTCCATTCATAAGATAAATTTGTCGACATTTCTTTTGTTGGATCCGATTTCTTTCACATGCTCGCTTCTGCAACCTTCTGTCAAAGAAATTAACTTCTCCAGTTGACAATGCATTTTAAGGTTGTGTAGTTCTCCCATACATAATTTTTAATAGATTTTGGAAGTTTCACGTATTTTTTTTGTTTAGAAATTTGAAAGATGATAAAGTAGTGAGCTCTATTTCATTTGTCTTTAATTGAATATGTTCCTCTTTATTCTAGATACTCATTCTCCTCTAAGGGAACAATTTCCTCCACACGAGTTTTTTAAGGGAGCCATTATTTCCGATATGTAAAGAGACTAGGAAGCTCTTTTTCACTATTAAGTTTGATAGGGATTTTGTTAATTTGTTCTGTTTTGAGCATTTTCTTGTATATTTAGGTTTGAAGATATCTTATCCTTGAAATGATGTACCTTCTCTTATAAAATTTCTTCTTTGTGAAAAAAAAGTAGTTCAAGGTCAGGCATCTTAATTTATGACAATTTTCAAATTAGTTCAATGTATTTTATTTGTATTCCCTAGTAATGACATCTGAACTCTGAAGCAGGTGAATTAGTTCGTAACTTGAAAAAGAAGTCACTTATATCATTTTTTATTAGTGTTTTGTGTCATTTTTTCCTAGTCATTGTAAAATATCTGTGTTTAAATTTTTTAATCATAGTATTTTCCTTAATTTGTTTCTTGTCTGCCTTCGAAGTACTTCTCTGCCTTTCTTTAATAATTTCTTCTTTTATTTTTAATGAAAATTATATTTTCATTTAATAACATGCTTCTGTTTGACTTTGTCTGATAACCATTTTTCTTTTTGCATGTATTATTACTACTTCTTGATGAATGTTACTTTTCTGATTTTTTGGTTACAAGTTATTAATTCGTTATCATATGATGTTTTAAGAATCACTTTTTCAGTGCCTGTATTTTTATCTCCCTGTTTGTTTTCTACATTTATGGGTTGCTTCCTTGTCCTCTAAATGGATAAAATAAACAATTTCTTATTAGAAATTTATGCATGTAGGTGCTCTTGATAGAGGAGGTGTTGGAGCACTTGAATTAGTTGCCATGGACATGAAAGCAAGGTTAAATATTTCCAGATACACACGCACCCTCTGCCTTATTATGGACACATATGTTTAAGAAGGATATATTCTTTTGCTTCATTTTTTTTTTTTTTAATTTTATGTCAGGGGGATGTACTTATGTCGGACACTTAGCTACAAAGGTGTTGAGTTTGAAGTTATTGAAGCACCGTTAGAAGATCAAATGATGGTAGGAGATACTGATGTGTTTGCTTTTACAGATAATGTTCTCCTTTCAAATTGCTACTTTTCTACATAACAAATAATGATGGAGATTTACCTGTTATTTTTTTTTTCTATCCTCTAAAATAAGTATGGGTATTGAAAAAGCTGGAGAAAACAGGGTGCACATTACTGTTAAGAGACTTTGGGGTGTCGAAAAACTGCCCTTTTTTTATTTTTGGTATTGGGGTCTCACACAGACTGAGGCTGTTAGTCATGCATATGTAAAAGGGATGGGCGGTTTACACAAAAGAATGTGCTCTGCATTTGTCTCTGGAGCATTCTAGCAGCAGACTGATTATAATTCATTTTATAATATCATAGAATGTATAGTTGTCTATGTAGTCAGTTTTTTTTTTGGCTATTTTTTAATTCAATATGCTTATGCAATTTTATTATTCATATCAATTTTCTTAGGATATGTATAAAAGGGCAGCAGAATTTTGGGCAGAATTACGAGTGGAATTGCTGTCAGCCAGTGCCTTCCTAAATAATGAGAAACCTAGTTTTAGTCAGTTGTGGCGATTATACTGGGCTAGCCATCAGGTATTAGATCTTGCATGGTTGCCATTGCTTAAAGATACAATTTCTAAGTTATCTCTCTTATACTTTTACTGAATAATCATTGATTCTTTTGTTTGTTACTTTTCATTGTAATGCTCTAGCGGTTTTTTAGACATATGTGTATGTCTGCCAAAGTTCCTGCTACTGTGAGACTAGCAAAGCAAGCGCTAATGGAAGATAAGTGCGTGGTCATTGGCCTTCAGAGTACTGGAGAAGCGAGGACAGAGGAAGCTGTGACAAAATATGTGCGTATTTGGGTTCTTTTTTATTTCCTTGTAAAACAATTTTGTTTTCCGCATTTCAGCTTTGTCACATGCTTTTTCTTTATTATTTTGGATAGGGTTCTGAACTTGATGACTTCGTTTCTGGTCCTCGGGAATTGCTGCTAAAATTTGTGGAAGAAAACTATCCATTGCCAGAAAAGCCTGAACTTCTCCCAGGTATAATTGTGCCTTATTTTGCTTAGATGTATCTCATATATTTTGTTATTATGCATTTAGATGTTGTTCTGTATTTTGATCGTAGGAGAGGATGGTGTAAAAGAGCTCCAAAGGAAAAGGCACTCAGCAACTCCTGGTGTTTCTGTAAAAGGAAGGGTTAGAAAACTAGCTAAGTGGCAACCTCCTAGTGATGCTGAGAGTGATGAAGAATCTGAAAGTGAGCCTCTTAGATCTAAATTTTTATGAATCTTGTGTACTCTCTGTTTCTGTCTTATATTTCATTGCATATTATTTAAGGCTCTTTTCATAATGCATTATTACCAAATTGGTCTCAGCCTTTGGCTGAAAGACATATTACACATAATGTATAATAGTAGGGCACTAACGACTTAAAAAAGGTGCTTGCAAAATTTGATCATTGATAAAGATGCCAATTGATTCTTCTATAATAAAAAGCAATGGTTATTCCTTTAAGAACAATGTGATTATTTGGTAAAAAAAATGTGATTTTTAAGAATGGCACATGGGTTTACCTCACTCTAAGAGCTAACTCATGAAGAGAGGGATGTCCAAATCCATATAAAGAGCCCTTAATACTATCTCTTCATCGATGTGGGATTTCAACACAACCTGCACACGCCTAAGACTGGACATCTAGAGCGTGGAACTACATGAAAAATAATGGGTTGTCCAATATGGGCAATTTGCTATCAGGAGATCAACTAGCTCCGATACCATGTTAAGAATGATATTTGGGTCTAACTCAGTCTAAAAGCTAGCTCATGGAGAGAGGGATATCCAAGTCCATTTAGGAGCCTTTAACACATTTAGGAGCCTTTAACACATTCACCTCATTGATGTGGGATTTCAACAGTGATCATTGTTTTTTTCTCCCCTCTTTTAATTAAAGATTTTACTGGGAGAGGAGAAAAGCACAAGAGTGGGGGAATGGGGAATTAGTCAAAATACAAAAGCCAAAAGAAAAAGATATGCATAAGCTATAGCCTGCTTTTCAGAGGAAAAGCACCATAGTCACTTTGCGACTATATAAATTTCTAAACACCACCTAGTCATTGTTTTTCCATGCCTATTGATATATGACCATGAAATAGTTTTGCTTGTCCTTGATAATTAGTCTCTCTTAGTAATTTATTATGTATTGCAATGGGTATAAGTGGTGTTTTTTTCCCCTGACATGTTAATGGATCAGCTAATCTATCTATTCTATACAAAAAGCTTGTCTTGGGTAAAACTCATTTCATTCAAATAAAGGTGCTGCTAAGAATGGTGATTGACAAATTTATGCCAACATTTTAATATTGAAATTAGGAATGGAAAATTTTAGCACATGATAACACCTCATGAGCTTCTTAACTGAACATGTAAACTTGTGTATACTGGTTTGAAGATTACTATACTATCCTCCTAAAAATGTGTTGTGTGTCTAATTTTGAATCAGTAGTACATCTCTCTCTTTCTCTCTTAAACATTATCCAGTGGCTGTTTTTTTATGGAACATGTTGTTTGGAGTCCTTGGAGAACTATGGTTGGAGGCAGTTCCTCTTGCCAAGGTATTAAGGTTTTGGTAGAACATGGGGGTCAAAACTTAGGTGTTGTACAAATTTCCTAATATTAGCGTGATGTGTATGAGGAACTCTGAGACTAATAACCATCTGTTCTTACATTGCGAGGTGGCTTGGGATATTTGGAACAGGTTATTTGGTCTCTTTGATGGGTATTGGGTTTGCCCCGGTGACCTTGATACTCTTCTTGTGACTAATTTTAGTGGCTTTGGTTATAGGAAGGAGAACAAAATTTTGTGAAAAACAACTATGTTTGCGATTGTGTGGTGTATCTAAATGGAAAAAAATGCTTGAGTTTTTAATAAGAGGTCTTTGCCTCCTCATTTGCTGTGGGAACATATTCGCTTTGTTGCTTCCCTGTGGGTTTCGGCTAACAGGATGTTTAAAGGGGTGGCTTTTTTTGATGTTCATAGGGATTGGAGGGTTTTGTTGTATTAGCCTTTTCTTTGGGGCTTTGAGGGGAGGTTTTTTGTTGTCCTCCTTTTTTTTTTCAGTTTGTCTTTTTTCCGTTGTATCTCTCTCTCTTCTCAGTAATAATACTTCTTTTTCTATTAAAAAAAAAGTACCACCAGGTTCTGAAAGTGACTAATAACTGGATTTTGAGAGATTAGAGCATTAGAAAATTAGAGAAGACTGTTGAGGGTGTTAGTAAGGAGGGTTGATCTGAGCGTAAAGTGATTCTCAGGAATGATTTGGATAACATTAGGAAAAAAGAAGACATAAAATGGCGCCAAAAGAGCAGAATTAAATGGGTTCGTGAGGGTGATGTGAATTCAAGATTCTTTCACAAGGTGGTGAATGGAAAGAGGAGAAGGAACTTCATTAAAGAGCTTGAGACGGAGGATGGTATTACGGTGAAGGACAATGAGGGGATCTCTGAAGAGTCGACTAGTTTCTTCAAGAAACTCTACAAGGAGGACATGCAAGAACGACCCACAATTGAGGGTTTGGATTGGATCCCTATCGATGATACCCAAAGGACTTGGATAGAAAGACCCTTTGAGGAGGAAGAAGTTAGAAATGCAATTTTTAAGATGGATAAGGATAAAGCTCCTGGGCCTGACGGTTTCAATATGGCTTTCTTCCAAGCCTGCTGGTCGATAGTGAAGGACGATTTGATGAAAGTTTTTGATGAATTCTTCCATACTGGCCGTATTCCTACTAGCATGAATTCTACTTTCATCACCCTTGTTCCCAAAAAAGACAGATCCATTAAGGTGGGGGATTTCAGACCTATAAGCCTGGTTACTAGTGTCTACAAGATCATCGCCAAGGTCCTCTCCGACAGATTGAGTATGGTTATTGGGTTTTCCATATCGGAGAATCAAAGCGCCTTCATCGCTGACCGTCAAATTCTTGATGCCAGCTTGATAGCTAATGAGCTAGTTGATGATGTCAAACGCAGAAAACAACAGGGCTTAGTATTTAAATTAGACTTTGAAAAGGCCTATGATATGGTCAATTGGGACTTCTTGGACTTGATTTTTCGTCGCAAGGGTTTCGGTGATAGATGGAGACGGTGGATGAATGGATGTCTTTCCTCTGTCGCCTTTTCGGTTATTATCAATGGACAGCCCAAAGAATGGTTCAAGGGGCAACGCGGGATCAGGCAAGGAGATCCCTTATCTCCATTCCTCTTTACCCTGGTGGCCGACGTTTTTAGCTGCATGTTGAGGCGGGGGTCCGAGAGAGGGCTTCTCAAAGGACTATCAATAAAGGGAGATGGATGTATGGTTACTCATTTGCAGTTTGCTGACGACACAATCCTCTTCTTGCCCAAGGATAAGGATAACCTTCTTAGAGTGCTTACACTGATTCAGATTTTTGAGCTGGTCTCAGGTCTCCGTGTTAACTTAGGCAAAAGTGGCCTAGCTGGCATTAACATTCAGGATGATTCTCTCGGGCAGATGGCGGAGCAAGCGGGTTGCGCGGTTCTCAACTGGCCTCTTAACTATCTAGGTGTCCCTCTTGGAGGTAATCCTAGAGCCAAATCTTTTTGGGATCCCATTATTCAAAGAATTTCCCGCAAGCTTGACAGTTGGAAAGGCCCTTACTTCTCCCTAGGAGGCAGATTGACCCTTATTCAGGCCTCCTTATCTAGTGTGCCCCTGTACTTTATGTCCTTGTTCAAAATCCCTTCCGGAGTGGCTAAAATGATTGAGAGAATTATGAGGGACTTTCTCTGGAATGACAGTGGGGGGGAAAAGAAGGGCCATTTGGTTAGTTGGGAGGTGTGTTGCAAACCTAAGGATGAAGGCGGCTTGGGTCTTGGAAATATTGTGTCTAAAAACATCTCTCTTTTGGCTAAATGGTTATGGAGATTTCCCTTAGAGCCTAACTCCCTTTGGCACAAGGTGATCAAAGCTAAGTATGGGCTTCATCGGAATGGATGGGACGCTGGTTTGGGGGATGTCGTTACGCACGCAAGTCCTTGGAAAGCGATTTCTCAAGTATATCACCTCTTCTCTCCTTCGATATCTCTTATTGTTGGTGATGGTTCTCGTTTTCGGTTTTGGGAGGACTGTTGGATTGATCCCACCCCCTTCAAAGAAAGATTCCCGCGCCTTTACTCCTTATCTTCCCTCCATGACGCCCCCATTTCTGAATTCTTTTGCTTACAAGGGGATCACCCTTGTTGGAATTTGCATTTTGCCAGGAATGTTAATGATAGACTTTTGCCTGACCTTTCCATATTGCTTAACATCCTTGATCCTATTCACCTTTCTCCTTTTCCTGATAGGAGAATGTGGAAGCTTGATTCCTCAGGCTCTTACACTTGTGCTTCCTTCCTCAATTATCTCGCTCGTAACCCTATCGTATCCCCCTTTTTTAAAAAATCTTATTGGAAAGTTAAGGCTCCTTCAAAGGTTAAAGCTTTTTTGTGGCTTGCAGTGCTCAATAAAATTAATACAAACGATCTGTGTCAAATCAGAAGGCCACTTAAGGCTTTATCCCCGGACGTTTGCATTATGTGCTTCAAACATTCAGAGACAAGTAATCATTTATTCCTGCACTGCGACGTGGCCTGGAGCATTTGGAATAGGTTATTTGATCTCTTTGACGAGAGTTGGGTTTGCCCAAAGGACCTTGGTGATTTCCTTGCGACCAAATTTATTGGCTTTGGCCATAGGAAGGACAACAGAACTCTTTGGAATACGGCTTTGTTCGCAACTGTGTGGTGCATATGGCTGGAAAGAAATGCCAGAGTTTTTAATGATCGGTGTATGCCTACTCAGATGTTATGGGATCGAATTCGTTACGTGGCTTCACTGTGGGTTTCAGCCAATGGGCTGTTCAAGGGGATGCCTATATCTGATGTTTATAGGGACTGGAGGGCGTTATTGCATTAATACGTTGTTAGGGTCTATGTGGGGTGTCTGTGCTGTCTGTTAGTTTTTCTTACTTTATGTTCTTGTTTTTTTAGGAGGATCTCTTGTCCTCCACCTTTTGTAACCATTCCCTTTGTACCTCTCTTTTCTCCTTAATAATACTTCTTTTTCTATCAAAAAAAAAAAAAGGAGGGTTGAGCAGATGGTATGTAGTCCTATAAAAAAAGGTCGAGGAAGACTAAGAAGGACACTTAGAAAAGTTATTGAAAGGATCTTCAGGTGAATAAGATACTTAAAGAGTTTGTTATTGATAGAGTTCAATGGTATCGTGCGATCTATGTAACTGACCCCACCTAGTAGGATAAGGCTTTTTGATGTTGCTGTTGTAGAGCATTAGAAAATTAAATAGGAATATTCACCGTGGATGCAACTTTCTCCTAGAGAGAGAAAATGCTCTCCCTTCTCTCTACCCCACTGGTAGTGATTGAACCTTGATTTCTTTCTCTGTTATGGTTTTTTTGCTGCTGCTGCTGTTTCCTATTATTGTTGGTTACTGAGTTTATTTGTCCTTGTGTTTTGGAAGTTCTGTTTCATTTTGGTTCTTGTCAATATGATGATTCAAAGGTTTGCCATTGAAGCAAAAACCTTTGATTGGGTTAAGAAACGCTTGGATGTTGTCCCAAAACTATTAATCATTGAAAAAAGAAGAGGCCTTCTGTTTTCCATTTCTTTGGGCTGGGAAACCGCTAGGTGGCTCTCCTTTATCTTCCATACTCTAGGAACAGGAGAGTGGAAGGGGTTTGAGGTTAAAAGATGCAAAGAAAAAGGAACCCTTTATTTAGCAGAGATTGGGAAGAACCGTATGGGATATTTTCTCGTTACTACAGAAATCTCTTTAGGAGGAAATCGAGCCTCTGTTATTATCCCCAAGGGAAGGGGAGGAAGAGGATGGAGTATTTTTGGGCGTGCGTTGAATATCCTTGTTTACTCTGAAGGGGCAAACAATTTGAAGCTAATGGAGGAAGGCAAACCTTTGATTCCTTACTCTGCTGTGACTGATAGTAGAACCTTTGCAGAGGTTGTCAAGGGCAAGAAGGTGGTGAAGGGAATAGAAATCCACCAGGTCGAAGAAGATGACTCTCCCAATGATCCTGACATCTTTTCTGATATGCTCAAAAGCAGGGACAAAGTGGGTGTCAGCATTAGTGGCAATAGGGCTGTTAAGGAAGGTTCCTCTGGCTTTGGCGACCTCGGACATCGTGACAGTCATGGAAAAGGGAAGTCAGTTGCGGAAGATGTGACAGGTAACATAAATTTGGAAGGTCTTGATAAGAGAGCTCTTGGCTTGGCTTTTTCGAGGACCATTAGGATTATGGTGTATCCTAAGGGTGTAAGGAAGGTCTACTGGGCTTTGGTGAGAAACCACACTGTGAGGGAAGGCCCTTCTCGAAGGAAACCACATCCCTATCCCACTTGGCCCAAATCACCCTCTGGCAAGTTGCCAAACCTCTTGATCAAGCCTTCAGGGCCATCTGCTCCCAATTGGGCCTCGAAAAGGAGAGCAAAAAAGGCCCAATAGCTTAGACCATAGTACGTGGACTGGTCATATGGAGGACACCCGACCCAAGCTTTTTGTTCTCGGGCTCCTGTGCAGCATCGCGACCTGCCATCCTTAACTTCACCGTCCAGGTCGCTACAGGTGGCAGATGCTAACCAGACTTGCACATAATCGATCGACAGGGATCAAGGGGTGTTGGAGACCCCGCCATAGCTCTTAAACTCGACAGGGATCAAGGGGTGTTGGAGACCCCGCCATAGCTCTTAAACGGCCGGCCAGCACTTCACGTCATTCATCCTCATCTCCTCCAGCGAGGGCCGATGGCGGGGAGCTCAGGTCAGTGGCGGAGGAAGCCCCTGGACCCCGTTCTCGTGACAGGTAGCATCGAAACACCCATAGAAGTGTTTGGGCTCACACTGACAACCTTCCCTGGTCAGGAATCTCCACGCAATACTACTGGAATCTTTTTTTCTGATCAAACGACATCCTCTGATATGCTGGTTGGCCCATCTGAAGTCTTCAAGGGTAGGTTAGAAGCATCATTAGAAAATGATGACCTAAATAGGACGATTGCTAGCTACAAAAGTTTATCTACAGCAGATGCTGTTGGGGAGGAGGAGAATTTCTTTGAAGATGCTCTCTCACTGTCTGACTTCGACAGTGACGATGGACTACTTATCCAACAAATCGATGCTAAGGAAGACTCCATTGCGGATTTCGATGATAGACTAGAAGATCACCGACTTTTCTTTCAAAATAAGGATGATGGAGCTAATAAGGGACCATGTGATATGTCACAGACCAGCAATAATTTTTTGAGTCCTGCTAATGTCCTAAAGGCGCCTCTATTTTCTTCCTTTCCCCCTCAAATCAATAGTTATGTTCTTCTTCCCATTCTACCAATACTAACCCCTTTCCCAGTGTACCTCGTTTTGGTTTTGCAGGGAAATGCGTGCGTAACGACACTATTCAAGCGGGGTCTCTTCATTCCCCTGATCCTTTCAAATCTTCTTTTGCCATAGGGGAGGGTAATGAACTAGGGGAACAAGTCATACATCTACGCCACTTAGAGGGTGAGAGGGACAATCGAGACCCACAAGCCTTGATGGAGTCTTTTAACTTTATGCTGAGAGATAAATCTGGAAAGGAGGTTAAGGTGATAACATTGCCTAGGACATACCAAAGGAAGAAGAATAAACTTGAAAGCGAGTTAAAACGGTTGACTTCCTCAATTAATTACGGCAATCCCAAGAAAGGAAAGGGGAAGTCAAGTTCTCTATGAAGATTTTAAGTTGAAATGTGAACGGTCTCGGTAACCTGCTCAAAAGACATAAGGTGAAAGAAGTCTTCAGGAGGGTTGAACTGGACATTGGGTTGCTCCAGGAAACTAAATTAGGGGAATTGGACAAATTTCTAGTAAGAAGCATTTGGGATATAAAATTCAAGGATTGGGAGTTTTTACCTTCTGTGGGCGCTACAGGTAGTTTCTTGGTTATTTGGGACACTCGGGTTCCCTCCAAAAGGGATGTGCTTTTGGGTGCTTTTTCTCTTTCTGTGCTTCTTGATTTCAAGGACAAAGGGTGTTGGTGGTTTACTAATATTTATGGTCCGACGAACCCTAGGCTGAGGGGCGAATTGTGGGAGGAATTGTCATATGTTCACAGTTTTTGTAACCCCCATTGGTGTGTTGGTGGTGATTTCAATGTTGTGAGGTTCGTTGATGAGAAGCTTGGAGGATTTAGGATCAATGCTAGCATGAGAGGTTTTAATTCTTTTATCAGGGATTGTGGACTTAAGGACCTTCCCTTATGCAACGCTCAGTTTACTTGGTTGGTCAACAGGGGTTCAGTTGTATTTGCTCGCCTTGATAGATTTTTTATCACCCCTGAATGGGCGGATTTTTTTCCTGATCCCATTCAGGAAGTAGGCTCACGCTTGGCGTCCGACCATTTCCCTATTATCCTTGAGACTAGCAGAGTCAAATGGGGTCCTACCCCTTTCAAATTTGAGAATATGTGGCTACAACACCATTCCTTTTTCAGTAATGTAGAGAAATGGTAATCGGAATACACGATTCCAGGATGGGAGGGTTTTAAGTTTATGAAGAAATTGAAATTTGTGAAGGAGAAGTTAAAGACTTGGAACAAAGAAGTCTTTGGGGACATTAGAATCTAGAAGAAAAACATTCTTAAGGAGCTTGATGTTCTTGACAAACTAGAGAGTGAGGGCGGGCTTGAGGCGACTCTCGTCACTCGCAAAGTGACTCTCAGGAATGCTTTGGACAACATTAGGAAAAAAGAAGACATAAGCTGACATCAAAAGAGCAGAATCAAATAGGCTCGTGAGGGTGACGTGAACTCAAGTTTTTATCACAAGGTGGTGAATGGAAAGAGGAGAAGGAGTCTCATAAAAGAGCTTGAGGTGCAAGATGGCAATGCTGTCAAGGACAATGAGGGGATCTCCGACGAGGTTACTAGTTTCTTCAAGAAATTATACACTGAGTAGATGCACGAGAGACCAATGATTGAGGGTTTGGACTGGTCCTCCATTGACGATGCCCAGGGGAATTGGATTGAAAGACCCTTTGAGGAGGAAGAAGTTAGAAATGCAATTTCGAAGATGGATAAGGACAAAGTTCCTGGGCCTAACGGATTCAATATGACTTTTTTCCAAGCCTACTGGTTTATAGTGAAGGAAGATCTAATGAAAGTTTTTGGAGAATTCTTCCATACTGGCTGTATTCCAACCAGCATGAATTCTACTTTCATCGTTCTTATTTTCAAAAAAGACAGGTCCATTAAGGTGAGGGATTTTAGGCCTATTAGCTTGGTAACTAGTGTCTACAAGATCATCGCTAAGGTGCTCTTCGAGAGATTGAGTGCGGTTATCGGGAACTCCATTTCGGAGAACCAAAGTGCTTTCATCATTGAACATCAAATTCTTGATGCTAGTTTAATAGCTAATGAGTTAGTTGATGATGTCAGATGTAGAAAGCAACAGGGTTTAGTGTTTAAACTAGACTTTGAGAAGGCATATGATACGGTCAATTGGGACTTCTTGGACTTGATTTTCCGTCGCAAGGGTTTCGGTGACAAATGGAGGCTTTGGAAGAATGGTTGCCTCTCCTCAGTGGCCTTTTTGGTTATTATTAATGGGCAGCCCAAAGCCTGGTTCAAGGGGCAACGCAGGATTAGACAAGGAGATCCATTATCCTTTTTTCTCTTTACCCTGGTGGCTGATGTCCTTAGCTGTATGTTGAGGCGGAGTTCTAATAGAGGGATTCTTAGGTTTATCGATAAAGGGAGATGGTTGTGTAGTAACGCATCTGCATTTTGCTGATGACACAATTCTTTTCTTGCCTAAGGATAAGGATAATTTTCTTAGAGCGCTATCACTAATTCAGATTTTTGAGCTGGTGTCGGGTCTCAGCGTTAACTTATGCAAGAGTGGCTTAGCTGGCATTAACATTCAGGATGATTCTCTTGGGCAACTGGCAAAGTGAACGGGTTGTGAGGTTCTCAATAGGCCTCTTACCTATCTAGGTGTTCCTCTAGGAGGTAATCCTAGAGCTGCTTCATCCCCTGATGTTTGCGCGATGTGGTTCAGACATTCAGAGACAAATAATCATCTGTTCCTGCACTGTGACATGGCTTGGAGCATCTGGAACAGGTTATTTGGCCTTTTTAATGAGAATTGGGTTTGTTCAAAAGATCTTGGCACACTTTTTGCGACCAAATTTACTGGTTTTGGCCAAGGAAGGAGAACTAAATTCTTTGGAAAACAGTTTTGTTCGCAATTGTGTGGTGCATTTGGATGGAAATAAATGCTAGTCTTTAATGACCGGTGTTTACCTCCTCAGTTGTTGTGGGATTGTATTTGTTATGTGGCTTCCTTGTGGGTTTCAGCCAATGGGCTGTTCAAGGGGGTGCCTCTTTCTGATGTTTATAGAGATTGGAGGGTGTTATTGTACTAATATTTTGTTAGGGGCCTTGTGGGGTGTTTTTGAGTTTTTTTAGCTTACAATTTGTTTTTTAGATCTTTCTTAGGAGGATCTCTTATCCTCCACCTGTTCTAATCCTTCTCCCTTTGTCTCTTTCTCTTCTCCTTAATAATACTTCTTTTTCTATCTTAAAAAAAAAAAAAGAAAATTAACAGGTTTATGGGTTGATTTTGTTTTCCCAAGAAGGGTATCTTTTCGTCTGTTTACTTTTGTTTTTCTTTACTTTCGTTAATTCTTTCTCTTCTTTAATAAATCTACCCAAAAAAAAAAAAGCAGGTTCAACAAACATAATATCCTATGTGCTATTCTCCCTCTCTCCTCACCTAAGCTCACTCCTCTAACTTTTATTGTGGCCATTTGCCCTTTTGACATGCTTGTTTGTGTTAATTTGACTATTATTAGAATATTCTAAGTTCTAACGGCGTGTTTGGTAAAATGTTTGGGGGGTGATGTAATGGATTAAATAAAAAGAACGGTAGTGAGAAATTGTTTAAATTACCCTTATCAAGAACACTAATCTTTTGTTTTTTGTTTTGTTTTTAAAGCTGGGGTATTTTAGTAAAATACTCCATTTTTATTCCCATTCCCTTTCCTTTTCTCTTATTGCATACCAAACATATCCTAAGTGTCTCATCTAAGAACTGATTTATTTTATATTTTATGAGTTCTGATAATTAATTTGACATGTGCATAAACAACCAAGTATTCTTTGAAAAGTAGTTTATAGTCATGGAGAATTGAAGACTAATACTAGAATACCCTCTTTGCTTCAATAATCGAAGAAAGAGAAAAAGCTAATCATTGATCCCGAGAGTGCCACAGTCTCCTCTCTGCAATCTATTAGGGTTAAGGTCTAAATTCTCACAATAAATGCCTGGGGTATTATTGATCCATATGCCTGAAGTATCACTATTGTGACGATTTCAATTTTATTTTGTTATGTTGTTTTTTATTTGATCTACATTGCATATGGAGTTTGCTTCTGTTATCATTGGGTATGTCACCCTTGAGGCAACATTCTCCCTTAATAAAGTTCTTATGTTTAAAATACATAAAATTTCATTTTCCTCTCTTATGATAACTTCATTAAAATTCAATGTGTGATGTGAGTTTTGGAAGACCAATTTGATACCTGCTTTTGATTTTGTTTAATTATTTTGACTGGATTAATGCAGCTGACTCTGCTCTTGAATCTACTGACTCTGATGATGAGTTTCAAATATGTGAGATTTGCAATACTGAGGAGGTAATTTTTCCTCTTTGATATCCACTTATTGAGCTGTTTTGATACTAGAAATTTCTGAAATTACTTGTTATTTTTCCCTGCAGGAAGGGAAAAAATTGCTCAAGTGTTCCTGCTGTGGTAAATTGGTCCATTCAGCATGCTTGATGCCCCCAATTGATGATTTAGTTCCTGAGGAATGGTCATGTCATTTATGCAAGGAAAAAACAGATGAATATCTTCAAAAAAGACAAGCCTATATAACTGAACTCATGAAGAGGTTAATAACTACATTTTTGTTGAGGTCTGAGTGCCTGGTTGTTTGAAATTTTTTTGCTAAACAAAAATTACTACTTGTGCATTGGACTTGGACCAATGGGAACTTACGGTTGATTTGGGATTTTCAGATTGGGTCCCACTATGCAGTGTTTGCCAAATTAACTGCCTGTTTCTCTTGGTTTGGTCCAATGCATAAGCTGAGTGGTGCACCATAAGTACAGAAGAATCTCTCCGAGTTGTAATGCTATCAGCTTTCTTTATATGGTGAACAACTGTCTATAAAAATAGCATTGGAAGACATTATAATGACCAAACGGATAAAAAATTTGACAAGAAAAGAGAAGTGGGATAATGATGAATGATTTATGAATTTGTTACAGGTATGATGCAGCGTCGGAGCGCAAGACAAAAATATTGAACATTATTCGTTCTTTGGATCTTCCAAATAATCCTTTGGATGATATTATTGACCAGGTGGAGATCACATGTTGATTTGCTCTCCTCTCTCTTCCTTTAGAAAACATTTGCTTAATCTTATATTATCCTTCCTCTCTAAATGCACAATTTCCTTTTCTTATGTTGAAAGTGTTGTTGTGGAGCAACTAAAATGTCATGTTTATACTGTGAGTTTGGGTCCTTGCTCTTGTGTTGAAAGTTTAACATGAAAGATTGCTTGGAATAAATTATGCCCCGTTTCAGGAAAGGTTGACTCAATTCAAGAATAAAGCAAGTTATATCATTCATGTTATAGTTCATATTTTATAAGTTTAAGCAACAAAGCAAGAATAAAGTCTTCTACCTCTCTTCCTGTATTAACTGGTTCATCCACGTATGCTGGCAGTTTTGTTTCACTTTTTGTTGATGATGCATATATTGAGGGCTAGGCAGTTTTTTCTTCTTGTCATATTTGTGGTTGGATGTTAAAGTTTGTATTTGAAGATATTATTCTTTGCTTTTATGCTTATAGCAATGTTTTGTACTATCAACAACAACAACAACAACAACAACAAGCCTTAACCCACTAGGTGGGATCGGCTACATAGATCGCATGACGCCATTGAGTTCTATCAATAACCAACTCTTTAGGAATCCCGTTCACCAAAAGATCTCGTTCGATGACTTCTTTAAGTGTTTTTATTGGTCTTCCTCGGTTTTTTTTACAAGACTCCATACCATCTATTCAACTTTCCTTATTGGTGTGTCCAACTTTCTTTGAACATGTCCAAACCAGTTTAAATGATTTTCTACCATTTTCTCAATAGGAATCACGCCAACTCTACTTCTATATAATTATTACGTATCATATCTTTTTTTGTATGACCACAAATCCATCTCAACATCCTTATATATTTTGTACTATCATCTAGAATAAACTGGTCAAGGACACTTTTCAGCTGGTGTCTATTTTAGTAGGGTTTCTTTGTTGGATAAGCAGACAGATTGGCTAGTGTCTTACATGACATTCTGTTGAGCTTTTCTACCACTTTCCCTCTTTTCTGTAATAAATTTCTTCTTTTATAAAACCAATAAATAAATTGTTCAAGGTCATTGATGGAGGATTAGATATTCTCCTAATTCTGTGCAAAAAAATGATTTGAATCATCAACATTGTAAAGCTGCCCATCTCTCCATCTCCAACAATGATAAGCCCCTTGAAGAAACCATGAGAGGATACCATAGGAAGCCAAAAATACTACCCTCTCCAAGTACTAGCTGTTAGGCAATGGGAGACCATAAAAAATATAAATCCTTTGCATCAATCATGAAGGAGGATTTCCTGTTGTTATTGTATTGTGTTGTTATCTTATTATGTCCGTTCTTCCCAATTGGAAAATGTCGACTAATATTAGATTAATATAGATATTTCTTTTGTTAATACTAGATAGATATAAATAGTCTTTTAATTATATTCAATACTGATGTAAATCCCTACTTTATAGGAAAGTTAGTTAGTCCTAGTATCTATATATTGAATCCTTGTAATCTGCGACTATTGAAGCAGTTAGAATACTTCCAGTTTAAACTACATGGTATCAAAAGCCTTCATAACCTTCGGTGACGTCGCTCTTTGCCTCTATCGACTTCGACTCCAGTGTCCAGTGTCGACTTCAATTCCTTTGCCTCCGTCGACTTCAGGTTATTGGTGTCAGGTTCCTTTGCCTCTGCCGACTTCGACTTCAGGTTCTCTGCCTCTGTCGACTTCCGTTTTTTGGCTTCGGCTTCGAACGTCAAGTAGAAATTGACTTTCGACCCCTTGATTGCTAACCCACTGCACCGTTCATCTTCAACTGAGGCCTCGGGTGCGTATTATTGACCAGTACGGCACATTCACCTTCACTCAGGATGACTACCTCACCGGCATCGACCAATACCTCCCCTAATCCTTTTCCTTCCCCTAGACCTGCCTATCCTTCAGTTAACGTTGAGATTGGGACCCATGCCTCTCTTCAGATTACTCCTGTTAGACTAAATGGCAGCAATTTCTTAGAGTGGGCCCAATCTGTGAAACTCGCAATTGATGGTAGAGGGAAACTAGGCTTCTTGACAGGCGAGGAAGAGCCACCCAGTGAGACAGATCCGAGTTTTCGTAAGTGGCGTTCAGAGAAATCTCTGATCACAGCATGGCTTCTCAATTCAATGGAAGAATCTATTCGTCGGCCTTATATGTTCATGGATGCACAAAAAATCTGGGAAGCAGTCCATGAAACATATTCTAATGTTGATAACTCATCACAAGTCTTTGAATTAAAAAGAAGATTATTGCTGTCCAAGCAAGGGGATAGTGATATCACAACTTACTACAATGAGATGTTGTCTTTATGGCAAGAATTAGATCTTTGCTATAACGATGTGCGGGAGAATCCTCGTGACCTGGCACGGTTTCGAAAACGTGAAGACAATGACCGTGTCTTCATGTTTTTGGCTGGCGTTGACCCCAGTCTGGATGAAGTTAAGGGACGGCTTCTTGGAAGGAAACCACTGCCCTCCATCCGACAAGTTTTCTCTGAATTGCGACAAGAAGAAGGCCGAAAGCGTGTGATGATTGCTCCAGGTGTCAAGGCTGATGCTGGACCAGGGCCGGAAAATTCTGCTTCTGCCTTGATTTCTCGAGGTGGTTCAGAGGGAGAAGGGAAGAAGAAATTTTGGTGTGAATATTGCAAAAAACCATGGCACACCAAAGAGAACTGCTGGAAGCTCCATGGGAAACCAGCCAATGCAAAGAAAAAAGGGGAAGGTCGTGCACTAACTACCACTGTTGATCAAACTCATGAGAAGCCGTCTACCTCCACAGGTTCCGAAATTTATCCTTCCATGAAGGAACAAATTGAGCATCTGTATAAATTATTAACCTCTCAAAATTCTCAAACTGCACCATCTTGTTCCCTAGCTCATCAAGGTAATTTATCTCACTCATCTTTTACTGTCAATTCTGGGGCTAACCCTTGGATCATAGATTCAGGGGCTACTGATCATATGTCCAGTAATTCTCATCTTTTTATATCCTATAGACCTGCAGCAGGTAACCAGAAAATTAAGATAGCTGATGGGTCTTCTTCTACAATTGCTGGTCATGGATCAATCTGAATTTCACCCTCTCTTATTCTTGAAAATGTCCTTCATGTTCCCAAATTGTCATGTAATCTGTTGTCTATTAGTCAGATAACCAGAGAATTAAAATGCAAGGCTGTTTTTTCTCATTCTGGCTGTGAATTTCAGGATTTGGCCTCGGGGAGGATGATTGGCAATGCTAAACAAAGAGAAGGCTTATACTTCTTTGAAGATGGATACAACTTGGGTAAACCTGTTCAGAGTTATCTGTCGGGCTCAAATTTTGTTTCAAATTTAGTTTCTAAGGTAGGAAGTCAAGATGTCATGTTATGGCATTATAGATTGGGGCATCCAAGTTTTCAATATTTAAAAAGATTGTTTCCAAAATTATTTATCAATAAAGATCCATCTATTTTTCAATGTGATTTTTGTGTCATGGCTAAACATCATCGTAGTTCTTATGCTCCAAAACCATATCTTCCCTCCAAACCCTTTCAACTCATTCATAGTGACATTTGGGGACCTTTTCGGGTTCCTACTAGTACAGGCAAAAGATGGTTTGTATCCTTTGTAGATGATCATACCTGGTTGAGTTGGATATTTTTAATGAAAGAAAAATCTTAAGTTGTTGATATTTTTCAGAACTCTTCCATGATAGAGACACAATTTAATGAAAAAATGAAAATTTTTAGAAGTGACAATCGAAGAGAATATTTTTCAAAAACTTTGGGAATCTTTTTTCAAAAAAGGGGGATTGTACAACAAAGCTCATGTTTCGACACACCACAGCAAAATGGCATTGCTGAAAGGAAAAATAAGCATCTTTTGGAAATTACCAGAGCTTTGTTATTTACAAATTCAGTTCCTAAGCAATTTTGGGGGGATGCTGTTCTTCATGCAGCTTTCTTAATAAATAGAATGCCTTCTAGGGTGTTAAACTTTTCTACTCCACTACAAGTTTTTCAGCAATTAAAACCTAATTCTAAACTGATATCTGATTTACCTCTAAGAGTTTTTGGCTGCACAGTATTTGTGCATAATCCTGATAAACAAAAAAGTAAATTAGATACTAGGGCTTACAAAGGTTTTTCTGCTGGTTACCCTGTATCTCAAAAAGGATTCAAATGCTACATCCCAGAGCTGAAAAAGTATTTGGTCACAATGGATGTTTCTTTTCTGGAAAAAATTCATTTTTTTACTCCTCATCTTCAGGGGGAGATTCAAAATTCAGATATGGTTATTAAGAGTAAAGAAGATTCGGTAGTAGATCTGGATTTTCCAGAAATTTCTATAAATAACGAAAATCACTTTGAAACTAGTCTAAGTCTGAATTTAAATATGGAAAAACAACCCTTAGAAATTGAAACTGCATTGCCTGAAAAAGAGAGATTACCCTTTGAATACTTTGAACAGACTTATCGGAGGAGAAATCCATCTCAAGCAATTCAGCACGGCCAATCTTCCAACCCGTCGTCAGAACCGAATCAATCTAGTACTCATCCTTCTGATTCAGATCTGTCTAAACCTATTGCTCTTAGAAAAGGGGTAAGATCATGCTCCACTAAGTATCCAATTTCCAATTTTGTGTCTCATCAGAATATTTCCCCGTCTTTTTCATGCTTTCTGACTAAACTTGTTAATATTGAGATTCCAAAAAATATACAAGATGCACTACAGGTTCCTGCATGGAAGGATGCAGTTTTGGAAGAAATGAGGGCTTTAGAGAAGAACAAAACTTGGGAAATTGTTGACTTACCAAAGGGGAAGAAGACCGTCGGGTGTAAGTGGGTCTTCAATGTGAAATACCATGCCGATGGCTCACTTGAAAGATACAAGGCTCGATTGGTTGCAAAAGGGTTCACACAAACTTATGGAGTAGACTACATGGAAACATTTGCTCCAGTGGCAGTAAATCTGGACTGGCCACTTCAACAACTTGATGTTAAGAATGCATTTCTTAACGGAGATTTGGAGGAAGAGGTATATATGGACCCCCCAGCTGGTTTTGAGGAGAAATTTAATTCACAGGTATGCAAATTGAAGAAGTCTTTGTATGGCCTCAAACAATCTCCGAGGGCTTGGTTTGAAAAATTTACAGAATCGTTAAAGCAGCAAAATTATCAACAAGGACAGGCTGATCATACAATGTTCTTTAAACGAACGAAGGGAGAAAGGTTAGTAGTGTTGATAGTTTATGTTGATGATATTATCCTAACTGGTAGTGATATGGAGGAGATGAATAGATTGAAAAAGAATCTAGCAAAAGACTTCGAAATTAAAGACCTAGGAAATCTCAAATATTTCTTAGGAATGGAAGTTGCTAGATCAGAAAAAGGAATCATAGTCACCCAATAGAAATATATTATGGATATGTTAAAAAGTACTGGGATGTTGGGGTGTAAGCCAGTTGAAATTCCGGTTGATCCTAATGTGAAACTTGGCGTAGGAGAGTAAGAAAGTCCAGTTGATATAAGTATGTACTAGAGACTTGTTGGGAAATTAATATACCTGTCTCACACTCGCCCAGACATCGCATTTGCTATGAGCCTTGTGAGCCAGTTCATGCATTCTCCAAGAAAAAACCATCTTGAAGCGGCATATAGAATCTTGAAGTACCTTAAAGGGACTCCTGGGAAGGGATTAATTTTCAAGAAAATTGAGCATAGAGGAATTGAAGCCTATACAGATGCTGATTGGGCAGGATCCATCACTGACAGGCAATCTACAAGTGGTTACTGCACATATGTGTGGGGTAACTTAGTTACGTGGAGAAGCAAGAAACAGAACGTTGTGGCTAGAAGCAGTGCTGAGGCTGAATACCGAGCAATGGCAAATGGAGTAGTTGAATTACTATGGTTGCAAAGGATTATGATTGAATTAAAATTATTACAGAAGAATCCTATGAAACTATTTTGTGACAACAAGGCTGCTATAAGTATTGTAAATAACCCAGTTCAGCATGATAGAACGAAACATGTGGAGGTGGATAGATATTTCATTAAAGAAAGAATTGAAGGAGGAGAAATCTGCATTCCATTTATTCCCAGTACAAGTGGCGGATATCCTGACCAAGGGGTTATTCAAACCTACTTTTGAATGACTTGTTAGCAAGTTGGGTTTGCTTGACATCTACAAACCAACTTGAGGGGGAGTGTCGACTAATATTAGATTAATATAGATATTTCTTTTGTTAATACTAGATAGATATAAATAGTCTTTTAATTATATTCAATACTGATGTAAATCCCTACTTTATAGGAAAGTTAGTTAGTCCTAGTATCTATATATTGAACCCTTGTAATCTGCGACTATTGAAGCAATTAGAATACTTCCAATTTAAACTACAGAAACATAAGATAATTTTTTGTTTAAATGGTGCAGATTGGGGGATATGTTGTTCAATTGATGATAGATCTAACAATTTTCTCGATGCTATAATTGTATTACATATGCAGCTAGGAGGACCTGATAAAGTTGCAGAAATGACAGGAAGGAGAGGCATGCTTGTGAGGGCTGCTGGTGGGAAAGGTGTAACCTATCAGGCTCGTAATACGTGAGATTTAGCTCACCTTTTCATCTTATTTGTAAAGTAGATTTAATAGTAACTAAAAAATGCCACTGTATTCCTTTAGAAAGGATATCACTATGGAGATGGTTAACATGCATGAGAAGAAGCTCTTTATGGATGGTAAAAAGTTAGTTGCTATCATCTCTGAAGCTGGATCAGCCGGTGTTTCTTTGCAGGCAGATAGAAGAGCTACAAATCAGGTATATCAAAATGATTTGACAATATTTTCATCCTGGGTGCTGGTTGCTTTTCTGTCCCTTTATGTTCTAATTTTATTGCTTGAAAACAACAGATATCTTATTCTTGACTGTATTTTAGATATCTCTTTAATTGTTCATTTGTTATTTTGTGTTCCCATTTTGGGCTCTTTGACCTTTGCACATTAGAAAAGAAGGGTTCATTTAACTCTAGAACTTCCTTGGAGTGCTGACCGAGCAATTCAGCAGTTTGGAAGAACCCATCGCTCAAATCAAGCTTCAGCCCCAGAATACAGGTCACTGGACACTTTTGATTTAAATGCATTTTGTTATACACCTGATTGTTTGCTTTAGATGTGATAACTGATACACACACATGATAAAAGAAGAAATTGTATTGAGAGGAGAAGAAAGTACAAAATGTTGAAGGTGTGCATATGAATACTTAATTGTTGTGGTGGTTTGGTAACTAGTTTTTAGAGATTTGAACTGAAACCTAAGGGAAAAGGCTTTGATTGATATTATATGTGGGGGGTGTTCTTCGGCTTTGGTTCGAGAAAGGCAAACAAGGCCTTGTGGAAGGTAGCTATTTTTTCAACTGTGTGGTGTCTTTGGATGGAAAGAAACTCTAGAGTGTTCAAGCATCTTTTTTTGCCACCTCATATGTTGTGGAATAGAATTTGCTTTGTGGCTTCTCTTTGGGTTTTTGCTAATGGATTTTATAAGGGGGTCCCTTTGGTAGATGTTCATCGAGAATTGAGGAACTTTTTTTTTTCAGCCTTGTCTTTGGACTTCTTGGGTTGTTTTTGTTTGTATTTTTTTTTAGGAGGACCTCTAGTCCTCCTTTTCTTTTCAGTTTTCTTTGTCTTTGTCTCCTTGTTTCTCCTTAATAATATTTCTTTTTTGATAAAAAACTATATATATATATTATATGTGGGGGGTCAGACTTAAGAAGTACAATTAGGGAAAGACATAATTCATTCTTCATTTTGAGTACATTGAGTTTATGAGGACTAATGAAAGGTATGTTCACTTGCTTTAGATACTGGGTGTCGGGCAATTAGGAGAGATATGATAAATTTATGAGAGATTCTTAGACTTTTTCAAAGATTAAGGCTTTTGCTTTATATGTTCTAGAGAGTAGTACTAATGACTTTGCTGCATGTGAGAAGACCAGCTGTGCATATTCTTAACCTCTTTTAGTATTTCAAATGTTTAGGAAAAAAAAAGCCATTTGAGCTTGTATCATATGGTGGGCTGGTCTTTTTGGGTTTGGCTGTTTGAAATGTTTGTAGAGATGTTCTGACTTGCATTGTTGATATGGGCTTGCTGATGACTAGATATATGAGGTTTGGCCAGGACTTTGGAGTTTTTAAGGCACAGAATTGTGCATTTTCTTCCCTCTTTGGTTCTGAGGTTCTGGATTTTTTTTTAGGGTATCCATATTTTTACAATGCAATGATTTTGATGTTATCCTTTTGTTTCCGTTCTGCTTTTCTATTTCCTTTGTAAAAGCTCCTCCTCATTTTTTTTCCCAAAGATTTTTTTTTTTGAAAAAAAAAAAAAGAAATTGGAGGAAGGCAAGGGGAGAATGTCATTGAATTGGCTCCTCGCATTGCTTGTCTTAGTGGATGTGTCTCACTATGTCTTTCTTCCTCCTTTTTTTAATAATTTTTTTTTTTAAAAAAAAAAGAAAGAAAAGGGGGGAGGGCAGGCGAGAATGTCATTGAATTGTCTCCTTGACTGCTTCTCTTGCTGGACCATATGTGTGTGTTATGTTTCCTTATGCGGATGCTTGATACCTAAGAAGAGTTCGCTATCTGGCTTGGATAAAGGATTATAATCCTGCTGTGAATCATAACTTAGTACCTCATGGAAATCTATAAAAGCTGACAAGAGATGCCAGCACTTGGTTGACTGTAAAATGATCACAATGACAGCCATCATTGGAGCTCTATCTAGATGCAGCACCTATTATACCTAACTAAAACCTTGATATGCTCTGCAGGTTACTCTTTACTAATCTTGGTGGTGAAAGGCGGTTTGCATCAATTGTTGCTAAGAGACTAGAATCTCTTGGTGCTTTGACTCAAGGGGACCGCAGGTAAGTTGGATTAATCTATTTTCTTTTTTAATAAGCTGACATGAATGACTTATGGCATATTTAATTATGTTGGATTAATCTATTTTCTATTTTAATTATGTTCCTTGCTATATGATAAGTATTGGGTAGTGGGAGTGAGTGAGTGATTTTCTGTTAGGTTGTTAGGGGGTCGTGTGGTAAATTCCAGGGGTCATAGTTGTTATAAAAGGAGGGGAGTGGGAGAGAGAAGGGTATGGTGGAAATCATTGAATTTAGTGGGTGCAGAACCATGTACTCTGGGAGGGCTTATTCGCTCTAGGGGACTTAGTCTCTGGGCAGGTTGTCTAACCTGATATTTTCCATTATGTGTTTGGTGTTCTTCCTTCCTTGTACTCTCTGTGCTTTTTATTTCTGTAAGAGCTCTTTCGCTCTCTGTTTGTTGCGTTTTCTGGAATATTCAATAAAATCAGTGTTGGTTCCTAACACTATATGGATGGATGCATTACAGGGCTGGACCTTCATTAAGTGCTTATAATTATGATAGTGCTTATGGAAAGAGAGCTCTGATGATAATGTACAAAGGGATAATGGAGCAGGTATCATGATTTCTTTGAAAATGACAAATATGCATACTGGATTGTTAGGTATAGTAGGAAAAGAATGACTTGAATTTTTTACTGACAAATTTATTTTTTAGGATTCTCTGCCAGTTGTACCACCAGGATGTATATCTGACAGACCAGATACAATCCAAGATTTTATTATTAAGGCAAAAGCTGCTCTTGTATCTGTTGGAATAGTCAGGGACACTATCCTAGGTAATCCACTTTTTGCGCTCATATAACATTACCTGGATTGGTTCTATAATAATTGGATATTTGCCAACTAATCTCAGGGTTGGTTGTTGACTATATGAGTATAGTTTGCAATACCATATTTCATTGCTTAGTCTTCTTTCATGAATAAATTTTCTACTTACTATACTTGTAGGTAATGGTAAAGATTTTGGAAAGTTATCTGGTCGCATCATTGATTCTGATATGCATGATGTTGGACGATTTCTCAACAGGCTTTTGGGGCTGCCTCCTGAGATTCAGAATAGGTCTGTCTTCTTTCATTATGCAATGGAATGTTTCTAGTTTTGGTTTCTGGTTCAATATGCTAAATGCTGTCGTATGAACAGGTTATTTGAGTTATTTGTGAGTATCTTGGATCTTCTTGTTCAGAATGCTCGAATTGAAGGTAATCTTGATACTGGCATTCTTGACTTGAGAGCTAATGTTGTTGAACTGCAAGGGACTCCAAAGGTTTGCATGCTTGTACACTTCTTTCTGCGATTTGTTTGATTATGTTGAGTTTCTTCATTCAGCTAATATGAGTGGTGGGGGCTGTTAATTTTCTTTCAGACAGTCCATGTCGATCATCTGACTGGGGCTTCAACTGTTCTGTTTACGTTCATCTTGGATCGTGGGATCACATGGGAGGTGCTTGTTCCTTTCAACACGACCCAACTAATGAGATGCTTTACATGGATTAAATTATCTTTGCTAAATATTATATTTTATGTGTCAGTCTGCGAGTAACATGCTGAATGAAAAGCAAAAGGATGGGCTCGGTTCGGCTAATGATGGCTTCTATGAGTCCAAGAGGGAGTGGTTGGGAAGACGTCATTTCATTTTGGCATTTGAAAGGTATCATTCTGTTTTTTCTGTTTCTATCTGTTACCCTAGTTTTGATTCAGTTTCATTGAATCAAACTCATGGGGAACTTTACCTTAAATATTAAGCATATTTTACCATTGGGTTACTTTAGGGTACTTAAAGAGCCTGAGCTAGTTTCTTGCTCATTGATGCATGGAAACAAACACGTGCATATGTAGGTGGACCTCTCAAAATGCTTTCCCTCCTTCCTTTTTTCCTTTTATTATTTTGATTGTGCGTTTAAAGTCTTTCTTTGGGGTTTAGGGTATTTTTGTCTCACTATGCTGCTGATGCAGTTCATAATATATTACGTACTTCTCAGTTCTCACTATTCTCTGCTCATTTGATTTATGGCATTGACTCACCTCACTAAATTGTAGTGCTACTAGACATATGGTGTTTAGTGTGAACCTGTTGATAATCTTTTTATTATATTATTTAAGCTTTACATTCTAATATTGCTATAAAAATATTCCAACATGCAAAAGCCTGTAAGATGTAGGCTATGGAGCTGGTCAAACCACATATTGAGTTCATTTAGTTAATAGTTCAATTTTTTTTGCTCCATGTGAACTAATGTATTGAACCAAGGCTTCATTTAAAACTCACAGTGAACTGTCTTGATCTTATTTTGAATTTCACTTAATCTTTTTTCTCTCTATTTTATTGTGAACTTGTTCTGTTGGATAAAGTTTTGTTTGTTGATGTCCTTTATTCATCCCCCACCCCAGTCATCACACACACACAAAAGCATTTCTTACTAATATCATCATTTTTGTTCTTTATTCTCCAGTTCTGCTTCTGGTCTCTATAAGATAGTTCGTCCTCCGGTTGGAGAGTCCCTTCGGTATGTATTCTACAGCTGTTTGGCCTTGTTGAGCCCTTTCAGATTGATTGTTTTGTTTACCCCTGTTATTTTCTTCCAATGGTAGGGAGATGAACCTAGCAGAATTGAAAAGTAAATATAGGAAAGTTTCATCTTTAGAAAAGGCTCAAACTGGTTGGGAAGACGAATATGAAGTTTCATCTAAACAGGTATGTATCCTCCGTAAATTATTTCTGGAAAGGTTGAGAGTTCCTGCAGTATTTTAGGGTTTAGGGTTGAGAGTTACTGCTTGTTATCATGTGAGACTTGAGTAGTGTTCCAGTTTTGTTTTCATACACATTTAGAACATAATAAATGGTGGATTTCAATTAATTACAACCAATGGTCATATGAAAATTAATTATGACATTTCTTTCCTTGTTTATCTATTTCTTTGTCGCTCTTTGCATAATTGTAAATCCTGAGAAAAAAAGTGGCCAGTGGAAAGCAAATACAGTTTTAGTGCAGTAGCAAATTAGTTATTTCTACTGCTATTCTAAGATCGACTCATGCTATAGTGTTGTCCAAATAAACGAATGCTTTCTTCTATGGAGTATCCTGTTCGTAGATTGACTTTAAAACATTCTCAATTTGTGCTGGAGCAGATTCTCTATATTTTGCATCTACAACCTCATCCATGAGAACATGGATTTGCTAGAATGCTTGCTTGTTATTACCGACATACATGCACCTTTAGACTTGAGGTGAAAAAATATGGAGTATTTGTTGGCTCTACAATTATTTAACATTTCTTTTGGCTTCTTTCTACCTTTGATGGCAGTGTATGCATGGTCCCAATTGTAAGCTTGGCAACTTCTGTACAGTTGGCAGAAGACAACAGGAAGTAAATGTCTTAGGTGGCCTAATTCTTCCGGTGTGGGGAACCATAGAGAAGGCCCTATCTAACCAGGTACTTTGCCACATAAAATATGCCAGAAACCAAAACATTCTTGTGAGAAAAAAATTTGCGCTACCATATTGATCTGGTGATTGAGTTGGGTTTTCAGTGTCAAAAAATGTATCAGATGGCTTTGAGGATAACGTAAGATGAAGTAATATATTATAGTACCTTTGAAACTATAAGAAGTTCCTTTTTTCTTTTATCTAAAAGAAAAGGAAGATCAAGAAAAAAGGTTCCTTCTTTCATGAAAAGGCTTCCATTGTTAGGGGTCCTAGAAATCTATGGAACAATTAAAGAATTATGAATTGTTTTTGGATTGAAGTCATGACTGTCAGTATACAATATGTTCAAATGTCATCTCTTTTAATATATTTCGCCTGGAAAATACTACTCATAACAATCACTGCAGGCCCGCCAAAGCCATAGGAGGCTACGTGTTGTGCGCATAGAAACTACTACAGATAACCAACGTATAGTTGGCCTTCTTGTTCCTAATGCAGCAGTTGAAACTGTGCTTCAAGGTTCCTTTTCTCTCTCCTCTCTCTCTCTCTCTCTAAGCACATGCAATGTGGACATGCATTTATTATTTTCTTACATATATAAGAAATTGAGATATTTGAGTGTGCTAAACTCTTATATTTTCCTGATTTTGGTAACTAAATGAAATGTTGACCTAGTTTTAAGATTGAAGAACTTTCCATTTTAAAATATTTTCTTTATATTTATATATCATGGTTAGAACTCATTGAGTTTTCTTCAAATCATAAATCGTGGCCTTAATTGCTATTTTTAATCTCTAATCTTGCTGAAATCCTGTATGGATATTTGATGTGACTCTCTAATTTGAATTTGGGTGTCATCGAAACATATTATTCTGTCATAATATTGTTGTCTAATCAAGAACTGAATAAATAATGCCAAAGTATTATATATTTTTCCTGTCTGTGATAAATAGGGGGAAAGGTTAGAGACTTTCAATCTCTGCTTTTTGTTTTTGAACTACTTAAAAATCTAGAAAAGGTCAGTCACCTGTAATTTGTAACCATTGATCAAGGAAGGTATAGAGAAGTAACATCTGACGACGAAGATAATCCTAGGACAGTTGATTGACTTGATTCTGGGAACAAAAGAGTTTCATCTAGATGAGACAGCCTACTTCAAGCAGGGATATATACTGCTGTCTTGTCTGGAAATACAACTTTGCATGTGGAAACAAAAATGTTTTTCGTTCTAATCAAAGACTTAAAAAAGTAATTCTTTGCATTTTTGGACAATTTCTGTGAGCTCATTGGAGCTGCCTAGGCTACATACTATCCTATTTCCATGAATTATGATCTGATTGATTATTTGTGAAAAGGTGATATAGAAGCTAAATCTAATTCTGACTTTGACATCTTTCACAGGTTTAGCATGGGTACAAGAAATCGATGATTGACCAACCTTTTTCTTTTATTTTTGGAATTGGAAATTGGTTGCTGCCTTCAGCAAGTTGCTTACAGTATTGCCAATATTTGTTGGGTCTGAACTGCACATGCAGTTTTTGTTTGAAGAAAAGGCTCAACCTTAATGCTCAATTTATTTTTGGAGGGGGAAAAGACTCATCCTCTGCATCATTGTGCAGTCTCATTCTTCTTGATTTTTTTTTTTAAAGTATCACCCATTTTTGGCATATAATTCCATTTTGTATATTTTGTAAAGATCACTGAGAAAGTGAAAGACAGTATATGCGTAGGTTGTATTACATATGTAGTTCAGTCTGGACTAGTTTGTATCAGTCACAATACATTATCATTGAAATTATATATGAAGTAAATATTCTCTTGTGCAACATTCATTGTACCAAACTCAAAACAGAAATATATGAGCAAAATTTAAAAAAACACTCAAAAACACTTCTCACTCTGGATCTCTCTCTCTATCAATGCATTACGCATCAGATCAGCGCAAAAAATAAGCGTCAACATGGTCGTCACCGCAATAGAGTCCAGGTCTCTGTTTGAAGCCCTGCTTCTTAAGCTTCTCCCTAGCCTTCGTCACAAGCTCATGGTAAGTAATAACACCATCGGTCTCCTCTATTATGGCTTGAATGGCGTTGCTAAACGCTCCATAAGCTCTAGAAGGATCTCCAGAAGGGCATGCATCTGCAGAAGTTTGGTCAGTCTGGCAGCCACTCAGCAGAACTTCACCAGGTTGAAAGCCTTTGGTTGATCCAGCGTACACTTCGTGCTCGCTATCCACGTGTGTCTCCATTGCATGTTTTGCATATCCCTCGTCATTTTCATTCAGTTTCTGCTTGAGGAACTCTTGGGCAAGATTACTCATCTTCCCCAAAAACCCACCCTCTTCACTCTTATGCTCTAGCATGTTTAACGCAACCTTCATGAACTTCTTCACTTTAGGACTAGCATCTTCCCCAAACACATCAAAAAGTGTAGGTCTCAGCTTCCCAACATCTATGTCATCTTTCCCGGTTTTCTGCTTGAGTATTTCAATGAGAGTTGATAGAGGCAAAGACCTATTCTTCACGTAACCATGACCTCCACCATCTTCCACTTCAAAATCTCTTTCCTCCTCATCGTCGTCCTCGTGTTTGTGGCGGTGACGCATTATTGAAGGAATGTGAACGCCACGAGACTCAATTGCATCTTCCACAGTTCGACTCAGAAAGCTTCTGAATCCAGAACCTGAGCTTGAATTACCTCCTTCCCCTGTGCTTTCTCCTATCTGCTCCTTTGCATCATCAATCAGGCCACCACTGTGGCAAGAATCCGATACAATTGTGATTTTACAACCTCTAGGTACTTTGTCTACAAAGTCCCTAAAATCATCATCTGTTTTTCCACACAAATATGTTAGCATTGTTTGCCACAAGAATCACACCAATGTAACGTCATTTTAAAGAATACTGCTCGGGAATATTCCCACTCAGATGTTCCAATGAAACAAATAGGCAAAAGTAAACTTTGATATGAAATTCTCAGAATCTGACAATGGGGGTCCCAAATTAATAAATTATCATTCAATCGACAGTCAACAGAGAAACCATATATATGAATGACAAATCAAGACTTGGCTCTTCTGAAATAAACTCTATAATGAATAAAAACTAAAAAGTATGTGGGTAATTTTTGACAGAAAATTAACTATTGAAGATTTTCATAAAATAAGAACAGCTTGCGTATGGATATGTAAACATTAGTTGCCGTGATTTTAAAAATCTAATTATTTAAAATGCAAGGTTAACTCATAAATCATAATTTTTTTTTTGGGGAACAAAATATTTTATCACTTCAAATTCACCTCTTAATAAACATCCCAACTAACATTTTTGTAACCCGATTTCTGTAACTCCCCAGCGTTTACGATCCTTATTGGGGAATAAAAAAATTCATCAGTAATCTAAATCTAAGCTGTGCGCGCGCGCGAGAGAGTGAGAGAGAGATAACTTTATTATACAAAAAGCTAATTGAACAGAAAGGTAGTCCGCATCTAAGGGCAGAAAGTAATGTTTAAAATGGATCAAAAAGAAAATGAGGAGAGTTGAAAGAGTTGACCGGTGATGAGATTCATATCGCAGGGAACAATGCACTCGTCGTAGCCGGTATCGTCCTCCTCCCCCGTCTCGGCGGGGAGGCGCGTGCCATGGCCGCTGTAGTGCACGAACAGCACATCCTCCGGCTCCGCAGATCGGACGAGCTGCGCGATCGCCGATCGGATGTTCTTGCCAGTGGGCTGTGTGTAGGAGTCGTCGGTGTCGATCAAGACTGTGATGTCGTCCTCCGAGAATCCGTATCGCTCGATCAGGCAACTGTGAATCCTCCACACATCGTTGACGCACCCTCTCAGCTCCGCCTTCGTTCCTGGGTAGTTGATTCCGATCAGCACAGCCCTCTTCCCCATTGCCACAATACTCTCTCTCTCTCTCTCTCTCCCACTTTTGATCTCAAAAGTTAGTGACTTTGTCTCTCCCTCTTTGAATTGAACGATCCGTGTGCTGTTCAATATTTTTTCTCGTTCTGATTATTGCTTTCTATCTATCCCTATCCTCTCACTCGGCTCAAGCAATAATTAGAGGGTGAATTGGACATGCAAAGTGGCTTTGCATTTATTGCTTTTTTGTAACTGTGTGTCGCCATTTTTTTTTTACGTGTTTAACGCTTACGTTAAATTAAATTTTGTCAATAATATTTTTTTCAGTAAGTTATCATCTATATATTTTATTTTTATTTTAAATTTAACATTTTTAATAATTTTGTATTATTATTAACAAAAAATATTAATTAAATAGTTAATAAAAATAATAAATTTAAAACAAAAATATATATAAAAAAAATTAAACTTATTATCTTTATATTTTTAATATTTTTTATTAATTATATTTTATATATCTTATATATTTTATTTTAAATTTATTTTTTATTAATTACTTAATTAATTTTTTCTATCGGTGAAATAAATAATATTAATAAAAACAATAAATTTAAAATAAAATATATAAGATATAATTGATAAAAGAATTAATAACAAAATTAAGTACATTAGGATTATAAAAAGTTGTTTTGTCCATATATATATATATATATGCACACAAACGGATTAGGCTCACTGGCTCAGCAAGTAATAAGTATATCCTTAAAGGGTCCCAGGCAACGTGGTCCGGTTTAGTATCATAGCACTTTATTTTTCGTTTCTTTTTTTAATTAATTTAAATTTGTGGTGTGTGCACTTTAAGATTGTGAAATCTTTAATTAGAATAATTAGTCCAATTAATATGAAAAAATTGTATTTTTTTAGTATAATATTTCGTAGGTTAAATTTCCTAAATAGTACTTTATGAATAAACATTTTAAAACAATCAAACCAATTTACAATTTACATAAAAGAAAATATAATTATACTATAAATATGGCATATATCATAAAAATGTCAAATCTCTAAATCATGACATTTTTCAACTTTTTCATCTTTGGAAAAAGGTTATTTAATTCAAATAATTTATGTGGTTTACGTGGGCGGAAAGTCCAGGAAATCTCGAGATTTTCTTTTTAATATATTATTAATTTCATTTATTATAATTTTTTCAGCTTAATGTTTACAAAATTACGTTTATTTTGTTGTTAAATTATCAAATTCATTGTACCAACTTTTAAGTTTATAATTGTGACAATATTTCTTTTACCAAAAAAAATTAAAACAGATATAATTTTTTAAAAACTTAAATTAAAACATTTAATTTTTAATAATTAAATTGAAATAATTATAATTTTTTAATTAATTTTCTTTCTCTAAAAGCGACATGGCGCTTGGTGTGTTCTTTCTTAGTAAAGACGTTAACATCCCATGCTTTAAAAAAAGTAACAATGAAATTCATCAAAGATGAACTTAAACACCGATAAATTTTTAGATAAATCAAATTTATCAAAAGATAAGTAACCAGGTTAATAAAAAATAAACGCATAAAAATATCAAAAATATTTTTTCAATAAAATATATTTCTGACATATTTATATATTTATCTAGTGATTAATTTAATTCGCGTATCATTTGTGAAAGAGAAAATTACTGGTTTAATCTCTAAAAAATATATTTTTTCAATTTGATCCTTAAAAGATCAAATCAATCAATCTAATCCTTGAAAATTTTCATTTATTTCAATTTGATCTTTTTTGTTGCTAAAAAAATTGGCAATTTTTACGTTGCTAACGTTTACACCAAATTTCTATTTCATCCCTAAACGTTTTTTGTCGCATCAATTATATCTTACATATTTTATTTTTATTTTAAATCTACTATTTTTATTAACGACATCTATTCTACTGGTAGAAAATGATGACTAGGTGGTTAGTAAAAAAATAAATTTAAACAAAAATAAAATATGTAGGACTCAAATCTATCATTTTTATATTCCTAACATTTTTTTACTTCAATTATATCATACATATTTGATATTTGTTTCAAATCTACTAATTTTACTAACCACTTAGTTAGCATTTTAGAATAGATAGCGTTAGTAAAAATGGTAAATTTAAAATAAAAATGAAACATGTAAGATATAACTAACGTAAAAAAAAATTAAGGACAAAATTGAAACTTAGTATAAACATTAGAGACGTAAAAAATACTTTTGCTAAAAAAAATTACTATGACCAAAAAAAAACTAAATTAAAACAAACACAATTCTTCAAGCATTAACTTCAGATGCATAATCTCTTATAAATTATATTGAGACAAATATAATCTTTTGAAAATGAAAGTATTAATTAGCTGTACATAAATTCTCTTCCTGGCCACTCATAATCAAAGAGGATTAACATAATTGCAATTGGCTCTGATTTCTCCTTCATTTGCCCTAGTCAACACATGAACATTCCCAAGCTTCACCATGGACACTGCAAACTGGGATGTGAAAAGAAAAGGCTGAGTTGCAAAAGCTTCCACAAAAGGACCAGTCCTTGCATCTGAGAACAGAGACTGATCTGTTGACAACAGACCCACTTTCCTCTTCAGATTTGTGAAATAGACATTGTCAAAGGTCCTTGGAGTGATGACATCAAGGTGCACCATGTCCATCTCACTTCTGCATCTTCTCTTCAACAGGTTCAGGTAATAGATTTTGAGTGAGGGATTAGGCTTTCCAGTCCCATTGAAGTTGTAAACTCTGTCCATGAAAGAATGGCGGCTGCTCCTCCCAATGGTGTGTGAACCTAAGACCAAGCATTGAAATTAGTGTCCTTTAATCAAACCAAATTGAATCATACAAAATATGGTTAAAATCAATTTATAATCCATTTTAATTTGTTTGAAATATCTAATTTTTCGACAGTGAGTTTTCTACTGGTTGATGAGCATTAAAGATACGCACTTCTCCTGTAAAAAGTTCAAACTTTAATTTACTACCTTATAAGGAGACAAACTTGGAACCATTTTCTTTGTTTTTCTCTCATCCAACGGCAGCTAATTTTTTTTTTTTGTATTTGTTTTAAGGAATCTATTTGAAAGAAAAAATTTGAGATAGATCCTAAAATATTTTTTTTGTTTACTTTCAGGGACTTATTTGAAAGAAAAAAGAAAGCATTGGTCCCTAAAATTTTTTCTTTTAAATAGATTTTTGAAAACAGGCGTAAAGAAAAAAGAAACATTAAGACTCGTCTAAAATTTTTTCTTTCAAATAAGTTATTGAAAGCAAGTACAAAAAAAAAGTATTAGATCCAATGGTCAACGAGAGTCGTCTATTCCATTAGATCTAACCCTTGTTGATGTAATTTATGATTTATTTAAATAAACAAGTATATTATTAGTTGTTGCTTTTTTGGTCTCTCTCATTAAGTTACTACTTTTTTTTTAATGAACAACTATGAAAATTTTTTTAAAAAATGATAATTTTGCCCAAAAAAAACGAAAGTTCAAATATAGGTCAAAACCATTTGTAGATTAAACCATATAAACCGATTATATTGTGGTTTGGTTTAGTTTTACTACATAAGACCAAACCGAATGGCTTAACTTTTCTTCAAACCGATCTCAGTAATTTGGTTTAGTTTAGTGTTTGAAATCGTCCAAACCAACCGTTGAACCCGTACCCGATAGAGTGACCAAGTCCAGAACGTCAAGGCCAAGGTGTTGGAAGAATCCCAAAAGGGCTGTGATGTTTTCATGGCCTTGAGGGACCAGTGTGGCTTCTCTGGCAATGGAGACTCTGCCATCTCTACGGCCAAATGGGACCTCCCAGAAGGGTCCTCCTGCAAGAATGGTGGCGTCTCTTGCAGCAGCAGTGAGAATGTCTGCATATGACACAGTTCTAGGGCATCTTTTCTCCAGCTCTGCTTTAATGTCGTCTATCACCTGGAAACCTCTCAGGGTTCTGCTCTCAAAAGCTGCTCTTTCACTGTTGGGATAGTTGAGCAGAACTGATGCATCACATCCCTGCATTTTCAGTCAAGTGAAAGCCAAACCTCTAAAAAGTTAGAGAGAGAGAGAGAGAGAGAGAGAGAGAGAGAGAGAGAGAGTACTCTGAGAGCACAGTCATGGAAATGGAGGCGGGTGATGGCAGGGTCTAAGGTGGAGTCGTTCTTGACCCAAGCAGTGAGCTTGTGATTGATAATGGCTTCAGCATCAGGGCATGACGCATGGTAGTGATCAGTGGAAAGCAGGGCTTCAGGAGGCACTGACTCTGCAGAAGCGAAGACCAGAAGCATCAACACAGAAAGATACTGGAGCTTCATGTTGCTCAGCGTTGTAGATTACCAGACTCAGACTGTGGTGGCACGTTATGAAAAGGTGAATGAATCATGTATTTAAAGCAGAGAGATAAGCCAAACGTGGTGACCACTCTATTTGCAATAAAAAGTATATATATATATATATATATATATATTAAGGACAACAACACAGAAAGATAAGTAATTTCATCCTACAAGTAAGAGAACATAAGTTTAAATTTTGAAAAAAAAATTAACACCAAGTTCAAAGTAAGTTTATATACTTGGAATTCAAACCCCCAAAAAAAAAATAGTATAGTCACAGTCTGGGATTTTTGATGCCAACGTGTTGTGGAGGTCAATGGGAAGGTCTTTGTGGTGCAGATTTAACTAATAAGCAGAGGCTGGGACATTCTTCACAAAGCTGACTTTCAC
The DNA here is from genome assembly GCA_037074585.1 of Biancaea sappan. Taxonomy (NCBI): domain Eukaryota; kingdom Viridiplantae; phylum Streptophyta; class Magnoliopsida; order Fabales; family Fabaceae; genus Biancaea; species Biancaea sappan. The sequence goes on along the minus strand of CM073501.1, from coordinate 2,690,068 downwards.
TTTAATTAGCAATACTCAAAGTCAACCACAGATTCTGTTGGATTGGATGCAAGTCTTGAGTTTAAGGCTGGCACACTCACTATCGCTTTAATTCAATCTATTCAAATTTGATCCGGGTTCTGGATGTTATGACTCATTTATTATGAGTTATAAATGGGTTCAGACTTAATTTATTTACATACATTAGAGCACCATTGGAGATTTGAGCATATAAACATTCAAATTGTTTTGGACGGTTGTAATGATTCTTAGCTTTTGTGTAGTTAAAGTTTTAAACAGTAAATTTGATTATTCAACACAAAATTTAATTAATTATATAAGACTAACTTAGCCAATAGGATTGGCAACACAAAATTTATCACCAAATCACCAATTCAAGTCTTATATGTATGCGTCCACTTTGTTTGACCCAAGAAAAATACTGATTAAAATATTTTTAGAATTCAAATAGCAATAATTTTTTATGTAAGAAAGAAAATTGATTAAATTATTCTTGGATATTTTAATTTAAAATTAAAATGAATTAAATAAACTTTTTCAAAAAAAATGATGGGTTAATGATTGGGTTAGACTAACCTTTAAAAATGGGTCATAGGTCAATCTATGACCTATATAAAAATTTTAAATAGGTCACAACTGATTTCTGACCTTCTTTTTTACTTATTTATTTTTTATCTTACACATTTGACACCTCTAACAATAACTATTTAAGTAAATTATTTATTTAGTTATAAAATATTATAGTTATTTTAATTTAATTTAAAAAATTAAATATCTTAATTTAATTTTTTTTTAAATTGTGTTTGTATCAATTTAAATTTTTATTACTAAATTGTCAAATTTATTGTTGCTAAATTTTAAATTAAATTAAGATAAACGTAATTTTTTAAGATCAAATTAAAATATTTAATCCTTTAAAAATTAAATGAAAATAAGAGTAATTTTGTTGAAACTAAATCAATAATTGACTCTTAACACGTTTTTTTTAATTTGCAAAGTTTTCTTGACCAAAAACAAATTTATGTCGTTAGCCAATTTTTTCTTTAATTTGCTTTTAATAAAAAGGGATTGAGTTTACAAACTAATTTGAAAGTCTAAAGAATCAAGATACTGATAATAATTGCGGATTTTTCATGTTTAAATAAAAGATAAATATTTATAACTTTTTATTAACAAAAATGTGATTTTTTTTGTCAAATACTAAAATGCGATTTAAAAAACAGTGATCTTTCTCTAAAATTATAAGTCATAAAGGAATAAAATAGTATCTACAAAGAAAACAAAGGGATAAGCAAATAATTATCAGACCACCTCTCTTCATTCGAGATCCAAGAGGAAGAGAGAAAGAATGAACAAAAACAAGATTCGAAAAAAATGCTTGAAAATTATCCGTCTTCCCAAATTAAATGATACAAGTTGAAATTCCACAAGGTTTAATCCAACCAATTTTTAGAAAATTGGCAAAAATATACTTTATGATTACACCAAGTTTCATTTTTGTCCTTAACATTTTTTATGTTAATTTTGTCTTATATATTTTATTTTTTATAAATATATCATTTTTACTAACACTTAGATCCATTAATAGAAAATACTAATTGAACACTTTACATAACACATCTCAAGAAACATGTCATCTATCATGTAAATTCAAATTTAAAATTTTAAAAATATCATCTATCTTGTCTTTATTTCTCTTGTCTTTGTGCCTTTGATGAGAGAGAGAGAAGGACAAATAGAAATATAGAGAGGAGAAAGACACAAAGGCAAACATAAACAAGAGGGACAAAATAGAAACACAAAGACAAAGAAACAAGTGAAAAATGAAAGATATTTTTAAAATTTTAAATTTAACTCTATGTTATAATTGATGTGTTACTTGAAATACGTCAAGTGAATTATTCAATTAATATTTTTTATCAATGAACCTAATATTAATAAAAAAGACATATTTTAAAAAAATAAAATATGTAAAATATAATTGATTAAAAAAATAAAAATAATATTTAATATAAACATTAAAAACATAAAATATACTTTTACTGAAAAAATTTAAGAAACCCCAATTATTTTGATTTGAATCAAATAAAAACAACGTAAAACTCTTTAATTCCTAATTATTTTTATTCAAATGTTTGAACGAAATATCTTAAATATTTACTTGAATAGTATAATTATCTAATTTGAGAATGTTACTTTGCTTATTGTAAGTTTGTAACATAGGATATACTCCCTTTTGAGACTCGCATTCTATCCCCCGTCTCTGTTGTTTCTAATGCCAAAAAAAAAAAATTTATCAGACAACAAAAGCCAATGAAATAAATAAACTTCCTTGATCTTGAAATAGAGAACTTCAGTTGCAATATACAAGTACACCAATCACAATAACAAACCCTTTTAACTCAAAAATGGTCAAAACTATTGAACAATTACCCTCCAAAAGAACGAAAAGTTAAAAATTTGGATCAAATGAACCATAATTACAAGGCATTGGGCACCTAACTTAAAGATAAAATATGAATCTCTTATTTGGTTAAGTAAAATTTTTGATCAAATGAGATATGAAACTCGCGAAAATCCAAACTATATGAGACATTGATCGGACCAAATGATCTGCCAAACAAGAGATCCGTGAACCCACAAACAAATTTGCACACCAAACATAGAAAGATGCAAACTCCCAAAAAAAACAATCACTAGGCTTCTTTCTAAGCCTTGCAACAAACAAAACGACCAATCCCCTTTGGAGTAACCCCATCGTCATCTCCAGAAATCTGAACCTCCTTCTTCTTCTGCTTATGCCTCTTCTTGCTCTCATCCTTAGGCACTGTAATTTTCAACACCCCATCACTCATTGAGGCCTTGATTTCATCGACCTTCGCATTCTCAGGCAACCTGAATTGCCTCCAGAATGTTCCTGTGCTCATTCTCTCCTTGCAGTGCCATTTGAGGCTCTTCTTCTCCTCTTTGGCCTCATCATTCGCTTCTTCTTCTTCTTCTTCTTTTCTCTCTGCACTGATACAGAGTACTCTGTTTTCATGAACTTCAAGCTTCACATCCTCTTTAGTAAGCCCAGGATGATCGACTTCGAATATGTGGGCGTGGTGGGTCTCCTTCCAATCCATTTGGGTGTCTGCATTTTCAGTGATGCGAGCTCGGAATGGGTCGAAGAGATCAGTCTGCTTCCACAGTGTCTGAAACAGAGACATTCTTTCTTTGTCTTTTTGATCAAGCGATTTGAGATGTGGTTTTGGAATTTGGAGGTGTTTTGTGTTTCTTCCTGAGAATTTGGCATGTGTGTTTGTGTATATTTATATTCGTGGATGGGGATGGATGAGAGGGTGAAACAGCAACTTCTTGAAAATTCTAGGTTCGAATAGATTCCTCTGACTTTCTCGAGAAAAAGGCCGTGTCCAGCGTCAATTCCTTCCACTGTGTTTTTAGTGTTCAGAAGTTTCTGGGATTCACCGGAATTGAAACTATACAGTGTTTGATATTAATCAGAGTCTTCGTTTGGAAGATTACAGAAAAATGCTGCTAGTAAATGAATATATTTGAATTTAAAAAATTAAGTAAATAAATCAAGTTTAAATGGGGTTGGCTTATAATTTTTTTATAAAAATATATTATTTAATATAAATAATCTTACTTTATTATATTTTTATATTTTATAGCATTATATTTAATAAATATTATATATTTAAATATAACAGATTTTTAATTTTTTAAAAATAAATATAAAATTTTTTAATTTAAATATAATATATTTAATTTGAAAATATAAAAAATAAAATTATTGATTAGTTAACAATATTAAAGAAGTAATAATTTACAAGTGTGTTTATCAAGGTAAAAAAATAAGTTTATAACTTATTTGACTAGCTTATAAGCTTGTTAGAAGTATTTGGTAAGCGAACTTATTACAGTAGCGTATAACTTATTTTGAAAAGTTATTTTTTATAACTTATAACTTATAACTTCTGTATTTTTCTTCTTATTTTATCTTTGTTATTTTATCTAAATACCCATTATATTTTTTTTCTTTTATTCATAACCTAAATCTCAAAAATATTTTTATTGCAAATAATTTTTATTTTTATTTAAATTTTTTATCTTTAATTAAATTTATTTTAAACATATATATATATATATATATATTAAACATAAAAAAATGTAATGTATTAAATATGTAAGTATATATTACACTTTTCCAAATCGTATATATATTTACATAAGTATAATATATAAAATATAAAATATAAAATTATATATATATATGATATAATAATATATATTAATTAATTATATATATAATAAATTAAATTAATTTAATTAAAAAATTAATATGTTTATTTTAAATTATTTTGGAATTATAAAATAATATAAACATTTCTATGTCCTTTTATGTCATTTTATACTTTTCAACTACTTCAACAGCTACTTTTATCAAATACTTCTAATTCAATAAATTAAATTATAAACTTTCAGTTAGCTTATCAATTATTTTTACCAAACAAACCCTACATATATAAATTATATTTTAATAAAAAAATATTAAATTTTTTAATATTATATTATTTAAATATTAAAAAAATGGCTCATATGCCAACTCATTTTGGCCTGTGGGCCATGGCAAGAGAGCTTTAACATTTGAAAAGTGATTCATTTAATAAACCGGTTAAATTATATCTGTTTATAAGCGGTCTGTTTGACAATATTAATTACATATGTGATGTTAATTTAAAAAAAAAAGATAGAAAAAGCTTTATTTTTTTAATATCAATTTAACGTAGCACACTAATTATTATTGCAAATTTCGAATATTTTTATTTCAAATGATATAACCGTCATCTCAGTAAGATAACTGAACATGATTCCATTTTTATTGTTTTAATAGATAAATAGATTCATCCCAACAATATTATCAAGAAGAATTATATTGCCACACACACAACTATTTTTAAATTACCTGTCTTTTTTGAATCATAAGTTCATCTATGTTTTTTGAGACAGATCATAACTATTAATAAAAACACTTTGACCTTACTCTCTTTTGTTTTTTTAAAAGCCCAAACATCCTTTTCTGGGCCTTGGGCTTAAATGAGTAGTATCATCAGTTAGATGCATAAGATATACGAACAGAAAATAAGAAATTATCAGACTAAACTACTTATGTTTTAATTTAAATTCCTCTGTTTACAACAAAAAAAATTATCTTATTAAATAGGAAGACACTGTTAAAAATTTTAAAAAATCTAAGATTATTTTTCAGAAAAAGAAAGAAAATATGAGACACGTTGTTACATTTCAAAATTAATATACTAAAATTGTAATTCAGTTCAAGAGGTAAAATATATTTTCCTCTACAATAAATTTAAACTTGCAACTAGATCAATTTTGTAACCAAATATTTAACCTAGAAAGGACGATAATGTATTATTAGACTTTGGAGACGTTCATATATATTTCTCAGCAAAAGCTTCGCGTTAAGCTAAGGGCCAATGCAATTAGTGTTCTCCATTCAACCTATAAAATAATTAATGTGTCTTCCTAAATTAAAGGAAGCCAAAAAAGAGCAAGGCATGGTAGAATTGAACAAGTTTCAAAAAATCAAATCGGTTGTTGGAACGGTTGAGACACTGGTTCAATAATTAATGATTAGATAGTAATTAAATTAATGGTACTTAAAATATATTAAAATATTCAAGACATGTTACATATATATATATATATATACATATACTAATGTTAGATCTTCTCCTAATAATTTAAATTTTTTGAGATTTTTAACAAAAATTATATAATAACATTCAATAAAAATTTTTAAAAAAAATCGGTTGAACAGTCGAATAGGCCAATTTTAATAATTCGACTAGTTTTTTATTGGTTTAAATATTCACAAATTCTCGTGTTCAAATCAAATTAAAAATTTAATCGATTCACTAATTTTTCGATTAAATTGACTGATTTGAACTAATTCTCTTAACCATAGAATTGAATGAGGCTGGTTTATTATTTGAACAACTTGACATCCCAAAGCTTGGCTGGATTGATGAGCTTCCAAAGAAAATGACGAATACTGCTGGGAAAATGCCTTATGATCATCCCTCCAAATTCAAATTTGTTTGTCTTTGTTTCGAATACAAACACACACATAATAAGTGGCCACACCCACTCACATACCCTCACACTAACGGCTTTCCTTTCCGTGCATTCTTGTTTGATTTCTTTTTTTTTTTTCAAAAAAACTGAAAAAAATCTTTTTTTATACAAAAAATTTGCATATATATCTATGCAAAGCATTAATACATTTTATGTTTTTAAACTTTGACACATATTTCAATTATAACTCATAACTTTTTTGTGTGCTAATGATCATTTATATGTTTTCAATTAATTTTAATTATGTTCTTAAACTTAAGGCCGTCTAAATATTTAATGACAAACACTAATGTGATATTCTATTTTACACACATCAACACCAAATCATATACATTGTATGTGTCACGTCAAATATCCCTTAAAATGATCAAAATATGGTGTAATTTTGAAATACATATTTTGGGTTCGAATAAATTATACTGTATTTTGATCATTTTAAATTTAAGTATCATATGACATATCTAGGTTGATGACTTGACGTTAATGTGTGTAAGATAATATGTCACATCATGGTTTGTGTCATGCAGTTAATGCACAAAACATAAAAGAAAAACGTATAAAACACATAAATTTAATGTGGTTCAGTCAATGTAACTTACATCAATAGACAGAGAGTAATTCTTCTTACTCTCCAGATAAAATGTTTGATACAGTACATGTAAACCAAAAACAAACATGAATAATAAAAATACATAACTACCTTAGACCATAAAATTGGTCGCTCCATAGGGTTTTGCTTATTGGCGAGCGCCATAAATCTCTTAAGTTTTTTTTTTTGGTCGTACTTTCAAAAATTTTAGCTCAAGTTATAATTTAGTTCACCAAATAATTTAAGTCATTAAATTTTTAGATAATATTAGACTTAAGAATATAATTAAAATTAATTGAAAACATACCAATCATAATCAATACAAAATAAAATTTTGAATTATAATTAAAACATGACTCAAAGTTGAGAAAAATAATAACATTACGTATACAACAATATCTCCAAAATTATACATCATAAAGACTGATTGGTAAGCTTATGTAACCGATCCAATAATATCTGTCTCACAAATTGCCACTTTCAATAATGAGTTTCTAACAAAGATTGGAATTGGAAGAAAGGAGTGAAATAGATGTGATGGATGCATAAGAAATTTAACTGGAAAAGTGAACATTGTGGTCCTTTTAAAAAAAAAAAAAACAGAACAAAATTGTATTTAATTATTTATTTCAAACTTTGATGGTGATGGTATAGACAATGATGAAACGAAAAGCCTGCATGTGAGGCTTTGTGGCTCATTTATATGTTGAAGCAGAGGTCCCAAATAACACCATATTTATGGATGTTTCCTCGAATCTTGAAGTCATTACGTGCCGTTTGGGCAGTGATCGTATTTTCTGTTGGGTGTAGGGTGCTGGCTTGTTAGTATTATTTGATTAGAACATGACAAGTGACTTTTTAGTATTGGAAGATACTGAAAAGCTGATCCAAATTCATTTGGACAATCTAGTTATTGTAACATATAATAATATTTATTATTTATGTCGATTTGATCAAATTTTAAAAAATAAAATTTGGGTTTAAAAGTATTGTCTAAAGCTTTTAAATTCATTTGAATTTAAATGCGTATCTAATTATTAAAATACATGGTTTTTAAATTTGAAAAGTAAATAATTGAATTTTTTTTCAACATATATACTTATTCAATATTATTTTAGATCTTTTGAAGTTCTCATTAAAATTACAGAGTCCATTATATAGGTCTAGACTATTCATTTTGGATCAAACGACCAAAAAAAAAAAACAAAAAACACCTTTTTAATCTATGTCGTTTAATCTACAACGAATTATCTATATTTACAATTGAAAATTGCATTTATGGTGAGAACAATAAAAAATCTAAATTCATTAAATACATGTTAGTAAAAAAATATATTTAATGTAATTGATGTTTAAAAATTTTAATATATTTAAAAAAATATCTTGTGAAAATTTTTCACAAGATATATCCTGATAAAATGTATTCAAATAAAACAATTAACTATTTAAAATAAAAGAAATAAACAATTTATAAATTGAAATCTAAACAAAACAAATTTAAATCTTATTAAATACAATCAAATGCTCCTTTACTCTCTCTCTCTCTCTCTCTCTCTCTCTCTCTCTATATATATATATATAATTAAAAATATATACATACTTATGTGAAATTTATACATATGAACATAGTCACTATAATTTCATCTATCAAGAAAAATGCAAAAAATAAAGAAGATGAACTTAACAACACACTGATTTAACATGATTCTGTCAATGTGACTTATATTTATGAGTAAAGGAAAGTAATATATTTTTTATACAAAAATATTTAAATATATAATAAATAAACCAAAAATCATACAAAAATATAATTTACACGATCGCTTTTGCACATTACAAAAATTAAGTCGTTCCATAGGATTTTTTTTTTCTTTTGAATTATGTTGTATAGTTGCGGGTTATAATTAGATTTTCTATATAATTCAATATACTCAACATTATCAAATATTGATCTCACATTGCAAATCCCTATATATATGAGAAAAAAGATCAACATTATCAAATATTGATCTCACATTGCAAATCCCTATATATATAAGAAAAAAGATGCCGTTTGGTGGTTGTTCCCTATTTAACACGACGAGGGTAATATATATATATATATATAAGAAAAAGATGTCGTTTCGGGGTTGTTCCCTATTTAACACGACGAGAGTAACGAAACAATAATGAAACATGGCAATTATTTTGTCCAACAAAATCATGTGCTAGCTGGTTTAGCACTTTAGCTTTGCTCGATACAATTACAAAACACCCAAATCAAAAGCACAAAATTAAGACGCACAAAAGAAAAAGCAAAACGCAAAGTATCAAAACGACTGTGCTCGTGCGTAGCCTAATAGCCAAAACACTTGTACCTACAAATGTAGGGTACAAAACGTTGTAGGAAATTGTACTTTTATTTATTTATTTTAATTTGTTGGATAATGATTAATCACGAAGGACAATAAAAACAAAATTATTAAAGTAAGAAATGTCCTTTTTGTTTTGGGCAAGAGAACCATATATTCCTTCCAACAAGGCCAACCCCAACCATACAGCCTGCATTTCTTCATCTATATCCCATTATATGAGTCCCACGAGTAGGGTAAGAAGATATACACCAAATTATAAATATTTTGATAGGTTTCTCATAAAGTAAAAGCAATATAATTTTAAAGTATGCTAATATTATCAATGATAATTGGTTCAAATAATTCAATATTTATTTTTTATAAACAAAATAACGAGTTTTAGTTTTATAAATGCAAAAAAATATATATATATTTAAAGAATTTTATACATTTATAGTTTAATTCGATTCAAATTATATTAATCAAATCTTTTAATATTAGTGGTTTAAAAAATGCAAGTATTTATTCAATGATGTATTTGGGTTTAATTTTTTTAAAAAAGATTTTAAAGATTTTAAATTGAATATGAAGAGAATGCAATGATGGCTGAAAGATACAAGATAATTCATAAAGGGAAGCCTCTAAGAAATGAGCATCATGTGCTTTTGTCCACCTAAGAATAATATAATTATACAATATTAACCCTTTACACAGTTACAAGTACAAATTGACACGAATCAATTTTCTGAAACAAAATAATTCATAAGGAAGCCTCAAGGAAATGAGGATCATGTGCCCTTTTATCCCTATAATGATTATATATATATATATATATATATATATATATATATAAATGGAAGAACGAAACAAGCAAAGCGTGTGTTTCAAATTGACACAAACACGTACATTATAAAATTTGTAATTTGTCACGTATATTTATCTATCTTGGCACTCTCATTATTAATTAACAATTATTGAAAATAAAAAAAGTTGGCTCTTAATCACATGGGGTGTCTCGTACATGGGGAAAAAGTATCAACATTAGCCAAACACATATATTGTAAAAAATGGGTAAATAGAGAACCAAAGAACCAAGAAATAATGAGGAAATCAGATCATATACACTTGTATTCCATTCCTCAATTATCATATCGTTTCTGGTGAGATTGTAAATAGTTAACAAAATGGTAACCAAAGGAATATTCGTATGCATATTGATCCAAAGATGACAGAACAATATATAGGGGAATGATAATTACGTTGAATATATAGGTATAGAGATAGGGTAGGTATTTGAAGATGTTATTTTTGGTAGTTTGCACGAGCATATCCCAAATATATATATGAAACTTTATTGTTTTTTGTTTGGAACCACTTTCGGAGCATGGGGTTCCCTCCTTCGGGTTTTACACGTAGAACACTCCAGTACTTTATCATAATTGTTAGATATTGTATCTAATAATCATAATTTTTTTTGTATTTTTTTAATTTTTTAAATTAATTACATTAGTCGTTGAATTTGAACCAACAATAAATATAATTTTTTTTAAAAAAATAAAACAACATAAAAACACAAAAAAAGCGTACTGTTGGATACGAAAGTGATTATGTTTATAAATGTGCTATTGAAAAGTTGATACTTATTTACTATTGCTTCAAAGTTCATGGATTCTATTTCTTTCAACTCACGTTAAAATGATATTAAATATCATAATTCAAACAAAAGGAGAATTGATAAACATCACCAACTTGTATTCTGTCAACTTTACTTTGTTAAAAAATAGAGTAAACTCTTTTTCTTTTTTAATTTATAAAAGTGTACCTTAATAAAAATTTAGTTTAAACCTTGAAAATAGTCATTAACTACTTTAGTTCCTAAAATTTGAAATTATTATATAAAATAGTCTTTCTATTAATCACATCCATCATAGCGATGAACGAATAGATCATTTTGTATAACAAATTTAAAATTCAAAAACTAAAGTGGTTAATTATATCAATATGTTAAAATGCCATGTCATTCTACATCACTGTCGTGTTAGTAGATAATGGTATACATTAGCAGATAACATTAACTGTGACAACAATGTTGAAGAATGGACCATTTTGTATAACTTCGAAATTTAGTAATTGAAGCAATCAAAGTGGCCATTTTTTAAAGACTAAATAGTTACCAAAGTACACTTTCAGGGACCAACAAGTGAATTTACTCTTAAAAAAATATTGATAAAAACTATGTGAGATGCGAAACTCATTTCAATCTTATTGTGGAGTGTACTAAATTATTTTGGCAAACAGAATTATAATTCGACTCGAAATTATGAAAGCACGATCTATAGGAAAAAAATTTGGAGGTCTGTGGCTTATAAGCTTGAGCCTACAAGCAAGCACACAACTAGTTTTATGTTTTCTTTTGAAGCAGTTATGTATCTTCATATGCATGTTTTTTTTTCCAGTTTCCATGTTGTACTGAAACAATTTGTCTAAAGAATACGAAGAATCTCTCTGTTTGTAGATATAAGTCATATTAATCGAATCACATAAATCTGTGTGTATTTCTACATTTTTTTTATTCTATTTATCTTCTCTGTCTTGTGTTTTTTGCTTGACACTCATCGTATTAATCATATTGGTTTAAGTGATAGTGCAAATCTGATGTATGGGATGGCATTGCATTCCTCTTCCTCCCACTCCCAGAAAACTCAGTGTCAGATACACAGTTCAGAATTCAGATACTACTGAAGAATTGTTTTGTGATTTATTTTGAGAGGAATAATGAAGTGTGACTTAGAAGCAAAGGTTTCCCAGCGATGCACATATTATAAGAATGTAAAGTTTCTGAAATCTCTCAGAAGAGTCCAGTTTTTTCGGAGGGTTCAATATCTCAATAATTCCTTGACCCATATTAAATTTTCCCAGTAAGTCGAAAATGTGGGTCAAAACAAAGGAAAATCTTGCTTCCTAGCTGTGTAGTATCTTTCAATATAAAAGTTCTGTGATAAAAATTAAAAGGAAAAAAAGGGTAAAAATATATTTTTCGTCCCTAACGTTACCTTGAGTTTCAATTTCGTCCATATATAATATTTTTTTTGTGTTAATTTCATTTGACATGTTTCTTATTAAGCTAACGTAGTTAACATAATTAACAACAAATGTTGATATGTACTTTTTCATGTGACTTTTTTACTACTAACGTGTCATACTAATTGATTTTAGTTTTAATTTTGTCCCAATTATTTGACTAAATTTCAATTTCGCTCCAAATAATACATTTATCATTTCTATTATTCGTTCCAAATTAACACTTAATTGTTTAATGTGTTACATGAAATAGTCTATATGTCATTTGGAGAAATCTACATATTACTTAGAATAGTCTATATTAGTATTTTTCTTCAATTTTGTTAACAATGTTAACCCTAAGAACAAAATTAAAATAAAAAAGAAACATGTAGGACCATGGTAATTAATATTTAGATCTTGCTCGTAAGATCGCACAAGATTTAAATCTTGATAACAAAAACAAGCAAGATCTTATGTAGGATCTTTGCATCAGGATCTCTTAGGATCTAGATCTTGTATCTTAAGATTTTACAAGATCATACATGATCTTACAAGATCTTATAAGATCTTAAGATCCTAACATTTGATTTTTTTTTTAATGTTTTGATATTCAAATTTTTTTTATGGAAATATGAGATGTTTTATGAAAATATTTTGATATTTTGATAAATTTTATTTGTTTTTAAATTTTTTTATATTTAAAAAATTATATAAATATTTTTTATATTCATATTTTAAAATTATATAGGATCTTAGACTCCTGCAATTCGATCCTGCGATTCGATCTTACTAACCTTTTCGATCTTGTACAATATTTCGATCGTGATTACCTTATGTCAGACAAAATTAACATAAAAAAAATGTTAGAAACGAAATTGAAACTCAAAGTAAACATGAAAAATGAAAAATGTGCTTTTGTCCAAAAAAAATAATAATAATTACACCAACATTTGGCGTAACCCTATTTTCATTTCAACCTTATCAGTCTACAATCTTTTGTCCATTCATTCAACTCAAAGAAGATGACATATATAGATTGAGAGTTTTTCTCTTTCTGCCTTGACAGAACGAAGCGTTCCAATGAGGAACTTGCAAAAAATTCATTGTTTCATTGTTTGATGATATCATATATCCAGAAATGATCTCCGCCTAGCAATTCAATTCACTAGGGTTTGCCAATGCCCACAAGGAATAAAGCACAATCAAAATTTGAATAAGGGGCCAACACTTTTAGGAATAACCAAAAAAAAAGAGACGAAAGTAGTATTTTTATTCGTAAACTTTACTCAATTTTTAATTTTATCCAAAAATTTTATTTTATCTCATATTTTTTCAATTAATTTTAATTTTGTCTTCGAGCCTACCATTATTTAAATTATCAATGACAAGCGGTGATATGAGAGTTGATTGATCCAACTAGACATATTCTATGCCATATATTTTCTTGTAATAAATATTATGCCTTTTTAATTTCTTGAATAATGAAGGGTAATTTTATTATTTGAAGACAATATCTTTGAGGGAACGTGTCTAGTTGGCCAATTTAATGCTAATATGTGCAAAAAAAGATGATTATGTTAGTGTTTACTAGTAACAATTTAAATGATGTTGAGTTCAAGAATAAAAACTAAAATAGAATAAAATTGACATCAAACAAAATCTTAAGATAAAATTAAAATTTGGATCAAAGTTTATGAACGACGTAATTAAATCCCTTTTTATGATTAACTTTATCTATGTTTGGTATCCAAGTGGAGAAATCATTGAGTCATCCTTTAAGGATTAAGACACCAATGTTATTGGACAAAGATATGTTCCATTAGAGTTGTGAATTGGCAGTTAATATGAGGACCACTGATTGAGAAAACATATATGCAATCAAGTTTATCTGGAAAGTACACATGAACAAGAAGCAGGACAGAAAAATAAGAACAAAAGAAATAAAAGATCTGAGTTCATGTGTCATAGAATAAAACCCCACAAAAAGTTATAGATGATCTCTATCTCTTTATTTTATTTGTTCAATCCCAAAACAACCTTAGCTTGTGTTCAGTGCTCTTTTTGCACTGTAACATAAGATTTAGACTGTCCAATCATGCAAAATAAATGACATCTAGCGTTGCAAATGTAGATACATAGGATATCATACATTTTATGCAATTAGACGGTCCAACTCTCACATTACGATGACGGTAAGGATAAAATTCGACCCCTCTTTGTAATGATGCTCATGAAGGGCTTGGTATACTTTTTCTACCTTGGACCGTTTAATTTTCCACTCACACACACAAACATACACACATAGGAACAAAGAAAGCGAGAGGTTCTGATTCCTAACAGCTAAAAAGAATAGACCAATTATTGGTCTTTTTCTTGCATTTGCACATTCCTTTTCCACCACCACAACCTACAAATTCTCCTAAAAAAAAAAAAAATCTTAGACACATCAAGTTCACAAAGAACATGTAAAATAAACAAACCATTAGATAAACATGTGGTACTTTTTTTTTGAACAAAAGTACATTTTTTATCCCTAACGTTTATCTCGAGTTTCAATTTTGTCCCTCATATTTTTTGGTATTGATTTCATCTCATATGCTTATTTTTTGTTTCAAATTTGTCCCTAAGGTTAATACCATTAACATAATTGATAGAAAATGTTGGCATAGATTTTTCAATACCATTAACATAATTGATAGAAAATGTTGGCATAGATTTTTCTATGTGATTCATCTAATACCAATGTATCATACTAATTAATTTTAGTTTTATTTTTACCTTAAACATTTGACTAAGTTTCAATTTCATCCCAAATTATATTTTTATTATTTTTCTCATTTGTCACAAATTAACAGTTAAATATTTGATGTGTCACATGGAAAAGACATGCTATTTAGAGGAGTCTACGTGTTATTTAAAATAATTCACAGTAGTATTATTTTGTCAATTTTGTTAACGATGTTAACCCTAGAGACAAAATTAAAACAAAAAAAATATATGATGAAATTGGCATAAAAAAATTAGGGATAAGATTAAAACTCAAGGATAACATGAGGGACAAAAATGTACTTTTATCCTTTTCTTTTTATCAAGACTTATTTTTTATATACTTATGTTTCTTCATGATTCATTAATAGTCTACCTTTTTTAAATATATATATATATATATATATATATATATATATGTATATTGTCTCAAACTTTAAGCCAAGTCTCAATTTCATCTTAAAACTTTATTTTATATCAATTTTGTTCTAAATCATTTTAATTAGTTTTAATTTTGTCCATGAATCGTACAACATTTAAATTATTAATGATAAACGCTAATATGATCATTTCTATTATATATGTCAAATCAACTTATCTAAGCCCTTATACATCATATATATTTGAAATGACAAAATTGCTACGCAGATGAAGGGGTCACAAACAATTGAAAATGTATGAAAGAAAAGTAATTTTGTCATTTTAAGTGTATATTTGTACTTAGTTAGACGAGTTGGCGTTGACACATGTAATAAAAGTAACCAAATCAGTATTCACTGCCAACAACTCATATAACATTGAACTTAGAGACAAAATTAAAATTTGAGTCAAAAGTTTAAGAATGAAAATGGTATTTCCACCAATTTTTTCAGCAGGGTCAAAATCCTCTCATATAAAGATATTACATAATACTGCCATTTTAGTTGCATTTAACCATTTATTTTCAAATCAAAGCAAACTATCAATATATCTGCAGAATAGTGGAAATAGCGGAAGTTCCATGTGAGAAAGAAACATGGTTGGTAGTTCCAGCACAGCTCAATACATACCTCCCACCCAACGAATCCTCTAACAAGCTTCTTCCTTGATTCTCTGCCGATTGAAGGCTTAAAAATCATTTACTGTTAGTACCAATAGTGAATAGAGAGGAAGAATAACAAGTATTGTCATATCTGGCCAGGCTTGCAGGCTTAGATTGTAGCTTAACAAACTTAATCTTAGTTAAAAGTAAGTTAAAGTTGTTTCTGATTAACGAGGGTTTGAGAAAAAGAATTTGTTTAAAAAGTGAGTTAAACACAAAATCAAACAATTACTTTTGTATCTTAGATCACGTTCAGAAGTCTAAATTAACTTTTTAAAAATTCAACATAAACCCTAAACCTAAACCATAGACAAGTAAAACAAAACAAAAACGAAGAACACACATAAATTTATGTGGTTCGATCAAGGTGATTTATATTCACGTATAGAGAAAAGTAATATATTTCTTTAGAGTATGGATCTCTTGTTGTACAATAGAAGTGTTGAACGGCCTGGGTCATCCGATGGGTGGAGGCCACACCCATCGAATAGCTCACAACTTTCCAACACTCTTACTGTACAACAGGAGATTCTCACACATTTTTTTCAGACAAAAATGTTTTATTCAGTGTAGCTCGATTACGGGCTTGAGCCTATCAGCCTTTACTTCATAGTCTTTCAATTTTTTCCTTTCTAGAATCACACTCTTGGAATTACTTATTAAATCATAATCCGATTGATTAGATAATTCAAGACATTCAACCCAAACAATAAACTATAGAGGTGGTAAGGGATGAAAGCGTGTGTCGCATTCAGTCCTCGTGGTATAGTTTGCATAAAGTAATGCCCTCCACAAGAGGTTGTATGGCAGATTCCCACCTCCCCATGTTACAACTTCCCCTCCTTTACCTGTCCCCACCTTCCCTCTTCATTTTATAAAACCCCACTTCCCTCCCTCCCTTTCTCCTTCACTCTCTCTTCATCATCACATTCCCTCCTCCTTCACTCTTCTCTTCCACATCATTCTGTCATTTCCATTGTACACTTCCTGTATCCTAATCCATTAATTAGTCCTCAGGCAAATTGAGAAATGTGTAGCTCCAAGGCCAAAGAGAGTGTGGGGATTGAGGCCTCCCCGGCGGCAACCCTGCCGGTGGCCAGGATCAACGGCCGGCCGGTGCTTCAACCCACGTGTAACCGAGTTCCCAACCTTGAGAGGAGGAATTCAATCAAGAAAGTACCACCACCAAAGTCACTTTCTCCACCATCACCACCACCACTTGTTCCAACCAAGACTTCAATGACACCACCAGTTTCTCCAAAGTCTAGGTCCCCAAGGCCTCCAGCAGTTAAGAGGTCGGGGAATAATGTTAGTGACAGTAATGGGCTGAACTCTAGTTCTGAGAAGGTTGTGATTCCAGCCCCAAGAAGCTCCATGAAAATCCCCACTTTGGAGAGGAAGAAGTCAAGGAGTTTCAAGGAGGGGTCATGCGGGTCTGTTGAGGGATCTCTGAGTAATTCTTCCTCCTTGATCACCGACTCACCCGGAAGCATAGCTGCTGTGAGGAGGGAACAGATGGCTCTGCAACAGGCACAGAGGAAGATGAAGATCGCCCATTATGGAAGATCAAAATCTGCAAAGTTTGAAAGAGAGGTTCCTCTTGATTCTTCAGGCACTCCCAATACGAAGACAAGCGAGGAGGAGAAAAGATGCAGCTTCATCACCACTAATTCAGGTAATACTAAAATTCCTAGTTTCATAATAATGCCCATTTTGACAGTCATATATAATCCACTAACCTTGGTATGGTGTTTGATTATTAGATCCCATCTATATTGCTTATCATGACGAAGAATGGGGAGTTCCAGTTCATGATGACAAGTAAATACCGCACTTCTCTTTCTTCTTTTTTTTTTTTAATTATGGTGCGTCTCTCTCAGCCAAAAACACAAACACGTAAAAGACCAAACAATAATATGCAGAGACAAATGATTATTACAATTGATAAAACCCTTATTGTCCACCCAGGATGTTGTTCGAACTTCTGGTCCTCAGCGGTGCTCAGGTTGGATCTGATTGGACCTCAATCTTGAAGAAACGTCAAGATTTCAGGTTAGGTTCTGCTAAAAAAAGTAAAGGGTAGTATCATGACAAAAATTTCTTGAGCGGATAAACTTGTAACAAAGAAGTTCAACCTTTCAAAAGTTGCAAATTTCATAGGATCACCCAAAAATGAAATTCCATATCTCTGTATGCATCTAAATGTAAAAGGGTATTAACTAATTTTAAAAAATACATACAGGACTGCATTTTCAGAATTTGATGCAGAGATAGTGGCCAACTTGACTGAAAAGCAAATGATATCGATTAGTTCGGAATATGGGATTGATATAAGCAGAGTTCGAGGAGTTGTTGACAATGCCAACCGAATTTTAGAGGTAAGCAAAGTATTATTATTATTATTATTATTATTATTATTATTATTATTATTATTATTAAGCCTCATAAATTGAGAAACTGATTGGATTTAGTATTGTAACAATTAGTTTTTTATGTCAGCTTAACAATGAATTTTTTTTAAATCATTTATTACTAATCATTTTATCAATGATTAAACAGTTGACATCAGGAATCAGTAGCTCTAATACTGGAATCAATTAATTTCTCATAAATTGTGCCCCTTTTCAGCACTTTTTCTACTTGATCTATGTTATTTTTTATTTAATGGCCCCCCTAAACTCTAGTTTACTTGGTTTAAGTGAATACTCTAGTATGAAAAGGTATATTAATTAAAGAATATCAATGATGGGAAAGTACAATAATGACTTTTTTAAAACTGCATCTTATATTGACTAGAAAGCTTAAGTCTTTCAGACAGCCCAAGTTCCAATAGGTTAATTAGACGTTATAATTCCATTGTTGCTTTAAACTCATTGGCTTTCATGTCCTAAACATAAAAAATGACTTCTTTTCTGTTAAAAGGAGAAAGAAGCACTGTTTTTAAGATTGGAGTGTTGTACTTATATATACTAAATAAATATTTCAAAACTTTTAAGTAGTGAACATCTCTTTTTGCAAATTGGGTCATTGCAGATTAAGAAGAATTTTGGTACATTTGGCAAATACATATGGGGTTTTGTGAATCACAAAGCCATCTCCACTCAGTACAAGTTTGGCCACAAGATCCCAGTAAAGACATCAAAGTCAGAGAGCATAAGCAAAGACATGGTCAGAAGGGGACTTCGGTTCGTTGGTCCAACCGTGGTCCACTCGTTCATGCAAGCCGCCGGGCTAACCAACGACCACTTGATCACTTGCCACAGGCACTTGCAATGCACCTTGATGGCGGCTCGCCCCAACCTCTCTTTGTAGAACCATAACAAAAAATTCTTAAGTATCATATATCGTACCATATGGTATTTAAGAATTCCTCTGTGAGAAATAAAAAAAAACAACTATATACACTGAAGATCGTGTGTAGTATGCTAACTAAAGTTGATGTATAATATTAGATTAGGGAGAGAAAATTAAAAGAAAGGGTTTTGTGTTTTAATTTTGTGATATGTGAGATTGTGTGAAAAGTTTAATGAGAGTTTGGGATGTTGTCATGAAGAAGTGGGAGAGTTAGGGGACAGAGGGCATGTGGATGTGTCAGTTAGTTTGCTTTAAGGGCATGTGACCCTTCAGACTTTGCATTATTTGGTGCTCTTTAACAGCCTGTGTGGATACTTGTAGGACCACCTTCTCTCTCTAGATCTCTCTCTCTAAATTTATTTTGGCTTTGGATTTTAATTATGGGGTTGGGTTGGTTGTTATCTTTGATTAGTGATTACTGTATTCTATTCTCTAACTGTTTTGGCTAAGCCCACAAATATATATATATATATATATATATATATAATATGTTTTTGGAGTTGGTGTGGATCTTTTGAGTGGTGTTCAATTCATTTGCCATGTGCTTCTCTTGTGGTGTTTGCTTGCCAATACATATATACTTTATGAAAAATGATAATTAAAGCAGATAAGCTAAGTATCTTCTCCCATGTGCCCACTTTCTTTGAATCATTCTTTCCTCTTTTTTGCTTAAAAGTTTATCCATTCATGTGGGGGGAAATTATAATTTTCCAAAATTAATATTAAAGTATTTTATCGGTTATAAAAAAGAATAACTATATATATATAATATATATTGGTAAGAAACAAAACAAGGAAAACAGATGGAGTTAGCCCTAACAAACACAGTAGAAGTAAAGTCAGCAAGCAAAGCGATAATAATCTCTTGCGAGAGGTCTAAGTTGGGTAAGAATATCAACACACTGATTAATTTCTTTAAGCATATGGCGGATTCAAAACTTTAAGCTAGAAGCATTCTAATATCATGGATAAGAAACCAAGATGATGCATAGATATTTCTCATGGTTCAAAGAATTGGACCAGATTAGTTGGTTCGACCGAAAAATCAGTGAATTATTAAGGTCTTTTGTCTGATTTGAACTCAAAAATTGGTGAACGTCTAAACCGGTCAAACTGATTAAACTTGCCTATTCAACAATTCAACCTGTTTTTTTTTCTTTGAATTTTTGAATTTTTACTAAATATTATTATGTATTTTTAAAAAATTTTTAAAAATTTAAACTATTATGAGAAGATTAAAATTGGTATAAATATATATCTGTTACATGTATTGAATATTTTAATATTATATATTATAATATTTTAATATATTTTAAATTCCACTAGTTCAATCATTGACTATTAAATTAATGTCTCGATCGATTCAATAACTCATTTGATTTTTTGAACCTAAATATTTCTTCATGATAAATAAGATTAACAGCTTCAAGGGAAATTGTCTCCATGATAACGCTATTGGCCACTAACTCAACATGCATAAAAGTAGCTCGGAAACTGAGATAAAAATATTCTAACCTGCTAGAAAGCTAAAATAATTAGAAATATTAATCTTAAGAGAATATTAATAGGCTTTATACAATCTTAATTATCCATTTAATTACAAATCATAAATTTAAAAGATAATAAAATATTTAAACAATAAAAAACATAATTCTTCTCTCTCATTCTGCATGATCATTGATAACCCGGTCTAAGGAACATAATTAAAACTGATTAACTTAATCTTGAAGAAATGCAGAATGTGAAGCATAGTTCTAAGTGAATTTTATCTTTAATATAATTATCTATTTAGATAAAATTAAGAGTAAATTACTAATTTTGTTTCTAAAAAATTACAATTATTTCAATTAAGTCCCTGAAAGTCAAAAGATCAAGCTAAGTGTCTTAATTTAATCGTTAAAATATTATATATTTTTTTCAAATTAATCCCTCTTTTTTATCAAAGGACATTATTTAATGAAAAAAAATTTGAGATATGACAATGATAGATTTTTTGATTTAATAACCAAAATAACTAAATTGAGATAAATATATTTTTTAAATACTAAATTGTTATTTCAAAGATTAAATTGAAAAAATTACAACATTTCAATGACAATTAGTAATTTACTCTAAAATTAATAAATGTTCTAAAGATTCCCTTTCCTAATTGGGAAATTAAAAGCTTTAGTGAAGGTCATGGTCGAGACTGTCAGTTTATCAGTATATAACATGGCAGAGAGGGAATTGTTAATGCAACTTAAAGAGGGGTCATATTGGCATAACATGTCCCAACGATAGTTAAGTATATTAAAAAGAGTTAGTCTTTTATAAATTGTGTTATTAGAAATTGTAAAGAAAAATAAAGAAGAAAAATGAAACAAAATCGCATAATATACACATGTTTACGTGATTTGGTCAATGTGACTTACATCAAGATAAATTTCTCATTCTTCAAGTAAAAATTGTTGCAAATGAAGCATAATACAACTGTAAAATTATATATAACATGTTATAACATAATTGACTAAGGTCATAAACAAAATAATAAATAAAACTAGTCCAACTTTTTTTAAAAAAGTTATGCTTCCAAATTTTGCATCGATCATAAATTATTTCACACAAAATTCAAGACACTCAATAAGGCGTTAAATTAAAATTTAACTCTCCTCAAAAAAATATTCATATTTAATACTCCACATTTGAGTAAGATTGCCGCTCATAAAATATACATGTGGACAAAAAATATTGGCATGACACGTACGTAAGTGAGGACTTGCAGGCTGGCATCTTCATAGGGACAAAAGAGAGTATTTAAGAGAATAAATGAAAGGTAGGTGAAGATAGCAGAAGGAGAAGCCGTATTTAAAATAATAAGAATCAAGTAATCTATGTATACAATACTATTACAGGAATAAGACTTGACTGGACCTGTCGATTCAACTGGTTAAATTAAAAATTAGTTTAAAATAATTTTTAAAATTGATAAGTGATTGAAACAGTTGAATTAGCTAAAAATTGGTTGAACCGATATTAAATGAACATATTAAATTGGTCCATTTGAAATTATTGTTTTATTTATTTTTTAAAATTTTTTTATCCTATAATCAGGTAATAAAAAAATTAATATTATAGATCAACAATCTTAGTGGAAATGTTAGATTTAACATATTGATTAATAATATTTCCTTGTTATTTGGTCAATTTTTGTTATGAACATTTGATTGTGTATGTTATTTTGTGTAATTTGATATCAAATATTATTTTTAATTAAATTAGTCAATTTATATTCATTATTTAATTATGTCTAACCAATTCAATTATGGTCCAGCCATTAACCTTTAAATTGGTATCCACACCGGTTTGGAAGGCGTCACCTAACTGATGATCCATTATATGCCATTATGAACATCCACTGTGTATAGTAAATGCTACTAATTATTCGGCGTGTCAAGCTTATAACTTATATGACTAGCTTATAAGCTTGTTAAAAGTGTTCGATAAATGAATTTATTTTAGTACCTTATAACTTATTCTGATAAATTACTTTGAATCGCTTATACCTTATAACTTATGTACTTTTCTTCTCTTTTTACCTTTGTTATTCTATAAAAATATTCATTTATACTCATTATACCCTTATATATAAATATATATATATATATATAATATAAATATAATAAAATATGTAAATATATTTTATTATATATAATAAAATATAAATATATTATATATGTAAAAATATATTATTCATATATAAAATACAATAAAATATATAAATATATATTTTCAATGAATTTTATATATATAGTAATTTAAATTAATTTAATTAAAAAAATGATATATTTATTTATACTATTTTGGAATTAAAAAATATATGTTCTTTTATGTCATTTTACACTTTTCAGTTACTTCAACAACTACTTTTACCGAACACTTTTAATTTAATAAGTTAACTTATAAGCTATTAACTATAAGTTATAAGATATAAGTTATCAGATAGCTTATAAACTATCTGCTAATTTATAAGTTAATTTTGCCGAATAGAGCCTTTGATTGCTTTCTGTTTCTCTTTAAGGTCTAGCCCTCCCTTTATTTGTAAAATTATTTGCGAGTGTCACACTTTATAATTATTTAAAAAGTTACATATAAGCTTATACTTTCGGCATACAAATTTTAGAAGGCAACATCTTATTATCTTATTAATGTATCAGTAAAAAAAATTATTTGGTTATAGCCTGAATTTTTGTAATATACAAGGTTTAATGAACATGTAATAATTTTCGATTGAATATGCCAGTTTGGTCTAGTTATCTGAACACTAATTTAGACAATTAATTTTTAAAATTAATGGTATAAATTTTTTTTTAAAGACAAGTAAATCTAGATCAAACAAGACTTTAAGGAATAAGAGAGATTTGTTCATATTAGGATGAATATAGACAAAATTGTTGAACTCGAGAGTTTACCTAAAGTTGATAAAGGGAGTAATCTCAAAATGTAAACCCAAAATATAAAATCGTAAGAGTTTATTTATGTCTCTCCCATATTCAATTAGTTAATAAAATTATATATATTCTAACACATAAACAATATATTACTTTATAATTAATATAAATTACTTAATTTTAATTATTGTAATATTGTTTTTCTTAGGTTTAATTGACTCTATATACAAAATGCAAATTGACAAAGTAAAATAAAGTATCAATCGATAAGAAGATTATGATAAAAACATTGCCCAACAAATACAATTTTTTTATTAGTTATAAAATCTAATAATAAATATATTAAAATTTGAAATTTCCTCATTTGGATTTAAATTTTTTGGTTTTGGATATAGGTGACTTGATTCTTTTTTGGTTGGGCACTAAAAAAAAAATTGACTATTGTTGAACCTTGGTAAACTCAGTATAAATTCACCGAATTTGATTGAGTTTCAATTCTATAACCAAATTTATTAATTTAAAAATTTAAACTCGCAAACTCAATAAATTTAGAAGTTAATAATTTAACAATCGTAAATGTAGATATAGAAGTTGGTTCAATTTATTAGTTAAGATGCGAGATCTCCTTCTAGTGTATAGTAGTTATAACGTCCAATACTTTTGACATTGAAAAATGCTTGTTGCTAGCAAACTTGGGATTTTTATTAGAAATTTAGTACAAAGTCCGAAGTTTGACCTAATGCCAAATCTCCAGCTAGTGACAATATCAAGTCCATGCTTTCTGTTATGCTGTTCATATCAAAAAATTCTAATCCTACCACATCTTGAAAGATCCAAGAGGATTTTTCAGAACATTTCTTCAATCAACTGACACTTAAAAATCTACATATATACATGTGCCCTGTGGGGTTTTTGTTAATTGCCACAGTCAAACTTCGGTTCTTTTTTTTTTTTTACATTTATAAAAATCATTAAATTTGCAAAGTACTTTGTGAAAATCCATGGAGAGTTGAGGCGTAAGAAATAATTTATTACAAATACTTATGTACGTGTTTGAAAGAGTTTATAAAAATAGTTTATGATATGTCTATAAGCTATTTTTAACTTATTTTTACAAGTTTTCTACGATAACTTAAAAAAATAAGTTGAAAATAACTTATGTGAAATTTGTTTTCATAAAACTCTTTAATTATAAAAATAACTTATATATAAGTACTTATGTGATAAATACTTATTTTATAAATATTTAAATAAGCTATTTATCCAAATATAACTTTAATTAAACTCTTTACCTAAATGCAATCTAAATACCAAAATGCAAATTGCTTTGAAGCAATTTACCTGGGCTGAAGGCCCAAAGACATGAAGAAACCATAGCCCATAGGGGGAACCACGTAAGGAGAAGGCCCTTTCACTTAGGACCTTGATCTAAATCATAATGAACCCAGGCCCAAATCGAACAATCAAGAGGGAATCCACAAATTGCCTGCTTTTTCCTCGTTGAGGTTATAGCACGGTTTTCTATCAGAGGGGATTCCGAAATCCGTCCCTTTCCTCTTCAAATTTGCCTCTTCCCTCTTTCGTTTCTTCGTGTTCCTTCTTCCCATTTCTCTTTCGCACACCGTTCGAACGTTCTCGGGTTTACAGTGGCGACCTAGGGCATCGCTGTGTCAAAGATGCCCCTATTCCTCTCCGATGAGGAGTTCTCCCGGTGCTCCAACGACGCAGTAGCGGTGGCCAACAAGGCCGATGCATACATACGTGGCCTCCTTAACGAGCTCGAGACTGTCAAGGCCAAGGCTGATGCTTCTGACATCAACGCCGAGCAGAACTGTTCTCTCATAGAGCAGAAGTACCTCTCCCTCACTGCTGAATTCTCAAAGCTCGAGTCCCAAGTTGCTGAACTACAATCCACCCTCGATCAGCGCATCGTCGAGCTCTCCGAAGCTCAAGCGAAGACACATCAAATTCATTTGCAATCTGTACGAAGCATCATGCATATTTTACACTGTTTGGATTTGTTCCTTTTGTTGCTTAATGTTATTGATTCTGGGCTTGTAGGTTGAGAAAGAACGGGAGATAGAGAGGTTGAGGACAGAGGTTAATGAGCTGCATAAGTCAAAAAGGCAGTTAATTGAGTTGAATGAGCAAAAGGATTTGGAACTCAGCGAGAAGAACGCCACCATCAAGAGCTATCTGGATAAGATTGTAAGTTTTTGCTATTAGGGCGCTAGTTTGCTTCTTCAACTTGATATTCTTTCTGTTTTGTTTCCGAAGTTAATTCTTACCATAATGCTGTCATGCTTGGTGTTTTCTTCTTCTTGTTGATGATCGTGAAGGTCAACTTGTCTGAAAATGCTGCTCAGAAGGAGGCCCGTTTGAGTGAAGTTGAGGCAGAGTTGGTGCGATCCCGAGCTGAATGTACTCGCCTTTCACAGGTCTTTCCTGAGTACTTCTCTTCCATTTCCCTTCTGTATAAGTCGGCGGTTTTGTAGAGCTTACAAGTTGTATTCAATTCCTTCTGCTAGTTGTAGAAGTGCGATTTTGGTATAGAGGCAGTTTGGTATCTAACGAGTTAAGCAGAACTTTCACAATGTTTAGGGCCATAGGATTATGTTGGTATGGGTTTACTTCTGTGTAACTATCTCTTTAATCATAAGAAGAAAAAGACCTGTCCCTTTCTTCTTCATCATCGGATGATTACCATGTTATATTGTCTAATTTGTTTCTATACGAAGTTTTCTATCTGTACTTAAGATTTCTTAGTTATACTGTTATTTTCATTCTTTGAACAATCAATATTGGGTCTGAGCTTTAATAAGTAATTCTGTGGCATAACAGAATAGCACTTAGACATTTAACGTTTTTTATGTACTGGCTATTTCTAGTTCCATGTGAAGTGACGTTGCATTTCTCTTTCCTTAAATTGAATGTAAGCAGGAGAAAGAAATTGTTGAGAGACAAAATGCTTGGCTTAATGATGAATTGACCGCTAAGGTTAACAGTTCCTTTGAGATGCGCAGAAAACATGCTGAGTTGGAGGCCGATATGTCTTCTAAGCTTGCGGATGTCAGTGAGATTTCTGTGATTACTACAGAAGTATTCTTAATTCATAATTTGTTTTATCTTTTCTTTGCTCTAGTAATTTATGATTTAATGTTAATGCCTTCAGGTAGAGAGGCAATTCAGTGAATGCTCTAAATCTCTACAGTGGAACAAGGATAAAGTAAGGGAGTTAGAAACGAAGCTTAAATCTACGCAGGAGGTTGGGAACATTCCGTTTATCTTCTTTACATTTGTTCATGCATTCCTTTTAATCAAACCCTGTATAACTTATCTTTTGTCACTTATTAGGAATTAATTTCAGCTAAAGATGCTGCTGCAGCAAATGAAGAGCGATTGTATACTGAGCTCTCAACTGTGAGTGCTTTGACAAGTTCTGTAATGATTGATTTTCCCTTTATTGCTTTTTAAGTTCTTTTAATGGGTTAATTTGTTTGGCATTGATCATAGATTCATGGTTACAGGCTTTAATTTATGAATAAGCATGATAACCTTTGTGCCCTCAACATAAATATGGAAAATAGACTGTAAAGTATAATGTTTTCTTTTCCACTGCTGCAGCATAAGAGTAGAATCTATTTGGATATATGAGGTTGAGTGGAGAGGACAAATTAATTTTTAAAGTATTATTGGAGTTTACAATGATAGAAAATGATGATTAGACAAAGGAGGGTGGAAAACTATATACTTGTAGGATGTCATCAAAAGGTTAATTTTCCTAGAGCTAAAGCAATTACATGCATTTATGTGCCTTATTGATCATGTATTCATGATTCTGATGTCTAATTTGTGCAATCTGACTGTCAGACCTTTCCACTATCTTTGAGGAAGTCTACAATAAGGAAAATGCTTGTAGACATGATCATGAGTGAATCTATCACCTAACATGAGGTGGAGCCATATAGCTCGGCATTATATCTGCTGATAATATACATATTTGATAACTGCTTCTGGCCTTTATATTCTTTATTTATTATATTATTTCAAATTGTCTTGAAAAGATTTGAAGTCTGGTTTTTATAGGCTATTGTTTGTTCCATTTTTGCTATTTGTTTGTTGCTATTGATTAAAATAAAAAGTGCTAGTTTTTAGATTGATTATGTATGTATTTTGGGATTTATTATGCATTAATATTTTCATAATCAGGTTAATAAGCTTAATGAGCTATATAAAGAAAGTTCTGAGGAATTGTCCAAGAAGGCAGCAGAGCTTGAAGGTGTGATCAAAGCAATGGAGGTGAATTATATTTTTTATTATTGGTGTTTTTTGATAGATAGAGCTCAATGGCGTCGTGCGATCCATGTAGCCGACCCCACTTAGTGGGATAAGGCTTTGTTGTTGTTGTTGTTGTTGTTGGTGTTTTTTGATATTTGGAAATTGGAATTGCTCACCTAAGAGAATGCTCTCTTTTTGAAACATTGGTGTTTTGTGCAGTCACATCTGAAGCAAATTGAAGATGATTATAAAGAGAGACTTGAGAAAGAATCTTCTGCAAGAAAACAGTTTGAAAAGGTATTTGGTCCTTTCCGGCCACAAATTAATGTTTAAGCTAGAATTCTTGCCTTTTCCTCCTTATTTAAGAAATTTGTTATTGGGTTAAGAAATAATAATGAATTTCAGTCTGTTACCTGGAAGCAGATACTATGGATTCCTGATGTTAAAATGGGCTTCACATTATGATAGGTCTTGTTTGAAGACTTTGAATGCATGAATTTGTGGCTGTTTTCTGAAATTCTTTTAGGAAAGCTTCATCTGCCTGTTTACTATTTGTTTAGTGGTTGAATTTTGGCTCGTTGGCTGGTTTCCTAATGGGTTTATTCTTGTCTGTTCAACTCAAAAGTTTAAGCTGTTGAGCGAAGGCCCATGAATTGTATTATTATAATCTCCAAGACACAATTGAAGGCTTTTTGGGTTTGGAGTGTGGACAGGACTACACCGTATGATGAAAATTAATTTTAACCAAGAGAATGGGAAAGGGAAGGATTAATCTCTATTGTACTATGTTAAATACCAGTTTAACTCAAAAGCCTAAGCTATTAAGTGAAAGCTCATGAATAGTTTTATTATAATCTCTGAAAGATATGAAAACAAGCATGACTCCTTTAAGCCGGTGCAGTGTTTTTCATTTAAGCGTTGTACTAATTTTGAGGAGTTATTCTTTCTCTGGGATCTTTTGTTTTTAAATTGTTCCTATTTCATGTAATTTGCTTTGGTTATTGTCAGGTTGATTTCCTGTAAGGTCTGTTGTAATAATACTTTTAGGTAGATATTTAGTTCAAATATGTCAATGTTCTCAAATGTGCAAATAATCATGCTTAATTTCTTAATTTGGGTGCTCTTAGGAGGTTGTTGATTTGAAAGCTAAGCTTGAGACCTGTGAAGCTGAAATTGAGAGAAGTAAGAAAAATGAGCTGAATCTTCTTCCACTCAGCAGTTTCAGTGCTGAACCGTACGTCTTTCTTAACCTTTTCTGCTTTGAATTACTGCATTGCACTCTTTTTCTTGGTCTTGTTCCTTTTACATGTGGTTGTTTTTCAAAGACTAAGAGGATTGTTCTAGTGTCATCAATGATGTATCACGAACAGTCTGGATATATAGATTTTTCTTGTAGAGGAAAGGCATCTAAAACCTTTATGACCAGTACTAGGACCAAGAAACACACATTTAATAGAATGGAAACTTATGTTGATTATAGGGTTTCAAATATGGAGAGCAAGCACACCCAAAAGTTTTAGGAGGAAAGGCATCTAAAACCTTTAGAGGAATGCTGTGTATTTTTTTTTTTTTCCTTTTCCTTTTCCTTTTGTATCCCTCTCTTCTCAGTAATAACATTTCTTTTTCTATCAAAAAAAAAAACTTTTGAGGAAAGGCACACCCAAAATCTGGATATATGGATTTTTCAAAAACAACATGTCTGGATGTGTAGATTTTCCCTTTAGAAGAAAGGCATCTAAAACCTTTATGACTAGTACTAGGACCAAGAAACACACATTTTGATAGAATGGAAACTTAACTTATGTTGATTATAGGGTCTCAAATATGGATAGCAAGCACACCCAAAAGTTTTAAGAGTCTTAAAGTCAGGAACTTTATTAAAAAGAAGTGTAAGGAATCTTCCCTTGCAAAGATGTAGTAGGAAGCATGTTAATAGGATTTGTTGCTGTTTGAAATGCCTCCACCCAGTAAAATAAAGGTAAAGGTATGCCAGCTTGAGCTAGGAGACTTAACCCTACTTCAACAATTTGACAATGTCTTCTTTCAATTCTTCCATTCTGTACAGAAGTGCAGGGGCAGGATTGTCTATGTATTATTCCATTATTTTGAACAATGTCAGTGAAGGGCTTAAACTCAGTGCCAACATCTGTTTGCAGCAGTTTAATCTTTCTTTCCAACTGGTTTTCCACCATGTTTTTAAAATGTATAGAAGCTTGCACAGCTTCACTTTTAGCCTTTAACAGAAACAACTATAAAAACCTACTGTAATCATCTAAAAAGGAAATGTAAAACTTGTATCCAGCAGATGTTTGAATAGGGGCTGGTCCCGCAAATCAGCATGAATTAAATCCAAAGGTTTACAAGCATATGAGTCTGATTTTTTGAAGGGTAAGGCGTGTGCTTTTCCTAATTGACAAGCCTCACAAAAAGAACAACTTTTATTGAATAAAGAATTCATATTACAAGATTTCAAGACTTTATCTAAGACCTTTTTCACAGGGATGGCCTAATCTCCTAAGCCAAACGTCTTCTTCAAAACAATTTTTTTTCTGTTTATTTTCTACAACGTAGCAACTTCCTGTAGGTTTTCCTTGCAGTTTATATAGACCTTCACTTTGTATTCCTTGAATCAGAACCTTGCCTGTCTTCTTGTCCTTCACATTGCAACCGAGAGAGTCAAATTCTATGTAGACATCATTATCCATAGTCAACTGAGATATACTAATCAGGTTTTTATTAATCTTAAGGACATGTAAAGTTTTAAAGAAGAGTCATTATTTTTTGCAAATAATTTTTTATTTTCCTTTGTTTTCAATTTTAACATGTTGTCCATTTCCAACAGTAAGTTGACTATTGCAAGGAATTTCTGTACCTGGTTCAAGGGTAGTTGAGTCGTTGGTGACATGGTTAGATGCCCCACTATCTATGTACCAATCCTGATTTTGTAAATTCTCTTGGGAGACAAAATATGCAGTGTGTGTATTGGTATTGTTCGTACCTTTGTTGTTTTCTGGGTTTGATCCTGAAATTCCATTGAAACTTTGATCAAATCTATACCAGCAATTTAGGGCAGTGTGAGCTACCTTGTTACACATTTGGCATGTCGGTTTTGAGTTGGTTCTTGAGAAATTTGATCTTCCTTCTCTGTTGGATTTGCCTTTGCCTCTGTTGGATCTTCCTCCATTGTTGTTGGACTTATTTGCGATAAAGTTGGCAGTGGACAGATTGTAACTGGAAGAATTTATGAGTTGTTCAAGCCTACTCTCAAAGGTCAACAAAGAAGCTTGCAATTCCACCTAGGTGAGGTTAACTTTCTCTGTCAATTATACGACAATGGGGTTATATTCCCCATCTAATCTAGCTAAAGCTTGAGTGACAAGATCTTCGTTGGACATTGGGCATCCAGCAAGCAAGGGATTATCTGCAAGCTCTTTAATTTTCTTGAGATAATACTCCATCTTCAAATTTCCTTTTCTCAGTCTTTGTAATTCGCTTTTATAAAGCATGTTTGTGTTCTTGATAGTTCTGAGAGCACTCCATAGTTCTTGAGAGTTCTTGCACCCAAGAACTTGAGAGGCTATTTCGGCTGACATAGTGTTGTAAAGCCACCCTAAGAGCTGTTGATCCATGGTAACCCAGTCTTCGAAAGATGGGTTGATCTTCCTTTCAGCACCTTCTGTGATAAAAACGTTTGGGCATGGCTTTGTGCCTAGAATATATCCGTCTAGTTTGTTTCCTCGAATGACAGGGAGTACCATTGAGCTCCACAGCAGGTAATTTATTCTATCCAGCTTGACAGAACAAATTTGTTTCAAAGCATTGATGAGAGGTGTTGCTCTGTTTTGGACGCTAGGAATAGAGGAATGTTTGCTGGCCTCAGTAGCAGCACAAGATGTAGCAGACGAGGGGGTTTGGGTTAATGGGTCCATGGCACAAGCCTTTTTCAGCTCTGATACCAAGCGAAAGATAGGAAACGAATGCTAGAAGAGGGTGAACTGAATACTACTTTGGTAATAGATTCATGTACCGAGAAAACAGATATTACCTTGTTTTATAACATAACAAGGTAACTGACTAATTGAAGTTCAACTACTTAACCAACTACGACAGAAAGAACTGGAAACAAGAAATAACTAACATAAACTAACTAACTACATAATAATCACACACAACATAAACTTCTAACGTGACTGAGTTTACACGCTGTGATGACTACTTTTTAACTATTCTGTAGAGCTTCCCTTTTTTTTTGGGGGGGGGGGTGGTGGTGGTTGTCTAATGGCTGCACGAAAGGGTGAAATATCCAAAATTTGTCACTTCCTGTATTTGTAAGCTATGCCATTCATCTATGGCTGCTTTCTTTGGGAGTTGGCAACACTGCTTGTGGCTCTTAATAAGTTTAAGGTGTTCAAATGTGTTTCTGGAAAAAGTGGTGGGGTTGGATAGCAGAGTCAAAATCAGCTGACTATCTCAATAGCTGAATCCCTATTGTGGGTGAATGGAATTACAACTGAGGGAGGAAGATGCTTGGAGACATTACTTTCATTTTGAATCAAGAGGAATTTTCTTGTATGTTATGGTGGCTGTTCAGTTGTTGTTTGGAGATGTTGGGAGACATTGAAATTTTAGTATGTATAATGTGACATTGAAATTTTGGTTTATGCATATATATAATGGAATTATTTTTTTCATATTACAGTATATTAAATTCCAATTTTATATTGTATTAATAAGCAAGCATCTACTTTCTCTAATGTCTCTTGGTTGATATTGTACTTGATGTTTACTGTATTTTTGGCATGTTCAGACTCTTCAGAGTTGTTAGTTTTGCTGCAGGTGGTTGGTATCGAATGAAACCAATGACATGGATGAGGAAAATAACATGCTTGTACCAAAAATTCCCATTGGTGTTTCTGGAACAGCATTAGCTGCTTCACTCCTGCGTGATGGATGGAGTGTAAGTTTACTGACCCCATTTTCCCTTTAGATTTATACATATAGGTTTTCTCATTTTTATTTCTTTGTTAAATGAAGTTGGCAAAAATGTATGCAAAATACCAAGAGGCTGTTGATGCACTGCGGCATGAGCAGCTTGGTAGGAAGGAATCTGAGGCAATTTTGCAAAGGGTATGCTTGACATGGTGCAACTTTTTATTTATACTCTAAGGGTGATTCAACCTTACATCTTTCAATGTTTTATGTTTTCTCTGCTGAATTGCAAAAGTTGGCTATAACGATTTTTAGTGTTATATGATTATAATAAGCACCTTCAAACTGGTTGTGGTTTATAAAATTTCAAATTGTAAACTTGGAAATAATGTTATTAAGTTTTATAGCCTTAATAACTATCACTGATCATAGTTAATAATTAAGAACCAAATATGTCAAATTTGCAACATTCGTTAGTCAAATTTTTTTATGGCTTAACTGGATGAAACATATATGTATTTATGGAAATAAAGGATAAAAATTTGCCAACAGCTTGAGTTTGTCATTTATCTTTGCCTTTGCTGCAGCCATTTCCTACAATTCTCATACCATAGCTGTGTTACAGGGATGTAATTCATCCATCTTCCAAAAATTTTCTCCAGTTTTGCACTGCCTGAAGCTTTTTTTTTTTCCTGAAATTGTGTTAGTATTTGAATTTTTGACTAGGCTTTACTCTGGATTTAAAATGGCATCAAAGTGCACAAATATGTGCAAAAATCTAACTTTCTAAATCTGTCACTCACTAGATTCGGGAGTTACAGTGATTATTAGAGTTTGATCACTGCTTTAAAGTATCTGAATTAATTAAATTCTAATTATGTGTGTGCTATGTACTCTGTACATTCCTGAACTTGTAAAATTTAACAGTTTACTCTTGAGTTTGACAACAATCGTGTTAGATGCTTCCTTGCTAAGATTTATGGTTTAGATTATGCTTCTTTATTTGAATAGAACCCTCTTCATGTTGTTTACTACTTTATAATATTATATATGGCTTTGTGGCCTTCTAGTTTGTGGTTTCTAAAACCATATATTAATATGTTAATAAAATAAAATATAAAATATATATATCTTGTCGTTCTCTTGCTTTTGTTTTTTTATTTCCTCCTGTACTTATCTTTTTCTTCTAATTAATTTCTTGTTTATCAAAAAAATAAAATAAAATAAGATATAAGATGTATTATAGGAAAAGAGGTTAAAATGTATACGGGAGAGTGAAAAGTAGTGGAAATTTATTTAACTTCCCACTACTTTTTATTATTTTTAAAATATAATAAAATGACAATAATTTCTTTCTATTTAAAAAAAATTAAAAATAAATTAGAGAAAAGTGCTTGCCAAGGCAGTATTTTTTTAAATATCTTGTCCCAGAATAATATGCCAACACTATTGCTATGTTTTAGATTGAAAGACATTATTTTCTATTACATTTTCAGGTTCTATATGAGTTAGAGGAGAAAGCGGAAGCCATTATAGATGAAAGAGGTATGCCTTTTTTGGTCAATTGATTGGGGAGTATGTAAATTTTCTTTATGAGAAAATTTATTAGTCACTTAAATTTTCGTCAGTGGTCAGCTAATAGATCAAAATATCATTGAAGTCAAATTTATTTGAATCTTTATGAACTTTATCAGTTGTTTACATGTCTTTTTATGTTTTATTTTCCAGCATACATCATTCAGTTATATGAGTTGTGATCACTGCTAGAGAAAATATATGTTAAAATGCTCCTTTCTATTTTGATTTTCATTTGTGTATTATGCATATAATCGAATGTCACTGTATTGGAAAAGTAACTCTAGAAAGCTCATGTCTAATTTGTTTATCATCAAACTCATATCTCTTCAACTAATAAGTGTACTGGTGTTGATGCAGCGGAACATGAAAAGATGGTTGAGGCATACTCTTTGATGAACCAAAAATTGCAAAACTCCTTTACCGAAAAGGAAAACTTAGAGAAAACTATCCAGGAGTTGAAGGTTTCAACAAAACCTGCAATTTCATCTAACCCCCTCCCCCTTTTCTATCTTAAGATTTGCTTAGGTAAAATTATATTTTGCAGGCTGACCTCAGAAGGCAGGAGCGGGATTATAATCTAGCTCAGAAAGAGATTTTTGACCTTCAGAAACAGGTAAACAGAAAACATTTTTTCTGGTATTATCTTCTGTAATATCTATATAATCAAGTCATTTGATTATTGCTTGAGATAGTGAATTGCTTGAGCTTCTTCTCTTATTATACCTGTATGGAAAAACATTGAAAACAAAACGACAATTAGTTATGAAAGATGCAAAGGTTACAGTTATTTCATTTTTGTATTTTTGGATGTTGGTTGGTTTTTCTATATATACATATATATGTATATGTATGTGATATGTATGTATATCTATATGTGTTTAACATATTCTTGTTGTCAAGGCTGTCATTTCTTCAGTTTCTTCTCAAATTTGTGGGTTTGTTTGGTCATCAATTCTCTTATGGAGTGCTTGACATTTTTCAGGTGACAGTTCTCTTGAAGGAATGCCGAGATATACAACTTCGTTGCGGATCAATTGGGTTTGATACTGTTGGTGATGCTGTAAATAGTCCTCCAAGGACAAATAAAGAGACTGAAGCTGAAAAAGTTATCTCAGAGCACCTTGTGAGCTTTGTGGCATCCTTTTTTATTTTTATTTTTTTGTATCTTCTTCAACTTGTCTATACCCTTATAATGCATGTCAAATTAACTTTTGGGAAACAGTTGACCTTCAAAGACATAAATGGACTAGTTGAGCAGAATGTTCAACTTGGAAGCCTTGCAAGAAGTCTGTCTGACCAAACAGAAAATAAGGAGAGGGAATTTAAGGTTTGTTGGAAATAAACTTTTTTTTTTTTTTTTAGTCACATTTGCTTCAAGGACTTGTAAAATACTTTATTTAATTTTTTTGTTCTAATGAACTCCAGGAGAAGCTGGAAATGGAGCTCAAAAAACATACTGAAGAAGCTGCTTCTAAAGTTACAGCCGTCCTGCAGAGAGCGGAAGAGCAAGGGCGCATGATTGAGTCACTTCATGCATCTGTAAGCATTTATTATACTCCTGGATAGGGGAAGGGGAATAGATGTCTCTTCATGCGGGGAAGGGGAAAATCACATGATTGGTCCTTGTGGAATTAAAACACAAGACAATAGGAACTTTAGTTATTAGAGGTTCCAAGCATAATGGCATGGACAGCAATAATTGGGCTAATTACGTGATTTAGGGGGATTTTTTTTTTTTATATTAAGATGTCTGAATTTGAGTACATATATAAACATTAAGATGTTGTCTTTGAATCTATTGAATAGTTTTGTTTGTTTGTTTTTTTTTAAACATCTGAATATATAGAAATTGTTTATTAGTAAAAAATAATATTCAAATAAATTAGTAATTAAACATATATTATGAAACAACAAAAAGCCTTATCTCACTAGGTTGGGGTCGGCTACATGGATCGTATGGCGCCATTGAGCTCTATCATTAACCAACTCTTTAGGTATCTCACTGACAAAAATATCATGTTCAATGGCTTCTTTAAGTGTTCTTTATGGTCTTTCTCGGCCTTTTTTCACAGGACTCTATACTATTTGCTTCAACTGTCTTCTTTGAACATGTCCAAACCATTTTAAACAATTTTCTACCATTTTTCATAATTAAACATATATTATGAAAAAAAATGATAAAATAAAAATTAAAAAATAGAATTATATATTAAATGACAAAAATTTAAAACTTAACAAATAAGCATTGATTGTTATTTTTGTTAATGCAATATTTAATGAAAGGGTTGATTTGTACGGATTGTAAAGTTTGAGGAGGTTATTTATTAAGTTTTAAAGTTTATGAGGGATAAAGTGCACATAAAACAAAGTTTATAAGGGTAAAGTGCACATAAATAAAAAACAAACACACTTAATGGTTTGAAGTATAAATGAATCAAATTCAAACCTTTATTAAGTGCAAACAAATGAAGCCTTAATGTGGTTTTATTGTTTGTGAATCTATTTAGAGCTATTACTTATAGTGGTACTATTATTAATTAATCCTGTGGAAGTTTGATCTTCTGTTTCCTATCCATGGTAGGTTGCAATGTACAAGAGGTTGTATGAGGAGGAACATAGTCTTCATTTATCACATTCAAAACCCTCTGAAGCTCCTGCAGGTTCCTGGAATATTCTATGTTTGTTTTTTTTTTTTTTTTTAAAGTAATATTTATCTGTTGTAGTTATGGGAAGCTAGACTGACCTCTATTACCATCAAACAATTTATAATTTAACTAACAAACTACATGAAAAATAATATATTGTAATTGTGAATTTCATATACTATAAGAAGGTAACTATAA
The DNA here is from genome assembly GCA_037074585.1 of Biancaea sappan. Taxonomy (NCBI): domain Eukaryota; kingdom Viridiplantae; phylum Streptophyta; class Magnoliopsida; order Fabales; family Fabaceae; genus Biancaea; species Biancaea sappan. The sequence continues at coordinate 2,652,665 of CM073501.1, read as the reverse complement.
AACAAAACATCAAAGATTTCATTGATTATTTCAAACATCAAAGTAATTATTTACTTTTTCATGTGTAAGTACATCATTGTGTGATAATTTGTTTGCTTGGTGAAATAAGAATTAATGGATATATAGGAGTACAGAGTATGAGACAGGATAGCCCCCCAAAAGCAGTAAAAATTCTAGAAAAACTGAAAAGTTGGAGGAAAAATTCAGTTTAGAACAGCTCCCCTATCTCTGAGGGTCCATGAAAAGAAGAAACCTTCGATAAAAACCACTTTGTACAAGTAAATTCAAGGGGAAAAAAAAAATATCTTGCAGTCAAGATGTAAGATTTGGAATCTAGAAATAATTCTAATCAGTCATAGCATTTTTCATCTATCTATGCCAACAATAACCATTTGGAGATGGATACATGGTGCATGAAATGAAACTGATTTTTGAGGCTTCCTTCTCTCTACCCCACTGGTAGAGATTTATCAATGAAACAGTATTTGCTGGCATGAATTGCTCTATTTTTTGTATCAGTTTTTTTGTTTTCATATTCTGATTTGGGAGGGGGAAGTTTTCTGATAATGGGGATTCGTTGTTTGGCAATCGAAGCCAAAACTTTCGACCTGATTGTAGAACAGTCACTGGGTTTTTTCAAATGCACCATTACTGAAACAGTGGGGTTTTCTGTTCTGCATTTTTTTGGGTTGGGATTCAGCTTCTTGGCTGCATGGCAGGGGGAGGGGGTTACCGGTGAAAAGATGTAGGGAGAAGGATAAATTTTTTCTTGCTGAGGTTGGGACAAATGATAGGGGAGAATCACAGAATTCTTTCAAGGAGGAAGGAGGAAGGAGGATTTGCATTATGATTACCAAGGGCGTGGGAGGTAAAGGGTGGAGGTCTTTTGGAAGGGCTTTGGAAGCTTTGTTGTATTCCTCAGAGGTTGTGGAAGCTGTCAATGGAAAGGGCCGAATGGGAACTATAACTTCAAATTGCTTTGTTGATGGAAGATGGTCCTTTGTTGATGTTGTCAACATCAAGGACTTTGTGGTTGAAAAGGATGCTCCTCGTTGTTGTGGTGACTCTAGTGTTGGTGGTCGGAGAACCTCGATTTTCTCAGGCGAAGTTTCAAATAAGACAATTAATGAGTCTTTACTGCTAGCAGTCAAGAGAAATAAAGAGTCAGCAATTACGAGGAAGGATATGATGAGGCGGGAGAGATCAGTGGAGGAGGTTGGGGGATTTAAGTCTAAAAGATCATTAAGGGTTGAGGTGTTGTCAGGTGGTGGAAGGTGTGTTTATTGGGGTATGGTGTCTGGTAGGGCTAATTATAAGAAAATGGCCCAATACCCATATAGGTGGACTCCTAAAAGGAAGGGTGGGTTGCTGGACCAGGCCCATCACCTCATCATGAAGCTGTTGGGTAGGCCTAACTCCAGCAACCTAACCCAGGCCCATCATCTTTGGCGTCGTGCTAGGCAACCCGGGTCATTAAGAGACCCATTGCCTTCCCAGCAGCAGGAGCATGCCATGGTCAGATAGAATCGTGCGACCGACTGCCACGAGGTCGAGCGAGGGTGCTAGAGGTCCAGGTTGGATGGTCACAAGCCAGGGCTAAGTTTCTCCTTTGTAAAAAGCATCTTGAACTAGAAATAGGGCCACCACGTGATTCAACGCTTTCCCACACAAATGCAGGTTGTGGCCGGCCGATGTCCAGTCAAGAGGGTCGGCAAATCGCTGGATGTTTCATTTCGCAAACCCAAGTGCCAGTATAGACACATGGACGTTGAAGGGCAATGGCTTGATTCTCGATGCCACTAATAAGGGGTCTGCTGAGGTCACCCAAGGCAGAGATACAGAGGGTGGTTGTTTGGAAGGGAGTTTGGGGATCAAGAGTGGTTTAAGGGCAAAAGACCTATGGTGGATCTAAGAGAGGAGGATGTAGACTCTGAATTCTCACAAAACCTTTATTTTGGGCAAGCTAAGTGCTGGATGGAAGAAGATCGTTTGTTATCTAACTTGGAGGAGGATGAAGGGCTTCTCATTGATCATTTTGAGGAAGTTATTAATGGGCAGGAGAATCAAGGGGATGATTGGAGAGAGGTGGATAGTGCTTTGGATGGTATTCCTCAACTCTTCATAAAAAATGAGGATGATGAGGTTGGGGGAGGTTTGTTGAAGTTGGAGCAGATCAATAATAATCCTTTGAGTAATGATATTGTTCAAGGGCTCCTTCTCTCTCGGTGCCTTCCCCTCAAAAAAATTGTTTTATGTCCTCCCAATTTTTGTCCTCTAACTCACATTATCAGGGTGTGCTTGGTGATTGTTTTGCAGTGAATGCTATGCGTAACGTTTCTTCACGGGAGGGTATTCTTCCCTTTCCAAATGCTCTAAAGTCAGCTTATGCAAAAAAGGGGCCTAGTGATATGGCGGGAGGCAGTGTTCACTTAAGGCATTTAAGGGGTGAGAGTGACAAACAGGACCCTCAAGCCTTGCTTGATGCTCTTAACATCCAATTGAGAGATAAGCTTGGGAATCAGGTTAGTGTGCATGTAACGCCTAGGACCTATGAGAGGAAAAAGAAGAGAGTTGAGCCTGAGTTGAAAAGGTTATCATCTTCAATAAAATATGGTAACCCCAAGGTAAGGAAGGGCAAGGCTGGTAAATCATGAAGATCTTTAGCTGGAATGTTAATGGGTTAGGTAATCCGCATAAAAGGAAAAAAGTCAAAGAGGTTATCAAGTGGGTTGATCCGGACATTGTTCTTATTTAGGAGACCAAAGTAGGGGAGATGGATAAGTTCTTTGTTCGTAATATCTGTAGGAGCGACTGGTGGTCTTTTGGTGGTTTGGGACACTAGAATCGCTTCTAAAGTAGATGTTTTAGTGGGTACTTTCTCCCTTTCAGTTTTATTGAATGTTAAAGGGAAAGGGCGTTGGTGGGTCACTAATGTTTATGGGCCCACAAATCCTAGGTTGAGGGGTTATCTTTGGGAGGAGTTGTCTTTGTTAATGGGCTGTGTAGCCCTCACTGGTGCGTTGGGGGAGACTCCAATGCTGTTCGTTTTCCCATCAAGAAATTGGGAGGGTCTAGATCTAATACTAGCATGAGACGTTTTGATAATTTCATTAGGGATTGTGAGTTAAAGGATCTTCCTCTTTCAAACGCTCAATTTACCTAGTCTGTTAATAGGGGCGGTATAGTGTCTTCTTGGATAGATAGGTTCTTGGTTACCCCTGAATGGGAGGATTCCTTTTTGGATTTGATTCAGGAGGTGGGATCGCGTCCGGTGTCTGGCCATTTCCCCCTTGTCCTTGAGTCTAGTAGGGTTAAATGGGGTTCGACTCCTTTAGATTTGAAAATATGTGGCTGCAAAATCAGTCTTTTTTGAGCTCTGTGGAGATATGGTGGTTTGAGTGCTCGGTTGTTGGGTGGGAGGGTTTCAAGTTCATGAAAAAATTGAAATATGTCAAGGAGAAATTAAAAGTTTGGAATTTGGAAGTTTTTGGGGATATTAGAGTTCGTAAAAATGAGATCCTCAAGGAGTTGGATTTTTTGGATAAGGTAGAGATCCAGGGGGTTTAGAGGAGAATCTTGTTTCTGGCAAGGTGTTTCTTAGAAATGTTTTGGATTGACATTAGCAAGAAAGAAGAGATTTGTTGGCGCCAAAAGAGTAAGGTTAAATGGGCTAGATAGGGGGATATGTACACAAGGTTTTTCCATAAGGTTGTTAATGGGAAAAGGAGAAGGAGTTTTGTTAAAGAGCTTCAGGTGGAAGGAAGTAGAATTGTCAGGATAATGATGTTATTGCTGTGAAGGTGACTAATTTTTACAAGGAGCTCTATTCTGAGGACGTGCGTGAGAGGCCGTCTATTGAAGGGCTGGATTGGTCGCCCATAGATTGTTCAAAGGGGGTTGGTTAGAAAAGCCTTTTGAGGAAGAGGAAGTTCGGGGTGCTATTTGGATGATGGAGAAGGATAAGGTGCCTGGGCCTGATGGTTTCAATATGGCCTTTTTTCAAGCTTGTTGGTCCTTTGTGAAAGATGACTTGATGAAGGTGTTTGAAGAATTTCACCGAACTGGGCGTATTCCCACTAGTATGAACTCTACCTTCATTATTCTAGTTCCTCAGAAGGATAGGTCTATTAAGGTGAGGGATTTCAGGCCTATTAACTTGGTCACTGGTGTCTATAAGATAATTGCTAAGGTGCTTTCTGTTAGATTGGGTTAGATGCTTGGGGACACTATTTCTGAGAACCAGAGTGCTTTCATCATTGATCGGCAAATCCTTGATGCTAGCCTGATTGCTAATGAGTTAGTTGAGGATATCACACGTAGAAAGCAAAAGGGGCCAGTGTTCAAATTGGACTTTGAAAGGGCTTATGACATGGTTAACTGGGGTTTTCTGGACAATGTTATGTGTTATAAGGGATTTGGTGATAGATAAAGGCTATGGATTAAGGGGTGTCTTTCTTCTGTAGCTTTTTCGATTATTGTTAATGGTCAACCTAAAGAGTGGTTCAAGGGGCAATGTGGAGTTAGGCAGGGTGATCCTTTGTGTCTCTTTCTTTTTACTTTTGTAGTTGATGTTTTAAGGCATCTGTTGCGAAGAGGCTCTGATAGAGGGGTTGTTCGAGGCTTGTTGATCGGAAGGAATGGGTGTGAAGTGTCTCATTTGTAGTTTGCAGATGACACTATTCTGTTCTTGCCTAATTGTATGACCAGCGATTTTATATGGGAGTGAATGTTGGGCAATGAAAGGACAACAAGAACATAAAATTGGAGTGGCGGAGATGAGGATGTTGCGTTGGATGTGTGGTCATACACGAAGAGATAAGATCCGTAATGATCATATACGAGGTAGAGTTGGGGTGGCACCTATTGAGGAAAAAATGGTTGAAAATCGTTTAAGATGGTTTGGGCATGTGCAAAGGAGACCGTTGGAAGCGCCAGTTAGGAGAGTTGAGCAGATAGTTTGGAGCCCTATGAAAAAAGGTCGAGGAAGACCAAAAAGGACACTTAGAGAAATTATTGAACGGGATCTTTTAGTAAATGAGATATCTAAAGAGTTGGTCATTGATAGAGCTCAATGGCGTCGTGCGATCCATGTAGCCGACCCCACTTAGTGGGATAAGGCTATGTTGTTGTTGTTGTTGTTGTTGTTGCTTTCGCTTTTACAGGTCTTTGAATTGGTGTCGGGGCTTCGTGCTAACTTAGGCAAGAGTGGCTTAGCTGGTATTAACATTCAGGAAGGGCGTTTGGATGAGTTAGCTCAGGCAGCAAGCTGGGCAGTGTTTGTTCCTCTAGGTGGTAATCCTCGTGCGGAGTTTTTTTGGGATCTTATGGTTCAAAGAATAAGCTTGATTCTTGGAAAGGGGCTATTTTTCTTTAGGGGGGAGAATTACTTTAATTAAGGTGTCCTTATCTAGTATGCCTTTGTATTTTTTGTCTTTGTTCAAGATTCCAATTGGGGTAGTTCATAGGATTGAGAAGATTATGAGAGATTTTTTGTGGTCTGATGATGGGAGAGTAAAAGAGATCATTTGGTCAATTGGGATTTGTGTTGTAGATCTAAGGATTTGTTTTTTGGGGGGGGGGGGGTTGGGTCTTGGCAATGTGGTGTCTAAAAACACCTTCTTTTTGGCTAAGTGGTTATGGTGCTTCCCTCTGGAGCCTAACTCTCCTTGGCATAAGGTGATTAAAGCCAAATTTGGTTTACATTGGAATGGTTGGGAAAATTCGGGAGGCGCCGTTATGCATTCAAGTCCTTGGAAGGCAATTTCACGGGTATATCTTTCCTTCTCTCCATTGTTGTGTTTACGTGTTGGAGATGGATCCCTTTTTCGTTTCTGGGGGGATTGTTGGATTGGTCATAATCCTTTCATGGATGGGATCCCTCATCTGTATTCTTTGTCTTATTTGCATGATGCTTCCATCGCAGATTTTGTTTGTTTTCTTGGAATTTCCATTTCTCTAGAATTTAAATAATAGACTTGTGGGCAATCTTACTTTGATGTTGGATATTTTAGATCCGTTTCGCATCTCCTTTTCTCCTGATATGAAGTTGTGGAGTTTGGATTCCTCAAGTTCTTATACGTATGCTTCTTAATAATTAGTTTTAGAAAGTTAAGGTGCCCTCAAAGGTTAAGGCCTTTGTCTGGACAGCCATTCTGAATAAAATTAATATTAACGCTCTGCTCTAGATTAGGAGGCCTTCTAAAGCTTTATCTCATAATGTTTGTGTGATGTGTTGAAGGAATTCGGAAACAAATAGTCATCTTTTCTTATATTGTCAAGTGGCTTGGGATATTTGGAAGTGGAAGGCAGCTATTTTTTCAACCGTGTGGTGCCTTTGGATGAAAAGAAACTCTAGAGTGTTCAAGCATCGTTTTTTGCTACCTCATCTATTGTGGGATAGAATTTGCTTTGTAGCTTCTCTTTGGGTTTCTGCTAATGGATATTTTAAAAGGGGTCCCTTTGGTAGATGTTCATTGGGATTGGAGGGCCTTGTTGTTTTAGTCTTGTCTTTGGGCTTCTTGGGATGTTTTTGTTTGTGTTTTGTTCTTTTTAGGAGGATTCCTAGTCCTTTTCTTTTCAGTTTTCTTTGTCTTTGTCTCCGTCTTTCTCCTTAATGATATTTCTTTTTCGATTAAAAAAAAAAACCGTTTGGAGATGACCTAGGTGTATAATAGCATTGATCAATGGCTGTGCTAAATGGGAAAAGGTTGCATATATTGTGTTTGCACTTGAAAAGTTTGCATGTTAATGTTGCTTGTTTTTCAATAAAGGAGTTTTACGACCTAGGAAATTCCATTCCTTATTATTAATTTTCATACGATTGGTTTGGTGATAATTTCCTCTGTAGTATTCTTGGTATTTTGTAAAAAAATTCCATCACCATGGAAAATGCTAATGAAACTCACCAGATGTATAAGCATTTGTACATATACTGTTGTTTGACATATTACTGTGGGGTCTGCCTGTTGTACATAGCTTGATGGCCCCTTATTATTATTTATTTATTTGTCTGTTTTTAATTTTTTAGCTGCTGCAGATGGAGGAAGAAACAATCTTAAGACTTTAATTGAAAGTTCACAGGTATAGATGATACTGGGGCTTTAGGAAACTATGAATTCTCATTTCTTACTACTAAATATGTTTCATTCCTTGGAATATAATAGGAAGCCACTAAAAAGTCCCTTGAAAAGGCTGTGGGGCGTGTGAGGTGTCTTGAGGACGATCTAGCGAAATCTAGGTAAAGTTGCTACATGTAATTCTTGTTGCTATGACGGTGTTAGTTTTTGTTGCTATTATGTTATGATTTGAAGAAATGCTTAATATTAATAAGACTGGCTTATAGATTGAGAGATTCACAAACTAAAATATTGAGAGATTCACAAACTAAAATATTGGACTTACCGATCTTTTCTCATGGATGTGTGGAACTTGGATTTTTTATTTTTTTGTGGGTAAAAAATTGTAATGGGAAGAAAGAGGAGTACAAAGGAGGTGGATAAGAAATCCATTTAAGAAAGAAAAGAGGAGAATAAAACAAAATTAAGGAGTAAATATAGTATTATTTTCACAAACTCATCCATAGCCTTTGGATCGACTCCTGCCCCCATTATGGAGAAGTAACTGATTTTCAGTGCTAATATCCATTAGAAAGCTTTCTGTAGGTGTGAGTAGTAGATGTAATAATGAAGATATGTCACTGATACTTAAAAAAGAACCATATTGTCTGTATATGTATCCAACGCTTGTATCATGTACAACATGACAAACCTTATATATCCTGTTGTGTTGTGGGGTCAGTATTGTGTTGTGCCCTGGATCCTTGTCAGTATCAATGCTTCCTAGGTCCACACTGACTCATTAAGGGTCTGTGTATTATTAAATTGTGATTAAAATGTTGTCCTCTCAGTGATATCTGTATGTCATAGTTGCTTCACAGTCTAAACTTTTGTGTATCTCCAGGAGTGAGAATATTGGATTACGATCTGAACGTGACAAGCTGGAACTCGAAGCAAACTTTGCTAGGGAGAGGCTAGATAGCTTCATGAAAGAATTTGAACACCAGGTGAGTAGATGGCTCCAGTATTTTATGGTTCATTTGTTACTTTGGATTGCACGAATATATACATTTTAATTATACTTGAATCTGACATGATTGATGTCATACTAGAAAGCTGAAGCCAATGGCATTTTAGCAAGAAATGTAGAGTTTTCTCAACTAATTGTTGACTATCAACGAAAACTGCGTGAAAGTTCTGAGTCATTGAATACTGCTGAGGAGCTCTCTCGGAAGCTGTCTATGGAGGTTAAAAATTTTAAGAATTTACACTATTGTTCTAAAATTTTATATGCATGTATCTTAAGATATAATACCTATTTTTTTATGACCTCATTGCTTAACTTTCCTTCTCAGTTGTCTGTTTTAAGGAATGAAAAGGAAGTCATATTAAATGCTGAAAAGAGAGCATCTGATGAGGTTCGCAGTTTATCTGAGAGAGTGCACCGCCTGCAGGTTAGGAATCTGCTTCTTTTTAATCCGCCCTTCTGACTTTTTATAAGTTGTTCCTGCTCTTACATTAATGATTGCAGGCTACTTTGGGTACCATACAGAGTGCTGATGAAATCCGAGAGGTAGGTTATCATTTATCATTTTAGATATTTCCTATTGCTTTTATAGTTACTATTTGAATGTTATTCCTTTGAAAATTATAGGAAGCAAGAGCTGCAGAGAGGAGAAAACAGGAAGAATATATAAAAAAATTGGAGGTGTGTTTTCTCTGTTCCCTTATGAATGCTTCTCATTGACAAATGAATCCCAATTTTTTTTTTTTTAATTTCCTGATTGTGATGGATGGATATGGTGTACAAAATTGGTATAATATGACACAATTATGAGGGTGGTGCAAATTCTTAAAAAAATAGGATTGAATATGGTTGGGATTTTATAATACTTAGTAATTTGGTCAAATCCCCCCCCAAAAAAAAAGGAAAATGGAAAATCAATTAGGAGCATCAACATTGAAAACTAAAGTACATATTAGTGTTTTAGGAGGATTGCTTGTCCTCGTCTTCCCCTCTGTATCTTTTATCCCTATGGTACTCTCTTCTCTCTAATAAATTCTCTCTTTCTATCCCAAAAAAAAAAAAAGTCACAAGCAGTGTCTAAGATGTGATGAGCTGTTCCTAGGCATGTCTCAGCTTTGGCTGATGTCAAATATTTAGGGAAAAAAAAAACTACAATAAATTGCAGGACACAGGTAGCACATTTTGCATCTGTATCCCAATTGCTGGATGCACATATGACACTTGTGTGGCTGCTATTTTCTTGTGCCTGTGCTTCCTAGTTTTCTAAAGAAGCACATGCTTGCCATGTAAATTTTTAATATTATTCTTTTATTGTTTCTTTGTTATGGATATCATAAATGGTTCAATTATCAGAGGGAATGGGCTGAGGCCAAGAAAGAGTTGCAAGAAGAGCGGGAAAGTGTGAGGACACTTACATTAGACCGTGACCAGACCATAAAAAATACTATGAGACAGGTTGAGGAGATGGGCAAGGAGTTAGCTAATACATTGCGTGCAGTTGCATCTGCTGAGTCTAGAGCTGCTGTTGCAGAGGTGCATGTTTTGGATTGCTCTCTACTGTCTGCATTTTTTTTTTTAAAAAAAATAACTCTCTTAAAGATTGACTTTTGATCCCTATTAACAGGCAAAACTCTCCAGTCTTCAAAGAAAACTGAGTTCCACGGATGATAAGGTGCATTTTCTTTTGTTTTATTGAACTTCACTTATTGATGGTTACTTTTCAAAATTGCTTAGTAATTGCACTTCTAATTGTTTGATGTTTAACTTTTGAATGAATCCTAAAATACCTTGCTAACTAGCTGGCCCCTTAATTTCCCTTTTTTCAGAAAAGGAAAAACACCATTGTATATGCTGCAATCAACTTGAATTTTCCCCCCTTTGAAGAATTCCTGAATTTTTAAGCTTCTAATGATTTTCTTACTGCCCATGAAATATCAGTCAAGCAGTGGTACTTTGATGTTAAATGGAAAATAAAGGAAAATCTTTAGTATTTTTCTTGAAAAGAAAAATCTAGATGCACTTTTGTGATGGAGTCAGTTTTGGCTGAGTTTTTCTATCATAAGTTGGTAAGGGGGTTCTTTATTGTTGTATTTGTAATATTTCAAAACCATATTAGAGGTATATGCAGTTCGCTCCTAAAATTATTTATTTAATTATTTTGATCATATCCAAGGTGGAATCAGGATTGTTTTTGTAGCATGTTAATTACTCTTGCTTCTTAGTATAGGTGTTTTTGACATATTTGCTTCCTTGCATTTCTGTAAATGACTTCGTTGTATCATTGAATGTAGCATGTCGAAATGGATGGAGCAAGTGGACCTGCCACTTTGTCCAGTGAGGAGGTAGGTGTACATTTTCATGACTAATTCTGCATGACCTGTACTGCTAGGCATGTGCTTCTTCCTTATTTGATTAATATAAAGAAAGGTGTGAATAGCATGTCATGACCGGAGTACATGTTATCCAGGGTGTTCTTGCGATATTTGTGTTGTGTGGCATTTGGGAATGACATTGCTTTTTCTAAATTGCACCAGGTTGTCGCTGAATTGCATGCAGCAAAGGAAGAAATTGAAAAATGGAAAGAGGAAGCACAGGCTAATAAATCTCACATGCTTCAGGTTATCGTTTATTTTTTACTAACTAATGATTTTCAGTTTGTACTTTGGGCCAACTGGTTTGTTAAATTATGGATTGCAGTATAAGAGCATTGCTGAAGTGAACGAAGATGCTCTGAAACAGATGGAAAGTGCACATAAGAACTTTAAAATTGAGGTATTCTAGTTTAAATGAAACTTGAAAGCCACAATTTAAGCTGCATGTTATTGTATTAAATGCTTTTTTCCTTTTATGGAACTTATTTAGGCTGACAATGTAAAGAAAGCACTAGAAGCTGAACTTGGTTCACTTGGAGAGAAGATTTCTGAGCTTGAAAATGAATCTAGTTTAAAATCTGAGGAAGTGGCTTCTGCAGCCGCAGGAAAGGAAGAGGCTCTGACATCTGCAATGGCCGAAATCACAAATCTAAAAGAAGAAATTTTAGCTAAATCGTGAGTAATATCTAATGATTGCAGTGTGAAAGTTACTTTTGCTCTTGATGACTCTTATATTGTCTATGCCTGTAGTTCGGAAATTTCAGCTATGGAAGTTCAGATTTCTGGCTTAAAAGAAGACCTGGACAAGGAACATCAGAGGTGGCGTGCAGCTCAAACCAATTATGAGAGACAGGTTAATTACGGTTGTTGGTGTAGTAAAATTTGTTTGTTGAATTGAATTTTTGCTTGATCCTTTGGCTGTGTGTGAATATTTTATCTTCATGAAGCATATAAATAAAGCAGAATGTGAGCAATTTCAGCATTTTGCTTTGCCATTGCATTTGCTATTGCCTTTTTGGTGTCATTAAGGTTTTACGCGGACGATGTCTTGGAAAAATATTTTAGTTGGTTTCTTTAGATAAAGTTCATAGAAGAGAACGAAAGAAGAGAGAGAATAGAGACACGAAGGAATTCCTGAATAATACTGAATTGATTAGTACTGAAGAAGCCTTGGATTATATATAAGCCACACCAAACATAACAGCCTCAACAACCCAAGAAACGTTTGAAACAATAAAGGTAAAAATACTTCAGTAAAACATAAAGACAACAGTAAAATACTGAAGGCACTTAAGCTGACTGACTAAGGCTAATTATTTAACTGTCTCCCTCAAACAAGAGGGTGTCTTCACCAGTCCGAGTTTGCCACAAAGCTGATTAAACCTTGATCTGACCACTGACTTTGTGAGGATATCTGCTGGCTGCTCAAAATTGGGAACATACTCAATGGAGATTTCCTGATTGACAACCTTGTCTCTTACTTAGTGGAGATCTATCTCCACGTGTTCGGTCCTTGCATGCAACACCGGATTAGTAGCTATTGCCTTTGCACTTAAGTTGTCACACCACAACAAAGGTACTCTAGTTACAGGACAGCCAAGCTTACTCAAAAGAGATTTTAACCAAACAATTTCACCGGTTAGAGCTGCTACTGCTCTATATTCTGCCTCGGCACTAGATCTAGAGACAACACCTTGTTTCTTGCTCTATCACGCAACCAAAGAGTCTCCTAGAAACACACAAAAACCACCAATAAATCTCCTATCAAGTTCATCATTGGCCCAATTTGAGTATGAGAAGCCAGTAAGAGTGAAATCAATCGAAGCCTTAATATGCAAGCCCAAATCCTTTGTTCCCATAAGATACTTCAAGACCCTCTTTGCTCTCCTCCAATCCTAAGTTGTATGAGCATTCAAGTGTTGGCTCAGGCTATTCACAGCAAACGAAATGCCGGGTCTTGTGCTGGTTAAGTACTAAAGATCTCCAATTAAACTTCTATACATAGAAGGATTCTCCAAAGCTTCATCTTTAACCTTGGTCTTATGCTTGCCAAGAGTAGTATTGTTAAACAGGTTGGCTTGGCCCGGATCGGACCGTCATGGGCCAAAAAATAAACGGTCCTAAACGGACCAGCTTATTTAGGCCCACGGTCTTTTTTAAAAGACCAAGACTGCCCGTTTGGCCTGCATGCCACTCTTTTTATTTTTTATTATTTTTTATTTTTTAAATATTAAAATAATATAGTTTTAAATTGTTTAGTAAAAAATTTAATAATTTTTTATTAAAGTAGTATTTATCCATGTAAAATATTACTTTAAATTGTTTAGTAAAAAATTTAATAATTTTTTATTAAAGTAGTATTTATCCATGTAAAATATTACTTCTTTAATATTTTTAAATAACTAATAACTTTAATTTTTCATATTTTCTTTCTAAATTAACTATATTATATTTAAATTTGAAAGTTCTATATTTATTTTTAAAAAATTACAAAAATTTTTCGTCCAAATTTATTATATTCATTGAATATAAAGTTTAGAAAATATAGAAATATGATAAAGTTGGATTAATTATACTAAATAATGTATTTTTCTAAAAAACCAAAAATAAAAAAGGGGTCTAGAACGGGCCTAAAATGCTCAATCTAAGACCGTTCATTTACGGGCGGTCCCGGTTTAGCTCGGGAGTTACAGGCTTTTTCCCTATTACTAGCCAAGAGTCAAAGGCATTGGACAAGAAGAAACTTCAACTTCTCCAGTAAGCTCCTTGCATAATTTTTCTGACACAATCATTCCGTTCTCACCTCTAACCACTTCTATTCCCAAGAAGTAATGAATTTCTCCAAGGTCCTTTAAGGAAAACAGTGAATTGGCAGCTTAGGATATTCAAAGCATAGCGGCTGCCTCATATATACGGGTTCCTTTAGACTTCCACTCAAAAAAGCATTGTCAATGTCTACTTGTCTAATTGTCCAATTTAAAGAAACAACAATAGACATTATTACCTGTACTGTAGTTAATTTTGCCATCGGGCTAAAGGTTTCTCCAACATTTATTCTTGGATCCTGTTGAAAACCTTTTGCCACCAACCTTGCCTTGTGTTTTAAAATAGACCCATCTGCTCCTATTTTTGTTTTAAAAAATCCATTTGCTGTCCACAAGAGCCTGGCCTTTATAGGGAACAAGATCCTAGATGTCCTAGGTGTCATTTTTCATCAAGACCCCATATTTAGTCTCCATAGCCTTCTTCCAGTGAGAAGTCTTCCATGCTTCTGCAGTGCTGTTTGGAACAGCAACATCTCCAAGCTTTGGTAGACCAGCAAAGACGTGCTTTGGCTGGATGGCACCACTTTTAAGCCTAGTTACCATAGGATGAACAGATCTGGTTTGCTTGACATTTTGAGTATTGAATGAATGGTCAAGAGCTTCAGGCAGGGCATTTGCTAACTCACCTGAGACCTCATGTTGTTGCTGGTCATTATTCACACACTCAGAACCTTCTTTGATAGGTATTAGGTAGTGGAACGGGTGTAATGGGTGTAGTGTAGTGGAATGGGTGTATTGGGTATAGTGTGTTTTTGCTGTGTGTCAGAATAGGTGTAGTGTAAGTATGAGTCTGTTATTAGGGGGTTTTTGTTAAAGGATAGAAAGGGTATTTCTATGGGACAAGTTTGTTATAAAAGGAGGGGCAGAGAGAGAGAGGTGTGAGCTGAGTATTGAGAATATTGTGAGTGTTGGGCAGATAATTCCTCTTGGAATTTCTGTAGGAGTCTTAGACTCTAGGCACGGTTGTTTAACTTGATATTTTCCTTTCTTTTGCTGTGCTTTTGGTGTTGATCTCCTTTGTTCCTCTTTTATTTTGAAATATAAACTTTCCGTGTTCTAAGAAATTGGTCTGACCTGCCGCTATCACCATGCCCCCAAAACATGTTGAGCGTCCTGATGTCTTTGCAAACTTGGAAGCTATGGGTACCGAAATAGATTTGGTTGAGACCTCTGTTGCTGCTTTGGAGACCTCTTTTGGGGACTCATTCTTGCTTATGCAACAGAAACAAGATGCATTACTCAAAGAGCTCTAGCGTCTAACAAGTAAATCTTCTGTTTGAGTCCAATCTTACTATTGTGGATGGTTTGTCATCTAATTCTTCTTCGTCCTTTTGGAACGAGCCCGATCGTCATACTCGTGCTACACATTATGATGAGTTTTGCCTCTCCGTCAAGAAGGTGGAACTTCCTAGGTTCTCTGATGTCGACCCCGTTGGCTGGATTTCCCTGGTTGAGACCTACTTCGAAGTTCACAACACTACTGATGAGATGAAGATTAAGCTTGCGCATTTGTGTATGGAAGGGTCAACAATTCATTGGTTCAATTTGGTTCGAGAAGCTGGGGAACGTCTATCTTGGGATTCTTCTAAATGGGTTCTTCTTCTTCGTTTTGTTGGAAGCATGTACGACAATCCATCTGAGGAGTTGAAGGTTCTTCGGCAATCCAATTCTGTGAACATCTACATTGAGCAATTTGAGCTGGTTTCTTCGCAAGTTCCTAAGCTCACAGAGTTGCAATAGGTGGGTCTCATGGGCGGATTGCGTTTGGACGTTTGGCAGTGTGTTCACACTTTGCCTCCAACGTCACAATGGATGGTGATGCAGCTTGCAAGAGATGTGGAGTTGGAACTCGGGTGTGTTGATACGTCTGGGTCTGCAATCTTGGGTTCGTGTACGCATATTGGGCCACACCCTAATTTCAACCCAAGTTTGATGGGTCTTGAGCCTCCATCTTCAGTGGGCCCTGTTTTGAATCAAATTAACCCAAGTCCTACGTCTTCAACTTCTTCGTCTTCTTTCAGCTATCCAATATCATGTTCGTCTTTTTCTAAGGCAACAACGACGTCCCTTCCCCCGCGGCAACAGGCCAAACAACAACGATGAAGCAGTTCACAGGGAATCGAACGTTATCTTCCGACAAGAACAAGGAAGTCCAACAACTGACTTACGAGTTAATGGACCGCAAATCAAAAGGGTTATGTTTTCACTGTGGAGAACAATTTCATCTTCTTCAACGGTGTGCTCATAGTTAGCTCAATCTGTTAGTGTTAGGGGATTCGGAAATCATCAATGAACAGGGTGGGGTCGTTGCATCAGAACCAGAGGATAACAGCATAGGCTAATTAAATTTTTCTTTTTTAAGAGGAGGGTATTGATAGGTATCAGGTAGTGGAATGGGTGTATTGGGTGTAGTGTGTTTTTGCTATGTGTCAGAATGGGTGTAGTGTGAGGAGGGGAGAGGGAGGGAGGGAAGGAGAGAGGGAGAGAGAGAGAGAGGTGTGTGCTGAGTATCAAGAATATCTCTGGGCAGGTTAAACCTGATATTTTCCTTTCTTTTGCTGTGTTTTTGGTGTTGATATCCTTTGTTTCTCTTTTATTTTGAAATATAAACTTTCGGTGTTCTAACATTCTTCCTCCCTTGCCGAGACAGAATTGTCACCCAAGGTGACTGAATCTTCAACCCTCTGCAAAACAGTAGGACAATCATTTGAACCTAAGTCAGTTTTAGAAAAATGAAGAGGAGACTATGTATACAACTTCTCTTAATCCCTCTGATTTGTTTTCTCCAAGAAAATTATAATTGAAAGGGAAATCCATCTCATTGAAAACCACGTGTCTCTTGATATATATTCTTCCCGTAGGAGACCAACACTTAACCTTATGAGAAGTACTACGGCCTTAGAAGACACATTTAACAGAATGATAATTCAATTTTTGCTGGTTGTAGGGCCTCAGATAATGGAAGCATGCACATCCAAAAACCCTTATACTGTCGTAACCAGGATTTTTCTTAAATAAAGTGCAGTAAGGGATTTTCCCCTGTAAAGCAGAGGTGTGAAGGGAATTAATTAAGTTGGCAACTGTTAGAAAAGCATCTGACCAATAGTATATATGTACCTTTGCTTGGGCAAGCATACTTAACCCCTTTTCCACTACAAAAGCATTTGACCTCTCTCTATTCTTCTGTTTTGGACAGATGTATATGGGCAAGAATGCCTCAAAACAATTCCTGAATTCTGAACAACTTCATTAAGGGGTTTAAATTCAGCACCTCCATCACATTGAACTATTTTGATTTTCCACTCCCTTTGATTTTCTATCATCCTTTTGAAATGAATAAATGCCTGTACAGCATCTCCTTTGGTTTTTAAAGGGAAAAGCCCCATAAATCTACTATGATCGTCAAGGAATGAGACATAGTATCTAAAACCAGAATGAGACTCAACAGGGGCTGGTCCCCAAAGGTTATGATGTCAAGGGAATTTTCAGCTCTAGAATTTGAATTTTTAAAAGGCAGGGCATGCATTTTCCCAAACACACAAGCATCACAAAAGAACTTTTCTTTATTGATTAAATTCTCCTTTTTACATTGTCTAATCACATCATTCAATGTTTTCTCAGATGGATGGCCAAGTCTTCTGTGCCATAGTTGCCTTTCTAAACACCTTTCCTTCTTTTTAGTGAGAAGACATTTTGCCTCTGAATTACCTCTGACTCTGTACAGTCCTTCAACTTTAACACCTCTAATCAGCACCTTTCCCGTCTGATTGTCCTTCACAATGCAACCATAGGAGTCAAATATAATTGAGTCATTATTATCAAAAGCCAAGTGGTATACACTAATAAGATTTTTGCTGATTTTTGGAGCAAAAAGCATCTTGCTCAATTCAGGTGAAGAACCTTGTATGTAGGAATTTCCAATACCCTTAACATCAATCTTTTGACCATTTCTAACAATAAGAATTTTCGAGGAGAGGTAGTGGTACCTTTTTCTAAGACAGTAGGATCATTTTTTATATGATGGGATGCCCCACTTACCAATCTTGACTTTCAAGATTATCTTGGGTAACAATGTAGGTAGTGTGTGTGATGCTGTTTTCTTTACTGTTATCCCCTGATCCACCTGAGAAACCAGAATAGGTTTGATCAAACCCATAAAAGCAATTATGGACTCTATGGCCTACCGTAGTGCACAATTGGCATGTAGGTCTTGTGGAACGTCCTCCTCTGCCACCACGGGGGCTTCTTTCCTTATTGCGACCAGACTGTCCTCTCCAATTCTGATTGGAATTAGAGTTGTTCTTCTATTTACCTATTGCAAACAAGAACGAGATTGAAATTGAGACAAAGAATTCCACTGGTCCAGGCGGCTTTCAAAATTCAACAAGGCAGATTGAAGTTCTACCCAAGAAAGAGTTTCTTACTCGGCCAATTGGCAATGATAGGGACAACAGTCGACCTGTATTCAACGTCCAAACCAACTAGCGTCTGCATAACAATATCGTCGTAGCTAATTCTTTCATCTTGAGATACCCTTTTCGAAGTTGCTGTAGTTTGTTCTTGTAAAGTGTGACTCTTGAACAAGTTTGGGTGCCAGAAAGCTCTTTCACGGCATTCCACAATTCTTGGGAGGTCTTGCATCCCAAGACTTGTAAGGCGATGGCGATTAAGATGCTGTTATAGAGCCAACCCAAAAGCATTTGGACCCACTCTTCGAATTGTGGGTTGATTTTCCCCTCATTTTTGGTGAATACGAAGACATTTGGACCCTAAACCCTAAACCCAAGGATGAAGCCATCGAGTTTATTTACTCGAATAATTGGGAGGACCATCGAGCTCTAGAGGAGATAATTGTTCTCGTCCAACTTGACGAAACATAATTGGTTAAGCGTTGTCATCGACAGAGATAATTTGTTCTGCAACAACAAAGACGTTCCTTGCTCAGTCCAATGGTTGTCTAAAGTTTGAACCTTTAGTTACAGACGAGACTGATGTTTCCATGGCAAACCATGACGAAAGAGGATCTTGGGCTTCGATACCAAGATAAAATTCATAGAAGAGAATGAAAAAAGAGAGAATAGAGACATGAGAATTTCTGAATAATACTGAATTGATTATGACTGAAGAAGCCTTAGCTTATATATAAGCCACACCAAACATAACGGCCTCAGCGACCCAAGAAACTTTTGAAGCAATAAAAGTAAAAACACTTTAAGTAAAACATAAAGACAACAGTAAAATACTAAAGGCAATTAAGCTGACTGACTAAGGCTAACTATTTAACTTCTTTTTCTTGAAGTCCGCCTCACCTCTTTTTCATTGCTATCTATCAGGGAGGATAGATCATCTTATTTTTCAATCCTGTGTTTTTAGTAAATTTATGCTGTCAGAGTGTTTTCAGTAACATTACTGAACTATCTTGCTAGTATCCCTGCTGTAGGATCTTGTATGGGTCTAGATACAGTAGAATCAATGCAGGAGGGAGAAGAATTTGGTTTATTTCTTCTACCTATTTTGCTGGTTTAGATTATAGAGAGAACCAACATCTCTCGAGCTCACACACAAGGTTTTGATAATAATTCTGATGTGATAAATCCATTAATTACAAATGGTAACTATCAATAGCCACCCACTACTGACAAGGAAATAAAAATAAAACAACTAATAAAACAATGATAATTGTTCTGCAAATTAAAACAACTAATAAAACAATGATAATTTTCCTTAGTTGCTGTCACTATGAATTCAGGTTCATCTTCCTCATCACTTAACTCTAACCAAAACAATTTTACATTTATGTCCTTGAACATAAGGTTCGTCACAGTTAAAACAAAGTCCTTTAAGCCTTCAGTCCTGCAACTCTGATTTAGATAATTGCTCAATAAATCATTATTGTGGTTGCTGTAGTGAGGGATCCGGTGGTTTTGTTTTGTTTGGGTTGAGTGAACAAAGAGAGTAACTCTTGCGTTCATGTCTAGAAAGGCTCATTGCCGTTGCCAAATTCGTAGGATTATGCAACTCAACCTCCACTGATATGTATTCCTGGAGCCCACTAATGTATAATTCGACTCTTTGCTCATGTTAATTGCCCAGCACGTGAAGCCAATTGCTCAAATCTCCCCTGAAATTTTGCAGCCAAACTGTGCTGCCTTAATTTGGACATCTCTTCCAACTTGTTGCTTCGAATTGGAGGACAAAATTGAAGGTGGCAGTGATGTTTAAATTCTTCCCAAGAAAGAGACAGGAAATCCGATTCCAACTGCAAGAACCAAGTCTGTTTACAGATTATAGAGCGTACCATGATCTCTAGTGCTCACACACAAGGTTTTGATAATAATTCTGATCTATAAATCCATTAACTAGAATAGGTACATAATATAGCAATTAGAAATAACAAATGGTAACTGTCAATAATCACTCACTACAACAAGGATATAAAAATGAAACAACTAATAAAATATGAGATAATTGTTCTGCAAACTAAAATAACTGCTTACTAACATATCTATTCTGCAAGTTCACACATCATGGTTTCATATGTCTAGTGAATCTCCTTAGATCAATATGTCTAGGACTGATTTGAACATTTGAAACTTACAATATGGATGTTCTTTTTTTATTGTTTAGATACTTGAAATTTCGCAGATGTGAATTTTTTTTAAAACATGTTGTGTGGTTGTGTTTGTGATATAATATGATATGGTTTATATATATTTCTCTGTGCGTTTCTGATTGTGTTTTCTATATTTCAGGTTATCCTTCAATCTGAGACAATTCAAGAGTTGACAAAAACATCACAAGCATTAGCTGTGCTGCAAGTGGAGGCATCAGAATTACGTAAACTTGCTGAAGCTCAGAAAATTGAAAATGTAAACATGGAAAATTGCAGAAAGCGTGGAGTGATGTTATGCTTTTGCTTGTTATTATTAATTTGATGATGATGGAACCTAAATTGCTACTGAAATTATTTGGAAACACCAGAGTTTATAATATTAAATTAAGATCACAAATTAGAGATGTTACACCACAGGATGGCAGAATAGCCTTTACATAAAACATGGAAGATATGCAGAAAATTTAGATCATTTGTAGGCCTTTGAGAAGTTGGCTATCTCCCACTAAACCTCTACAATTTTTGCAGGCCTATTTTACTCTCAGGCCCTCGATTTTGTTAATCATTCCCTAACTAAATTCTTCTAGAAA
Source organism: Biancaea sappan (assembly GCA_037074585.1). NCBI lineage: Eukaryota > Viridiplantae > Streptophyta > Magnoliopsida > Fabales > Fabaceae > Biancaea > Biancaea sappan. Next base: position 2,632,183 of record CM073501.1, on the reverse strand, counting down.
CACACACTATCAGTCAACATATATCCTACCCTCCAAACTGTTTCCAGCCATCCCTTGCTGCCATATTAGTCACATAACCCTCATGATGTTGGTATCCTTTTGTTTTTCTGCTATTGGTTCTACTCTCACCTCTGATTACTTAGTGGTGAACTTTTTTTTTTCCCGGTTGGTATTACTACTTAGTTGTCTAAGTTGGCTTTCTCCCTCTTCCTTTGAAAAGAAAAAGGAGAATCCCTAAACTAGCTCAATACAGCATTTCAATCCCTGTGAATATCTACTAGAGCTAACCTGCTAAAGAAGCCATTTGCCAATACCCACTGAGAAGCCATAAACCGGATCCTATCCCATAAAAGACACGGAGGGAGGTATTATTGTTTAAAGACCCTTGCATTTCTCTCTAGCCAAATATAGCATAAGATAGGAGACTTCGCACATTGCCATAGGCTTGGCTTTCCTTTCTGCTTTCAAACCCTCTAAATGTTTTTTACCGAAATGTTCCTAACCCCTCGGGACTCACCCAATTCTCCTCCAAGATACCAAATAATTTGCTTCTGAGCTGCTATAGCATATGACACGGACATCCAGAGAAAGAGCCTTATTAGGTCTCCTGGTTTGGAGCATATTTTTTGTATTAATTCTATTTAGTACAGCCATCCTATCAAAAGCCTTTACCTTTGAAGGAACCTTGGCTTTCCAAAAAGACTTGGTGGAAGGAGGGTCAGTGCTTCAATTCCAAATCAAGAAATGAAAGAAAGATGAACAAGTATAGGAGCGTGATGCATCTAGATTCCAAATTCTCCTATTTGGCATAGAAGCTGGTTAAAACGGACCCAACATGTCAAGCAAAAGAACATTTCTCCCTCTTCTTTTGCATTTGAATTTTTTATTTTTTTCTTGGTGGGGGGATACACTTTATCCTTTCCCTGCAGTTGTAGGTCTCTTTTCTTTCTAATATTTTGTGTTAAAATGAATTATGAAACACCAATGCCTTTCCCTTCTCCATATTATTAAATAGTTTAATTTTTTTTTGGGTAATTACTTTTTCTTGAGATCTGGAATTTTGGATGCAAGCAATCAAAACTAGATTTAGAATAGGTTCTGCATGTGTACTTATCATTTTATTTGATACCACTTTATATTTGTCCGTATTTGTCTGTCATGATGCATCAGGTGTCACTGGTTGCTGTTTTTGTAAAAATAAATTTATTAAATGTGTGAAATTTTCTGCCCCAAAAAAAAAAAGTATGAAATCTTACAACTCATGGCCTTCTTTTGTGTTTGACAGAATGAACTAAAAGCCAAGTGGGAAGGGGAGAAGGCAGAGTTAGAGAAATCCAAGATTGATGCTGAGCAAAAATACAATGAAATTAACGAACAGGTTATCTACAAAAATATGCTATATAACCCATGATGATTTGATTATTTTCTTGTTTACCAACACTTGTGAAATAAAGTGAGCATGTAGAAAAAGCTGGTTGGGAAGAACATTTTTTCTACAAAATTTCTGTAGAAAACATATGGTGGTGTTTCGTTAGAAGATGTAATACATTCAAAAGCTATGTTTGATTAGTTATTTCATAATTTTTTTTGTAATTTAAATCACTTTTGGCAGTGAGGTTTTATAGAATAACATTGTAGATATTGTAAGTATTGTTTCAAAATTCCCTTTTTCGTCTTTGTTTGAAAGCATGTGGTTTGGTAAGCTAGTAAAATCAATCTGTAATGTTTTGAACATGTTTATTGTGTTCTTAGTGCCACTGGACAAGTTTGAAAATATCAGGGCTTGCTTCCTCTTTAAGCTTAAATCCTATTAGACATCTCAAGGTTCTAATTTCCCTTGGATCTTTTGGGATTGCCCTGAAGTGTTGCATCAAGCTGCATGCTGACTTGTGCATTAAGGCTTTCTGACTTATAGACCTCCTCATGAGATCACATCTATGATTGCAAATATTTATACTTTGCCTTTATTGCTATTGTGATACTCAATTATTTTGCTGAGTAATGTTATGAAATTTCTTCAGAATAAGATACTACATAGCCGACTTGAAGCTTTGCATATCCAATGGGCTGAGAAGGAGCGTAATTCTGCTGGTTTGTCTTCTAGTAGTAGCGCAGATACGATTGGTGATGCTGGTCTTCAAAATGTGATTAATTATCTTCGACGTTCAAAAGAAATTGTAAATATCTTCTTTTAATGCTAATATTTTCTCTTTCTTGTATTTGCATGTACATTTTTGGTAATTGATATTGACTTACATTCTTCCAGGCAGAAACAGAAATCTCCTTGTTAAAACAGGAAAAGTTGCGATTACAGTCACAGGTAAATTTGGACATGTAGTACCTACTGTTTCTTTTCCAATTCTTAGGTATTTATCTGCGTTAATAAAGCCATTTATGTCTCAATTCTCAAAATACTAGTAATTTATACTCAGATACATAAAATAAAAATAAAAAAAGATTCATGCTTCATAGTGTTGTAGAATCCAATGACAATATGTGCCGAAATGATCTTTAGACCATTTCTAAAATAGGAATAAAATGGGACTGCATTGGGATTGTTAGGATTGCGATGGGATCTATTATTCTTTGAGATCCTACTGATTCTGTCATATTGATGTTGTGCTGTAATTTTTATGGATAGTTTGAACAAACACTTCAACCCACAGAAAAGGGATGGCCTAACAAAACTAACTATTTTGTTCTTGTTAAATTTGCAGCCATGTACCCTTGAATGCCTTTTTTATCTCATTTTCTCAGTGCTGTTCCCTTTGTATTTAGTTTCTTTGTTGCCATGCTTCAATTAATTTGAGTGAGAGACATTTGTAGAACATGCAATTGAAAAAATATCTTTTTTTTTTTTTAAATTATGAGCTCTAATACTCTCTTCATCCAAAAATCCTTTTGGGCCTGAAGCATTGACAGGGCATTAAGCCTTCATACCTTATGCTAAGATTCAAATTAACTATGAAGAGTGAGAGTGGCCCTCCTGAATTCTTCGACCTGCTTCCTAACTGCAGACTCCCTTCTAGCTAGTCCCCACTGTTTGCATTGTACATTAGGACACCCAACCTCCCCCCCCCCCCCCCCCCCAAAAAAAAAAAAACTCTTAACTAGAAGAACTCAACATCAACATCTTCATAAGAAAATCGATACCTTCACAGATTGAAATGCCATAAAAGAATGTCAAAGATCCATAAAATATATGATTAATTATAATAGCAATGACCATCTCAATTCTCAACCCAAAACCTTAAGTTGTTATCTGAGGTCCATTGTTAATTGAAATTCTATATAATGTAACACTTTTCTTAATAGATTAAGAATTTTTTATAGTAGAAAGTCAAATAATGTTCAAACATACAAATTTCAATATTTTTTGACAGCATTGTATACTATTATTTTTTGATTTGCACTGCAGTTGTTTTTATTTTATTTTTGTTGAATCTGCTCTTCAAAAGATAAAGAGTGGTTTCAGATATATCTTTATGAGGTTACACTGTATTTATTTTGTCATATTGTTCACTGTTTTCCACTATATAGTTTTACAAAGTCTTTTCTTGCCTTTTTTTCATTATTCTAATTGCTTCTGCCAATAATTTCTTGACTTTTGTTTTGGAGGTATTAAAAGCTTTACTGTAGCAAGCTCCCTGATGCTCTGCACATGTCTATGTTTGTGTGTTTGACTTCTTCCTAGTATGTAATATCTGTATTTAATTGTATATTTCTTTTGTCTCTCTTGTTTCTACTGGTCCTCTAGCTTGAGGGTGCTCTCAAGACAGCAGACGCTGCACATGCATCATTACAGGCAGAGCGAGCAAAATCAAAATCATTTTTGTTCACTGAAGAAGAGTTCAAATCATTGCAGCTTCAGGTTAAATTTTCTGTTTGCATCTACTTTCCCTAGTTGTCTGTGGTTTAATAATAATCCTTCTATTTAATACTTGACATGCTTCATGATGACATTAAACACTGTTCTGTTCCAGCTGAAAGTGTATGTAAGATGGTTGAAATCATGAGCTACTTTTCAAAAATTATTTCAGGTTAGGGAAATGAACTTACTTCGTGAAAGCAACATGCAGCTTAGGGAAGAAAATAAGCACAATTTTGAGGAGTGCCAGGTACTAAAATCATTTTCAATGAAGTATTTTATTTTATTTTTTATTTTTTTATGTATATTCCATTTTTTTCTTTAAAAAAAAGAGTAATTTGCAACATGATATTTACTAATAGATAATCTTGAAATCATATTAGAAATTGCGTGAAATAGCGCAAAAGGCAAGAGCTGAGACAGAGAATTTAGAGAATCTTCTTAGGGAGAGAGAGATTTTTCTGGAAGGTTGTAAGCATGAAATTGAAACACTTAAGATGGAAAAGGACGATCTGTTTCACAAGGTTTCTGAGGTATTGCCTTCTGGAATAGTGAAAATGTTCATTACTTTGTTTTACTTTATGCTCATGTTTTGTTCATTCATTTATTTATTTATTTTTTTAAATGTTCAGTTGCTCGAAAGGTGTAAAAATGTTGATGTGGAGGATTATGATCGAATGAAGAATCTTGTTGGAGATATGCAGGTTGGTTTAAGATGTTATTGTTTTTTAGTGAATAGTCTTCTAATGAATTGCTGTTTGTATTTCATTTATAGCATGTTAGGTTATATTTAGAGACTTCTTTCAGCCTTCTATCAAGATTTGTCTTAGTCTTAATTATTAATGCCTTACTTGTTCTAGCTCTTTCACAATTCTTGATTGCCTTACTCTCTGAAAATGTTTATGATATAGCAGTCTTTTCATTTTAGTCAAGTTGCTGGCAGTGTGTGGTTTCTATCCAAGTACAGTTGTACTGCTTTTCTTCTCGTCAGAAAGAAGTAACATGTGTCAGCATAACTAAGGGGCAGTAATAGTTCTATTGATTGTGGTAAAGCTTGCTTGTTAGAATTTTTTTTTTTCTAGTAAGCTGATGGCTTTTAGATGAAGTATGGAGTGAAGCGACCAATTTTTTTGGCTACAGGAGTTTTTAAGTAATTCTTCAATGGTCTTGTTCTTGAGAAAGTTGATGCTTATGTAACTTATGGGAGACCATTCTGCATCACACTAGTTTTGGATTTGCGAGTTTGAATGTCCGGGATCTAAAGTGTGATGCCTGATTGGAATATATATGTTTGATTTAGTTCCTAATTGCTAGTTTTAATATACTCATTAATGTCCAATTGGATTATTCATAAATAAGTTTTTTGGAGTTACAAAATAAAATGTTTGTTATGATTATTTAATCACCCCATTTTATTTATATGTTTTTAGTGCTGCTTTATTCATTCGAACATCTAATACATAACAAACATATTTAGTTCATAAGAGGTTTTTCATTTATCTCATCTGGTATTCATATCTGTGCTACCATGTGTACATGGTTGTGCCTTGAAGTGATCTGAATTGAATCTTATCTGAAGGGAGATCGTTATATTCTTTTTGCTTGAATCTCATCAGGAGAAACTAAAGGAGAAGGATGCTCAAGCTGAGGAGATTGGGAAAATTCTTTCAGAAAAGCAGGATTCAATTTTACACCTGGAGCTAGATATTTCGAAGTGTAGGTCAGAGCTGGAAGAGAGAGAAAAGAGGATCAATGATATCTTGCAAGTTGAGGTGTGAGGCATATTTTCTTGACTGAAAAGCAGGGACCTTATCTTCTGTTCTTTAAAAACATCTAATCTGATATGGCTCATCTAGCAGGCTACCCTAAAGCTTGATGTGGAAAGACATAAGAAAATGCTGGCTCAATTTAAGGTTTGTGCCCCTTTTCATTTAGAAATTAAATAGTATTCGTTAGTAATTCTTTGTTGTCCCAACTTTTTTTTGGTTTACTTCTAGTCAATGTGGTTAGGGGTTCACATCGCTTTTTTGTCATATCTCACTATGCTTTCCTTTTCCATCCTTTCAGAAGAGGATGGATGGTTTGTCTAGGGAAAAGGAGGACCTAGGAAAAGAGAATCAACAACTTTCTAAGCAGTTAGAAGAAATCAAGCAAGGTAATCTGGTCTCCACCCGGGGGGGGGGGGGGGGGTCTGGGGCTGGGAAAACACGTAATTTTTTTGCATTATTTGTTGCTGAAATGTCCTTGCAATGATGTTGCGTATCAGGGAAAAGGTCAGTTAGTGATGCCACTGGTGAGCAGGCCATGAAGGAGGAAAAGGACACCAGAATACAGGTTCATTTGAAATACTGTGCTTGAAAATTATTTTCCCCTTGTTTCATAACAGGGAGCCCCACTCTATCTTGACTACACTTCTCATTTTCTGTTCGCCTAGATTTTGGAGAAACACCTGGAGAGACTAAGAGATGAATTAAAAAAGGAGAAGGAAGAAAATCGTAAGGAGAAGGAAGAATATCGTATGGAGAGAGTCAGACGACTTAAGACTGAAAAGGCTATAAAGGACTCTTACAACAATGTTGAGCAGGTATTTTCCCCTCCTCTTCAATGCCTTTTTTGTTTTTTCCTTTTCAGGGATGGGGGTTGGGGTTCCATTATTTTCTCTTATTTTTTGTAGTCTTTTCTTTTCTTCTAGTAAATTTTCCACAAGCAATGTAAAAGCCAAATCATAATTATTTTAGTTGGTTGTCTTACTGTATTGGAATTTATTCTTCCTCTATTTGCAACTGCCCAATCATTTACTTTTCTGTTAAGCTGTCACCCCATCCCCCCCCCTCTCTCTCTCTCTCTCTCTCTCTCTCTCTCTCTTTTTCAAGTAAATATATAATTTTTTATATTTGCTCATGCATACCTAGTTCTGTTCTGCCTTTGGAAATGGAAATGGAATTCGTGATTGTAATGTTGGAAACATACTAGTCTTAGCGATGGGAGAATTTTATCCATAAATTTAACAAAATTTTGCTAGAATGTTATGATAGTAGGACTTCTCATGAATATGGAACTATTTGTTATAGTTTTTTTTCCTTGTTTATTATGACTCAGTTGAGTGTTCATGTATATTTGTGCATTCCTGTCTGAGGGAGATGCTTGTCCTATTTCTGAATAATTTCTTATATACTGCCATTTCTTTCAGTTACTTAAATGGTGCATCTTCAGCACTTCAACCGATGTTATTAAGAAACAGAATGGAAAGCATGCAATTTAGTTGTCTTTGCATTTATTAAAATGCTATGTAATGATTCCTCTCCAGTAGTTTGACTTCTTACCTAACGTGCATAATCATCTCTAATGCGATACTTATTATACTTATTTTCTTTCTTTTTTTTCCTTTTTAAAATAAAACTTTCAGGAGAAAGCCAAGTTTATAAATGAACTTGAGAGGCATAAAGAGGCAGTGAAACGGTTATCAGATGAAATGGAGAAGCTTAGGCTTGTCATAGGAAATCTTCCCGAGGTAAATGGCGCAAACTGATTTTTATTATGAAAACTAATTGATATTGAGGGGATAAAGTGATTTAACGTGTGAGGATTATTTTTCATGTGCAATTCTGAGCCCTTGACTCTTGTTTTTACAGTATTACTTATTTGTTTTTTCAACAATTCCATTTTTGTTTGATTCTGTGCTTATTTTTTAGAATTTTTCAAAATCATTTAGGGAACCAATGTAGCTCAACTTCTTTCTGGGTCCAACACGGATGAGCTTGCGGCTCCTTATATATCAGCTGTTGAAATTTTTGAAAGGGAAGCTCAGTCAGTATCATCTGAGCTTGGAAGTCGTGCTAATCCTGGAGATGCAACCTCAAATGCAGATACTTCAGCGGCTGCTGCAGGTATTTACCTACTGTATCGCCCAAAACCACTCCTCCCAGCCACCCCCCCCCCCCCCCTTCCCCAATATTAAAAAATATAACTATCACCCAAAATTCATCTCTCTCCTTTCCAACTTTATGAAGGTCCTCTGGTCCCCGTTCAGACTACCAGCACTGCATGCTCAGTGGCCCCTGGAGCAGTTAGTGTACCTGCTAAAGCAACTGAAGAAAGTAAAAGACCTATTTTGCCCAAAGCTACAGTTGAAACCCGTAAAACAGGGAGGAGACTGGTGAGGCCTCGTCTTGGAAAACCTGAGGAACCTCAAGGTGACAGAGAGATGTCTGAGGCAGAAGGACCTCAAATTGGGGGCAAGCCTGGTTCTTCTGGTGCCACTGAAACTCAAAGCAACCTTGCTTTATCATCCCAACCAATGGCTCGAAAGCGGGTTGCTCCTACCTCCACTTCTGATTTACGTGATGAATCAGTTGCACCTGGTGAGAACTACTCAGATGTAGTTGCAATCTCTGTGAAGAAACCAAAGGGTTCTGATTCCCCTCAGGAAAGTGCTGAAGGACAGCCTGATGCAACTTCCGAACATGCTGGAAATCAACCAATCACTGAAGAATCATTCGATGGTGGGGAGTTGCTGCAAGGTCAAAATGAAGAAGTCATTGAAGCTCAAAATGAAGACGGTGAAGTTATTGCTGGGAAAGCTGAATCCAGAGATCCACAAAACTTGGATGGTATGATTCCGGAGGAACCACAAGGTGACAAAGGAAGCATTTTAGAAGAGAATTTGGATCAATCAATTGAGATAAAGGTGACCTCTGATGATATGCAGAAAGATCAGGGAGAGCCGGACAACCAGCAGTCAACAATGGAACTTGGTAGTGAGAGAGAAGAGGGAGAACTAGCGCCAGAGCCTGCAGATCATGAGGGTGGTAGTGACATATCCAACCTTGTGGAAAACCAAGAAATTCGGGAAGGTCAATCTGAGCCTGCTGCAACTCCCGAGCCTTCGCCTGCTACGGTTGATGATGATGCCCTGGAGGCAGGTGAAATTAATTCTCCTGAGATTTCAACTGACGATAAGAATGACGAAGGTGACATGGTTGAGGAGGTTGCTGATGGTTCTGATAAGTCAAATGATGCAAACGAATCAATCGCAGTTGAGACCGATCAGGTGGCTGAGCCTGCACCTGTTACAAATGAGGGTAATTCAACTAGCAGTGCTGCTGAAACTGGCTCCTCGAAAATCATACCTGCTTCAAAGCAAAGCACTAGTGCTGCTTCGGAAACGGAAGAAATGAAACAGACTTCACCGGTTGGCAGCACTTCAAGAACCATAAATCTATCAGAGCGAGCCAAGGAGAGGGCTCAGATGAGGCAGGCAGGAGTGGTCTCTTCAATAGGAAGAGGTCGTGGAAGAGGAGCTCCCCGTGGTCGAGGTGCCCGGGGTGGACGTGTTGCGGGTGGACGTGTTGCTGGGCGTCGACAACCACCTGCTGATGCTTAACTAATTCAGCCCCGTCTGGAATCAGATGCTTATAGTAGTTATTTGACTTGACATCTGTATTTTATACCGAGGACAGGATATATCAACGAGACGCAATTTGTAGACGGGCGATGATTTCTCATGTAAATACACTTCACTTGCCAGTTTGCCAATTTTGCCCATGTCCGTGATAAACCACCTAATTGTTCGACATTGAGCTGGTTTAATGCCATTAAATTTTAGTACCTTCCTGTTCATTGAGATTTAATAGCGAGGAATATTAATGGACTGATTAGCCAATATGAGAACACGTTTATTTTTTCCCCAACTTATAGCGTGGTTTCTGTCATCATTGGGATTGTTATTTGGAATGTGCCACCACACGGATTGCCCACTTATTTTCAAATACATAATGATATTGAGTCATAATTATTCTTTTCAAAGTTAATCGAATTTTTGAATTCATCATTCCAAACACAGTAGCGTTACAGAAACTTTCAACTGGTCGTTTCATTGAATTGCTAAATTCCTTAGCTACAAGGTAAACTGTAAAATTCCAAGAACAAATTGAAGTAAATGACACTATGGTGGCTTCGTGGCACCATATAACTTCAATCGGCTATTCAATCCAAGCTATCCAAGCTCGTTCCTTGGTACAAATTGGAATCTGGCCACCAATTTCCCGGGTGGTAACTTATTTTTACTTGAGCAAGATTTTCTTTATCTCCCTTTAGTAAGATTTTTCATAGAACTTCCACGAAATTGAAATCCTTGAGAAAATTTCAGGGGGTAGTATCAGCAATTGTAGCACTCTCGACCAGCACTCAATGCCGATGGCAGCACTCCCCGGGAAAAGAATCAGGCCAACATTTTCTTCAGTCTCTCACTTGCTCAACTATCTTAGGATCCTCATTGTTCTTCCCAGTGTACAAGTCTACTGATCCTACAGCAGTAGTTAATTCATCAATCTGCCAACAAAATTATACGTAGAACAATAAGTAAAGAGACCAAAGTATCTCAATCAATATGATAGCAGATGAGGTGATAGAAAAAGAAGTACTATGATATGGAATGGAAAATATTGAAGAAAAAGAAGTACTATGATATGGAATGGAAAATATTGAAGTCAAGAACTAAGTAAAGAATCGTATAAACGTGCTCTAAAGTCCTCAGTGCCATTTGTTTATCAATGTCCTTCATTCTAAATAATTCTTTAGAGAATTGATTTCTTAAAATCAGTGTCTTCATCAAATAGCAATTGATCAGATATTGCGAAAGAATCCCCGCAATTATGCCAATGTGATCCCATTGTCACATGCACATGCACTCATCCAAACATGCGAACATCAAGAAGGAAAGGGGGGAATCAATGTCTCCTATAATTGCCGATGACCTTGGAAGATAATAGGAGCAAAATAAGCAAACCTGTGTTCTGGAAATGGGCATATTTTGTCTTTTTTTCTCCTGCATGACATTCTGACGGCTTTCATAAAATTCAAAGTCATCCAATATGGAAGTCCTAGCCACAAAGTTCTTAAATAAATTGAGTATTTCCACACCTTTCGGATAATACACCTGAAAACATACAGGACAAAAATAAGCATAGGAAGAAAAAAATGAAAAACACAAACATTTCTGGAAAAATATCTACACTATAACAAACCTCTTGTGTGTCTCTACTATTTGTCACAGGCTTGTTGTCATTATTCTCCAGTATTATGTGCCGTAACTGAGGGTTTGGAACATCCTTTATAATATGCCATTTTACAGGGAAATATCCATTCCATTTATCTTGTTGCCAGAAGTCCATACTTTTATTGAAATCAACTCGCCCAATCATCTCAGCTACTCCACAGAATTGACCACTAGCATTGACCTGAAATCAAAAACAAATATTAGAAAAACTGAGGAAGATAAAATTCTTAATCTGAAAACTAAGCAAAAATCATTTAAAAACATATAAGTGAAATGCCCGATGTTTTAGCAACAAGATTGAAATGAACTCTACAGCATACCGAAAAGAATAGGAACACTGGGCACTTGCTTCCTTTCTCTGTCATCTGTTTTTGTGCTTCCTGATATGCTGCATCCAGCCTCTTATTCCCATTAGGAGTACTAGCCCAAACATTGTACTTAATGCTCTTATGAATATCATCTTCACTGTACGATTTGATGACAAAGAAAAATGCATGATCATATTTGGTTGGGAAATCAGGAAGGTTATATTGATCCATCTTGACGAGAGAGTTTTTGGTGTCGCCATTTCCACTCCCATCTGTGGGCAAGGTTCCAGTAGAGTTACCTCCAGACATCAAAATGCCTTTCACATTAACTGTTCTAGGACCATGATTCTGCTCGTTGAATGAACCATTAACCTTGCTCCTCCATTTATACTTTTCAGTGCTAACCCAACCCTTAGTGTTCGATTTCACATTAAGCAAGTTGTTTGAATACAGGAATCCACTCTTTCCTTGATTGTATGCTGGATACTTGGCAATAGGCAAGCAGCCCTTTGCCATCGCATCTGAATGGAGAACTCCACCACCAATGGTTGCCTGAAAAACATCACAAAATCATTAGAATAGTCTAAGGATGAGATATAAAACACAACACGCAAAATAGTAATCTTGTTTTTACCAAAAAAAATAATAAAAAGAGAAGATAGTAACCTTGTTTAATGGTTTTAGCTGGTTATGCTTAGCTTGACCTGAAGAGACATCTTTTAATGATGCAGAACTCTTCATTTCTAATGGGTTGCTCAAGTTAGGAGGAGAGACAGACTTTGACACATGATCACCAGAGTGACTCGTAGACAAGTTTCGTCTCCCACTTGGTTTACCAGCCAAATCATTATAACCATTTCCAAGTGATCCATCATGTACAGTTGGGTACGAATCCCATGAGTAAGGAAGTGGCATTAAATCCCCATATGGTATAGGAGTTGAATAATATCCTGGTGAACCAATTGGCTGTTCAAAGATGGAGCCATGGGGAAAAACGTGGTGGCCAACATACTGCCCATCAACACCAACTGCGCTCACATGAAAGTATGAGGGGTAGCCAGTCTGATATCCTGGCATGAGATAGACATAAGATCCATTATCTGCTTGCGTGACCTAAATAGAGCAACAAAAAAGAATTCGTATTGAGAAATTTGTTATAAGTCATACATGGCATCACACCATGGAAGAATCTAAGTGTAAATTATGAATGGTTTCCATATTTCAATATTTTGTCACCATCTCACTGGATAAACATATCAATTTCCACCTTCCATCAGCTAAAACCATTATTGGCAAAAAGAACTATGTAAATTATTCCTGTTAATTCTGGATATCATATATACTATCCACAAAGTTGTTTAAAATATCAAACATCTCCATGTTTAACAACGAAATCATATTACACCAGAAACATTCAGAAATCAATTAATACTTGACCAAAATATACATACTTCAGATATATGCATTTCAACCACATTTCAAAAGATTTACTCACCAATACCATTGTCTAGTGTTTACCTCTCAAAAGATTTAAATTAAAATAAATATCAATTTAATTAGACACATGCATCAATGATGGCTTCAATTGACCAAAGACGTAAATGGTCAACCAAATGAAAAAGAGAGCCAACAATAAGAGTAACAGCACAACTATCCTTGAATCAGCTCAAGACACTCACAGGGTATTGAAGTTCTCCTGCATCAGCACCAACATAATATCCTTGGTTGTCTATATCTCCATAAGAACCACCATAACCTGTGATCATTCTAACGTAAGATGTGAAAACATAAATAAACAATTAATTAAAATAAGGAGGGAAACTAGCATAGCATCTTTGATCAGCCGCAACTAACCTGGGTAAAAGTATCCATAATAGTCACTGGCAGGATACTGAACGACTTGATCTGTAGTCAGGTGCTCTTGATCCGGATCATCCTTAACACTACCGGGGGCTTCTCCCACAGATGATATACACGAAGTTGCATCAGATGGGGAGCTTGTGCCTTTGGATTGGACCTGAATATACGTATGAAGATACATTTCAACAGGCTTACCATGAGAAAAAGAAGATGAATATGTTAATGATGAAAAGAGAACAAGAATAAGAAAACTTCCAAAAAACAAATAAGTTCTGAAATCCAAAGTCAATTGATACTTTACATGTTTCGTACTTATATATCTCATACATAGCATGAGAAACATAGAAAAGAAGAATCAAATAATAAACAAAAGAAACAGATTAGGAGTAAAATGGAATTACCAAATTGGGATTAGTGAGTTCCGCAGTTGACGCATCAACGTGAAGCTTCTTGGGCTTCATTTCATCCGCAGCTGTCAAAAGCAGTAAAAACCAATTAAAAATCTTGCTTTTTCCCCTTACTATTTCTTTCTACCAGCATAATTACCAATATACACTAATTTCTCCTCCTAACATAAGAGCTAGGTTCATAAATGCATATATCAGCGTTGATAAACGTATATAAGAATATATAAATAGATTAAATCATGTCGAACCATAATACCCAGAAAACAAATAACCTAGCAGAAGAGAGGAGCGAATACTTTTTTGCAGTTGAACATCCATTGAAGAGGCACTTAATAGAAACCCTCAGCTACACAATTCCAAGCCAAATCCTCAAAAACCCTCAAATTGATTCGCTGGATACAGCGCAGTTCCACTTTAATCAGATCCTCCAGACGCTTGCACGACCAAAAAAAAAAGTCGTACAGAGAATCCACAAGATATTTCAGACCCAAGAAATTCTGGGCTCAGATTTCTTTTTCTTTTTCTTTTTTTCTCTTTTTCTACTTTTGCTCTCTAGATTTCAGGGTTGCGAGAAAAACTAGAAGAAATATCCAATTCCCGCCTGAATCGGAGATGCGAAATCGCCGAGAACCGCTCTCAGGGTCTTCGTCTTTATCCTCAAAAAAGTTCTTTTTTTCCTTCGGAAGATATGGTGTTGAAAGGATAATCTATATAACAGAGCTCAAACGAAAAATAGGGAGAGAGAATCAAATAGAGGAGAGAGAGAAATACAGACATGCAGCGATGCACACAGGGAACGAAGGAGAGAAGAACGAGAAGAAAATGGCATCTCATAAAATAGGAAAAATGGACGGTGTAGAACTCTCCACGTCATTATTTATTAATTAAATAAAAAGTAGTTAATTTTAGAAATAAAAAATAAAAAATAAAATTACGCGTCACCAAGTACATTCCTGTCCGTCCGATGAAATCGAGAAACAAAACCAGAAACAGCTTCCGCTTTCCATCTTTGGCTTCTTCGTTTTAATCACCGTCCTAACTTGTAACAGTTATTACTACATATAGAAATTCAAAAGTTTTAATAAATTTTTTCTTTTCCCGATTTCAATAATATAATTTACAGGTAGTAAAACCAGAACTTCAGTTGTCTTTATTTATTTCATTTTTTCAAAGATGGGTAAAATATCAGTTATATTACTTTATACTAATATATATAGTTGTGGATAGTTATTATCTGTGTTCAATGCAGTGTAAGCTCAAAAACGAAAGAATAGTGGTCAGCAACATAAATTTAAAAATCATAACGAATGAGTCAGTTTGGTCGATTGAACTATAATTAGCTATCAGTTCAGTCTAATCAATTTTTAAAATTAATTGAATTGAAAATCAGTACAGAATCCATCAAAAAAAATAAGTAAATTGATTGAATTATTTTTTAAAAAAATTATTATTTACAAAATACAATAATTTCTCTCATTACATGATATTTAGCAAGTTTTTATTATTTTTATTTTTCTATTATGTTATATTTCTTTTTTCTTAATTATTTTTTCATAATAATAATATTTTTACTACAAAAACAAATAAGAGAACACAAAAAATAGAAAGCAATTCGGCGCATACACATATATATAATATAAGTTTACTAAAATTGAGTAAAAATGTTTATTAATTTATTATTTTATATATTTTTATATAAAATTAAAAATATGTATTTAATAATAAATTATTATTAATTCACCCCAATTCAATCAGAGTTAGACCAATGTGAATTAATATCTTCACTAATTTAATGACTAATCTATCTATAAAACATTGGTCGGCAATGATCTTCCAACGTGAATGCAAAATTATTGGTAAAATCTTCTAGTAAAAAACTTATTGGGTGAAATGGGAAAAGTTGTTTTTGTTCAATGTCCAAATACAAGGTAGAAATTCTGAAATAAAAAATAAAAAATTGGCAAGTGGCACAACTTTGATGCACTGAAAATTTGACCCTAGTTTAATTTTTGATGTGATAGTTAAGGCTTTCCCAAAAGGGAAGGCTTTCAATCTAAAAAGATATTAGTATAATATATCCTAACAAAAAAAATTATTACAATATTAGAAGATGATAGATTAAATTTGAGTAAATTAATGTTCTAGTCTCTTAAAATTTTGAGTATTTTCAATTTAATTTCTGAAAAAAAATTATCTTAATTTGTATTCTAAAGATTTATCTCCAATTAAAATCGTTTTTTTTTCTATAAAGAAAATGTCTCAATTAATTTCGTGAATAAGGTGACAATAACTCTCATATATCTTAGTTAATTCCAAAGTCGACGCCACAGCATTATGGTATATTTAAGTGATTGATGGCCACTATGGTACTTGATCTAGTTTGCTAAAATAAAATACAAATAATTTGTTTAAAGTAGCTTGCTCTATAATTTATTCTTTTAATTTTTAAAAGGTTAAAATGTACTTTATCTCTTTAAACTTTATTCTATGTGCAAAAAATCCTCTAAACTTTTAAACTCAACAAAAAAACCCTCTCAACTTTTATTTTATGCCAAAACCCTTACAGTCAATTGACCGTTAACTAAATACCACATTATCAGTATACTAGACACCTCAAATGTCGTGTTAGATATTTTTTACAATTCACTTGTCATGTCAGTGCTACCAAATCGTCACTATCAACATTTGAGGTGTAAAAAATGTTTGACATGACATTTGAGTTATCTAATATATTCATGACATGACATTAGTTAACGGTCAATTAACTGTAAAAGTTTTTGGCACAAAATGAAAGTTAAGGGGGATTTTTTGTTGAGATTGAAAGTTTAGGAGGTTTTTTGCATATAGAGCAAAGTTTAAAAGGATAGAGTGCATTTTAACCTTTTAAAATTACTAATAATCTCTATAAATTTTTTATTTTGTATATTATAACCATTTTATCAGCTCTTTTTAATCTAAAAATTTATATTATTTTTTTATTAGGTTAAAAAAATTAAATTAACAAAAAAAATTATAATCTCTCATTTTAAAACACATTTTTGTTACAAAAAATAGAAAAAAAAAGGTAATGAAAGAGTTATTTTAAGTTTACGGTTAACTTTTGAGTTAAAAAAAGTCCTAGTTAAAGAAACTTTTTTACATTTTAATTGAAAATAGTTGGAAGGGCAATTATGTAATACCCAAGAAAAATAAAATATAAATATTTGTTTACAAACTACTGTTACTATTTCAATATATGGTACTATTCACCCGTATAATACTATTTACATATATGATACTGTTCATTTATACAATCGAAATGTCAAGTACTAGATGTGGTTTGGTCATAAGAGAAAAATAGAAAGAAGTTCGTGGGAGAAAATGACGTTTTATGTGTAAAAATACCCTCAGGGACTAAAGTGAAAGGACTGAATTGAAAAAAAACTTAAAGGTTTAATGTGAAAGGATAGTTTTCCTTTTAAGTTTTCAAAAAATTTTCTGAGATATACAGTAACTGCATTATTAGAAATGTCATTTTCATGAATAGTAAATTGAATATTTTATTAGTGCATAGTATCAAATAATACATTTGACTTTTGATATAAATAGGCAATTCCATTTCACTTCTAAACTCACACCTTCAACGTCTCTTCTTCTCTCCTTAAGTTTCACTTACTTCAATGGTAGGCCTTTGAGATTTTGGGCCTTTCCTTTTCAGCTTAGGTAAGGATACTATGCCCTTTCTATGTCTTTCAAATTTTAGAAGTTATTTTCTTAAGTATGCTCTGTGGTTGCGCCCTTGGCTGATCTTCCACATCAGAAAAACTGTCCTTAGCTGTTTATATGTTATTTTGATTCTCTGATTACCGAAATAGAATGTAAACTGTGAAGAATACATGTCTAGAAAAGTTCTGGCTAAGGAAAGACCTGGTTTTTAAGTGTGTCCAGTGTGACCCTCCACTCTTTCCTGAAAACTTACCTGGTGTACTCTTTTACAGATTGTATTCTCTATTTCTGGTATAAATAGTAACCGTATGTATGAATAGTAACCGTACGTATAAATAGTGACCATACGTATGAACAGTAACCTTACGTATGAACAGTATCTGTACGAAAACAATCCTAACGTATTTTCTCTAATCTTTCATGAAAATCTCCGTAGCAGAACACTGAAATTCACCTGAGCACTCTTGTCTGTAATGACTTAGAGAAGCGATGCTCGTACGGAATCCAGGTGAGTGAAACGACCCCGTTTTAATAGAGTTTTAGCATTATTGATGATAAAAAGTATGTCGTAGGACACTCCCAAGATTCATAGGGGGAAATTGGATTCAGAATGACGAATATAATGAGATAATTAATCCAGAAGTATGGATAAGAAAAAGCAAGTATCTCATGATGATGTGAAGATTGAATCTCTTGAATTGTGATTTATAAAGCTATAATATAGTTATATACTATACCTGTTATATGGATGAATATTATATTGAGCTTCTGATTATGATATGAAATGCTATTGATTGTGATTGAGCGGGACAGTACCCCCTCTCACGGCAAGGCGGAAAACCCGGTTGACAGGGTGTCTTGACCAATGAGTGTGGAGACAACGATTCCCTCAGTAGGGATATAGCCCGGATTGGTGATAAATCCGTGAGGCGCCCTAGCTAAGAGGATGAGGTTGTGCGTCATGGCGAAAATATACATAATTGGTGAGCCGGCCTGTGTGCGCTCTCCGGGATATATTGCCATTGACGAGTACTAGTAACGTTTGTTGAATTGGATGAATTTTTATCTTCTTGTATGTAAGAGGATGATGTTGTGCGTCATGGCAGAAATATACATAATTGGTGAGCCGGCCTGTGTTCGCTCTCTAGGATATATTGCCATTGACGAGTACTAGTAACGTTTGTTGAATTGGATGAATTTTTATCTTCTGTCTATTGGTTAAGTATGAGCCTTTGGATATGTTTGCATGACTGGTAATGTATTTGAATTTTATTAACGCGAGTCCGATTCGCTCATTGAGTTTAAAAGCTTACACTGTTTGTACAACCTTTTTGTTCAGATCAGGTTGCCAGCGAAGAATATCTGCTAGAGGAGTAGATCACTTTAGACCTTCCTGTTGTCGGGTAGACCCCTCTTTTGTTATAGATTATGTTGCTCTGTAATCGTCTAGGACATCTAGGTCAGGGGTTTGGTATTTGGCTTGTATTTCAGTACAATAATGTATTTTATGTTGAGGATCTATTATTACATGCAAATCATCTCTATGATTTTCAGATAAGAAAATTTGATATATTTATCGGAAGACTTACAGTGATGAGAGATTCATCATTGTGCCGGTCATGTGCCCAGAAAACGGGTCGTGACAAATTATTTTTAAGGTTTTGAATTGAACTAACTGGTACTTCATTAGTTAATTATATGGACATTTAAAAGTTTCAAGTTCAATGTCACATCCCAAAATTGAGCATGTGAAAAGATACTACTCATTTGATAAAATTCTCAAACATACGTTATTTACATATATTCTGTAAGGTTTTACATTCAACCTTAATCATTCATTCCACACTACAGAATTATATTCATCTGATAAGCAAATATAGACATACATAGTCTGATATATCTATCTCATCGCAAGCCTAGGAGACCTATAGAAAGTACAGAGCGTTTCTAGTATCCACATTAATAAGTACTGGTATCCCACCAGACAAAAATAGAGAATAATCCCAAGGGGCTTCTAATCTTCAAACGGATACTCTTGTTCTTTGTTTTCTGTATCTGAAAAAAATAATCATAGGGAGTGTGAGTTTATTTAAAAACTCAGTAAGTAAATAACTGTACTATATAAAATATCAAAAGTACAAATACCACATTTACTCATATAATTAATTGTCTTATACATCGAGTAGTATGGGACTCTAACCCTTTCAAACTCATGAATAAGATTTCATAGGTATACACCGAGAAGTATGGGACTTTAACCCTTTCAACTCGTGTATAGGTTTCATAGATATGCACTGAGTAGTATGGGACTTTAACCCTTTCAAACTCGTGTATAAGATTTCTTAGACATACACCGAGTAGTATGGGACTTTAACCCTTTCACACTCGTGTATTAGATCCCGTAGATCTTTACTCATTAATAAGATTGTGAGAATTCATCACATAGTACAATTGTTATGAAATAAATAATTTCTACATACTCTTATTTCTACTGATCATCATATACTCGCATATGAAAAATTAATTGCTTATTATCCAAATAATATTGTAAATGAGACTTATATTGTACTTTGACTAGTAATATCAAATTGGCTGAGCAAGGTTATTCACTCACCTTGATGTTTGTCCAAGTTTACCTTGTTCCACACTAGAATTTGTGTAGAAAAATTTTCTAGTAAAATATATTACAAGGAAACATAAGAAAGGAAACAAAATCACGAAAATACGCAAAATTTTCTGATTGCTTGTAATACCCGTCAAAAAAAAAATTATGTCTACTTAAATTTTTACGTAAATTTTATCTTGGCTGTGTATGATGTTAAAAATATGAATTTTCACTTATAAATTGAATAAATTGTGAGATATAATGAATGGTACGTTATGGAATTTATCCCATTAAGTAAAATACAATTCAAAAGTGGAATTTAGAATGTATAACTGAAAGTGAGACTGGTAGATGTAATAGTATATGAGAACGGTAGATGAAAACTGGTAGATGAAATAGTATAAGAGAATGGTAGATGAAAACTGGTAAGTGAAACTGGTAGATGAAATAGTATAAGAGAATGGTAGATGAAAACTGGTAAGTGAAACTGGTAGATGAAATAGTATAGGAGAATGGTAGATGGAATAGTAGCAAATAGTACCATAACTTCTCCTATAAATAGGCCATTCCATTTCACTTCTAAACACACACCTTCAGATTCTATTCTCTCCTCTCCTCTAATTCTTCTGATTCTGGTGTTAAGATTCTGAGTTATTATAAAAGTCCTCCTTTATAGCTTGGATTCGAGGTGAGGGAATATTCTACTATGCTCTTTTAAATTCTTATAATAATTTAGAGGTTAAATTCTTAGTATGCTCTGTGGTTGCGGCCTTAGCTGATCTTCCATATCAGAAAGGAACTAACCTCGATTGTTTAAGAATTATTTATTGATTACTAAGATACTGTGAGGGTACTATATTTTTACAAATACATGTGTGATAAGTTCTTAATATGCTCTGTGGTTGCGGCCTTAGCCGATCCTTCACATCAGAAAGGAATTATCCTCAGCTACTTGAAAATTATTTCTGATTATCGCATATATAAATAGTACCATGCCGTAAATAGTATTATACAGTACATATGAACAGTGCTATATTTATGAATAGTATTATATCGTACATATGAATAGTATCGTATGTACATATGAACAGTGTTATATTTATGAATGGTATTATATCATATATATGAACAGTACTATATTTATAAATAGTATTATACTATATATATGAATAGTATCATATCGTACATATGAACAGTATCGTATTTATGAATAGTATCATACCGTATATATGAAAAGTACTGTATTTATGAATAGTATCATACCGTACATATGAACAATATCATATGTATATATGAACAGTGACGTATTCATGAATAGTATCGTATCGTATTTGTGAATAGTATTATACCGTATATATGAACAGTGCCATATTTATGAATAGTATCATACCGTACATATGAACATTATTGTACGTACATGTAAATAGTGCTATATTTATGAAGAGTATCATATACTATATGTGTGAACAACATCACATACATGGGTAGTATTGTGTGTAAGGTTGAATTATTGTTATGTTTGTGATTGATGGAGAATGTTACGGGGACGGGTCCCTGTGTGGGAGGAAAAAGGGAGGAGCAGGAGATAATAAGGGTGGCAAATCATGTTAAACAAAAATTTGTTCCAATACAAAGAGTATTGAAAATATAGGGGTGAAATAAGGGAGGCATTTATGAAAGCAGTAATAAGGGAGGATGCGGCAGGGGTCGTGGGACAACGACCACCTTATGTGGATTGGACTCGAAAAATGTATGGGAATTTAATTTGGAACTATATGATATGTTTTGTGATTTTATATGATTGTTTCTTATGTTTGTGATAGAATAATATATTTCCTCACTGAGTAAAATATACTCATGCCATTCCTCCCCTCACAGATTCTCAAGAAGAAGTAGAGGCACAACCAGCTAATCGTTCGAGTCCTCAACCCCATTGATCGGGGTAAATATTTGTTATTATGTAAAACTTTATCAAAAGTATTATAGTAGTAGTTCTGTAATTTGGGTAGGTAAATCTTTGACGAACAATGCTCGTTGAGAATATCATTTATTAATGAATAAATGGATATATTTGAAATATTTATTGTACTCTCTTTCATGAGATAGTATTTTTATATATATTAAATTGGTACGGAATTAGGCTTACGGTGGTGAGGTAAAAGCTCATCTATCGTGCCGGTCACGTGCGTAAGTTGGAGGCGTGACAAAGTTGGTATCAAAGCTTTGGGATTAGGTCTCCTACTAATTACAGAGCAAGGTATCCTTAGTGAAATCTTTTCTATTACTATGAGCCCGGGTATAGTAATAGTAAAAGACTCCACCAAAGGACCTATAGGGATGTCATGTCACATTTTCTTTCCTAAATTGTTGTTCTTTAGAACGTCGTTAAAAGTCAAAAAATTGTAGATTCGAAATGCCTTTTTCGCAACACGAGATACAAGAAAGAGAACGTGAGACCTCGGAGGAAGCCTCATCTCTTCCTCAAATGTTAACTACTCGGGACCAAGGGAAGGGTCGAGAAAAGGAAGGAAATCCTGAGCATGACAAAGGCACTTACGATATGCAGAAACCAGTAAAAATACCCAATGTAAGGGAAGGAGCATCTCCCCAACCAGATAATGTACAACTTATGGCTTTCATCTCAAGTATGCAAGTCACCATAGAAACGATGGCGACTGGTTTCCAAGATGCCATACAGGCTATAACGGTTATGGTAGCTAAGCAGAATGATGAAACGAGTCCTTCGATAATATCGGTCCCTACGACTATTCAACCTACAACTAATAAGGTTTCAGAGTTTCTCAAATTACAACCGCCTACTTTTTCAGGGTTAGAGGATGAGGACCCTCAAGAATTCTTATCATATTGAAAGAATTCAATCCATTTTGGGATGGTCTGCTGATAGTATGGTTGAAATGGCCGCTTTCCAGTTTCGAAATGATGCTAGTGATTGGTGGGAAACATGGCTGGCAGGCCGACCCATAGGAGCCTCGACAGTCAGCTGAGGAGAATTTAGGGAGGCTTTTACAGAACGGTTTCTTCTAGAAACCCTTCAGATGGCTCGAGAGCAAGAATTTGAGCGACTAACTCAAGGCCCGGAGATGTCCATTGAAGAATACAATACTAAGTTTGTTCGCCTTGCTCGCTATGCACCCTATATGGTACCGAATGACAAGCGTCGAATTAGGCGATTTATAGTTTGATATCCCCACAAATCAATGTTTACCCATCATATGAAGCGGTGGTTGAAGCTGTACGGATGGTCGAATATGGGCATAAAACAAAAAGTAACAATTTTAAGAAAAGAGGGCAGGCACGTGTCTATGCTCTTACTCGACAAGATGCACAGGCCTCCAATGCAGTAGTCACAAGTACTCTTATTATGTGTTCTCATAAGGCATGTGTGTTGTTTGACCCTAGTTCTACACACTCGTATGTGTCACCTCTATTTGCCAAGAGGTTCAAGTCTAAACCAGTTATACTGGACGAACCATTTCTGGTAGCTACACCAATAGGGGAAACCCTAGTAGTCAGATCTGGATATCGTTCTTGTAAGGTAACTGTTAAGGACATGGAAACGGAGGTAGATCTCATACTTCTTAGTATGACAGACTTCGATATAATTTTAGACATAGACTGGTTATCCTCATGCCATGCTACATTGAATTGTCATGACAAAACTATTTCATTTAGTATACTGGGTGGAAATAATTTCATATTTCAGGGAGACCAAAGCAAGGTTCCCTGTAACATAATATCTATGATAACCGCTCGACGTATGTTACGAAAAGGTTGTCATGGATTTCTGGCCTTTGTTAAAGATACAGACAAGGAGGAACGAAGTCTTGAACAAATACCAGTGGTTAGTGAATTCCCAGATATATTTCTGGAAAATCTACCTGGTTTACCACCAGAAAGGGATATTGAATTTAATATTGAATTAGTTTCGGGCACTCGACCAATTTCAATTCCTCTTTACCGTATGGCACCCGCAGAGTTGAAAGAGCTTAAAGAGCAATTACAAGACCTGCTGGATAAGGGGTTTATTCACCCAAGTTTTTCACCTTGGGGTGCCCCAGTACTCTTTGTAAGAAAGAAAGATGGCTCTTTAAGACTGTGCATAGATTACCGACAGTTAAACAAAGTCACGGTAAAGAATAAATATCATTTACCAAGAATTGATGTCATTCTAGTTTATTCTAAAAGTATTGAGGATCATACAGAACATTTGAGAATAGTACTGCAGACTTTGAGGGTACATCAATTATATGCTAAGTTCTCAAAATGTGAATTTTGGATGAGTTAAGTAACATTTTTGGGGCATGTAATCTCCCAAGAAGGTATTCATGTAGATCCAAGTAAAATCGAGGCAGTAAAGCAGTGGCCTAGACCAACAACTGTATATTTTGACGCTTCGAAGGTAGGATTAGGATGTGTATTAATGCAACACGGTAGGGTCATTGCTTATGGTTCTCGACAGCTTAAGAAGTATGAACTCAACTACCCCACTCATGATCTAGAAATGGCAGCTGTAGTATTTGCTCTAAAGATTTGGAGGCATTACTTGTATGGGGAGACATGTGAGATCTTCACGAATCATAAGAGTCTTAAATATATATTTGATCAAAAAGATCTCAACTTAAGGCAACGGAGATGGATGGAACTCCTGAAGGACTATGACTGTACCATTCTCTACCATCCAGGAAAGGCAAATATGGTAGCGGATGCCCTCAGTCGGAAGTCAATGGGGAGTCTAGCTCACATTACCACAGTAAAGAGGTCCTTGATTCAGGAATTACAAGAGTTAGAGGCTAGTGGGGTATTCTTTGAGATTACTAAGTCAGGTGCTTTCTTGGCTCACTTGACAACTAAATCCTCCCTTGTAGAAAGGGTGAAGACAACATTGGAGAATGATGCTGAAATGGTTAAAACTAGAGACAAGGCGAAGGGAGGTTTAATACCGGGTTTTTAAGTAGACGCAGAAGGTGTATTATGGTTTAACGGAAGATTGTGTATTCCAAACATTGCACCCTTGAAGCGGGAGATTTTACAAGAGGCTCACGGTGCGCCATATGTTGTTCATCCTGGTGCCAACAAAATGTATCAGGACTTGAAACAAGTTTATTGGTGGGAAGGCATGAAGCGAGATGTGACTGACTTTGTCGCTCGATGCTTGACATGTCAGCAAGTCAAATCTGAACATCAGAGACCACTTGGGTTGATGCAGAGGCTTGAGATTCCTGAGTGGAAATGGGAACAGATTACTATGGACTTTGTGGTGGGTTTACCCCGATCTTCAAATGGGTACGACTCTATATGGGTCATTGTGGATCGACTTACTAAGTCGGCACATTTTCTTCCTGTTCATACCACCTACAGTGTAGCAAAACTTAGTCGACTATATATAAAGGAGATAGTGAAGCTTCATGGCGTACTAGTATCCATCATATCAGATCGAGGACCCCAGTTCACCTCTCGATTCTGGAGAACTTTTCATAAAGCTCTGGGCACTAGAGTGTGTAACATGGCATATCGCCTAGCTTTACCTTCGGACCTAGAGGGAATACACCCAAGTATTTCATGTATCGATGTTACGTAAGTATCTTTCTGACCCCTCTCACGTCATCCAGCCACAAGACGTGCAGTTTGATAAAACTCTTGTTTATGAAGGGGTGCCAGTAACCATTCTCGATAGACAGGTCAAGAAACTTTGCACCAAGGAAATTCCCATTGTCAAAGTTCTGTGGAGAAATCATTCTCAAGAGGAAGCCACATGGAAAACAGAAGATGAAATGTGGACAAAATATCCATACCTCTTCGAATCGTAAAGTAAGTTTTTGAATTCGGAGGACCGAATTCTTTTAAGGGGGGTAGAATGTAATACCCGTCAAAAAAAAAATTATGTCTACTTAAATTTTTACGTAAATTTTATCTTGGCTGTGTATGATGTTAAAAATATGAATTTTCACTTATAAATTGAATAAATTGTGAGATATAATGAATGGTACGTTATGGAATTTATCCCATTAAGTAAAATACAATTCAAAAGTGGAATTTAGAATGTATAGCTGAAAGTGAGACTGGTAGATGTAATAGTATATGAGAACGGTAGATGAAAACTGGTAGATGAAATAGTATAAGAGAATGGTAGATGAAAACTGGTAAGTGAAACTGGTAGATGAAATAGTATAAGAGAATGGTAGATGAAAACTGGTAAGTGAAACTGGTAGATGAAATAGTATAGGAGAATGGTAGATGGAATAGTAGCAAATAGTACCATAACTTCTCCTATAAATAGGCCATTCCATTTCACTTCTAAACACACACCTTCAGATTCTATTCTCTCCTCTCCTCTAATTCTTCTGATTCTGGTGTTAAGATTCTGAGTTATTATAAAAGTCCTCCTTTATAGCTTGGATTCGAGGTGAGGGAATATTCTACTATGCTCTTTTAAATTCTTATAATAATTTAGAGGTTAAATTCTTAGTATGCTCTGTGGTTGCGGCCTTAGCTGATCTTCCATATCAGAAAGGAACTAACCTCGATTGTTTAAGAATTATTTATTGATTACTAAGATACTGTGAGGGTACTATATTTTTACAAATACATGTGTGATAAGTTCTTAATATGCTCTGTGGTTGCGGCCTTAGCCGATCCTTCACATCAGAAAGGAATTATCCTCAGCTACTTGAAAATTATTTCTGATTATCGCATATATAAATAGTACCATGCCGTAAATAGTATTATACAGTACATATGAACAGTGCTATATTTATGAATAGTATTATATCGTACATATGAATAGTATCGTATGTACATATGAACAGTGTTATATTTATGAATGGTATTATATCATATATATGAACAGTACTATATTTATAAATAGTATTATACTATATATATGAATAGTATCATATCGTACATATGAACAGTATCGTATTTATGAATAGTATCATACCGTATATATGAAAAGTACTGTATTTATGAATAGTATCATACCGTACATATGAACAATATCATATGTATATATGAACAGTGACGTATTCATGAATAGTATCGTATCGTATTTGTGAATAGTATTATACCGTATATATGAACAGTGCCATATTTATGAATAGTATCATACCGTACATATGAACATTATTGTACGTACATGTAAATAGTGCTATATTTATGAAGAGTATCATATACTATATGTGTGAACAACATCACATACATGGGTAGTATTGTGTGTAAGGTTGAATTATTGTTATGTTTGTGATTGATGGAGAATGTTACGGGGACGGGTCCCTGTGTGGGAGGAAAAAGGGAGGAGCAGGAGATAATAAGGGTGGCAAATCATGTTAAACAAAAATTTGTTCCAATACAAAGAGTATTGAAAATATATGGGTGAAATAAGGGAGGCATTTATGAAAGCAGTAATAAGGGAGGATGCGGCAGGGGCCGTGGGACAACGACCACCTTATGTGGATTGGACTCGAAAAATGTCTGGGAATTTAATTTGGAACTATATGATATGTTTTGTGATTTTATATGATTGTTTCTTATGTTTGTGATAGAATAATATATTTCCTCACTGAGTAAAATATACTCATGCCATTCCTCCCCTCACAGATTCTCAAGAAGAAGTAGAGGCACAACCAGCTAATCGTTCGAGTCCTCAACCCCATTGATCGGGGTAAATATTTGTTATTATGTAAAACTTTATCAAAAGTATTATAGTAGTAGTTCTGTAATTTGGGTAGGTAAATCTTTGACGAACAATGCTCGTTGAGAATATCATTTATTAATGAATAAATGGATATATTTGAAATATTTATTGTACTCTCTTTCATGAGATAGTATTTTTATATATATTAAATTGGTACGGAATTAGGCTTACGGTGGTGAGGTAAAAGCTCATCTATCGTGCCGGTCACGTGCGTAAGTTGGAGGCGTGACATTGCTACAGTAACGGTTTGCTACAGTGCGGTTCGCTGCAGTGCCGGTTCGCTACAATAACGTCGACTGCTACAGTACTGTTGACTGCCGACACTACAGTAACTCGAAGAAAAATTTTCAGATTTTCCCGAAATTTCTGGTCGCTACAGTAACTCGGTTTTTGCAGAAATTTCTAACAAATTCATCGTTTCCTTTCTTGTTTCAAAATCATAATTTCAACTCTTTTAACCGATTATAACTCAAATATAACTTCTAAAACAACTGAGATTCATGAATTATCATCAAAATCTTCAAGAACAAAACCTCCTCTGATCTTCTACATAAACTGAAATTTAAGGAAAATAATGAGATTAAAGCTTACCTTTGATCCTTACAAAGCCTTTGAACCGAACAAATAATCAAACTCTGAAGATCAAGGAAAAGATTTGAGGAAAGGATGAAGAAAGGAGAGAAGACGTTTTGCTTCGGTTGCTTCGGTTGCGTGAAAAATGAAGGAGGTACTATTGAAGCTTTATATTAAATATTTCTAATGGGTTATTCAATAACCCATGGGTATCCATAACCCAACATCCAAACCCATCCAGTCAATTTACAATAAATGGACTAATTGACCATTATGAAACCACTTTTCCATGAATTTCGCCATTCTTAGAATATATCCCTCATTGTGTAAATATTTAGTCCAGTCATTTAACTCAATTTTCATAAATAATATTCAAAAAGAACAATTAAATATTAAAATTAAAAATGACCAAAATAAATAACTAAAGTAACGTTGTAGAATTCTAAAATACTCTTAAGCGAATTATATTCTGAAATTAACGGGTATTACATTCAAAATCTAATATAATTTTATATAGAAAAAATCTAAATTCTTTTTTTTTTTGTGGTAATTTCTCTTGTTCTTATTGGAAGAAGGAATAATTTTCAAATTTTATTTGAGGTTAAATTTCCATCCAAGCCATTTACAAAAGTGCACCCTAACATTAATTTAGTGTAACATTTTATTGTTAATTCACAATTCACCCACTCAATATTAATTGATTATATAAATGATAAAAATTTGATTTTTGGAAATCTCAGTTTAGAGAAAACTTTTACTCTTTGCATTTTTTAAAAGGGATTAATCTTTTTTTTTATCCTCTGACAAAGATATCCACAATTAAAAAAAAATATTGTTCACCCAAAATAAGAATCTTGGGATAACAAAATTCAAATTCTGACATATGATGAATTTCAGATGGAAAAAAATAAATTACTCAATAAAAACAAATTTTTACCAACAAAAATATAATAGAGATCAAATAATTCAAGATTATGGATCAATATAACAATGCGAATATATATATATATATATATATATATATATATATATATATATATTGGCAAAAGATTTGAACATTTTTTGAGCAAACATATTTTTTACATCTCTACTTTTATATCAAATTTTAGTTTTGTTCATAATATTTTTCTTTTGCATCAGTTATATTCTCTATGTTTTATTTTTGTTTTAAATTTATCTTTTTTACTAACATCATCTATTCTACTAACGAAAAATGTTGACTAAACAATTAACAAAAAATGATAGATTTAAAAAAAAACACATAACTAAGGAAAAAAAATGTTATGGATATAAAAATAGTAGGTTTGAGTCTTATATATTTTATTTTTGTTTCAAATCTACTATTTTTACTAGTCATATAATCAATATTTTTTGTTAGAGAAATAGATAATATTAATAAAAATATATATAATTAAAATAAAAATAAAAATATAAAATATAACCAATAAAAAAATAAAATATTATAAATAAAATTAAAACTTAATATAAACATTATAAATGTAAAAAATGCTTTGACTAAGATTTTTTCAGATTCCAAATCCTAACACACTTGTTGGAGGCAAACAACCAACGATTAATGAAACAAAAAATACACCATTTATTTTTTAGTTTCCATTATTTAAAAAAGCATAAATAAGTGGGAAAGGAATCTTTACCTAATCAGCAACCTTATCTTGTTGCTACAATTTGTTTTCCCTTTATTCTTTTTACATTATAACTCAAAAGCAATAAAAGTTAATAAAAAGCATACTAGTTTCCTTCGTCCGGGCTTCACACAATTTACATTAATAAAAACATAATAAATTGTTTCTGAAACATCAAATCAAACATCAATAAGTCTCTGTTGACATCAACCAGGGAAGTTTCACTAACAATTTCCCATTGTTCTCTACAGATTTTCATATATTTAGTCACCAGATATTATAATTTTTTTAATTTAATTCTTGAAATATAAAATATTTTAATTTAATTTCTAAAAAATATATTTATTTCAATTTAATTTATCTTTTTATTAAAATAAATTTTAACAATAAAAAGTTTAATATTTAACGGTAATAAATTTTGAAACTTTAATATTAAAATTGACCAAATTAAAATAAATACAATGTTTGAGAAATTAAATTGAGACATTTAATGTTTTAAAAACTAAAGAAACATTTGACTGTACTTAATAAGGTCTAAATCTAATTTATTCAAATTTCAGTCAATTAAGTATATTTGTTTTTTCTTTATTTAATTACATATTTTTATAAATATATCTTATTTAATTAGATCTCATCTTAAATATATTCATATATTAATTGCTCCATGTTATTTGATAACATATATTTAATGTGTATAGATATAAAAAAATAATCTTAATTATTTAATATTTAAATTTAGATACAATAAGGAGAAGCCTTGGAAAGACAATGGTATCAAGCAACCTGTATTCAACTCTCCAAATTGTCATATACATTACTGTCAGTGTTTGCTGAGACAAGCATATTGTTCTTTGCACCTTTCTAGATTCTCAATGTATTTTTTTAATCGAAAAAATATTTGTATTATTTAATTCTTGGCTATTAAAACGAAACCAACAAGAATATTGGTGAAGGAATTTATTTCATCTAAAAATAGAGATATAAATTAAATTCAATTATTGGTGGGGAATAATATGAATGCTTGCAAATGATAATATATTACATGATAGAATTGATCCTCATGGCAATTTTAATTTTCTAAGACACAAAAATTGCAGAGACCACTAACAAGGAATATCCATATGGAAAATACAATTAACCGATAATTTATTATTTTTTAATTGTTTAATCTATTAATGGATCAACTTGTGTTTGTGAACTCAGTTGGATTGTTGTTATTAGAAGAATATTTCTTTTTAGGTTTGTGCATTGTTGAATGCGTTAAATTTAATGGTTAATAATTTTTTGTATTGTTTTACTTTAAAAAAATTTTATTAACTATCTTATATTGATCAATAATTATTAAATTTAACATATAATGTAATTTTAAAAAAATAAATAAATAAATTATTAAAAAAATATAGACCATTGAATCACATTTAACGATCAACGTTTGGACTTTGGAGTTGGAGCCCCGGCCTTTTAAAAGCACAGAAAGATATATACTTCTGTTGATGCCTGTATGATTAACACTTCTAAATTTGGATGCTAATCATGGAAGCAAACACAAAGAACATGGCAATCTTATTTTAAAAAAGTTTTCATTTTTTCTAATCTCATTGATCAACTTGTTTTATGTGTCTGGTCAGAAGTCATATTTCTTGTTTGTCAAATAAAATGCTTTATGTTTTGAACATTTCAAAGAGGAGGAAAAGGGAATCCTCTAGATGAGGGAGAAGAAAATAAGAAAGAGAAAAGGAAGACAGCAATATGTGTTCAATTATTAAATAAAGTTTTATGCTTATTTTGTTTATAATTCAATACTTTGAATTTTTGTGTTTAGATTATAAATTATTCATATATATTAAAAAAATTAATTTTTTAATTTAAAATAGTAGTTAGTGTTCTATGTTTGACGTCTTCATGTATTATATCTACACGTCGATTTCAATTAATGAACCTTTTGTATGATTAGACGTACTAAATATTATAAATAAAATATTAATAAACTGTTCTTAATATTTTAAAAAACCTAATATATGAATCAAACTTCCAGTATGCCTAACGACGTAAGCCTTAATACATTAATCATTGAACAAAACCCTCAACTTGCGTTTTGTTAAAATATGTATTTTAATTGTTTTTAACTATCAATATCCAAAAATTTAATAAGCTTCCATTAATTTAATTTGAGTTGAATAATGATTTAATTATAAAAATGTAAAATTTAAACTCTAATTTTTTTTTGTTAAGATAACAAATATAAACTACTTGATGTAATTATATATTAAGTCTTTTCATGTAATAATATGGATGAAAGATGTAATTGCGTAAGTAAATTGGTTATAAACTATTATAACTTAATCAAATGTCACAAATCTGATTTCTTAGAAATGCTGCATTAAAGCTTAATAGAAAAAATTTTGTCACTTATTGTAATATTATTGAGCTTAAATTTAGATTAATTAATATTTGTGTAGTATTTAGATATAGGATAATTATTTTTATTTTTTAAAAAAAGATGAGTTATATATAGTTAGAATATAATATTAATGATTTAAATATAGAAATGGGATTATCTGGAGAAGAGACTAGAAAGGAGAAGAAAGGTGTGAGTTTTGTTTTTGGGAATGTCAAAGTCAGGGATGGCTTAGGGGCTAAGTATTGAGAGCCATTTATTTATGGCATTCATCAATCGTCACTTGCGTGGGGAATTCGTGTGGCCACCACTTGCATTTTTTTAATATTCATTCGTTATTTTGATTTTTCTTTATTATACAAAAAGCATCAAATGCCACGTTTTCCCTTCATCATCACGCCACGTGTACAGCTTTTTCTACACTCAAAGTTCAGACTTCAGACATTCGCGATAATTTAATATTCATTGCATGTAATGCTCTTGTTGTTGTCTCTTTTTCCCGCTTTTGTTATCCATTTTGTGTAAGTGATGGTTATTAGAATTGAATCGGTGAGTTGATTAGACTAATTATATTAAAAATTGGTCAAAGAATTAGTCTTAATTAATTTTTAAAATTAATAAGTGATTGAACTAATTAAAAATTAGTTAAACAAGATAAAATTAGTTTTAAATGAATTGATTAAACTAAATCACTTGATTTTTTTTAATTTCATTTATTCTATAATTAAATAATAAAAAAATTAATATTATCTAATTTTAATGAAAATATCAATATATTGATATTTTATATATTTGATATTAATAAATATTATAATAATTAATAATATTTTATTGTTATTTAATTAATTTTGACAAAAACTTTTGATTATGAATATTGTTTTGTATAGTTTAATATTAAATTTTATTTTTGATTAAATTTATAAT
Source organism: Biancaea sappan (assembly GCA_037074585.1). Taxonomy (NCBI): domain Eukaryota; kingdom Viridiplantae; phylum Streptophyta; class Magnoliopsida; order Fabales; family Fabaceae; genus Biancaea; species Biancaea sappan. The sequence goes on along the minus strand of CM073501.1, from coordinate 2,599,124 downwards.
TTATATTTATAGTCTTTAATTATATATATTATTTTTTAAATATTTAAAATTAACCAATTTAACCATTGTTCAATTTTAATCTCACCATTAATTATAAAATTAATGCTTCAATCAATTAAATAGTCGATCTAATTTTTAGACTCTTTTAAGTATGCCCTTTCATGAATCCTGCCACGTCATAAACCCCTCATCTCTACATCTGTTCTTGTTGTTGCTTGGTTTATTTCATTGTTATTTTTGTATGATAAAAGTTGTAAATTATATTTAGTATAAATATTAGTTAATTTTAGGGTGAAGTTTGAATTTTCTTTTTCATTTTGTAACTTCGTTTCTCTTTCTCTCACTGCCTGCCAGATTTTGCTTTTTAGGCTTCAACTTTCGGTTGTTTTGTATTTTATTTATTGAAGTCAACGGAATAATGATATGAAGAATTTACCCAGTGGGCCAATGGGCCCATATGGCCCAGACAACATGTGCTTCATTCTGATGGCCCATAATCTTGGGAATGAGGCAACACTCTGGCAGAGGCTAACTGCACTTATTAACCAAAAAAAAAAAAGGTCAATTCTATAATTCATTGCATCTACGTATTTGCAAATTCTTTCTAAAACACCAACTATTACGATCATTAACCGCTTTTACATTAAATCTCTGACAGGGACGACTACGTGAGCTTCTTAAGCAAACCTCCTTTATAAAATATTACTAAACCAAGTTAATTAGCAACATTGACACGAAATGTTTACATATATATACAATGAGTTTACATAAACAATGTTTACATAAACAATTTTCCTTGACAATACTAGAGTGTGTAAGTTGGGTTTCTACAAATCATAATTTAAATTATATTAATATGATTTTGGTGTAAAATAATATGTTTAAAATTCTTTGCTAAATATGATTTTACTCTCAAACTATGGTTCCGTAAAAGCTTCAGGTTGTTGATTCTACAAATCATGATTTGTCAAAACTTAAATTTTTTCAAAATTAATTCTACTTGTCCAAACTTAAGTTTTTTAAATGTTTTCCAAACTCACACCTACTCTTGGGTCACAGAAATGGATAAGTCATCGAGTAAGCACAAAGCTGCCTGTTTTTTAGTTGAATCTGCGTTGTTGCCAATGAAGAATCTAGGGTTTTTGGGAGAGGGAAGGTGCTTATGATGTTCAATTGTTAACATCGAAACAACATCTGACATGTTGGGCCTATCTGCTGCATTATTTTCTAAACAGAGAAGGCTCACGTGAATGCACCTCATGAACTGCTTCTCCACACATGAAACTCCAACACTTGCGTCCATAAGCTCAAGTGGGGTTCCTCTTCTCCACAGCTCCCACGCCTGCAATATTATTTCTATTCACAGTCAAGAACACGATTGGAAATGAAGAATAAAAACTGAAAATGTTACCCAGAACCAGATTCATCTTAAATTTGAGTTGGAGTGGTCTAAGTACAATATAATATTTTATGATTAAGTAGAGCCAAGCTGTCAAATAGGTTGGATCAACACATCCAACTAAACCCTGTAAGATTAATGGTGAATATAGATTAGGTCGAGTTAAACCTTATATAATTCATGACTAAAAAATTATGGCCTATCCCAACCTATTATAGGTCATGGGACTCACCCCATGATCTATTTATCTTATTTAAAAAATATATTTTTAGTTATTTTTAATGATAAAAATTAGATATTGAAAAAATTAAATTTTAAAAAAATTAAATTAAACTTTTAAAAAATATATTAAATTTTAAAATAGGTCATTTTTCTTTTTTAAAATATAATTTTAATTATTTTAAATAACAAAAATTAGATATTGAAACTATAAATTTTTAAAAATAATAGAACTAAACTTCTAAAAAAATATATCAAAGTTTAAAATTAAAAAAAAAATCCCACAAGAGTTAGCTCACTTTAACCCACATAAACTCCAAAAACTTTAATTGACCGGGCTAAAAAATCTTTCTTCAAAATAGACTATTGAATTATTGGCCCAATCTATTTCATTTACAAGGTTGGAATAGATTGGATCAAATCTATTTTGACAATTTAAAGTAGATGACAGCAAGAGTTAGAGGATAAACTTACATAACCCACTAAGTTGAGAGGGTTGTCCAAGTGATAATACATGTTATTCTTTTTACCACTAATAATTTCAAGAATTATGACTCCAAGACTGAAGACATCAGATTTAACTGAGAAAATTCCTTCCATGGCATACTCTGGAGACATGTAGCCACTACAAAAAGAGACAAATAGGTTGATGATGAAATAATTTGAATACTCATAAACTGTCAAAAATGGCAAAATGTAAGAAAGAAAGGCCATTTGAATTCACTTACAACGTCCCGACAACTCTCATGGTATTTGCTTCTAGTTCGTTCTTGCCAAATATTCTTGCCATACCGAAATCAGAAATTTTCGGATTCAAGTTTTCATCTAGCAGAATATTACTAGCCTTTAAGTCTCTATGAATCACTTTCAATCTGGAATACTTGTGAAGGTAAAGCAATCCTTGAACAATTCCTTCAATAATTCTGAAACGTTTGTTCCAGTCTAACAATTTACCCTTTGATGGATCTGGAAGAGTTAAGGCAGACAATACAATGACGTATCATTAAGAAATGAAGTTTTCATTTGAACTTTTACAAGATAAATAAAGAGGTTCACCCTCACTCACCAAATAGAAAATTGTCTAGACTTTTATTGGGCATATACTCATAGATCAATATCTTCTCTTCCCCATGAATGCAGCAACCTGATAGTTTTACCAGATTTGCATGTTGGAGTTCAGCAATAAGTTGAAGCTCATTCTTGAACTCTAACAATCCCTGTCCTGAACCCTCTGATAATCTTTTCACTGCTACTTCCCCACCTTCTGGCAATATTCCCTGAAACATTTAACTGCAATTTATCATTTCCGCTGCTAAAAACCAAATGACCCTTCATCATTATACATCCAGAAGGGAACTCACTTTATAAACTTGTCCAAACCCGCCTTCCCCGAGCTTGTTTTCTGCGGAGAAGTTGTGTGTGGCCTCCATGATTGATTTGAAGTTATAGAGCTTGAGGCCATTAACTTTTCTGGCATTTTCAAGCTCAGCTGGAGATTTTCTATTGGGTTTGGGAGATGCCAGCTCAAATATATAGCTCTCATTCCAAGTTTCATTATCCCCAGTACAAACTGTTAACACAAAATTAGACTTGTCAGTCATCGAATTTGCAAAGTCATAATTCCTGAAATGCATTATTCCAGTACCTTTTACTTCCTTTTTTCTTCTCCACAGAAAGCACATAATGCCAGTAACAAGAGCAAAAAAAGCAACCGTCGCAGCAGTACCAATCCAAATCCATTTACCCATTCCCGCTGCTGTAACAAGTAACAAAGTGGGATCAGCAGCGCCATATATATAATTCCAGCTCACCGTTAACATTCTAGTTTTTTTATTTTTTTGAAAAAAAATGGTGTCAGGTTGGTAGGAGATTTGTAAATGGAATCACAATAGGCAGGCCAATTGTCATATTCAAAATAAACTAATGTTTTACAAATTAAACTGATTATTAAACTGGTGAAAGTACTGGTTCACAATTTATTAATCTAATCGTGGGTAAATCGATAATAATTAAATATATATATATATATATAATTTTATATATTAAAAATATATAATATAATAAATTGATAAGCATTTTCATATTTAATTTTAGTAAACTTATATTATTATTATTATTATTATTATTATATATGTATATGTGTAATTGCTTTTATATTTTTTTCTTGTTTTCTTATTTGTTTTTGTGGCAAAAATAATATTATTATGAAAAATAATTAAGAAAAAAAAATATAACATGATATAAAAGAATAAAAAAGATAAAAAAAAAGTTTGCTAAATCCTGTATGTGAGAAATAATTATATTTTTTAAATAGTAATTTTTTTAAAAAACAAAAACCGATTTAACCGGTTGACTGACTCACCGGTTCCATACTGGTTTTTGACTGGTTCAGTCGATTTCGTATTGATTTTTGACTCCACCAATTTTAAATATTGATTGGATCAATGATCGATTCCCAGTCAAATCAATTAATTCAATCTAATTTTTAAATTTATAAAATAAATTGAATGACACGCAACACTTTTAAGTGAAGCGTTTTGAAAAAAAAAGAAAGAAGATATTTGATCTCAAGTTCGGCCCAAATAAAATCTCTAAAGTATTAATTTATTTGAGCTAATTCTAAAAATTGAGAAAAACAAAAAATAAAAATGTTTTATAAATACCATACATTTTTAACACCAAAGACTACTTAAAACCTATTGAATTATATATCTTTAGACTTAAAACTGACTTAAACTAATATATAACAAAATTTAAAAATATATACATTTTCGGCTTGTCCAGGCCTCGCTTGTTTTGTAAAGGAAAGGCATAATTTTAATTCAGAAAATTTTCAATGTGAGATTCAACACCAGTTCTGCCTCTATGAGAAAGAAATTCTCCCATCATAGGGGAAAATTGCCATCGTCTGTAAATTTGTATAAAGTGAGACAAGTCTAGAAAAAAAAAAAATTGCTTTTCGAAATTGACATAAGCACACAAGCCAATTCAGTATGGATCATATCTAATTTCTATTGCTGGTAGAGTTATCAAAAGGGTCGATGGCCGCCCTTTTTTAACGAGTCAGTATTATATTAGCCTTGTTAGGTGCGCATTGGCAGGCTAACAAGCTACTTTATACTTTTTTTTAAAATTTTTTTTTAAAATAAAAAAATAATAAAAAATAGTCTATTTATTTTAAAAAAATATATTTAAAATTTTAAAACTTAAAAAAAAACTAAAAATAAAAAAATTTTTTTAACGTTATCTTTTTTTATTAATTATAATTAAGTGATTATATGAATTTAATATAAAATTATCTTCAAATAATATCTATTACTCTCTTTGTATTATTTAACTTTTTATATATATATATATATATATATATAAATTTAACATATATTTAGCTCGCAAGTTAGACTGATTAAATTAATTAAGTTTGATTTTAAATGAATTAACATTTAACGAGTTAAGTTCGTCTCGCCCCTTTAAACAGGCTAAATATGCCTAGCATGTTGAATTAGGCCCGTTTTGCCTACTGAAATGCTGCCTACAATATGAATGAATCATAAAGAATCCCCACATGAAAAGTGCACAAGACTAGTAGTTTAGTGTTTAGACTTGAGGTACCTTTAATCCTGGGGACTGGATGATAATTTTGGGGTGGCTCTTCCTCTGAGACTGAGGAATCATCTTCAGTTGTCTTGGGCTGTAAAAGATACATGAAAGTTGCTTTACTCGTCGAGGCATCTGAGTAGTCTTCATGGTCAGTGAATTGGCTGTGGTACCAGAAATTGCATCTAATGCCAGAAGATGTGGTGAGAGAGAAGGCAAAACAATCACACTGCATCCAGCAGACCTCCCTACAATCACTAGCGCTTGAATTCTGCGTAAACAAACCAGTGTGTGCAGGAGCTTCAGTAAAGTGATCCATTGTTCTCATAAAATAAACATCACGAGTCCTGCATTCTGGCAATTTCCACCTCTCGCACCCATTCTCCGTCTTATAGCCATAACAAGAATCTGCATCTACAAATTTGCTTCCCTCTTCATCCCGCATAGACCCTTCGTCATTTAAGAGCCAATAAGGCATGAACATTCTCCTGTCTGAAACCCTAAAAGCCTCAATGGAGTAAGAGAAATAATCTTCATCGGCTGTTGAAACATGAACGAATCTGTACCTGTAATTGGGCTGCGGGGGTTTCAAGAATCTAAATTCCCGACTCGTACTGTTGAATACTCCACTTGCCCAGCGAATGGCCCCTCGGAATTTAATCACCAACCGGCGACCTTCGGGGTCCCATTCCAGAGTGAAAGCCCCGTTCGACGGAATCTCAGAGGTTAACCAAGACGTGAGCGCCCATTTCTGCTTCGTCCTTCGATTGATTCCGAGTTTCATTCCTGGGAGCAAAATGTCCGTCGGATTATCGAAGCTCTGCCACAAAACCCTCTTCTCAGTCTCAGATCCATCGGCATTGAGCTCTTTCAATACCAAATTACCATCGTCCTGCAATATTGCTTTAGCTGATACGTTAACCCTAGGGGATTTGTAGAGCACGATCTCTTTCATACCTTCAGAGTAAGAAATCTTCAAATTCCCACTATCGTCTAGCGTAAGAACCCCTGTTTCGTCTGGGATTGGTTCGTTCCGATTAGCGACCCATAGCTGCATACGCCTAGGGTCGTTGGTGTACCACAGTCCTAGACAATAACCGGCGGCTTCACCAGTTAGAGGAAAGAATCCTAAGGTGAAGGTGTCGTTGGCAGACACAAGGGGGCTCGCTAATCTGACCTCACCACCTGGTTTCAGTGTATCTTCGGCAGCGAGGAAGCACAAGAAGCTGCAAAATGCGAAGAAGAAGAAGGAGGTAGCGTCAATGATATTCCTAGAGGTTCTCATGTGGATAGCCATTGAAGACAAATTTAGATTTATGTCATGAATTATGATCATGCATATGCATTAATTGTTTGTTAGTAAGAAATTTGTGTGTATGAATATAAAACACTCTGCAATGCATTCAAGCTTTTGAGCTAGCTATCCAAAATGGACTATGCTTTATGGGAGCCTTTTGATTTTCGGCAAGTTCTGTTCCCACTTACCTCCATGCATGAGGGAGCCGGGAGGAATCAAGCAAAGTTGCGAATTTAATATACGATCCTGTGTTCCAGCCTTCCCGGGCTACTACTTTATCATCGGAGACGGAGGACTTATGAATATTTTACACTCTTCACCTAACCACGACTTTTCATGCGAACACTTGGAACCAACTAACATTACCAGACAAACGAACCGTTAACAGTGTTACTGTTACATGACCTGCAACGGATCTGGAGCGAAGAGCAGCCAACTCTTCCCTTGTGGTAACAGTTTTAACTGTTGCCACAAGTTTCAGCAACGGTTTAAAACCGTTGCTATAAATTTTGTAAAAAAATATCACAATTAACACTTATAGCAACGGTTTTAAACCGTTGCTGAAACTTGTGGCAACAGTTAAAACTGTTGCCACAAGGGAATCCACCTGCAACTCCTATCATCTATGAAAATTATTGGTAATTATTTGTTTTTTCTTTATTTGCTAATTACTATTATTTGTAAACTCATTGTTTAAATCACGTTAAATTACAAGAGTTATATTTTCTATTCACAGCAGCATTTTAAAAATTGTACTCATTATTAAATCGATAGAGGTGTTGATAATAATTAAGTATATTTATTTTTAATTTTATATATTAAAAATATATAATATAATAAATTAATAGAGATTTTTATATTTAATCTTAATTAGTAAACTTACACACACAGTACATACATACATATATATATATATATATATATATATATATCTATGTGTGTGTGTAATTACTTTTCTATTTTCTTTTTGTTCTCTTATTTGTTTTTGTAGTAAAAATAATATTATTATAAAAAAATATAACATAATAGGAAAGAATAAAAAAGATAAAAAAAAAATAACTTGCCAAATTTTACATAGTATAAAAATAATTGTATTGTTTAGATAATATTTTTTTATAAAAACCATTTCAATTAGTTTATCTATTTTTTATTGATTTTTTAACTAATTAATTTTTTGGAGTGAATTGGATTGGACCAATGGCCGATTTCTGGTCAAATCGACTGGTTCAGTCTGATTTTATAACCTATATTTACAAAGTTTAACCTAAAATTTTATTTAGAAAGAACAAATGTCAAATGGATGGACTAATTAACATTATATTATATAAATTATTTGTACTTGATGGAAAAATTTTGGCATGTCAACTGAAGAAGAAGAAATAAAACAATGTTGGTGTAATTTTACGTATTTGTTAAAAGTTATTTAATACAAATTAAATAAATTATATATATATATATATATATGTATATATCTATATATAGAAACTTGTCTAAATTTGCATTTGATATCCTTTTATTTAGAAATTTTTAATCATATCTTTGACAATTGATCCATATTGTTAAAAATGTTTGATGACAATATCCTAATTCATCTAATATCTATTAAACAATTATTTTTTGTTATTCATATCTTATATGATATTGGATATTAGATATTTGTTTAACAAATATCACTGAATATTTAAAATACCTAAATCCATTATCATTTATTACTGAAACTTTAAAAACGTTCTCAAGATTTTTTTACTTTTTTTTTTTGTCAAATGAATATCAAATCCATTAAATTGGCACCAACTCAGGGACACATGAAATAAATTAAGTTCTAAAAATAGTCAAATACATTCTAGGCTTGAACTTATTTGAAGACGGTACATGATTTAAGATAACATATCTTAAAAATTAGTATAAGACACATACAACATAATTATGAGACTAAATAGAGACTACACATTCTTAACCCTAAAACTAGCGTACTAAAAAGAAACAACATACTCCTAACTCTAGTTTAGAGCTGGTCTTCTAACAACTCAAATAAAATATAAGTTGATACATACCCAACAAGCTAGCCCGGACTAGTAAGGCCCAAAAACCATCCAAAAATAGATAGGAAAAAAAAAACTCTTCAAGCACATGAATGTGGGACCATGTTGCTTCTTGGTTCACCCACGACACCAAGCAAAATTTCCACACTTCCTTCTTAGTCTGCCGTCAATGGTGGACTGGGCTGAAACTAATAGAGTCTGCTTCCTCTCACATCTTCCTCTACCACCTCACCCACCGGTAGTTCTTGCCTCCGTAAGATTCGTAGGGAGGGAGGTCAGATCGTGAGCAAAAGAAATAACCTCCATTGGTAGTGACGTCTTCGATCCAACAGGCGGGGGATGTGCTTGAAAGAAAGAGGGAGGGAAGAGGGGTTTCAGATGTGAATCTTCTTCCTCTCTTACATACACGACAGTAGGCATCGTGGAGAAGGTTTGGGAGGGATCTGAAAAAACTTCTATAAAAAGAGAGGAAAACATCTATAAAAAAAAATTCTCTCACAGAGGAAAAAGAAGAAACGTGGCGTCAAAGGGAAACCTTAGCACAGGAAGCAGTCTGGGAAAGTATCACGTCCCAAAATCTGAGCACGTGACCAGCACGGAAAGTGAATTTCATTTCACCTCCGTAAGCCTATCTTTCTCTTAAGCATCATACCATTTTTTTTCATGCAACCAAACTGAGTTCTCTATACACACTACAGTCATTCACATTACAACACTGAATGAACCTACCCGATTACAGAGATTTCTAGATTTATACAATTTAGAATAAGACTTAACTATTATACCTTTATCCTGAACAAATGAAAAGGTAATCATGGGCTAAGGATCCATAATTCCTTGTACCGATATTTACCTTCAGCTGTCGACTCTGAAAAAAAATGTTAATAAGAGAGGTATGAGCAAACCACGTGCCCAGTGAGCAGACAACACAACACTATGACCAAAAAAAAATATCATGCATCATAATGATAACATGCAGCAATCATACGTAATCGATCATAATATAATATAATATAATTCATAATACTTCACAACAATATCCAAGTAAATCAAATACATTTCAACATAATCTAAATAATTCATAACAGCAAACAGTGAAATCAATTTCACACATTTCCCGTACCAACCGAGTCGTCCAGGATACCTCTGGATCGTTGCTCGCGGCCCCCGCCGCATCCACCCTTATCGCTCCATGTATATTCTTCACCCTTATAGCTTCACATAGATTTCTCCATGGAGTGCACCACCATGCCTTTCCTTTCTAGTCAAACACAATCACAATCACATCTAAGAGCATCCTCAATCATAATCATGAGCCACATACACAACTCAGTCATTTACAATTCAAGTCACAACATAATCAATATTGTTCCAGCAACATAGCATGTATACAACATAAATCATAATATAGATCAATTATTTAACAATAATATACTTCAACTATCCGCATATGGATGAACTCATTAATCAAAGTATAACACATTTCAACTCAGTTTACATGTCATTCACAATCCATCATATGACCTCCATTTATGAAAAAATAAGAATCACCAGGCAAGTTTCACAATTGTTTATGTCTCATCGTCCCCTTCAAGCACAATATAATTTAAACATATAAATATATATATATATATATATATATATATTTATGTCATCATCATCTTCAAACTTGGATATACAACATATTTTCACTATGACGCATAAAGTACGTAACAAAGATATTTAATCATAGCAAATATTAACCCACTCACCTGGATTTCACGCTCTCGGCACTCCCACCTTGCACCTTGACCATTCCTATTGTAACCAGATAAAAAAAAATATCAGGGTTACGAAATAGAGAAATTCTTACCACTACTCCCGACCTTCATCCACTTCTCAAATTATAACTCCTAACTGGTAATGAATATCCAAATAAAACTTATACCATTAGAAACTAGACTTAAAGAGCTTTCCAACGAAATAAAGTTTGCCCAAAACGGAGTTCGGATGAAGAAGTTATGGCCGATTGAAAATAAGTTAAGGTTTCCCGGTACACCTGGCGCCTGGGCGCCAATCCTTTCTTTTCCACACCTAACCTTGGCGCCTAGGCGCCACGATCGCGACCCTTCGCGATTTCTCTCGGATTTGGCCCGAATCTGGCTAAATCTTCACCGTTTTCCATGATTTCTTCCATGGGATCTCACCCTTAATGTCTAAGGAGCATTTAGACACCAAAAGCACCAATTTTAATCGAGAAACGAAGCCGGAATCTCAATTTTACCTTAAACACTCTTAAAACTAGAAAATAGGGAAAATCTTAAGAAATAGAAATTTCTACCTCGATTCCTTGCTTTCCCTACGTTGCTTGGCTCCTAGAGGCTCGCCCCGTAGCCCGAGATCCGCCCTTCAAAGTCCGGTTGTGGAGTTGGAGTGTAGAGAGAGAAAGTCGAGAGAAGAAAGAGAGAAAGAGAGGAGAGAAGGTGAAGAGAGAGAGAGAAAAGGAAAAAATGAGGAAAAAGAGGTGAGGTCACCTATATACTCGCCCGGGATGAAATTATCACTTGCTCTCCAATTGACCCTCAGTCAAGACTAGCAAAAGCAAATTCATAAAATCTCACCTCAAGTGTTTCTAAATCCTAGGTGCCCCACAGATTTTTTTATTTCACTTTAGTCCCTCTCAATGTCTCAAACTCCACTTTAACCTCGAATCCATCATCCTTTCGGTACCGGACTCATAACGCATTCCTATAAGCTCATTCTTCTTCTCGGGTTCCTATTTGGTCATTTCTCAAAAGTCCTCTATACTTTCTTTTCTTTTCACATTAGTCCTTGAGAATTTGTAAAAATTTCTCAAAATAAAATTTTAAAATTTCTATTCCCAAATTTCCTTCACTAATTCAAAAAGAACATTTTTCATGTAATTAAATTTTTCAATAAACTTCAAATAAATTTTAAATATTCATATAAATTCTTGGGATATTACATAAAGGATTGTTACAAAAAATATAAATTGGATATTTTTACTAAAAATTTAATAACAAACACTTTAACATAAAGCGGGCCTGATAGGAAGTCAGAGGAGACTTTAGTCTTGTGCAAAACAAAGTGGCTTTTGACTTTTAACCAATTTCAAAATCAAAATATATCAGTTATTTTATTGATCCATATGTAGCCTGTCCGTAAAAATAATTTCACGAGCTTCATGAGTAATTAGTAATCATGGATCATCATTACGTATGGCCCATCCATCTAATTGTGTATACATTAAATAAGTAGCACCTGACACATGGCTCCTTTGCCAATTATGTTTTATAATTTCACCTGCCACATGGCTTTACTTGGCTAATTTTTAATTAGAAAAAATAAACCACAAAAGAATTATTTGTTAATTTAGTGTTAAGTGCCTTGAATTTTTGTGATAAATTAAATTTATGACCCGATTTAAAATTTGAGAGTGTTACTTAGAAAAAATTAGAAGCTTGTGGTGCGAGTAAGGTGAGGGTGAAGCTTACGCGGCATGGACCTAACCCAATTTTGTATGTTTTTCTAGGTACTTATATAACAACAACAACAACAACATAGCCTTATCCCACTAAGTGGGGTCGGCTACATGGATCGCATGACGCCATTGAGCTCTATCAATGACCATCTCTTTAGATATCTCATTTACTAAAAGATCCCGTTCAATAATTTCTCTAAGTGTCCTTTTTGGTCTTCCTCGACCTTTTTTCATAGAGCTCCAAACCATCTGCTCAACTCTCCTAACTGGCGTTTTCAACGGTCTCCTTTGCACATGCCCAAACCATCTTATATATTTTGTAAAATTCTCTACGATCTGGAATATTTTTAATAATTTTACTTAAAAAATAAGAAATTTCTTTCTTTATGGGTGGACATAAATCACAATTGAATCATGTAAATTTATGTGTATTATGCAATTTTCATTCTATTTTTATCTTCTTTTCTCTCTGCTATTTCCTTGACATTTAGAATGTTGAAACTTCAAGTTGAAAGCGTACTTTCGTGGGACTTGTGGTCTATTTTTAATTACATTGAATTTTATACCCACGACTTGAACAAAGAATGTTCTATTTGATAAAATTTCTTAGGGGCATTTCAAGAAATATATAATCACGTATTATTTTTATTAAAGACTGTTTTTTGCATAAAGATAAAGCTAGATTGAAATAGGCTAGACTAGATGCTGACAAAAAAAAATAATTTCATAGTAAAATATTTAAATTTTAATTGTAGAGTTTTTCTCAAAGTTCTAAAAACAGGATTGGTTATTGAATCAATGGAGTTATTATTTCAACGGTCAATAATACTTGGACCGTGGTTGAATTGTTGTAATTTAAAATATTAAAAAAATAATATACATAATAAAAAAATTATAAATATAAAGTTACAAATTCAATTAAAAAAAGATTTAATATCAAATTACACAAAACATTCACAATTAAAAATTTATAGCAAAAATTAATCATATGATAAAGAAATACCATATATTGACATCTCTATTAAAATTGATTGTTTTGTAATATTAATTTTTATAAGCAAAATTAAAAAACAAAGACAAAAAAAAAATTCAAGTGGACTAATTCATTTAGCATCAATTTTTAATCTGGTTCAACCAATTTTTGGTCAGTTCGATCACTCAATGATTTTAAGAGTTATTCCAGATCGGTTTCCTAGTCGACTCACGATCTAATGGGTCCATCGACCTGTCTAGTCTAGTTCTAATAACAATAGTTTTTCCTGAAAAACAACAAAAATTACTTTTCCATATACTATGCACAATATTTTTTTTAAATTACCATTTACTACAGTCTTTATAGATTTTACATAAAATCTTGAAACTCTATCTCCCCTGAATCACGGAAATGGACATTTCATTTAGGGATGAACACTTGGAATCCCCAATTTTGTTTGTATTGGCATCTCCAATAACTGTTCCTACATAAAACCCAGGGCTTTTGGGTTGTGGCAGAGGCACACTCTCACTGGTTAGCATGGAAATAACGTCTTGCATGGTAGGCCTATCTGCTGCTCTATCCTCTACACATACAAGCCCTAACTGGATGCATCTTAACAACTGGTCCGTAGGGCAAGAATCAATCAATGTTGCATCCATAACTTGCTTTGCTTCACCTCTTTTCCACAACTCCCACGTCTGTTTCCATTGAAGAAAATGTGAAAACATGGTCAATATATCTGTAAATACATATTTCTTTTTTAACAACCTATGTTCATGACTGTATCAAGTTGATGCGGGGAAGGAGTTCGGATTTACTGCTTGGCCAAACAGGGCCATCTAATCAGTTCTAACATGGGCCTCACATACTCGGACTGGATAGCATGTTTGGCCAAACAAGAGATTCGTAGGTATGGGGAAGTGCTTCCTTAAAATTGCTCAGGGAAGAGATTTAACTCAACCCAAGTTTGAGAATACTCCTATTCGTAATACCAAAATGAAAAGAAAGTTTTGAAATTTGTAAGTCAGTGCAAAAACTTACGTAGCCCACTAGGTTAACGGGATAGCCTTCATTACAAAAGCTGTTGTTCCTTTTGCCACTCACTATTTCTAGTAGTAAAACTCCAAAACTAAAGACATCTGATTTAACAGAGAAAATGCCCTCCATAGCATATTCCGGAGACATGTAACCACTGCAAATAGCCAAAATGAAATAAAGAAAGTTCTGAAACTAGAATAGCCAAAAAGGAAGTAAGAACGCCATATATGGCATCAGTTACTTACTATGTCCCAACTATTCTCAACGTGTTTGCTTCTATGTTATTCTGGCTAAAGATCCTTGCCATGCCAAAATCTGAAATTTTCGGATTCATGTTTTCATCGAGTAGAATGTTATTGGCCTTTAAGTCTCTATGAATCACTTTTACTCTGGAGTACATGTGAAGGTAAAGCAATCCTTGAGCTATTCCTTCAATGATTTTAAAACGTGTTGTCCAGTTCAGAAGTAGTCTCCCTGCTGGGTCTGAGGGTCAATATGAAAGGTATATCAGTAAATATAACAAGCAGTTCAAAAGTAGTCTTCTAATGTTGAACAATGTGAAGGGTTACTGTGTTAACTCTTACTAACCAAACAGAAAATAGTCCAGGCTTTTGTTAGGCATATACTCATAGATCAGTATCTTCTCTTCCCCATCAATACAGCAACCTAAAAGCCTCACCAGATTTGTGTGCTGCAGCTCAGCAATTAGTAGAAGCTCGTTTTTGAACTCCGTTAGTCCCTGCCTTGAACTGCGAGATAGTCTTTTTACAGCTATCTCCATACCCTCAGGGAATATGCCCTGAAGATATAAACAAAGAATTAGAAACATTCAACATCTATATAGTCAGACACCAGGTATGGTATAAATTTCCAGGCAATTCACCTTATAAACTTGTCCAAAACCACCCTCTCCTAGTTTATTTTCCAGGGAAAAGTTATCAGTGGCTGCCATGATCATCGAGAATGTGTATACTTTTAAGCCTTGACCCTGCCCTTCACTTTCAACCTCTTTTGAGGAAGCAAATCTGTCAGAAGTCATTAACTTCAGTAATTGCTTCTCGTTGTTTGATTCATCATCCTCTGCATGAGCTAATATAGTCAGTCAGGCTTACTGTATGATTAGCAAAAGCAGTATTGAGAGAGGAATTACAGCTTAAATATTCTACCTTCTTCTACTTTCTTTGATCTCCTTCTTATACAGCAAATAATGCCCATAAGAAGTGCAGTCACTGCAACTGCAATGGCTATGCCAATTCCAATCCACTTCTCTGACCCTGCAGTGACCACCGCGTTCAGATCTTTCAAAAAATTTCTGGTTCATGATTTGCTAATATAATACTCATCTTAACATGGTATTACAGCCTCTTCCACTAAATAAAATATTCAATAACTGTCCCATTCTCATAAATGAATTAAATTTCAAATGCCAGATTTTTTAAATGGGGCATCTTGCTGATAAAATATGGTTCCTTGACACACAACTTTGGAAGGCATCTTCTTGAGCATAACTCCACGGGCTGGTTAGCACTCAACGATATCAATATGAGCATATTCATGGATCCATACTTGCATAAATATAATCAGAAGAGAAGAATTAAGTATAGGAAATCCTCGAAAAAGTGCAGTAATTAAACCTGTAAGAAACTTGTGGGGAAAAAAGAAAAATGTCACTAAACTGGGAAGACTTTAAGATCTTAAGTTTTGAATCAACATCTTGTTAAGATCCTAGAAGATTTACCAACAATTTAGATGTTAATAGGAGAATACTACCTTTTCTCTTGGAGCCCAAATCATCAATCTGGGGAGGCTCTGCCTGGGATTTATCTCCTTTTGGCACAGCCTTGTCATATTGAATATAAACAGAAGAGTCTGAATTAACATCAATGTCAAATTTCTGGCCTTTGTACCAAAACTGACATGCAGTTTCAAAGGAAGTGTTTGTAGTGAAGCCAATACAATCACAGTCCTTCCAGCAATATTCCCTACAATCAGCCATGGTTGAGTTATGTTCATCTAAACCCCTCCTTGGCTCTCCAACAAAAGAACCATCAGTTTCTGTAAAAGTCTCATCCTTAACTCTACATTCAGGCAACGACCATTTCAGACATCCCTCCTTGTCTGTGGTAAAGCCATAGCAATCGGTGACATCTGCTAACGTATCCTCGTTGACGTTGAAAATCGTTCCATCGATACCCAGAACCCACTCCAGGAACTCCTTAGTGGCATAAGGTCGAACACCCTGCGTGCCATAGTAGACATAATCTTCGTCTCCTCTGGAAACATGAGTGAAATTGTAACTGTTGTTGAATTGAAACCCACCATCTTTCAAGGGTCCACTCGACCAACGAGGCATCCCTCGCCATTTGATGACCAAGGCATGCTCTTGTGGTTCCCATTCCAGAGTGAATGACCCGTTGGCAGGTATACCAGATGTGAGCCAAGATGTCAGTACCCATTTCTGATTTGTTCTTATATCTACAAAGCATACACCAACATGATCTGTAGTTATAATCTATATATAAAACACACACACTCTCTCTCACACACACAGATATATACATATTGATCAGCCTACCTTTGAAGCCCAGCTTCATTCCTGGTAGCAGAGTATCCGTTGGGTGATTGAAGCTTTGCCACAGGACCCTCTCTTCAGACCAATCTGGATTCAGTTCTTTCAGAACCAAGTTACCATCGTCCTGCAAGACAGCCTTGAATTTCACGTCGGAGGATGTTTGATTCTGGGATGGGTGACGATATAGCACGACTGGGTTTCCAGCAGAGTGTGTGATTTTCAGATTCCCAGAAGGATCAAGCACAAGAGCCCCAGAATTGTCTGGGATTGGAATGTTTCGGTTAGCTACCCATAGCATAGTAGTATCTGGGTCCTTGGTATAGCATATTCCTAGGTAGTGTTGCCCCGGGGCCTGACCGTTTAGAACATAGAAACCTAAGACGAAGTGGCCTCCTCGTGAAACCAGCCCCTTTGGACTCCTCAGCTCAGTACCTTGTTCAAGTGAGCTTTCGTCCCTGCGTGCATGGCACTCCCACAGCAAGATAAAAATAACAGAGAAAAAGAAACAAAATATGATGATCATAAAACTTCCCATGTTGGAAGCCATTGATGCTACTCGGTGTAATGGCTTTTACAGGTTCTTTACAACTGTAGCAACACTCACTGATATAATTGTATTAACCTTTTGTGCCTATTACAAAATACTGGTAAGTGTACCTTTTTTTTTTTTTCGGGACAAAAGATAAGTATACCTAAAGTTTCAATTCTTTAGTCCTTTTGGGGTTGCATGGAGGTAGCCAAAATGGACCAATGTTAAGAGGACATGTTTTCTTCAATTTCTGACGACTTTACTGCTAAGAAATTAATATTTATTATATATAAATATGGTAAAGCGGCCTGCACGTGGGAACTGGGAAGTGAGTCGATATAATTCCTTTATACAATAATATGAAAAATTAATCTCTTCTAAGAGAAAATAGTAGAATTTTTTAAAAATTAATATTGGTAAAAATAATTAAATCATTATCGTTTCTATGATTCAAATACTCATTATCCATGCTACCCATGCTACAACTTGGTAGATATTGATGCTTCTGTGTACATGAAATTCCATGTGTAAAAACAATTATGCTTGAACAAGAGCAAGATTGCAATTCTGTATTTTATGCGAATATTTAGGATGAATATTTTTTTTTTGGGTATAGACATAGGTAATATTTTTTAAAAAAATAGTATCTATGTGGTAGGATGTATAAGGGTGTTCAAAGGTTTAGTTCAGTTCAGTTTTGAGCTAAAACCAAACCGAATTGAATCAATTAATTTTGAAAAAATATATGCCTATTCGGTTTTATTTCTTGGACATTTTAGTTCGGTCTTTGTATGGTGGTTTGTTTCAGTTTTGAAAGGAAAAAAAATTATAAAGTTCTTGAATAATATTTAAAGTCTTTCATTATCATATTTGGAAGAATTTTTATTATTTTATGAACATAATAAACACGTATTTTTAACTTTTTCATAACTTTATATTTTTTCCCTTATATCACCTATTAATAATTCAAATCATAACTTAATGCATTATTGTTAGTATATAAATTTGTAACAATATATTTCAATTGACATCCAATTGTAATAAATAAATAAAATTGGTGCATTAGTGTATAATATTTTTTTAATATAATATGGATAATATATATATATATATATATATATATATATATATATATATATAAGATTCAGTTTGGTTCCTTCAAAGCAAACAAACAACCGAACTGAGCTGTTTGGTTGTCATGTTTTAAAAATTAATTTTGGAGACTTTTTTTTTTAATTTTAATTGATTTGATCTGTTTGATTTGATTTTAGACACCCTTAATAGGACCATCCAAATAGGATGTTTAACCCTCCAATTATTCATGTTCAAGTTTTTCATCCAATTGATTATTTCTTTTAATAAAAAATACACACAATAACAAAGTTAAAGAGATTGGTTTGAGTTGTAATTTGATCACGATCAATTTTTTTCCTCTGAATTGTGTATATAACAAAATAATATTATTAAATATAAATATAAAATTTTTATTTATTTTTCAATTAAACGCTGTAGGCAGGGAAAGGAGCTAAATTAAGTTTAAATATATAAACTCACTCAATAATTAAGTTAAAGAGATCGATTTGTGTATTTTGTTGTCAGGATCAATTTTGTTGTTGACTGTTACAATCTTATATAATAACACTATTCATGTTTCCTACATACTCAAAAATTTAGCCCCATAAATGATATTCAAAAGACGAAGCTCTATATAAATTACTATCAGATTTACTGATATTTGCTTGGATCTTCAAATCTGATTTTGCTTTCTAGACTTTTACGTGCAACTTATTAAAAAGTAGAGTATCAAAAGTTTAATACATTGCTAACATTTTAAGCAATCTTCGTTTTGATATTTCACATGCGACAGTTTCGAATATTTCCTGTGTTTTCAAATCAGACCAGATTCTGTATACACTTTTAAATATCTACCTAATCCTATCTACATTTGATTTATTTCCTTCCATGGTAACAATATACATTTCGAATCTTATCTTAGTTGCAATACAAATGAACTTTAGATTTTACTTCCATATTACCAAAATCACGAATTTAATTACCATCGAAGCACCCCAACCATGGCTGCTTCTGTATGTATTTATGTGTACAAAAACCATCAAAACACGAAGTTTTAAACTTTAACTTTCTTCTTCTGTGTGTCTGTGCATCACTCTTTACACAATCATCTTCTCCTTGTTTGATATGATTGTAGATTTGCCTGCAATTCTTGGGGCCGTCGTCCCCATGTACGTGGCCATCGGGCTAGCCTTTCTCTCAGTTCGGTGGTGGAAGCTCTTCACACCAGAACAGTGCTCTGGAATCAACAAGTTCGTGGGTGAATTTGCAGTTCCTTTTCTGGTTTTGGACCTTCTCACTGCTAACAACCCCTACACCATGAACTTCCACGTCATCGCTGCTGATGTTCTTCAGAAGCTGGTCATCTTTCCTCCTCTTCTTCTCTGGAAATCCCTGAGCAAAAATGGAAGCTTTGAGTGGGTGATCACCATCTTCGGCCTCGCAACTCTGTCAAACACTCTTATCGTTGGACTCCCTCTGGTTCAGCCCATGTATGGGGATGAGTCAACTGCTATTCTGATTCAGATTGTGGTGGTTCAGTCTTTCGTCTGGTTCAATGTGGTGCTGGCCATGTATGAATACAGAGCAGCTAGGATCCTCATTGCGGATCAATTCCCCAGCAACGCTGCTTCTATTGTGTCTGTGAGAGTTGACCCAGATGTTGCTTCCCTCAGTGACAGAGAACAGCTAGAGACTGATGGTGAGATTGGTCCAGATGGGAAGCTGCACGTGGTGGTGAGATCTCTCTCTTCATCGTCAAGGGTTTCCATTGACAGTATGTATTCAGCACAGTCTTCAAATGAACCCCGTTTGAGGTCTACAGATTCATTTCCCAGACAGTCTTCAAAAAGGAACTACTTCAAACAAGGATCTAATAGCAGCAGAGTTGCAGATGCATCCTTTCATTCCTTTGATATTGAGGCCATAGCTGAAAAGTCTGAGCCTTCTCTTCAAAAGGAACCATCTTCAAAGAGGTAAGTGAAGAATATTTCAGTTACAAGCACAGCAAGAAAATCATGAATTAGAGACTAATTCATGAAAATTTTGTCTCTGATTGATTAGAAACAGAAAAATTCCGTCTCTGATCTTTCTGTTGCAAATAATTTGAGACAAAAATAAATTTTGTCTCAGAATTAAGGACATTTTTTCCGTTTAAAAAATACAATTTCTTCTCAAGCAATCTTGGTACTTCAGAGATGGAAAATATTCCATATCAAATCAGGGACAAACGACGGCTGTTGACTGAGACGATGGATGAAGATTGATGACGACTAGAGTAAGAGATTGAGGTTGACCTAGGGCGGGTGGTTGAATCAATTTGGAAATTAGGGGAGAGGGACTGATAACATATAACAGAATGACATCGTTTTGGGAAAAAACAAATTAGGGACATAAATTGCCATGAATTTTGAAACAACTCAAATCTATATCAAATTGTATTCAAATCAGAGATAGATTAAGCACATAAAATTTTGTCTCCACATAAAATCGGAAAAAAAAATTCAAAAAAAATGAATTATATATTAGAGACGAAAATAGAAATGAAATTTTTAGGGACGAAAATTTTCGTCTTTGATTATTAAATTTTAAAAAAATAAATTAAAAATTAGGGACGAAAATTTAAAAAGACTAGTCAAAGATGGAAAATTTCTGTCACATAATCCATCTTTGATTATTTAAATTTTACCTCCATTTCAGATCCAAATCAGGTACAAATTTGCAATAGATTAGAGACGAAATATGAGACAGAAAAATTCTGTCTCTAATTTATGTTTTTGTTGTTGTGAAGTATCTCTTTCCCGACCGTATAATACCAATCTGAACTCTTTTCCCTTTAAGTTCTGCTAAGAACTTGGATGAAGGAAACAAGGAGAATCCCCCAGCAAGTGTTGTGGCAAGGCTCATCATAACTAGAGTATGGAGGAAGCTAATAAGAAACCCTAACACCTATGCAAGTGTTGTAGGCCTTATATGGTCCCTCATAGCATTCAGGTACTTCCATAATTTTTAACATCACAATTACATGATTTTCCCCTCTCTGATTTCAAATTCTTTATAGGTACAACTTCAAAATGCCAATGATTATTAAAGGATCCATAAAGATCATATCCAATACAGGAGTAGGACTTTCAATGTTCAGTTTAGGTATTAATCTCTCTAACACCAACTTTATGTTGTAAAACTTGTGTTATAAAATTTATGTAATTCAAAAAAGAGTAAACTTTAGTCCCACATTGACTAAAACATGAAGATGATGAGGCCTTATATATGTAAATGTTATAATTAGCTTATAAAGAATTAAGAGAAGATGTGGGTTAACATGCTCACATTACTAGGTCAATTCAGTGCAAATCAGTGATTCTATTTACATTTTTATCTCATATTTTTCCCTAGGGTTTTTAACCTAATTTTCAAAAAGAGAAAGTTTACATGGTTACTCTCATCTTCTCTCTATATTGTTCTAATTTCTGAATTTTTCAAAAAAGGCTGTTTAATCTTGGAAGAAAGTTTTAATGCCAATGACTCAAGCTGCGTTAGTTATCAAAATTTGACAACACTTTATCACTTCTAGTCAATGAATTGATTATTGCTTTATGAGTGATTAGGTTTGTTCACTGCCCTCCAACCCAATATCATATCTTGTGAGATATCCATGATGGTGAAATGCACAGCTGCAAGGTTAGTAGTAGGCCCAGTAGTGATGGCTGCAACTTCTGCTGCAGTTGGTCTTCATGGAAATGTATTCCACACTGCAGTTGTCCAGGTTAGGTTTCATCTTTTGCAATCAAAGATGAAATTGGAACACACAAATGAGTGAATGATGTTGAATGTGCAGGCTGCTCTTCCCTTATCAATTGTGTGTTTTGTATTTGCCAAGCAATACGATGTCTACCCTGAGATATTCAGCACCACGTAAGTTCTAAACTTCTACACTTGATCATTAATTATATATCTTAGATTTGGAGGTGAATACAGAAAGAAATGCAATGAAAGAGAGAATGAAGTAGCATAATGAAATGAATGACGATAGTGGTTTGTTTGTTGGTGTTATGTGGTCAGGATTGTCATCACAACAGTGTTGTTCTTGCCTGTCACCATTGTTTGCTATCTATTGTTGAGAGTGCTTCCATGGTGATATGCAGAGAAAGGGAGGAAATGGCTTTTCAGGTATGGTTTCAGAATTCTAGTGTTGCAGAGAAGAGGAAGAGAGGAACAAAATGGAATGAAGAACATTATATCGTGATATGGCAGCCCCATGAGTTGGAGAGTGAGGTTGCTGGATAGGGTTTGAAAACGATGCATCAAATTTATTACTTTCATCACTTAGTCATATGGATGTCTCTTTAATAGTTTTTATTTATCAGGATTTATTTTATTTTATTATTGTGATATGATAATGATGAAATGAAGGATATATTAAACTTATCTTTCATTATTTTTAATGAAATAATATTTGATACTCATAACTGCGTCTTTCAATTTTTATTAGTGATTATAGAACCAGATCGGATTGACTAGTTTGAGCAAAAATCGGTCATTGGTCTAGTCTAGTACACATCTAAAAAATCGTTCGATAAAAAATCAGTTAAACCAGTTAAAAATTGATAAAAACCAGTGACCAATAAACCGATTGAACCAATTTTTGTTAAAAACCAAAAAAATACACTATTTATAAAATACAATTATTTGGCCTCGGGACCCGATAGTCTCCTGCCCTATTTTTTTCAAAACCAATGGGAAACCATTGGTAACACAGTTTGTGACTTTACGAAAGATTGCTTCACCAATCCAAGGAAGATCACTTCAGTTAATGCAACTAATATAGTTTTGATCTCCAAAACAGATAAGGTCGAAACTCTTAAGCCTCTTAGACCCATTTCTCTTTGCAACACTATTTACAAAGTGCTCACCAAGATTATTGCAAATCGGCTTAAACTTGTTCTTAACTACTTTATTTCTCCTTGTAAGATCACTTCAGTTAATGCAGTTTTATTCCAGGTCGTCATGGTACAGACAATATCATCATAACTCAGGAGGTGATTCACTCTACGGAACATATGAAAGGAAAAAAGGGATACATGGCAGTAAAAGTGGATTTAGAGAAGGCGTACGATAGATTAAGATGAAAATTTCTAGAAGATACCTTAAAGGAGATCAGATTGTCTGATCAATTTATAAATATTATCTTACAGTGTGTTTCGTCTTATAGGATGAATATTTTATGCAATGGACATGCTTCTAAAAGCTTCAATATCTCTAGGGGAATACGTTAGGGAGACCCCCTCTCTCCCTATCTATTTGTTTTATGTGTTGAATGTCTCTCACACTTAATTAATTATGCCCTTATTTACAATGCTTGGAAACTTATTAAACTTAATAAATATGGTTATTCGATCACTCATCTTTTTTTTGCTGATAACTTAATTTTGTTTAAGGAAGCTTCTTGTGTAGAAATAGATATTATTCTTGACTGTCTTAACACTTTTTGTGAATTCTCTAGTGAACAAGTGAATATGGAAAAAACTAAAGTTTTTTGCTCCTGGAATATGAATTTTAATGTGGCATCAAATATTAGTATTAAATCTAGTTTCTCTTTATGTTCTAATCTAGGTAAATATCTTGGTGTTCCCCTCCACCATGAGAGAGTGTCGAGGAACACCTATTATTTTCTTGTTGAAAAGGTTAGAAGTAGACTTAGCAATTGGAAAGCTAACTATCTTTCTTTTGTAGGTAGAATCACGCTTGCTCAGTTAGTCTTAAACGATATTCTAGCTTATCATATGCTGTCAGGTTTATCCCTAACAACATATGTAATGAGCTTGATAAAATTACTAGAAATTTTATTTAAGGTTTAGGGGATGATAGGAGAAAGCCTCATCTTGTGGCTTGGGAGAATATTTGTAATTCGGAAGTGTTGGGGGCCTTAATATTCGTAAAACTTGTGATATTAATAAGGCTTTTCTCATGAAAATAGCTTGGAGCTTAATTGAAAATGTGAGGCTTCTTGGGTTAAGGTCCTTAGAGCTGTATATAAGTATGACAGTGACCTTATCCCATCTATATCTAGTAAAAATCCTAGCTCTAATCTTTGGAAAGGTGTTTATAAGGTTTGGAATGATGTTAAAGAAGGGATTAGGTGGAACCTTGGGAATGGTAAATCTATTAACTTTTGGCATGATGCTTGGCTTAAAGTCTCTCCTATCCTTACTTCTATGGCTAAATTTGTTTTGAATGAAGAAGATCATAATAGAAATATTAATTCTGTTGCTTTGGGGAATGGTTATTGGGATTGGAATTATGTTAAGTGTATGCTCCCTGATAATATATGTAAAATAATTGTTGTTGTTCCTCCCCCTAATGATGATGATATTGACAACAATATTACTTGGAAATTTGTTGTTGACAACTTTTTTTTTGTCAAATCTACTTTTAATTACATTACAGGTGCCCTTAATGGTCCTACCAGTCCCTTTGAAAGGATATTTGGAAATGGCCAACGTCTCAACTTGTAAGATCATTCCTGTGGCTTGTAGCAAAAAATAAGCTTTTGACTAATTGCGCGAGAACTAAAAGAAATTGGAGTGACAATGCAAATTGTCCTCAATGCAATAATGTTGATGAAACTGTTCTCCATGCTTTAAGAGACTGTCCTTGTGATGAGAACCCAAGACTTGAATTAAAGAAAAGAACTAAGATTTTATTATTTGGAAATGGAATAATAGTTAAAGATTAACAAGAATCAACAAGAATAGCCAGAAAAGAATAAACGGAGACTAAGTCTCCTAGAGTCCTAAGACTCCCTACAAAGCAAAGCTCCTACAGAATAATTTCTAAGAAATATTCTACCCCCATGCCAGAGCATAAGCTCTAACCCAATTTCTGATACATATTTCCCTCCTTTTCTCACACTCCCTTCTTCTATTTATAATAGACTCACCATTAACAATTTTTTTAATTATTTTCTAATTATCTCTTAACCACATAACAACTGTAACAAACACCTTGGTACCTATCATGACTCCCTTCTAAAGATCAACCTTGTCCCCAAGGCTGTCTGAAATTCTTTTTTTTTTTTATTTCAGCCCATTCCCTTCTTTTTGTCATTTGTCTTCTTCTCGACCTCAACCACTGTCATCTCCATCTCTTCACCTTTTCCATTGTGGGCTTCCTCTGATTCTTCATTTTCTTCTAATATCATCACTCTAAGATGACAATCAACACACTTATGGAGAGGATGGAACCTCTCACCACACTTGAAACACAAGCCCCTCGATTTCCTTTCCATCAATCCTGAGTAAGTCAAGTGTCGCACACCTCTACTTTTATCCAACCCATTCCATTTTTCCCCTCCATCTATCTTCAACGTCAATTGTGCAAAGGATACTCCAATTCTATTACTCGGTGAAGACGCCGTATTTGAAGACCCAGCACTTGACCCAACTATAGTGCATGACGTGGTATCCGTTCCAGAAGCAAAGCTCTGAAAACCCGAGTGACCTTAACTCGCCTAGTTAGAAATCGGGTTTTGACTCGTTTGATTTAACCTGAAAGCCATTGAGTATGTCATCCTTGTCTGAGCCCTTGATTGTCAATTCAGAGACTTAAATGTATTCAGTCTGTTTGTTCCTCTAATTTCATCTTCCTCCCATGGCCAGAGCTCTGTCTCGATGTCCCTTGCCAATTGCATAGCAAGATAGTGATTCTTGGGCCTTAATGTTCTCAGTCGGTTCTTGATCTCAGATCATAATCCTCCCATGAAATATCCAAGATATTGAGATTTAGGTAATTTTCCACACTGTGAAGAATAAAGTTCAAACTTAGAAATATATTCGTCGGTCGTACCCTTCTGTCGAAGTACTTTTAATTCTTCATAAGGATTATCTAATCTTCCTCTCCCAAACTTGGCTATTAGAGAATTCTTAAAATTCTCCCAAGAAACTTCTTCTATTGATTCTTTCCACAGATTAAACCAGTGGATAGTAGCCCCTTCTATACTTAATTTCACAAGTTGAATTCACACTTCCTCAGAAATTTTTTGGACTTCGAACTAGTTCTCTGCTTGTGTGATCCAAGCCACCGGATCATTCCCATCAAAAGCCGATAATTCAACCTTTTTTGCCAGAGTCGAAATTCATCCCATTTATTGTTCCTAACTATTGCTAAATTAGACACCAAATTTCCTTCCGAACTTTCACCATTTTCATCTGAGACATATTTGGAAGGACTCTCATCTACCCCCTTTCTCATCGCTTGTGTTATCTCTGCCACAATAATCTGTTTCATTATTTCAAAACTTTGTTCATAGCCTCTTTTGACCTTTTTCTTTACTTCTTCCAAACCACCTTCCAACTGATCAACACGAGCTTCCACTGCTAAATTAGACACCAAATTTCCTTCCGAACTTTCACCATTTTCATCTGAGACATATTTGGAAGGACTCTCATCTACCCCCTTTCTCATCGCTTGTGTTATCTCTGCCACAATAATCTGTTTCATTGTTTCAAAACTTTGTTCATAGCCTCTTTTGACCTTTTTCTTTACTTCTTCCAAACCACCTTCCAACTGATCAACACGAGCTTCCACTGCATCAATCCGATCAGACATTTTGGGTGGCATGGAGATCCGGCAGGTCAAACCATATGATGAGAACCCAAGACTTGAATTAAAGAAAAGAACTAAGATTTTATTATTTGGAAAAGGAATAATAGTAAAAGATTAACAAGAATCAGCAAGAATAGCCAGAAAAGAATAAACAGAGACTAAGTCTCCTAAAGTCCTAAGACTCCCCACAGAGCAAAGCTCTTATAGAAGAATTCCTAAGAAGTATTCTGCCCTAATGCCAGAGCACAAGCTCTAACCCAAGTTCTGATACATATCTCCCTCCTCTTCTCACACTCTCTTATCCTATTTATAATAGACTTACCATTAACAATTTTCTAATTATCTCTTAATCGCATAACAACTGTAACAAACACTTTGGTACCTATCACATTGTGTTAAAAATTTATGGAAAATGTTATTATTTCTAAATGGTAGAATTCTTTTTTTAATGAGGATATACATAGATGGTTGAATTTGAACATGAAAAACAATCTTGGTAAAAACAAAGGTCATAATTGGAACACTGTGTTTAGTTTTGATGCCTGGTTGGTTTGGAAGAATATAAACTTGGTTGTTTTCAATAATATTTATCTTGATGCTACATCTTTATATTGGCCTGTTATGAAAATGGCCACTGACTGTGAAGTAAAGAATGATTTTATGAAGAAATTCATAGGGAAAAAACATGAAGAACTCATTGGCTGGGTTTTTCCTCATAAAGATTGGACTAAATGTAATATTGATGGCTCTTACAGGTGGGGGGAGCTAGTGCTAGTTGCGAAGGAGTCTTTAGGGACAGGTCAGGAAAATGGTGTTATGGTTTCACAAAAAAAATCGGATCAATGAATGCTCTTATTGTTGAACTCTAGGGTGTTCTCATAGGGTTAGACTTAGCATGGGAAAGAGGTGTCAAAAAGCTATGGCTGGAAGTAGACTCAATGACAACCATTAATCTAATTAAAAAATGATGCCTATGTTCTCACCCTCTCCATCTTATTTTGTATAGAATTTGTAATCTTATCGAAAAGGATTAGTACATTTTCATCAGTCACACATACAGGGAAAGCAACTCCATTGCTGATTGGATGGCTAACCATGCTTATAGTTTAAATAGAGATTTTCAAGTCTTTGAAGAACCTCCTGAATGTGTGAAGCAACTTTTGATAGAAAATTAGAAGGGAATCTCTTATCCACATTGTGTTAGGAGCTCTTAGCTAGGGCTTTTTTATCTCATTTGTTTAACTAAAAAAATAAAAAATACAATTATTTCTCACACTATGTGAGATTTAGCAAGCTTTTATTTTTTATTTTTTATTCTTTTTTATCATATTATATTTTTTCTTTTAAATTATTTTTTCATAATAATATTATTTTTGCCACAAAAACAAATAAGAGAATAAAAAAAATAGAAAACAATTACACACATACATATATAATAATAATATAAGTTTATTACAATTACGTATGAACATGTTTATTAATTTATTATATTATATGTTTTTAGTATATAAAATTAAAATATATATATATATATTTAATTATTACTGATTCGACTCTAATTTGATTACGGTCAGATAAATAAATTGTGAATACTAATCTTTATCAGTTTAATGATCGATTCAATTTTTAAAATATTAATTTTTATCGATGAAGTTAATTTTTCATTTTGCATGATACGCAAATTCCAATACTAAGATGAAATCAAATTTCTACGCCGTAATTTATCATTAATTTAATTATTTTTATTATTATATTAATAATAAGATTTGTTGGTAGTAAGTAAATTGGTAAAGAAGTTTAATATATATATATATATATCAAACAAATTAAGTATAAAATTTGAAATAAAAAGAGTATTAAGCATGATTTAATCAGACCTTAAACAAAATTGATGCAAATTACTCTAGATTTAAATTCCACATCCCTCAACTAACTGAATTTGTATAATTTGAATGTACAACCTTGTTCTCACTTGGATCATGGATATCGGCCTTTTGTTTCCTTTTCGTCTCAATGTCATGTATGAATAATTTTATCTACATAATTATTACAATCACAATATCAATCTCTAGAGGAAATATATTAATTCGAACCACAAAGAGAAGATGAAATTTAAGATTAACAAATTCTACCAAAAATATAACATCAAAGGTTATCAAATCTCATTCTTGGTGATAGAGGTAAATATATATAAGATATGTAATACACAATAAGGCATATATAAAAAAAAAATTAAACTAAAATTAATAGAAACACATATAAATTAGCCCAAATGTTACATTACTGGGTTACAAGACCCAAAAAATTCTTTTATAAAAGGAATGCAATACATGTGTAAAAAAAAAAAAAAGAGATTAAAAAATGTCATGGACCTCTAGGCCCAAACTAAAAGGGTCCTTATGTCATTTAGTAAACTAGGGTTTTCCTATCGCCTCTGTTAGTAGTACGCATAAAAACCCTATAAGTCCTTCATTTCGCGGCCTCGTTATACAGCAAACTGAGCGTTCTACGCCTCAAAGCTTCAGAGTTGAGAGCTGTATCGGAGCTATGGCCGCCACCACCAACACCACCGCCGCGCCTCCGCGCCAGCTGTCCCAAAAAGAGGCTGACATCCAGATGATGTTGGCCGCAGAGGTTCACCTTGGAACCAAAAATTGTAACTTCCAAATGGAGCGATATGTCTTCAAGCGCCGCAACGACGGTCAGTTTCACCGTCACCTTCTTAGAGATCTCCTTTACTTATTCATGAATGGCCCATTTCTATGCTGAGTAGCTAGGTTCCAGAGTGATCCCTTAGAAGGCATCGTACTCTCATATTATAGAACAGTACTAATTTGTTGAAAATTTGCTTGCCTGAACATCTATTGTTCATTTTACACTTCTCAAGAGATATAATATTTGTGATGCAAAGGAAAAAAAAAGAGTGAATGGATAATTGCTCTGACGTAGCATTGTAAATTATAAGTAGCCCCATTATGATCAGTAATAGTTTCATGCGTTTCGTACTCCATATTTGGAGAGCTAAAGGATGGTTAAAGATCTGTACATTTTGAAAACAATAAGACATTTCTCTATCTTTAATTCTTAATTCATTATCTATACTCTCTTTGTAGGTAAGTTTAGGTATTTTTTCTGGTACCTTTGTGTGATCCCTGGGCTGGAAAATTGATGGGGTTGAGCAATACATTGCCTTCTTGGTTAGTAACTAGTGGGTGATAATTCTACTTGATTTGAGATCTATGGTAGTTCAAAAGGTTTACTCCCCTAGAATTTAAATTATACCGTATAGTTATAGTAGATATAGTATGTGTGGTGCTTTCTTTTGTCTATCGCTAGGTAGCCAAGTTTTCTAACCAAAGTAATGCAGTATTTTAAAGTTGTTTGACTTTAATATTTGTGGTGATCAGGTATTTATATAATCAACCTTGGCAAGACATGGGAGAAGCTTCAGCTTGCTGCCAGGGTTATCGTTGCCATTGAGAACCCTCAGGATATTATAGTTCAGTCTGCCAGGCCTTATGGGCAGAGAGCAGTTCTTAAGTTTGCTCAATACACTGGTGCCCATGCCCTTGCTGGAAGACACACTCCAGGAACATTCACTAACCAGCTCCAGACATCATATAGTGAGCCTCGCCTTCTCATTCTAACTGATCCAAGAACTGATCACCAGGTATCCTTTTAGAACTAGAGAGTAGTGTCATTGGAATTAGGTTATAAGTTTCTGACTGTCTGTGTTTGCTATAATTTTGTTTGGTTTTTGGTTTTAAAAACCTGATTGTAATTGTTCTTTTTTCATACTAGTTGTTTTTCCTGCTGTCATTTTGCTTACAGTATTCATTCACTTGCAGCCCATTAAGGAAGCCGCACTTGGAAATATACCAACTATTGCTTTCTGTGACACTGATTCTCCCATGCGGTATGTTGACATTGGTATTCCTGCCAATAATAAGGGGAAGCACAGCATAGGTTGTCTCTTCTGGCTATTAGCAAGGATGGTACTGCAGATGCGGGGTACTATTCGTCCAGGGCTTAAGTGGGATGTGATGGTAATTACATGCCGTATCTATGATTTCATCAAATGCAGTTTGTTTGTTTTATTGCTATAGTAGATGCAATTTTTTTGCTAGATCTATATTGTGAATGCCTCATCTGCTATTCAGTTAGACTTCTCCATTGACATGGAAATCCCTGTCAGAGAGTCCTAAATTTTGCTGCTTTTTTGAAGTAACTAGTATAATTTGGAGTTTTCCTTCAAGTTTTATGTTAAATTATATCAATCTTTTGCGTAGGTGGATCTATTCTTCTACAGAGAACCTGAGGAGACCAAACAACAAGAGGAGGAAGAAGTACCTGCTGCCCCAGAGTATGCTATTACGGACTTCAATGCTGCAAGCATTGCCGCTGACGGGCAGTGGCCTGCTGCTATTGATCAGACCTGGACTGATACAGTTCCGCAGCCTATTCCTGCAGCTCCTGGTGTCAACTGGGCGGCAGATGCAGCAGGTAAAATTATTGACTTAATTTTGGTTCATTGATGATACCTTTCAAAACTGGTTTGTTTAGTAGTTCTAGAATCTGGACTAAGTTTAGCTTTCTTTTTTGCGTTATACCGTCTATATCATTCTCCTCTGACGTTCTACTTCTCTTATTTCCATTAATAAATTCTGTTTATGTCTCGCAATTTAAGCGATGTCTGATTGACTATGGCAAAGTGTTTTTTTTTATTTGTATATTGTTACTGATATCCATCTTTTGCAATATGCCAATCAATTGCCTTAATTGATATGTTCCCCCTTATTTGGTTCCACAAAAGGGGAAAAAGGAATATTTTGTTAGATAGTGATAAAATGAAGAGGCAAATGTGCTGTTCTATCACAGCAGTTTGAAGTTTTGTTGGAGATTATATATATGCATATTGTTTAATGGAAGTTGCCCTTGCAGGAGAATGGGGTGAATCTGCTCCACCTCCAGCAGCAGTTCCTGTCCCTCAAATCCCTGCCCCCGGCACTGAGTCTGTGGCTGCTACTGGCTGGGATCTTTGAGCTTCACTTTTTGATACTCTTGATGTTTCATCCACTATTTACTCCCTCTCCCCTCCCGTGTAAAAATGGGATTACCTTTCTTTTTTGGTTTATGGTTAGGACTGAGACATGTTCTTGATTTACTTGTAGTTTTGATATTGTGTCTTTAGTATATCCTGTTTTTGACGTGGTAAATTCGCGAGTGTTTATCTTCAAGTCGATTTTTAAATGTTTACAATGCGTTTATGACTTGTCTTAAATATTGCATCGAGCATGCTGAATTATTATAACGCAGTCTGCATAATGTCCAAATTGTAAACTGAATTTATTCCCCGGAGTTCGAATAGTAGTTTGTATAATGTACAAAAGTGAAAACTGAATTTATATTCAATGAAACCTACAATGCATGGATTTCAAAACTTTTATATTTATTACATTCAAAATATAATTTTCTAATAAATTACGTTTGAAGTACTTGTGAGTTTAAAATTCTAATGTCAAGTATGACGATCTGTTCAGGCACTGTTTTGCCTGCCAACCAATCAAAGGGTTTCAAACAGAGTATCAGACAAGCCTAGCTTGCGCTTTGTAGATGGAGTTCGAGCAGTCAGTTACTACTAAAGTTTGGATAACAAAGTTTATTAGAATTTTTCTATAAGAATAAGCGATGTTATGTAAAAAAAATTAGTATTTGGATAAGTTTAAATTAATAATTTATTTAATTTTAAAAAATTATTTAGTTTATTTTATGAAGTTAATTTTTAAACTTCTTGAAAAAATTGTACATAAAGGCTTAAATTCATATGATTAAAAATTTGTTTTGTACTTTTACAAGTCAAGTATATTTTTAATTATAATTTAAAATTTTATGAAAATTAAATTCTTCACTTTTTTTTTTCAATCATAATTTAAAAAAATTTATAATATAAAAACTTTTTACACAACTTTCTTCTATATGCCATAAGTTGTTTATTAGGATTATATTACCACCGTAACAAAATTCCAGATGGAGGATATCTTCATATAAACAAGTCATTCTTAACCATAATTTGTGAGACCTCTACCTATAAAAGCTCGAACTAATATCTCCCTTTGGTTCCATTCCACCTGCTGTTCTTTTGCCGGTTAATGAAATTGTTGGCGCCCTTTAGTTGTTTATCCAACTAGATCGGTGTAGCAAAGGTTCTGATAACATTTAAAATAAAAACAAATTATTAAACATAAGCCTTAAAATATATATACAACAAATAATGCTATATTATAAATTGTAGAATTGTCTCCAGACAAGAACTGATGAACCTGAACTATATACCTGCAAGAAGAACTAAATAA
Organism: Biancaea sappan; assembly: GCA_037074585.1. Lineage (NCBI taxonomy): Eukaryota > Viridiplantae > Streptophyta > Magnoliopsida > Fabales > Fabaceae > Biancaea > Biancaea sappan. The sequence continues at coordinate 2,565,949 of CM073501.1, read as the reverse complement.
AAATATATCCTTATGGGCAACAAGTAGCCGTAATCTAAGATTAAACTCCCAGTAGATGTCAATTCCTTGATAAACAAGCTGCTCCAAATGAGTATTGTCATGGTGGATGGATGGTTTGCATTTGCAGTAAACAGCCACTTCACAGATCTTTTGAAGGACCTAGAGGCCAGTGGTGGCCACTTCATTTATGTAACATAGATACACAGCCCAACATGTACAAATACAACGTGCACAACACTGCACAGCTACACAACATTGTTCAAGATTCAACCCACAGCTTTTGTTTAACATGTACAACGGTTAAGAAAGGATTAACATCTGTTCCCCCAATAAAACATTCATGCAGATGAGACAAGGCAAATCAGGGGGGTCAGGCCAAACAAATTCGAAATGATGCATCAATTGTAATATATTTGACATTGGATAAGAAATTTTCAAGTAGTGGAACAGCAGGACCGAATCTTCATATGACATACAATAATATCAATTTGGAGGAAAACATAAAGGTGTATTGCTGGAAGTAACATATTAGCAATGCTGAAACAAAAAAAAAATGGAAGTATCATCGCAAGTACATACTACTCAAAAGAAATGTTGATGTGCTGAAAAAAATCCTATTAAGGAAACCAACCAAATGCTGAACAGATCGAAAACCAAAAAGCCAAGGAAACCGAATGAAAACCAATCACATGAAGAAAAGGAATACGAAATGCAGAAACCGATGAACTAACTGAGAAAACCCAAGTGCTGAAGAAATCGAATGTCAAAATTGATGAACCGAATAAAAGGAAGCAATAAATTGTTAATAATTTTACCAACTACAATCAAGGACGAAGATGAACAGAAAACATAAATTTTATTTAAAAAGAAAAAAACTCACTAACCGAGGAAATGCTTAAAAAACCGAAGGAGGAAGACCAAAAATAATGAAGGACGAAGAAAAAGAGAAGCCATGACAGAGACAACACGGAAGGAACCGAAGCAATGTCGAGGAAACCGAATATTACTCGGAGACTAACAAAATGCAGAGAAAACCAAGCAAACATCGAAATGCTGAAGAAGCCGAATACTAAACCCGAGGAAACCGAAACAAATGGTAAAGAAATCAAATACCACTTACAAAGGAAACCGATTACAGTCATAGGGAAACGCTCGAACAGACGCCCAAGAAACCAAATACCAGTTACGGAGGAAGTTCTGGGACAAACGAATCGGAAGCGGAACAAGCAAAAAAATTTGGACCATTTCTCGATTTGTGCGTGTCATCCTTGCGCAGGGGCCATGCTAATCTTCTCTGTATCGTTCCAATTTTATCAGATGTCCCCGAAGGGACGATCTCGTCCTCGTAGCATTCGATATATAAAGCACTTTATTGCTGAAATTCGCCCGATGTGGGACTCCTGCAGCTGAAGTATCTTAAGTTTAGACATCTTCGATTCTAACTCAAGAAGAAGAGAGGATAGATTATAGTGAAACCCATTCACTCGGTTATAGAGAAACAAAAAGCAGCAGCTCAGTAAAGTTGGGTAGCACAGAAGAGTGATTATTTTATTGTAAAATAATATTAGTCAAGTAATAATGATACAATTAAAGTGATATATAAACTGCAAAGAAAGATATTTTTTTAATCTAAATTCAGAAGCATAAGTAATATTTTTTTCAATGAAGAATATTTACTTTAAAACATAAATTTGGCTTTGAGTTTTTAAAACCAAACCAAGTTAACTGATTTTACAAAATTATAAACTCATTCAATTTTAATTTTTGAGCAATTTTGATATTAGTCAATTTGATTTAGCGTTGAACAATCCTAATACTTATTGATGCATTTAACAGTTTTACAACTATTGTTTGGTAGATTTTTTTTTGTTTATATGAGAACAATATTTGTTTTATGTAAGTACTAAGTTGGTTTAAGAGTTAACATCAATTCAAATTTTATTATCATGAAATCCAATACTTAAATTACTACAAATGTGTAAATTATACTTTAAAAATATAGAAATATCTTCAGAATTACCTCTTTAGTATCCAATTGAAATTAATATTCATTGAATAAGCTCAAACTCTCTTCTTTTGGCTCCATTCCCCCTGCTCTTCCTTTGTTAGCTAATGAAATTGTTCGCCCTTCAGATTTTATAGCAATGATTTCGATAAAATTTGAAGTATAACAAATTGTTAAACAAAAGATTTGAAAACATATATACAGTAAATAATGTTGTACTGTAAATTGAATTGAATTGCCTCTGGAGAAGAAGTTGAAAAGCCTAAACAACATTACTTGGATGAAGTAGAACTAAATAAAATACAAACCTCTTCCAGGGCAACAACTATCTGTAATCCAAGAATTCTACGTACTAGTCTTTTCCATCTTAATACACTGATGGATGGGTTTGTTTGCAGTATGCAGCCACATAATACTGCTAGTGTCATTTTAGCTGGACGCAGATCCATTGCCACTGAAGGGAGATTTTGAGGAAACTGAAATCCACTCTCAGATGAAATGCTAAGGAAAGCAAAGACTATTTACAGAGGATATGCTGAGAAAACCGAATACCATCCAGAGAGGAAATGTTCAGGAATCCAAATTCATACTATTCACATAGGAGATCTTGAATACTAATGAAAACCAATCAACACTTAGGAAACCGATTTAATGTTGAAGAGACTGAAATACCAGAAGGCCAAGAAAACGGAATGACGACGCAGAAACTAACCGAGAAGGGCAAGGAAACCGAATCACTCAGTGGAAATGCAGAAAAAAATACCACACAGAGGTAACCGAATACCGCTGACCCGAAGTGCCAAGGAAACCGAACAAAAGCTAATAAAACCGAATAGTAATAGCCCTCACTTGCTGATGAAATCGAGCAAATGCTAAAGAAACCGAATACCACTCACAGAGGATATACTCAAAATGCTGAGAAAACCCAACAAACATTGAAATTCAGAGGGGGGAAAACTGAATAACTCCAAGGAAACTGACCAATGCTAAAGAAACCGACTCCCTGTCAGAGAGGAAATGCTTATGTGCTGAGAAAACCAAACAAACAGCTAAGAAAACGAATACCCTTTACAGAGGATTGATGGAAAAAAAAAAAAAGAATACTCTTTACATAGGACATGTTGAAGAAACCAAACGGAACCCAAATACATGTGGAACTGTGGAAGAAGCCGAATACCAGTTACAAACGAAGTGGTGATGAAGAAACCGAATACTAACCCCAGGAATTGACTACCCCTCATCGATCAAATGCTGAAGAAACTGGAAGAAAATACAAAACACTTGGAAAGGGAAAAAAAAAATTTGGACCATTTCTCGATTTGTGCGTGTCATCCTTGCGCAGGGGCCATGCTAATCTTCTCTGTATCGTTCCAATTTTATCGGATGTCCCCGAAGGGACGCTCTGCCCTCTGTTGCATTAGATATATAAAGGTTTTTAGGTCCTGAGCTTTGAGCGATGTGGAACTTCTGCTGAAGCCGCTTGTTTTCGACAGAAGGTGATCTTAAGTTTAAACGCCACCTATCTAACTCAAGAGGAAGAGAGAGACGATAAATTACAGTGAAACCCAGTCACTCAGCTGCAGAGAAACAAGAAGCAGTAACTCCTCGAAGTTCGGATGAACAATGTTGCACGGAAGAGTGATTATTTTATTAAAAATAATATTACTCAATATAACGATGAAAAAATAAAATATTTTCATTTATTTTTTAAATTTGGCATATTTTACTCAATATTTTCATTTATTTATATAATTTTTTATTAAATTAAAAAATTTGGCATGCCCTTCAATAGTATCAAATATGGGTTTCTAAATAATGTGTCTAATTTTTTACTTGCACATCCCCACATTTCTCTTGGCTTAGAATGTTTATTAAAATCAAAATTTTGATTTTATTCACGAAGCAATTCAACTAAAATATGTAGTTTGATGCTTGCTTCGAAATCAATTTTCATATTTATAATCATAAAATACAACATACTAAATTAATAATGTTGAAATAGACCGTAACCAATCTAAACTTGTCCTAAACTCATAAATTAGTAGCGTTAAAAGGGGTAGGTTTAGGTTCAGGAAATTAGGATTGTTTATTATCATTTTTTTTACAAAAAATGTGTTATTCAGCATAAATAACTTTACTTTATCGTTTTTTTTATATTTTATAATATTATATTCAATAAATATAATATTATTTTCAAATTCAAAACAATTTAAAATTCTATTCACTAAAAATGTAAGTAGAATATTTAGGAATAACAAAATGAATGTATTCAATTTGAACAAAAATATATATTAAGTCTCACATAAGAAAACCAAAGAAATCTCTAGAAATTAAATTAGATTAAATATAAAATATGCACAATCTAAATATTGAATAGTTGTTTAAATATTGAAAGACAGCTTTTTAAGAATATGAAAATAAATTAAAATCACGCGTAATACATTCAAAAAACGTAACTTGAACTCAACTTTTGTCTTAAATTCAGTGCATTTTTCTTATTTTTTCAATGTTTCACAACAATTAAAGATCTGCAAACCTGACTTTGAGAAGTACGACATTAAAAAATAAGATTGATAATCACTTGATCCCTCAATTAGTCTCTCGAAAAAATCAACATGAAAGGTAAGAGCACCCTTTCCCCTCTAATTGTTTTGGATCTTTAATTATGTGTTTGATTTGATCTACCCTAAGTTTCCGTTTATTTTTTTTCTTTAATGCATCCATCAAAAACTTATAATCAAACTTCAAAAAAATTACGACTTTCATGTTTGAGCTTGCTTGCTAGATAAAATGCTTCTTCTTGAGAAAATGTTTCAGCTTCGTAAGTAAAAAGAGAGTAGAGATCTCACAAACTGAACCTATGAGAAAGGCATCCACTGTAATGTTACAGTATTCTCTAATTTCTGGCTTAATTTGACATTCATTTTTCTTTTAATAGGCCCTCAATAAAGGCGATTTCAAATTTTCTTTCGAGTCTATTAGTTTTGAATTTCCTACTTACCAGCAGGGTGGTAGTTTCTCTAGATAGTCAATTTTAAAAATTAATAGTCCAAATAAAAATAGATTAGGATGCTAAAAAAAATAATCTGAAACATATTGAGTTTTTAAACTTGAAGATCGACAATCTAAAATAAGAACTAACACTTACTTTTCTTTTTAATATTAGAAGACTCCCAACTTGTACAAGCGAATCAAAGATCTTTTTTAATGTAATAAATCAATAATAAATTGATCCCTTATTTTTAGATAATTGCCCTATTTACATGAATAAAATTCACTATATATAATAAAAATGATCATAATATCTTGATAAGAACTCGCAAAATTTATATGTGCAAGTTTAGGTCGAGAAAATAAAAACTTCAATAATTTACCTGCATCTTATTTATCATCATGTCCAATTAGTAAGCAGAACCTTTTGTCCTAATAATATGCATTAGAATGCACATCTGACAAGAGGTTATTAAGTAGATTGAATATATGGGAAATAAATCTAATTAATTAATCATGGATTCAAAAAGCATAAGTACTAATGATGATCCAAAGAAATACAACACATACCCAAATACTATTTTTCCGGTTTTACTGTAAAATATACTAGAACAGAAAAATACTCCAAGCGTCAAAATCTTTTCTTTTTTATTTTTGAGGAGAAATCTATAAAAATAATGGGGAAGCAAAAATGCAGAAGTAACCTACGCAGGGAAAAAATAATGGGGCAAAGCATTTCATGGTGAATAAGACGTTTACTAGAGCCTCTTGGATAGATTTTGGTCATCCATCGACACTCCTTGTGCGGCTTGGCACTCACCTTTTGAGCTGCATGGTTATCCATCGAAACTCCTAATGTGGCTCAACGCCCATCTTATGAGTTTGACGGACGGCCAAATTTGTTCAAGAAATTTTAAGAACTGGAGCGGAGCTATCCATCTATCCTCATAGCAACGACCATTTCCTCTCTCTCTCTCTCTTTCTCTCTCGCGCTTTCTTCCCCCTCTCATCTTTCTTTCCTGTTTAGACACTGTCTGCTGGTAAACACATTGAGTTGATAGCTACCTGCCTTTTTGAGTAGGCTATTTTCGCATATAAACATGGGTTTTCCTAATTGTGGGTCTCCTGCTAAGTTCTCCCTTTTGCCCCATAATTTCCTCTCAAGAACTCCCAGTGTTTTTGATAATGGGTGCTGCTGCAATCGAGAATCAGCTCATTTTCAATACCCACATGTCATCTCCTTCCTAATTTACAAAGTTCCCTTTATATTTCTCTCTTCTCTTTTTCTATTTTGCAATTTCAAGGAAAACTGTTCTATTCAAAGGCCAAGCAGGGGAAATTATTATGAGCTCTTGGTAACTCAGATACCTGACGAGTTGTCAGGATTAGTTGTTTTCAGGTTTGGCCTGCATTCCCTAAAATTTGTTTTGATGGGTCTTCACTGGTTTCTTGTTTACATCTTTTTTACCTTTCCTTTAATTAGACTATAATGTTTTAATTTTATAATCAGTCATTAGAGATATCATATTTTTACCTTAATGGTCACATCATAAATTAGATTTTTGTTCTTCTCGATCTGATGTTTACAAATTGGGAAATGCATCATCAGCAACACGGCTTCCGTTTCTCAGAATTTGTATGTATTTGATCATCGCAATATATTTAAAGTGTTCTTACTTTATGGGTACATGGGTTTTCATTGGAAGCATTATGCAAAATATGTGTTCCTTAGACCTACAGCTATTTGACATAATGTCTCAGACAAAGTTCATGTTATTCCTGCACTGTTATAGTCAATAACTTAGTATCTCAGGATCATGTGTTTAGTGCATTAGTGTCGTTGAGTGAGTTGAATATAGTGATCCGGTTTATGACTTGATCTGATTTTTTGTGAGTACGATTGGAGGGGTGCCAGGGGTTTATCCCATTGAGCCAACCGGTTCAGAGAACATTTATATTTTTTTCCTGTACATGTTATGTTCAATTTTTTCACTGTGCTCAATATATGTACTCTCATACTTTTGCCAGAAGTAATATATGTTTCCTCTTTGCTTGGGGATATAGGTCACACTTATCGGATCATGTAAATTTTTATATGTTCTTTTTAATTTCACACTATTTATCTTCTCAGTTCTAACGTAAATTTTCGTATCAAGTATATCATCAGTACTAATATATTTTCATGTGCTTTTGTAGATATTCCTCTTGAGGGGTGTTGTTGTCTTGTTGTGGCGTCAAACCCTGTTAAGAAGCCCTACTTATTTGAGGTAAGTTCATTTTAATGCATCACTCTTTCCGAAGAGAATCTGGCATGGTATGGTTGTAACCATAACAAAGTATTCTAATCAAAGAATCATTTTATTCATAAATACATACAGGTGAACCACAATTTGTCAAAAGAACCTTTCAAAACAGATCATACTGCTCGTAACAATGCCAATTCAGCAATTTCTTCACCAAATCATTCCAAATTGGTAACTAAAGCAGCAAAAGATGGCAAATCAACTGAATATTTAACAAGTAATCTATCTTCTAAACCTCAGAAACTAGAAGGCAAGTTTGTTTCTGGTCCATCCCCCTCAGCAGGGAATTCATGGGCATTGCCGACACATGCAAAAACGAACAATTATGGCCAAGGAAGTGCCAGTAGCTCTCATAGTAACAGTTTAGATAGCACCAGTGCACCCATTAAGCCACATACAGGTGGTGATGTACGATGGGATTCAATTCAAATGGTTTCCAGAGGCAACCCTCTTAATCTTGGCCATTTTCGGCTTCTTAAGCTCATTGGATGTGGAGACATTATTAGTGTATATCTCGTGGAACTTAGAGGAACTAAGTCCCACTTTGCCATGAAAGTAATGGACAAGGCATCCTCAGGGAGCAAAAATAAGCTATTGAGAACACAGACAGAAAGGGAGATTCTTGGACTTCTTGACCATCCATTCTTGCCCACTTTATATTCCTACTTTGAAAGTGATAAGTTCTACTGTTTGGTCATGGAGTTCTGTAGTGGAGGCAATCTTCATTCTCTTAGACAGAGGCAGCCTAACAAGCATTTTACTGAAGGAGCTGCAAGGTTAGTGACTGACAGCTTGAATCCTTCAAATTTATTGATTGAACAACATGGTTTGCGTAAAACTAATATTAGAATACAATAGTTATAGGATGGATTTGGATCACTAGCTCGGCCCCAAAATCAGGTAGGATGTTTGACCTAATTTAGACCGTTAGATTTTATAATCAACAGTTCAGATTTCATAAACAACATCTTGAAATCTGAATCGTTTGTTGTGAAATCTAACGGTTTAGATTGGACCAACTACCCTTCTTGACTTTGAGGACAAGCAAAAGATCCTCTTCCGTCATAGGAGAAGATCTCGCTTATGGTATTCAACATATATGTTTGTGTGCTCACCTGTTACTGTCTTAAATTGATTACTATCCACCATCAGATCATAAAAAAAAAGGGTATTGTGATATATGAAATTGTTGTGTCTTTCTATATTTTGAACTGAGGTATCAGAGAATTTAAGTAAAGTCGGATCGGATTTCTATAAATGTTTCCCATATTTATCTGGTTTTAAATCAGGCTGTAACTTTATAATTGTTTTCACTATTGGAGCCCACATCATATTTAGAGTGGAATTTTTTTCTTTTTAATGCATTTCCTCTACTCTTCTTCCTATTTATGGAAGGTTTTGATATCAACATCACAGTAATTGTAGCTTTTCTCTTTTTACTAATTCACATTTGTTTTCCTTTTCTTTCTTTGTCCTTGTTTTTTGGTTATTCTTTTTATTCACTGAATTCACTGAAGAATGGGACTGTGTGGAATAAAAATATTACATGATATTGAGTTTTTATAGTAATATGAGCATTCAAAAACTGCTCCATTTGTGTGAGAGTTCATTGGCGTCTGATGTCCATCCTTAAAAAACATGTACATGATGTTAAACATCTGTGACCTTGGAAAAGTGTACAGCAGCCTTTAAGGGCCTTTTTGTTGCTTCAACAGAAAGAAAAAAAAAAAAAAAAAGAAACCTCCAAATACAAGGATAAAAGATTATTTGCAAGTTTTATGCATTACTTCTCCAGAGTCTGGATGATTAGATTATGTTGAGTGACTTGAATTATGGTGAACTAGATTATGATCTGACCCCATTTTATGGTCGAAGCAGTTATGTATTTTTCTGATGTATATTTTTCAGTTTTTCATCATATTATGTACAGTTTTTTGCCAGTGAATAACAAGAAGTTCTTTTTGCCCGTGGATGTAAGTCACATTGATAGTACCACGTTAAATCTTCTTACAATTAGTTAGCTGGGCTATAAATGTTTTCACTCACATTTGACCATTTGAAGGGAATTCAGTAATCCCTGCTAATTTTCATTCAAGGAAATATGAATTTAAGAATTTCATTCTTATTCTACTTTTCTGACCTATGGTTACAACTCGAGTTTCATTCCACTGTCTGACCTCAGTTAGTATTGCTGTCTGTTTCCTGTGTTAGGTTTTATGCTACAGAAGTTTTGTTAGCTCTAGAGTACCTGCACATGCTAGGCATTGTGTACAGAGACTTGAAGCCAGAGAATGTCCTTGTCAGAGACGAAGGCCATATCATGCTATCAGACTTTGATTTATCGCTTCGCTGCTCCGTCATTCCAACACTCGTCAAGTCTTCATCTACCCACGTAAGCAATGGTGGTTCTGGTTCTGGTTCTGGGAGCATTGTGGAGGATGAGCATGCAGTGCAGAGGCGCATTCAGCCATCCACTTTCTTCCCGCGCATTTTACCCTCAAAGAAGACCCGTAAATCAAAACCAGATTCTGGCCTCATGGTCGGAGCTCCCCTGCCTGAGTTGATGGCGGAGCCAACAAACGTGAGGTCCATGTCATTTGTAGGGACGCCTGAATATCTTGCTCCTGAGATTATAAAAGGAAAGGGCCATGGCAGTGCAGTAGATTGGTGGACATTTGGGATCTTCCTGTATGAGCTGTTGCATGGCGCAACTCCCTTCAGGGGTGCAGAACATCGTGCCACGTTCTTCAATATCGTAGGCCAGCCATTGATGTTCCCAGATTCTCCCCATGTCAGTCGTGTGGCTCGTGATCTCATAAAACGATTGTTGGTGAAGGAACCTAACAACAGGATTGCATGCATAAGAGGAGCAACAGAAATAAATCAGCACCCCTTTTTCCAGGGAGTGAACTGGGCTCTAGTAAGAACTGCCTTGCCTCCCCACATACCAGACCCTGTAGATTTTACCCAGTTTGCTGTCCCAAAAGACAAGAGGATGACAGATATAAATGACAAAAACACCAATAGTTTCGACTCTTCGTACGTAGATTTCTAGTATAGAAGTCCTGTATGAAGTTGTTGGAAAGAATATACAGTGAAAAGCCAGCATGGAATCACAGCTTTGCACAAATGACTGCATGTAAATTTCATCCAAAAAATTTTCTTGTTCCCTCTCTCTTGCTTTCAGCTTTTTGCAATATGTTCTGACAGTGACAGGTTGAGTTTAAGCTTTGACAATTGCCACCATGTAGATTGTGGTGTGTGAGTCTGTGAGATATGTTCTTCAAATATGGAGCTCTCCACATGAGCTGAAGCAAAAATGCAATCAAGTCTTGAACGAATAATAATAATACTAATAATAAATTGTATATTCTATAAATGAAATTGATGATGAATGTTTATATATATATATATTCTTTTTAGAAGTTTACTCCAAATTTTTAAAATTTTATATTTCCAATATTTAGTTTTAACCACTCAAAATAACTAAAAACATATTTTAAAAGATAGATTAGCCTAGGCCAAGATTTCTAACTCATTAATTATACAAGGCCCGATCCAAATTGGAAGAAGATTCGCTTTTTAGCCTCAAATCCAAATAGGTGTTTTGTCTAATTTAATTAGTTATATTTTATAGATAATGACTTAAATTTTATAATTTTTTTAAAAAATAACATCTTGAAATTTTGATAATTAATTGTAAAATTTAATTGTCTAGATTGAATCAAGTATCTTATTTGACTTTGGGATCAAATTATTTGACTTAAGCTAAGTTGGATCGAATAAATTCATTTGACAACCGATGGTAAAAGTAAAAGCCAGGTGACAAAAAGAAAGGGCAAGCATGCCACGTGGAAAAAGGAGGGACGCGTGCAGCTTATTTGGGATAGTGGATACCAGGTGGAATGCTGCAAATTAAACGATAAGCCACAGAGTCCCATATATATATGTGTGTGTGTGTGTGCAGAATGTAGGTAACAAATAAATGAAAAGCAGAGCATAGGAATTAGGAAGTGAAGAGGGTTGAAAAGAGAGGAGAGAATGTCAGGGGCACAAGGAGCAGAGCCAAAGGAGGCAAAAACGGCAACGATATATGAGTCAGTGGAAGGAGGAGAGAACAGAACCAGGACGGATCTGCGTTCCAGGGAGGACCAGGGAAGCATTCAGGTGGATAAGTTGCAGGAGAAGGTCGCTGATCCTGCAGGCAAAGGTGGACCTGTGTTCGGTGCTGGTAAAGACGACGACGACGAAAAGCAGGACCTTGGTGTTACCGGCACTGCCTAGTCTCTCTGTTATCTATCTCTCTCTCTCTCTCTCTCTCTCTCTCTCTCTCTCTCTCTATGTGTAACAGAATAAGAATGAATGTATGACTATATGTGTATATATATATATATATAAAGATCGTCAGTTCTTTGATCCTTGTTTGTCTCGTTTATAAGAAGTACGTGAAGATACGTGTAGATGTTGATGAAAACTCTTGAAACTACGAGGAAGGTGGCTAAGAAGAAAACAGAGATGAGAAGCCGGCATGGCCGAGTCTCGTGCATATTTTGCGGCCTTTTCAAAACTTAATTGTCAGTAGGGAAAACAAAATTAATTTTAGTATAAATCAATCTTTTAAAAATCGCACCTTTTATTGAATTAAAAAAATTATTGATTCATAATGTTTTGACAGTGATTCGTGAATAATAATTAAATATATATTTATTATTTTTATATATTAAAAATATATAATATAATAAATTAATAAATATTTTTTTAGTTAATAGGTTATTATTATTATATATGTGTGTAATTATTTTTTATTTTTATTTGGTTTTATGACAAAATAATATTATTATAAAAATAATTAAAAAATATAATATGATAAAAAAGAATAGAAATATAAAAAAATAAAGGCTAGCTACATTTTATATAATATAAAAAATAATTGTATTTTTGCAAATAGTAAATTTTTTATTTTTAAAAATTGGTTCAATTGGTTTTGTATTAATTTTAACTAAATCAATTTAGACTAATTAGACCTTTCAGTTTTTGCCCTTTCTCCTTCACGGAGCTCACCTCTTCGTCTTGTCGAAGTACTTCATCAGGATTTTTTTTGAACTCCGACTGCTCGCTATCTTCTTCTCCTGTGGTTTGTCTTTAGCTACCATCTCTACCTCTCAGTCATTCGCTGCGAGTCCCAATTTTTGTTCAGGTGAATACAAATTCGCAACATGAAGATCGCGCATGAGATGTTAAAGGCACTCCAAATTTACAAATGGGGGAAGGTGTTGTGCCATGATTGAGGATCTTCTTTGTTTTTTCATCCAGTTACTGTTTTGGTCTTAGAAGCTCATCTTTGCTCAGTAACAATGGAGCTTGATGTGTGTAATACCCAAGAAAAATAAAATATAAATATTTGTTTACAAACTACTGTTACTATTTCAGTATACGGTACTATTCACCAGTATAATACTATTTACGTATATGATACTGTTCATTTATACAATCGAAATGTCAAGTACTAGATGTTGTTTGGTCATAAGAGAAAACTAGAAAGAAGTTCGTAGGAGAAACTGACGTTTTATGTGTGAAAATACCCTCAGGGACTAAAGTGAAAGGACTGAATTGAAAAGAAACTTAAAGGTTTAAAGTGAAAGGATATTTTTCCCTTTTAAATTCCCAATAGTAATAACAGAAAAATTTTTCATCGTGAGGTGCACATTAACTACATTATTAGAAATGTCATTTTCATGAATAGTAAATTGAATATTTTATTAGTGCATAGTATCAAATAGTACCCTTGACTTTTGCTATAAATAGGCCCTTCCATTTCACTTCTAAACTCACACCTTCAACTTCTCTTCTTCTCTCCTTAAGTTTCTCTTACTCCAAAGCTAGGCCTCTGAGATTTTGGGCCTTTCCTTTTCAGCTTAGGTAAGGATACTATGCCCTTTCTATGTCTTTCAAATTTTAGAAGTTAATTTCTTAAGTATGCTCTGTGGTTGCGGTTTTGGCCGATCTTCCACATCAGAAAAACTGTCCTTAGCTGTTTATATGTTATTTTGATTCTCTGATTACCGAAATAGAATGTAAACTGTGAAGAATACATGTCTAGGAAAGTTCTGGCTAAGGAAAGACCTGGTTTTTAAGTGTGTCCAGTGTGACCCTCCACTCTTTCCTGGGAACTTACCTGGTGTACTCTTTTACAGATTGTATTCTCTATTTCTGGTATGAATAGTAACCGTACGTATGAATAGTAACCATATGAATAGTAACCGTACATATGAATAGTATCTATAAGTAAAAATAGTATTCATACGTATGAATAGTGACCGTATATACGAATATTATCCGTATGTATAAATAATATCCGTACGTATGAATAGTGACCGTATATATGAATAGTACCGTATATATGAACAGTATCTGTATGAAAACAATCCTAACTTGTTTTCTCTAATCTTTCATGAAAATCTCCGTAGCGGAATACTGAAATTCATCTGTGTACTCTTATCTGTAACGACTTAGAGAAGCGATATTCGTACGGAATCCAGGTGAGTGAAAACGACCCTGTTTTAATAGTGTTTTAGCATTACTAGTGATAAAAAGTATGTCGTAGGACACTCCCAAGATTCATAGGAGGAAATTGGATTCAGAATGACGAATCTAAATGAGATAATTAATCCATAAGTATGGATAAAATGAAATAAGTATCTTATGATGATGTGAAGTTTGAATGTTTTTAAAAATGGATTAATTGTTATCTTGATATGTAGTTTATAAATCCATAATATAGTTATATACTATACCTGTTATATGGATGAATATTATATTGAGCTTCTGATTATGATATGAAATGCTATTGATTGTGATTGAGCGGGACAGTACCCCCTCTCACGGCAAGGCGAAAAACCCGGTTGACAGGGTGTCTTGACCAATGAGTGTGGAGACAACGATTCCCTCAGTAGGGATATAGCCCGGATTGGTGATAAATCCGTGAGGCGCCCTAGCTAAGAGGATGAGGTTGTGCGTCATGGCGGAAATATACATAATTGGTGAGCCGGCCTGTGTGCGCTCTCCGGGATATATTGCCATTGACGAGTACTAGTAACGTTTGTTGAATTGGATGAATTTTTATCTTGTATGTAAGAGGATGATGTTGTGCGTCATGGCGGAAATATACATAATTGGTGAGCCGGCCTGTGTGCGCTCTCCGGGATATATTGCCATTCACGAGTACTAGTAACGTTTGTTGAATTGGATAAATTTTTATCTTCTGTCTATTGGTTGAGTATGAGCCTTTGGATATGCTTGCATGACTGGTAATGTATTTGAATTTTATTAATGCGAGGCCGATTCGCTCATTGAGTTTAAAAGCTCACATTGTTTGTACAACCTTTTTGTTCAGATCAGGTTGCCATCGAAGAATATCTGCTAGAGGAGTAGATCACTTTGGACCTTCCCGTTGTCGGGTAGACCTCTCTTCTGTTATAGATTATGTTGCTCTGTAATCGTCTAGGACATCTAGTTCAGGGGTTCGACATTTGGCTTGTATGTCAGTATAATAATGTATTTTAAATTGATAATCTATGATTACATGCAAATCATCTCTATGATTTTCAGATAAGAAAATTTGATATATTTATCGGAAGGCTTACAGTGATGAGAGATTCATCATTGTGCCGGTCATGTGCCCAGAAAACGGGTCGTGACAAAGTTGGTATCAGAGCAATGGTTGTTAGGTCTCCTAGTGATTACAGAGCAAGGTAACCTTAGTGGGACCTCCTCTATCGTTGTGAACCCGGGCACAATTATAGAGAGACGGCTCTACTGAAGGTCCTGTAGGATGTTTTCATTTCCTTTCCCTCCGAGACTTATCTCTTCTTAGAAATTATGTTGTCAGGTTTAATTTTAGATAGATGTGGCTACACTTTTGAACTTAGTAAAGGAAAGATTATTACTTGTTTTGATTCCGTTGTTGTCGGATCAAATTTTTATATGGTGGATTTTATAAGCTGAATTCATGATTGAATTTGTGTAGCTATATTATTTTAGGGTACCAGCCAATAAAAGAAACCACTCGCATTAAAAACAAAAAAACTGAAGGATTACATTGCAAAAAAGAAGAAGTTTACTCATGCATGAGTAATCTAAAAGCGAGGTGGTCTTGGATTAGGAGGGTTGTATTGTATCATCACCCCTCGACCATTCCTTGGAGCAAGGGACATAGCAATGTTGCGGAGGGTAGTGTAAATCCCATTCATACAATCAACACTTCTTTGTTGTTGATTGCAGAAGCACTGGGTAGACCAATAGAAGAACCTGTCTATTCTTGAAGTCATTTCTGCATGATTGCGTTTAGTTAACTTCTCCAGGTCTCCTATCATCTTTTTCAGATTTTTCACCTCCTGCTCTAGACAGGCGATTTTGTCCTCCGAGGTATGGCCCGTGCTAGTCTCCTCAGCTTCCTCGATCTTCTTCATTTTCTTCTCCTTCTGCTTCTCTGGAGACCCCTCAAAAGGTCTTTTGCCCTTGTCTTTGCCCAGACTTAAGTTTAAGTCAAGCTCTTCTTCCTTAGCCTCTACTGTGAGATCAATGTACTTCCTTGAGGCCATGATTTGGAAAAATTTAGAAATTTTTGTAAGAGTATGAGGCGAGAGGAATACTGGGGGATTGTAGGCTCGGAGATTATTACTCTTTGTGGTGTGGTAACTGAGAACGCTGGGATGATTTTTATAGAGAAAAATTAGGACTTAGAGACAAAGAAGATATCTTTTCACCGCACCCCTACACGATCAACCTATGGATTTCTGCAAGCTGGAAGCCAGAAGTCTAGGGTAGGCGTGCACACCAACAATGCGTCGCATTAATGCCAAAACCACGAAAGTCAGTATTCGGTGGATTTGCGGCCGATTTTACTCGGTTTTCCCATTTCTCCCGTTGGCATTTTCCGAAATTCAAAGAAGTTGATAACATAGCCATCAAAGATTGCCTTGGATGCTTTTATGATGAACTGAAATACATTTCTCCATTTTATTGTGTTGTTCTTAAAAGCCTTCAGTTGAGTATAATATACATAATTGATTGAATCATGTTGTAATTACATTTATTCATGCATAATGAGTGAAGGCTACGATCAAGGAGAATATGTGATGATCCTACATATACTCATAGAGATGTGAAATCAAAATGACTTGGATAGAATAAAATGTGTAGATGATGATATATCTTCATGGTTACACATACTTACATATAATGCTCTCGTGGGCAAATGAAAGGCAGTGATTTCCTTACATCATGATAATACTTACTGCATGTGACCGTAAGCAGTTAACTTTGTTTTAATATATATATATATTGATATACATATATTATGTGTAAATCCAGAATAAAGACACCGATCAGAATCTAAGATAAGGCTAATATGAGACTACCCGATCATAGAGGGACATCGTGATATAGGATTACAGAATAAAACAAGTTTAGAGGGAGAAAATCTCAGACTAAAGAGCGTAGTTAGTCAAAAGTTTGAGAAAGGTCAAGATTAGCCGAAAATTTTTTGAAAATCTTTGACTTATGTTAATTGCATTTACTATTTATCTGCATGTCCGACATTAATTGCTGGCATTGCGACATATGTGATCTGTAAACCTTATAGCGAGCGGCGTATAGGTTGTGGTGGCTTTAGCTCCAAGGGCTTCGGATTGTCTATAAATCTTGTATGCCCGTTACTCTACTCATCGCACCAAGCAAACCTACTCCTTTCATTACATACCTATTTCTCAATTTTCATTCCTTTCTCCTTCGAAGTTATTTCTGAGATCCTTAGAGCAATGGCTGATAATAAGTCTTTCAACTTGAATTTTGAGACTGGCAATGTAGAGCTTGATTTAAATCTAAGTCTCGGAAACAACAAAGGGAAGAGACCTGTAGACAGGTCACCAGAAATTAAGAAAAGAAAGAGGGATGTAATAGAGTTGGAGGAGGACAGTATTGCAACATCCTCAGAAAATAAGCTTGCGTTCCTAGAGCGTAAGATTGAAAATCTGGAGCGTAAGATAGAGAGCCTGGAATACAAGACAGAGGACCAGAAACGACTAATAAATCGTCTTTTTGAAAACCAAGAGAAACTGATAAACCGTCGTTTCGGGGAACTGGCTAATCGAGTTGATAGACATTCAATGTTTGCAACTCAAAATTTTCGTGACCAACAAGCAAGGTGTATTGACTGTATGAACGGAGTAACTTCTGCTCTTCACCAAATTTCTCAGGCGCTTCCTTCAGAAACCCTTTCTAGGCTGCAACGATTAGCTTCCTCCTTAAGGTCTGAAGCACCTTCCTCTTCTAGACCTGGAGCACCTTTTACATTTCAAAAGCCTCCTCGTCCTTAATTTATTTTTCTTTTGTTTGTACCTAAAGCTACATTTGGTGTAAGCTTCACGTATTAAAATTATCTATGTACTAGAAATAAAATTTAAGTTAGTATCTAGATCTTCTTTGTTGAAGTGATTCATTTTACTGAAAGAACTTGAGGAATGAGAAGATATTGGTCTTGTTATATTTCATACTTGATTCTAAAGCATAGTATAGTAATATCTTTTTGACTGAGCAGAGTTACTAAAATGATATTTCATTGCACTTCTGAGCTATGGAGGAATGCTGAATAAGTATTTTATGAACCTATATATAGAGAACTATGGGTTTGCCCTAAGCATTGAAGGGATACGACTCTATATGAGTCATTGAGGTGAGAGGAATTTCTATATATATTTATTTTATAATTATGCGTGAGGAATATGTTATTTACTTATTCTAGAATTGTTCTTCTTAGAGATTTATGTAATGATTTCATTTTATATAACGCCTTCAGCTGAGAGTATCGCCTTAAGGTAGAAGGATCGCCTTCGGGCAAGAGTATTGCTTATGGCCAAAATGATGCCTTCGGGTAGGGTGCTTGTATTCGTAAAAGTTATAAGCTATGTGTGTGGAAACATGTGTTCTGATATTCAATGTGAACTGGAAAGACCACGTGCCACTTTTGAGATGACACCTATTTGAGGTTTTACATATAGACATAGTTCGTCTTTGATTAGGTGGTTTGAGTTTGGTAAAGGTTATGAGGATGAGACACTTTATGGTACAAAAGGTTGTGGAGAAGATCAAACTGATGAAGAAGAGATTGTTTGCTATTTAGAAAAGGCAAAAGTCCTATGAAAATTATTGATAATGCGGTCTAGAGTTCACAGTTGATGCTATAGTGTTCTTGTAAATCTTACCAGGGATGTGAAGAGGTTTGGAAAGAAAGAGATACAAAGAATGAGATATAGACGAAGTAATCACACTTATTTCAGTCTTGAAATGAGTTTTGAATTCGGGGGACCGAATTCTCTTAAGGGGGTGATAATGTAATACCCAAGAAAAATAAAATATAAATATTTGTTTACAAACTATTGTTACTATTTCAGTATACGGTACTATTCACCAGTATAATACTATTTACGTATATGATACTGTTCATTTATACAATCGAAATGTCAAGTACTAGATGTTGTTTGGTCATAAGAGAAAACTAGAAAGAAGTTCGTAGGAGAAACTGACGTTTTATGTGTGAAAATACCCTCAGGGACTAAAGTGAAAGGACTGAATTGAAAAGAAACTTAAAGGTTTAAGGTGAAAGGATATTTTTCCCTTTTAAGTTTCCAATAGTAATAAATTTTTTTCAAGGTGCACAGTAACTACATTATTAGAAATGTCATTTTCATGAATAGTAAATTGAATATTTTATTAGTGCATAGTATCAAATAGTACCCTTGACTTTTGCTATAAATAGGCCCTTCCATTTCACTTCTAAACTCACACCTTCAACTTCTCTTCTTCTCTCCTTAAGTTTCTCTTACTCCAAAGCTAGGCCTCTGAGATTTTGGGCCTTTCCTTTTCAGCTTAGGTAAGGATACTATGCCCTTTCTATGTCTTTCAAATTTTAGAAGTTAATTTCTTAAGTATGCTCTGTGGTTGCGGTTTTGGCCGATCTTCCACATCAGAAAAACTGTCCTTAGCTGTTTATATGTTATTTTGATTCTCTGATTACCGAAATAGAATGTAAACTGTGAAGAATACATGTCTAGGAAAGTTCTGGCTAAGGAAAGACCTGGTTTTTAAGTGTGTCCAGTGTGACCCTCCACTCTTTCCTGGGAACTTACCTGGTGTACTCTTTTACAGATTGTATTCTCTATTTCTGGTATGAATAGTAACCGTACGTATGAATAGTAACCATATGAATAGTAACCGTACATATGAATAGTATCTATAAGTAAAAATAGTATTCATACGTATGAATAGTGACCGTATATACGAATATTATCCGTATGTATAAATAATATCTGTACGTATGAATAGTGACCGTATATATGAATAGTGACCATATATATAAATAGTACCGTATATATGAATAGTACCGTATATATGAACAGTATCTGTATGAAAACAATCCTAACTTGTTTTCTCTAATCTTTCATGAAAATCTCCGTAGCGGAATACTGAAATTCATCTGTGTACTCTTATCTGTAACGACTTAGAGAAGCGATATTCGTACGGAATCCAGGTGAGTGAAACGACCCTGTTTTAATAGTGTTTTAGCATTACTGGTGATAAAAAGTATGTCGTAGGACACTCCCAAGATTCATAGGAGGAAATTGGATTCAGAATGACGAATCTAAATGAGATAATTAATCCATAAGTATGGATAAAATGAAATAAGTATCTTATGATGATGTGAAGTTTGAATGTTTTTAAAAATGGATTAATTGTTATCTTGATATGTGGTTTATAAATCCATAATATAGTTATATACTATACCTGTTATGAATATTATATTGAGCTTCTGATTATGATATGAAATGCTATTGATTGTGATTGAGCGGGACAGTACCCCCTCTCACGGCAAGGCGGAAAACCCGGTTGACAGGGTGTCTTGACCAATGAGTGTGGAGACAACGATTCCCTCAGTAGGGATATAGCCCGGATTGGTGATAAATCCGTGAGGCGCCCTAGCTAAGAGGATGAGGTTGTGCGTCATGGCGGAAATATACATAATTGGTGAGCCGGCCTGTGTGCGCTCTCCGGGATATATTGCCATTGACGAGTACTAGTAACGTTTGTTGAATTGGATGAATTTTTATCTTGTATGTAAGAGGATGATGTTGTGCGTCATGGCGGAAATATACATAATTGGTGAGCCGGCCTGTGTGCGCTCTCTGGAATATATTGCCATTCACGAGTACTAGTAACGTTTGTTGAATTGGATAAATTTTTATCTTCTGTCTATTGGTTGAGTATGAGCATTTGGATATGCTTGCATGACTGGTAATGTATTTGAATTTTATTAATGCGAGGCCAATTCGCTCATTGAGTTTAAAAGCTCACATTGTTTGTACAACCTTTTTGTTCAGATCAGGTTGCCATCGAAGAATATCTGCTAGAGGAGTAGATCACTTTGGACCTTCCCGTTGTCGGGTAGACCTCTCTTCTGTTATAGATTATGTTGCTCTGTAATCGTCTAGGACATCTAGTTCAGGGGTTCGACATTTGGCTTGTATGTCAGTATAATAATGTATTTTAAATTGATAATCTATGATTACATGCAAATCATCTCTATGATTTTCAGATAAGAAAATTTGATATATTTATCGGAAGGCTTACAGTGATGAGAGATTCATCATTGTGCCGGTCATGTGCCCAGAAAACGGGTCGTGACAATGTGACTCGCAGAAGTTTGATGGATGAGATTTTTTGTCAGTTCCTTGGACCCCACGTCGTCGCCGTCACCGGAGATGACGTGCTTGCTTGCAGTCTTTAGCGTGATGCGAACGAGAGACTGATGATGCACAGGCCTGATCTCTATTTCCTTTTTTTTTCTTTCAGTCTTCTGTGTTTTTGGTTGAATTTGGGCTTTGGTGTTTGTAAACTCTAATATATAGCATCTTATTAAAAAAAAAATTTGTTTATCATAGTCTAGAGGTGTGTTACCTCTGGTTAAGATCTAGGTACTTTTTATAGAGTGTATTGCTTTATATTTATGTGCTGGTTATTCTATAAGTTTAAGTTTGATCTGTAATAGTATTATCTCGAGATCTTGTATTATCTCATGTAACTCAAACTTTATATCTTTAATGAAATTTATTTTTATTTGTCAAAAAACTATTAGTTAGTCTGATTTGATTTTTAAATTTATGATATAAACTCGAGATTAATTTGATATTTAACGGTATGGGACTATTATCTCATATAATTGTTGAGAATATTCGAGGAATGACAAGATTTAAGTGAGATAATATAGCATCACATTATTACTTTATTTTTAATTAATTATTTTACGTGCCATGGTAATATTAAATTAATAATGAATAATTAGATCCTAAATTTTATTTTTAAAAAAAAAACCTCAAAGGAAAGAAAGATCCAAAAGAAATGATTTTCCGTCGGGCACACTCAACAAGCACACGTCCCACCTGCAGACCTAACGTTCCATCTCACCGGTGTTACCATGTCTTCCTTCGTGATGGCTCTCAGGTGTTAACTGGAAGCGCCCATAATTTTTCTTTCGTAAAAAAGTTGATTAACATTGAACCTTTGCAATGCCCATCAAGCCCTTCATGCCCTTAACAACCGGCCCTCGGAAGAGGAGGAATTGGAGCCAACCCATTAGTGGTTCCTCTTTCTCTCCAACAACGCCACCTTCATTACCGGCGAGCCCAGATAAGGTTCCGTTATGCTCTCTCTTATCTGATGTCTCATAAGGAAGCGTTGGATAGATAGAGTTAAAATTGTAAGACTGTGTTGAATTGCAGAAACAGCAGCGGCAAGTGGAGGAAGTGAGCGATGCCGTGGCTCCAGAGAAGGGTCCTGATCTACAAACTCTTCACAGAAGGTTCTGGAAAGTGGCAACCCCTTATTGGTATTCGGACGACAAAGTTCAAGCAAGATTGCAACTTGCTGCTGTTTTTGCTCTTACTTTGGCTACCACTGGAATCAGTGTTGGGTTCAATTACCTTGGGCGAGACTTCTATAATGCACTTGCCAGTATGTTCTTGCTAAGTTGATATAACTGCTTCGGGTTATCTCCATTTATATGATACTTGCTTATGTATGAGATTTCTTGCTGTTTTGGGTGGCAAATAATTTATTTAATCTTGTATGATCTGTGAAGCAGCAACAAGTAACTGAACTAGTTTAAATTTGATAATACAAGGCAAGGACCAAGAGCAATTCACGAGGCAACTACTTTACTACTTAGGTGGCGTTGCTGGAGGAATCCCGGTGAGCACATTGCTGAACTTTCTTGGGTATAGATTTTCTGGACTTTACTTTCTAGTTCTTCCAATATTGAGCGTTTACATAGATAGGTGTGACCTAATGATCACAGCCTCTCATGTTTTGGGGCCTGTTTCCACCATATGAGGGCTCAAAAATCATGATTACCCTTCTTTTGGGCAGTAATAACTAATAAGTAATAACATTCATTAACTGCATCAAATATTTTTCTTCCAAATCTGTAATTTATTCTGGAATGAATGAATTATTGGCTTTAGTACCGAGTAAATGAAGATTTTATCCCCCCCCCCCCGCTAAAACAAAAAAAAATGTAACAGAAGTACTGGAAATAGAGTGTAAAACATAGGCAATTCATTTCTGTATTTTCCTTTCCAGTTATATTGTATCATGGAATTCTGCTCTTTGGTATATGCCTTTTTGTGTTATTTTCTGGTTTCTTGTTCCTTATTCCAATCTTGTACACATGTTTCCAACTTTATTTGTCACCTTGTTGCAGTTTTTAGTACTGAGAGATTATGCAAGAAAAACTCTTTCTTTGAGATGGAGGTCTTGGCTGACAAGCTATTACATGAAACGCTATTTTAAGAATCAGACTTTCTATAAGATTCAGTCACAATCAATCATTGATAATCCAGACCAGCGAATTGTTGATGATCTGAATTCTTTGACTGGGACAGCCATCTCATTCTCACTGACTCTCTTTAATGCTGCTGTAGACTTAATCTCATTCAGTAACATCTTGTATGGCATCTATCCTCCTCTCTTTATTGTTCTTCTCGTATACTCCATTGGTGGGACAGCTATCAGTGTTTTCCTCGGAAGGGTAATGAACCTATCTTTTTTAGCAACAGTTTGGAATGAAAGGCGAATGCCACAAATCCTCCATCTTTCCCCGCAAAATATACAAGCAACTTCAAAATAGTGCCCTTTTATTAATTGAAATTTCCTTAATAACAGGGATTGGTGACTTTAAATTTCTTGCAAGAGAAAAAAGAAGCAGATTTTCGTTATGGGCTTGTACGGGTTCGAGAAAATGCAGAATCTATTGCTTTCTATGGTGGTGAAGAAAGTGAAATGCAAATTCTTCTTCAGAGCTTCAAAAGTGCTTTTGATAACCTAACTGTAAGACATTTTTTTTAGAGTTCACATCCTTTTAAAAAAAAAAAAATTCTGTACAAAACGTGACTGCAATCTATGTTTATTCTGACTTGCTTTCCTTCCTTAATTTTCATTACATATATTTCTCTCCCGAGGTCAAGGAAGCTCTCAAGAGAATGAATAATGATAAAGTTGTTGGTCTTGATGGTATTCCTATTTTAGTTTAGAAGTGTTTTGTGGAGGAGGGTGCTATCTAACTAACTAAACAATTTAATGAGGTTTTAAGGTCTAAGAAAATACCTAAATATGAAGAAGAAGCACTTTAGTACCTATATACAAGAATAAAGGGGATATCTAGAACTGTGCAAATTACCGAAGGATAAAACTTATAAGTCATACTATGAAATTATGGGAAAGAGTGATTGAATGCAGGTTAAGAATTGAGACAGTATTTTTGAGAACCAATTTGGATTTATGCCTAGGTTGTCTACCATGAAGTTATTTATCTATTAAGAGAGTTGATGGAAAAATACAAGAGTAAACAACTTGCATATAGTTTTTATTGATCTGTAAAAGCTTATAACTGAGTATCAAGAGAAGTGTTGTGGAAAGTCATGAAAAAGAAAGGTGTCCATGTTGCGTATATCAGAGCTATAAAATATATGTATGAGGGGACGACAACTAGTATGAGAATGTTTGGAGGGGAGACAAAAGACTTTCCTATAAAGATCGGCCTGCATCAGGGATCATCTTTGAGCCCTTATTTGTTTAACATGGTTTTAGACGTTTTGACGGAGCACATCCAAGAAGAAATCCCCAAATGCATGTTTTTTGCAAATGATATAGTCTCATGGGGGAGTCAAGAGAAGAGATTAACTCTAAACTCGAGTTATGGAGATGTATTTTGGAATTGAAGAATTTCCGTCTGTTTCTATCAAAAAAAAAAAAAAAGAATTTCCGTCTGAGTAGGAGTAAGATAGAATATATGCACTACAAATTTAACAAGCGGTAAGCTAGAAATAAATTGGAGGTTAAAATTGGAGATCAAGTTATACCACGTGTGTCAAAGTTCAAGTATTTGGAATCAGTAATATAAAATGACGGTGAAATTAATGGAAACGTTACGCACAGGATAAAAGCTGGGTGATTGAAATGGAGAAAGACATCAGGAGCTGTTTGTGATCGGAAAGTACCTAATAAGCTGAAAGAGAAGTTTTATCGAACGACTATAAGACCGATAATATTATATAAGAGTGAATGTTGGGCATTAAAAGGATAACAAGAACAAAAAATTGGAGTAGTAGAGATGAGGATGTTGAGATGGATGTGTGATCATACAAGAAAAGATATTATCTATAATGATTGTATATGAGGTAGAGTTGAAGTAACACTTATTGAAGAGAAAATGGTAGAAAATTATTTAAGGTGGTTAGGACATGTTCAAAGGAGACAATTGGAGGGGTCAGTAAGGAGTGTTGAGCATTTGGTATGAAATCCTATGAAAAAAGGCTGAGAAAGACCAAGAAGGACCTTTAGAGAAGTCATTGAACGAGATTTTTTGGTAAATGATATACTTCAAGAGTTGGTTATTGATAGAGTTCAATAACACCGTATGATCCATGTAACATACCCCACTTGATGGGATAAGGCTTGTTGTTGTTGTATATTTCTCTCCCGTAAACTTCTTGATATTGCATTTTCTACTTTTGCAGCATTCAATGTAGTTAAAAGGTATGCTGATCCTCTTTTTCTCTTTTCAAAGACTGAAAAACTGGATCAACGTTGATTATGTTGAGTTCATTATAGGTGTTTGAGTGACAATTAATTTTTAAAACTAATCATGGTTATTAGTAGCTGCAAAATTCAATATTTTTAGGAATAGGGATTGTAGAATGAAAATATTGGACAATCTGGTGAAATAGTGGTCAACTCCATGAGACCTACCTTGTCAAGAAGTTGGTTTCCTGTCTATGTCTAGCAACAATAACAAGCACTGTTCTGACAACTGGACTAGAACATCCTATGAAGCATGGACACTTCAAAAAAGGAATGTGTTTGTGTCTAACACATTCGACACTCAATGTTAAAGGACACTTCATATTTTGTCATGTTGCTTTGTCTGTGTCCATGCTTCCCATAGACCAACTGGTTTGACTGGATTAACTAGGAACATTGCATTAACACCCTCTACTTAGGATTGATCAACCTCAAGCAATAATCATTTGAAACTTGCTGGTTTTTGGGAATTGGTCAACCCAGTTTAGTACCATAGGCAACCTCTTTTCTGCATCCCTTATTTTTCCCTTTAGTGAAATTCTAGCTGTATGTTATATTGTCCTTCAGCTTACAACGTGTTGATGAATGATATAAATTATTAATTTCTTACTTTACAGCGATTGATGATCTCTTCTAGGAATCTGGAGTTGTTCACCAAAGGTTACCGCTATCTCATTCAAATTCTTCCTGCTGCCATTGTTGCTCCCATGTATTTTTCAGGAAAAGTTGAGATTGGTGTGATCAATCAGTCCATCTCTGCTTTCAATCATATCCTTGATGACCTTTCCCTTATTGTGTACCAGCTTCAAGCTATAAGTGCATTATCTGCTGTTATTAATCGGCTTGGTACTTTTTCTTCCTTATCTTTCCCATCACAATTTAATAAATAAGGAACTTATGTAAGATATGAGCATAAATTAGTCAATGCATTTAATCTGCAAAAGAGAGAGAACCATTTTTAAGATAGTTTGTGGTTTTGTTTGCATGAGTTAACACAAAAAGCAGTAAACCCATAAAATAAAAAAGGGCAAAATATGCTCAAAAGCCTTTTTTGTTCCTTTATCATGAATTGTTTAATTATCTACCACACAAATATAAGTGTCCCTCTCTAAGTATGTTTGCAACCCTGTTATTTCTATTTTTGTACCATTTGAGCGGCAAGTACTAAAAAATTAAATGCTTGGGAGGCAAGTCTATTATTATAAAAAATGTCTATTTTTTTTTTTTGACTTTTCATTGATAAACCTCTTTTTTTTTTTCTAATCATTATACCCTTTCTTTGTCTTCTGTCTGTGCACTGCATTTTTCTGTTGCAAAAGTAGTTATACTCTCCAGTCTTCATGATATCCATCTATTTTATTTGTAGTCTTATGTGTGCTTCTGTAACTTTCCCTACTATCAATCTACTTATTGTGAATTTGTTTAGTTACTTTTATGTCATGCATTCATGCCACAGAACATGGGAATTGAGAGGCTTCACTGATTACATTTGATTTAAAAATAGTGAATACACGCTGATAATTACTTCCTCTGTATTGCATATGCAGGTGAATTTGATGATGTTTTAGACAGTGACAGCAGCTCTAAATCACACGCTGATACCTTTGAAGAGATATGTGTTTCATACAAAATTTTGAAGAGTTCATCTGTATTGGAATCCAATGGATTGAACCCACCAGAACAATGTGAAACATTATTGGAGATAGAAAATTTGACTTTGAGGACACCAAGTAAAGCCACACTTATTAGAGACTTGTCATTGACAGTCAAGGAAAAGGATCATTTACTGGTCAGCAATCTATTTAGGTATTTTGCATGGTTAAATTGGTAGCATTTTAAGGCTGTAAAAATGCATTTATAATATAACCAATTTTACAGATAACTGGACCAAGTGGATGTGGTAAGACTTCTTTGTTAAGAGCTATGGTTGGTCTATGGAATACTGGAACTGGAGAAATCACGTATTATGAGAAAAATGAAGATCCTCAGCAACCCATATGCTCATATGAAAAACATGGGAAATCCGTAGACAAAAAATCCAGAATCTTTTTTCTTCCTCAAAGGCCATACATGGTTTTGGGCACTCTTCGTCAACAGTTACTTTATCCAATGTGGACTGATGATGCAATCCTTATATCAAATAGTACTAAATCAAAAAGTATGTGTTGTCAGTTTCATTTTCCCTAAACCCCCAATTTTGTTATTTTGATGCTAACTCCACAAAGTTTAGTTTACTTTTTGTTGTCCTCTGTCTATATTTCATTTGGCATATTGTTAATTGCATATTTGTTGAGACGTTATAGTAAATCATTTCCATCATGATTTCAGTATTTGTAAGTATCACATGGTAGGTGCTGAAATCATACTGTAGGTAGTGTTGGGAAACATTGGCAGGAATGTTCTATAAGCTTACACTAATTTAGGTTCTTTGACTTTTTCTGCAGGCTTGCTTCCTTTCTTGATGGAATCACCAAACTTAGAAAACAAGAATGAACAACCTAGGTGTCCAACAACAGATGAGTTGATAATGGTCTTAGAGGATGTCCAACTTGGCTATTTATTGGGACGTTTCAGTTTAGATTCAACACATGAATGGTCAAGTGTTCTCTCTCTGGGAGAGCAGCAACGGCTTGCTTTTGCCCGCCTTTTGCTCTCAAAACCCCACTTGGTTTTCTTGGATGAATCTACCAGTGCTCTAGACGAATCCAATGAGGTATTCCTAAATTCCAATTGTTGTCCAACATGTACCTCATAAATTGATAAAGTTTTATGTAATCCAATTCAACAGACTATAATCCTCCGTGCAGGCATTTATTGTGTTGTGCTTTGGCTTACAGGTTCATTTGTACCAGAAGATTGGAGCAGCAGGCATAACATACATCAGTGTTGGCCATCGACAAACCTTACGTGATTACCATAACAGGATCTTACGCATATCCATAGTGGATTCTAACAGTAATGAACTAAACTGGTGCATTGAATTCATTAGATGTGAATCCTCATTAATGTTTCAAAGCTATGATGGAAGGTGGCTTCAAAATTGAGTGCCATGTTAGGCTGCTTGCGTTCTCCGGCACCATTTACGCTTCAAACTCATTGAATTACAATGCTCATAATGTCTGCTTTTGATGTTTCCTTGAATGCAAGTAGCCGCTATTACATTCCAAGGTTGATAAGGGGAATTACGAATTCTTGTGTATTAATCTCTGACTGATTATTCTGATGGCATGAGGTTTGAGCCTTTCTGATATCTTCCTAGTTCATACATTTTAGTGAGTGAAAGATTAGAAGGAAAAAAAAAAGAAAAGAAAAGAAAAGAGAGAACTATATAAACTTACAACCGTATGAGTCCTTCATTGATCATGTGTAGCAGATACTAATTAGTGAGTCTATGCACAGGCATGCGTCTTAGACGTAGTCCTAATATTTTGTCTAATAATAAATAAATATTGAATAGGAAAAATATTTTCACTACTAAATTGTCAAGCTTGCAGGGTTGGAAGGCCTTTGAAGCCTTAGAAATTAATTAATTAGTTTGTAAATTATTTTGCTGGTAATATTTGACAACTTACATATTATAATGAATTTTATGAATCGTTTCATTAAAATGGTTTATAAATGATCCCATGAACACATCATACCTTCAACTTATTTCATAATGTATTTGCAATTGTCAAGCAACTTTATTAAACATAAATCCATATCAAAATCCATTAGAATGTAAGACGAGAGACGCCACCAAGTTTGAATAGCGTCCTGATATTTTTTGTGGCGCACGTGCGCCATTTAATTGGCATGAGTTTCACACGAGCAAGTGGAGTTTACATCAATTAAACAGCGTGCATCAAGCTTTTTACTCGGCACTAAACAAAGGCTCCTATCCATTTGAACGTGCCACAGAATCTGTTTTGAAACAAGCAAAAATTACACGGCACAAAATGTGAAATATACTATATAATATTTGGCCTCAATAGAAACGACAACCTTTTCATTGACTCAGATCAAATGGCATTTAATATTAACAATTATAAGAGTCAGAAGTAAGAAACAAGAGGAACGAGACAGATAGATGGCTTCATTAAGTTTGATTGATCAAAACCCATTCTTGAAGCACTACTAGTCACAAATTAAATTGACGATTTTGATCTGCACTATTTATTTCTTACTTGCTCGGGAGTAGTTTTATTTTCTCTTTGCTCTGAATGAGAAATTTTTAGAGTCTTCGTGCAGTAATAAACTGATAGTAGATAGCTATATTGGTTCATTGCAAAACTAGCTGATACAATGTTCTAAGAAAGATTAATCATGTACAGCTATTGCAAAAGCGTAAATGGACCATTAACAACATCAGAGACATTGATTTCACAGTCAACAAATATCATTAAACCAAACAAAATTCAAGTCCATTGTTCATAATATAAATAAAAGACACTGTTCAGTTTACATCCTCTTCAAAACCTATGGCCACCCAGTAAAACAAGACACTCTTGGTTGCAAGGGTAATTTTACACCTTCAGCCCCTATATTCTTGGAAAACATAAATGCTGTTAGACTCAAAATTTTTCTTCACGCTGGAGACAAAGTCAAAGTCACCCCCTTTTATAGCTAAAAGATCTAGCTACCCACTCAATAAACTGTACAGAGTAACCGACGACAACAGGAAAGAAAGCCCCCGGAAAAACTTATAACAAAGCAAAAATTATAGGTAAGAAGAAGCAGACCCAGATAATGATCACCAACATCCATCCACGTAAAGAAGAAGCAGACCCAGACCATGATTACCAACTTCCATCCACATATACTCCATTGCCATTGGCATACACACCATTTAAGGTACCATTGGAAGATTTGAAGCCATTCCCATTGTGGTGTGCTTTCATTATTGGTGGATGTCCATTGGTATATATCCCATTTAAGGTACAATTGGAAGATCTGATGCCATTGCTTGGTGGCGGCAGAACTGTCCTTGGTTCACATGCTGCTGCTATTAACCCTGTTTCATAGGAAGACATTTAGTTTACTTCAGTAATCATAACAAAGCAATACAAAAGTAGGGCTAAGAATCATGAATAAATATAGGGTTGTAATTCCTTTTTCTCTACAACACTTTCCTAACCTCTTTTTTAACATGTCTGTACACAATCAATACGTCAATGTAGCATAGCATCGAAGTAGAAAAATTCTTAGGTCAATTAAGTCTAGAAAAGAATGATAGACCAAGACACGCCTACATATTTATTCATGATTGGCTTGGTCTACTAAATTTTTGTAGTCTCAGTCCATAAATAATCTCTCATCACAATTCGGCAGATTATAGGAACAATAATTCGAGTACTTATAAGTTGTTGCAACATCATTTTAACTAATTCATGAAATGAAGTGTTTAAAAAATGCACCATAGACACAAGAATATATATAGGATTAGCAGAAAAAAGAAGCATAAGCTTGCATAACAGTTACAGTTCTATGGTCATTCGATCAACAGAGGGATATGCTAAAAAAATCAATAATAGTTGTCTAGAAAACGTGAGTATCTGAAGCAGAACAATTACATTTAGAACTTCACAGGTATTATAACACCAAATGAGAAACAGAAAGGAAACTCAAATCCTAACCAACAGTTTCAGACAATGCATCAAAAAGTATGACATGCATGACTCATCCCAAATGATGGGCCCATAAAAAAAGCTATATGATATGGACGAAAACCATCATGATTGCAAGAGGAACTCCTACTACAAATTTGGACAGAAATGTAATTAAAAAGTTAATCCCGAAAAGGGTTCAGCAATAATACCATATTAACAGGTGCATTTCATGCTTGAAACAAAACATCAATAAATGAATGAACAGGTAAAAGATATGAAGTGACTCCCTGGAGAAAGTACCTAAGAAGGGCGGAGAAGGTTTCCCTGGTCTGGATTTGAACTCAGGGTGAAACTGAACACCAACATAGAAAGGATGACCAGGAAGTTCAACTATCTGCAGTTGTATCATACACATTTACAGAGATTAAATTATTACTTACAGGGCAATCTCAAGATCCATACCACTAGGGCTTCATGAAAATACAAACCTCCATGCGCCTCCCACTCTCATCTTTGCCAACAAAAGATAGACCGGCATCCTCTAGCTGTGATATCATGTCAGGATTAACCTGTACAGCAATAAATCTCAAGTGACTATTTTGCAACTTTTTCCATAGAGTTTCAGCGTGAAAACACAGTTTACCTCGTATCGATGTCGATGCCGCTCATCAATAGAACTTGCATTACCGTACCTATGCACAATTCCAAATTATTGTATTATATAGATACTCCTAATCATTGTTTGATGAGGACACCTAAAATGCCATTTTCAAACAACTTTATGATACAGATGGATTTTCTTTTTTGGTACATGAACACATTGTGAATAGTACCACAAACTATATAGAGTAAATAAGCTTGAGTTGGTCCTTAGTACTTACAACTTAGCTGATTTGGAATCCGCAACTTGGAAGTAAGTCCTCCTAGAACCAAGACGCATGGTTCCTCCCATATGAGTCTTTGAACCCTGTCAACAGAATATAATTCAGCTTAACTAGATTACAAATAGAAATGATTAGAATAAGAGAAAATACCTCCGGCATAAATATGACGCAAGGGGTTTTGGTTTGAGGATCAAACTCTGTGCTATTAGCATCATGCAGACCCAGAACAGATCGTGCAAACTCAATGACAGCAATTTGCATACCCAGGCAAATGCCCAGAAATGGAACATTATTTACCCGAGCATACTTAGCAGCAAGAATTTTCCCTTGCACACCTCTATCACCAAAACCTCCTGGAACCAGAATCCCATTAGCACCCTGCAACAGAAGACTGTTTAGCAAACACCAAAGAAGATAACCTCACATTTGAATATGTGTTGAACAATATAAAATTAACAGTAAAGAAAGAAAACCAGCGAAAGTGCAAGTCCAAGTAGAAGGATAACCTTCAAAAGAGCCCAAGCAGCTTTATGTGCATCAGGATCCTGCAAGCAGTAAATTAATCATCAGAGGCCTGGCAGGAAGTTAAACAAAAAGCTCACCAACATATGCAGTACAGCAGAAAGATCAGTAATAACCTCTATAGAAGTAGCATCTTCAAGATCCCCAGCTGAAATCCAGTCCACAGTAAGTTTACGATTGCGGGCAACAGAAGCATGCAAAAGTGCCTGCACAGAAAGCCAACTTTAATAGGTTATGATAAAACAAAGTGTCCTGTGAGTTGTTCTTATTAATGTCAACAGAATCAAGAGAATTAACTGCCAATACAAGAACAAAGCAATGCCACTCATTCATTAATTATTATATGCATATAAAGTAGTTTCTTGCTTATTTTTGCAGCAAACATTAAAATTTGATGGCATGAGAAAGATAAATACAGACAATGAAGCAAAGAGGTTCATAATTGAGATAGAAGTCATATAGATAGGCCATAATCCGCAGGGACGGCAAAGAAGCGATCATAAAAAAAAAAAATTCCCAGTGGTTTTAGAGAATGCAAAGATAAGTTGTAGAGAATTCATTATCCCTCATAAATTGAAGTACTGAAAGCACAAGTTGTAGAGAATGCAAGAGTATATAGCAAATGATAAGTATTACCCTTTGACATGGAATTCTATATAGAGCAATGTACCTTTAGAACAGAAAGATAAGCATCTGAAAGGCCAGTGTATTTTCCTACCATTGCAATTCTAACCTGGGCAGCATATGATAGCTGTGAGCTCAAGATTTGGCAGTACTCAAAAATAAATATCTTTTCATAAATTACAGTTTTTTTAAAATAAAATAAAATAAAATAAAATTTAAGAGGAAGGATATAATTGATTGGGACGCACAGGTTCTTGCAGTTTGTCATAAACTTTTGTTCTAGCAGTCCACTCCTCCAAATTAGGCTCAGTAGCAACACTGCAAATTAAAGGGACATTAATGGCATGACAGAAACCATAAAGCAAACAGCTGCAGCAAAATTAATTAAAGATTCTCAGAAAATCAAATGACTGCCAATGAAAAGCTTCGGAGAGGGGGATTATACACCAAAAAAAAGAATGAGTTTGCTAAACCAACCCTATCAAGTTTAATGCTTTGAAGATTGCCTCATGCGCCTTCTGGTCCTATTTGTTACAGAAAATATAATCAGAATAAAAAGTTAAGATTCGAATAAATTAAATCATTTGTTGAAGAAGAATTAAAAAAAGGACTAAAATCAACTATCTAGGAAGTAGACAGGATGTCTACTACAGTAATTAAATCATGAAATAAACAAACTGAATTTCACATAGAAGCTTCCAGTAATACTTGAAGACAACCACATAAAACAGGTCCAAAAGAACTATAGAGTTACTTACTCTCATTAGCAAAGGAATGTGCCAAATGTTTGAAACATCATGGAGGGTAACTACATTTGATAACTGCAAAAATAAATGCTTCCTTAGAGAATATGCCATGAGGCTCTATTGATGAGTAAAGAGAAAACATGTCAAAATATGTCATCACCGGCACATGGCAAAATTGAGAAAGTTTTGTCTTAACATTGCCATCAAGTTCCTGGAAAATATGAGAAGACTTAGAATCTCCGATTCTCTAAACCATTACTTGATGGAATCAAAAGGAATTTAGTGAAAATTAGTAAGCGCAACAAGCACACCTTTGAGCTGCGACAAGCAAGAATATTAGGGGTCAAACCTAATCCTCTAAGTTGACGGACACTATGCTGAGTTGGCTTTGTTTTCTGCACATTAAAACTTTCGATAAGTATGGGAAGGCAATGTTAACTTGACTGCTAGACAAGATGCACATGGCTATCTTCCAGTCAATCACCCTTTAGTGAATCATCAATCTTGAACAAACAACACAAATGAAATTCTCAATCTTACGTTAGACTTACTAGACAAAGTTATTTCCATATCTTTTTAGTTTAGCATTTATAAATGTTGCATTGATAACAAATATCGTTCAGTATACCTGTTCACCAACAACATTAAGAACAGGCACCAAGCTGACATGAACCAAACAAAAGTTGCCAGAGCCTATGACAAGAACAATAAGGTAAGCAAATTGGTTTGACTGAAGCAAATACAAAAGCACATGAATTAGAAAACTATACGGTTTGAACACAGTGAACATTACCTACACGGTACGAAAATTGGCCAAGTGCCTCAATAAAAGGCATAGACTCAATATCCCCTACATCAAAAGAAAAGTCTTCTTCGAATTAGCGGTCACAATATAGAAGTTCTAAAATTTTAATTGTACTACTAAAATTAATATGATTCTCATGCACAATATGCCATGTAGAAACAACTGAATTTCTGATCCCACCTCACCCACCATTTAAAACATTATATTATAGTTTGAATGGAATCATGATAATTATACAAAATGCAGCTTTAGTAGTAATTAAAGTTTGTTCTAACAATACCAATTTACCTATAGTTCCACCCAATTCTATGACACAAACATCCGCAGGTTCTTCTTGTCCATCAACTGGTATCTTTGCTACCCTCTCTATCCACTCTTGGATTGCATCAGTAATGTGTGGAACAACCTACAAGCAACGCAAATGTGAAATATTAAACCAAGGCACCATCAACTGTTGCAGGTAGCTTTAAAAGGCAAAATCAGTAAGATTAAGCACACCTGGACAGTCTTTCCAAGATAATCACCTCTTCTCTCCTTTTCAATAACAGACTATACATTCACAACAAAAGAAAATATAATAAGAGAATATAGGCATAACTAGTTGGAAATAAAATATAATATCTTTAAAGGAGAAGATGGGGAGTTCATCTACCTGATATATTTTTCCAGTAGTAATATTGTTGTCACGGGTTAATTTGATGTCCAAGAAACGCTCATAGTTTCCTAAATCAAGGTCGACCTTCAACACCAAAAGGAAATTGCAAAAAGAAAAATAAAGAAAAAATTGCAGTTATCCTCTATTAAAAGATGGGGAAATGTCACATAAGTGAAAGTTCATATGGTGTCTAATTTCATGTCATTAAGAAGCAGTAGATAAAATCTCAAGCTTGCATTTTATTCATAAAAAGTAATTAACAATTTGCATCCCCGTGGTAAAGAAAACAACAGCAAGCTAATCCCATTTACCTCACCACCATCATCTAAAACGAAAACCTCCCCATGTTCAAAAGGAGACATTGTCCCTGCATCAGTATTCAGATAGGGATCTGCAGATGATAATTAAGTTTAAACACAAATAAGTACAAATTAGATATACTGCATTATCTAACTATCTAACAATAGTTTACAAAGAATGACTGGGTATTTGATAGCATATAGGATGGAAGTAAAATACGTATCATAAATTTCAGTTTTTTTTTTTAATAAATATATAAAGGGCAAACCTGGTGATACAAAGCTCCCGCTATGCGCG
Organism: Biancaea sappan; assembly: GCA_037074585.1. Classification (NCBI taxonomy): domain Eukaryota; kingdom Viridiplantae; phylum Streptophyta; class Magnoliopsida; order Fabales; family Fabaceae; genus Biancaea; species Biancaea sappan. Next base: position 2,530,040 of record CM073501.1, on the reverse strand, counting down.
GGGTCCAGGGAGGGGCCGGATCCACTTTGTGGATCTAATGTAGGCAGCCTTACCTTGCAATTTTTGCAAGAGGCTGATTCCACGGCTCGAACCTGTGACCTCCAAGTCACATGGCAGCAACCTTACCGTTGCGCCGAGGCTCGCCCTCTTTTTTTTTTTTTTTTTTTTTAATAAATATATAAAAGAACAATTTAATGAGAAACTTATAAAATGCACAGTATCCTCCAAAAGAAGAGAAGAAAACATCAAAGCAAGAAAAACAAATAAGTAGATATATAAGCTGAGAAAAAGCAAACGAGCCCCTCTGCATATCAGACAAAGGAAGTCCTTTGTTTTTTTTTTTCAACAATCAGAAGAGTTTCTTTCAAATGAAACCTCAAGCAATGAAGGAAATGGTCAAGTTGGTTGCCCAGTCAGCCAATCTACTGAATGATAATATTATTAATAAACTAAAATTACACAGGAAAAAAGAAAAAACAAGAAAAAAAAAATCGCGCTCCATTGTTCCAATGGCGTTCTCCAATTAAATTCCTCCTGTATTTTGCTATCACCATTTTTTTCCTTAAAAACAAAGAAAGACTTCAATTCTAAGAAGCATGAGAACAAAAAAATACCAATCTTGATCGAAGTGACTCGAAGACCACTGGCCTTGAGGAGGACCCCAATACTGCTAGCAGTGACCCCTTTCCCGAGTCCACTGACAACACCACCTGTCACCAACACGTACTTCATTCTTCCTTCTTAGTTTTGACAATATCGCTCAGAGAAAGCCGGTCCTTCACAACTTGTCCTAATTTTAATGCACAGAAGAAGCAGAAACCAGATAGCAGTTGAGCGCTATGACCAAAAAGAAAAATAACAAAACCTAGACGGACAAAGGTATGTACTATGTCGTATTGCTACCACTGAGGCAGAGTATTTATACTAAGACCCAATCCCCCTTGCTCTGATAAAACTAAGAATGATGACAACAATGATGTAAAAAATGTACAGTGATGGCTTCTGGTATGCAACGAAAGTGCCATGATGTAAAAAATGTACAGTGATGGCTTCTGGTATGCAACGAAAGTGGGGATGTGGATAGGAGGAATAGATAGCAGTTACATAGATATCATGGCAAATAAACAAATAAATTACGAAACGATAACTAATGGGAATTTGGAACTGAATGGAGAGAATAATGAGGAACCTTGTTCACAATGACGGGCTTTACAAGGTTCTTCTTTTGCTGCTTTTCTGCAATCCCTTTATATCTCTTTGTATGACTCTCTATCTCTGTCTGGGAAGGTTGCTCTTTTATAGCCTCCCAACAAAGTGAAAAAAATCCCCTTGTTGGCCTTAGAATGGCTAAATCAACCAACGAATGGGATATTGCATAGGGAATTAGGCGATATATATAAGAGGAAGGCAGGAAATTCTGATGAAGATGTCTTTTTCCCTCTTAATGCCAGCCTCTCCCTCCTTGTTCTTGTGTTGTGTTCAGGCGGCGGGTGAGCAAGGAAGCCACTTTCTCCTTTTAACTTTAAAAGAAGCAAAACCCACAACGAAAAATCTGTTTTTTTTTTTGGCCCCTTCTCTTCTTTTTACAGTTAGATGGGAAATAGAATATTTCTCCTTTTTTTTTTTAACACCCAATGAACAAATTTCCCTGTCTCCGTGTTCTATTTCAATAAGCATGTTAGATTGATTATAAATAATATCCTTATAATATTCCGGTCCAAGCAAATTTTTCAGCATCTGACCTGTAAACATTAGATAATAAATAGTTTTATATAATATTATATATATATATATATATATAAACACAACCAACTTTTCAGGACCTTTAGGGGTTTGTATCAAAGTCTCTCACCTTTTTTTCTGATGGGGGAAAGAATCTTTTTTCCTTTAATTGGTTGTTTCCACTGAAGCTTTTCAAATTTCAACAAAGAATCAAGAAAGAGAGAGAGGAAAAAAAAAATATGAAAAAGTGTTGTTGTTCCTGATGAGAGTCATTCATTGACACCAGACAAATTCGAGTTTTCACAAAGAGAGCAAAGCAACACTTGGCAGCCTACCCATAGAAATGTAAAAGACATCCCATAGCCTCTCTCCTTCTCTCAAACCCATGCCGCTAATTCCCTCTTCCTGCTAATCCCCACCCGCCTCCTCAAAATGATTCCTCATATCCCATGTTTGGAAATTTTTTTAAATATAAAAAGAAAAAATACGTTTCTCTTTTTGCCTATTTTCTTTTTAAAAATTATAGGATCCTTTTCTCCTCTTATTTTTTTGAACAAACATTTAGTATCTAAACATTATATAAATTAATCTAAATTTATGTCGAGTAAGACCATAATAAGTGACAGAACTCTCATAATTACAATCTCAATAACTCAAACTCAAAACTCCTTATTAAATTATAACAACCTTTTACCAGTTAATTCATTTGTTTGGAGGTCTTTCCTTCTCTTTTTACTTATATTTTTGGTGGACATGTAGGTGTTAAGGATAATTGGAAATTTGTCATCTTAATGATGACATAGTTTGATGTAACATTTAAGTTAGTACCATTAACTCAAAAAAAAAAAAGAATAAATAAGATGGAAGGAGTCATTCCTTGAAATTTGAAAGTTAGTAAATATATAATTTTCAAGATTTATCTTAATGTATTTATATATGTTATGAAAATCACAGCAAAAATAAAGAAGGCAAAATATATATACTAACAAAAACACATATTTTTATCCAATTCAATTAATGTAATCTACGTTCACAAGCAGAAAGAAATATTTCTTATTCCTCAGATAAAAAATTGGTACAAATCATTCAAAAAAATTGTAGAACCGTATAATATATATATATATATATATATATAACTTAACCAGTTCGGATCACTCTAAAAAATACATAAAAAAGATCAAGTCCATATCATATGAAGTTTTCCTTTTGGATCGACTTCCAAATTTCATTAATTTTTTTGTTATTATAATTAAAATTTAAAATATATATATATTAAAATTTAAGGCACTCACCAGTGTATTTATTAATTTTTTTTGTTATTATAATTACATTTGAATCTTACTTAAAATATTGAATATATATATATAAAGCAAATTAATTAGGCAGGAATACATAATTGTCTCTTATTAACTGAATTAATTATATTCTTGAATCAGATTATGGGGAATTTGAAGAAAAGTTGTTAGTTTACCCAGAATCGTTGGTTGGTGTTGAGGTGTACCCTACCTGATGAGATTATCTTGATTTAGTGTGCATATTTTACATTATCCCTTGCTTGGCTTCCATCTCTAGCCTTGTCTTATCTTATAACTTAAATATCATATTTATTTACTCACCGTGAACATTGACGATAGAATTCATTTCACATGCATGCTTTCATAAATCATAGTCTTAATCTGAGTGCCAAATTTTAAGTCATCAGAGTCATGAAATTCTCCCAGCAGGACGGTTAAAAAATAAAGTCTGCCATAAATGAATAATAAACAAGAAATAATTTAAATATATACATACATATACATATATATATATATATTGGTTATAACTACCCGACAACACATTAGACTCCACTTAATTTAGTTTGAGATAAGATATATTACAGAATCGGACCAGATTAACTAATTTAATTAATAATTTGTCATTGGTCTGATCTAATTTACCTAAAAAATCAGCCAACCAAAAAAAATCAATTAAAAATCAGTTGAATCAGTTAAAAACCGATGAATGCTGGTGAACAAGTTGAATTAGTTTTTGTAAATATATATATATATATATTTACAAAATACAATTATTTCTCAAACTATATGAGGGTTAACGAACTTTTATATTTTTTAATCTTTTTTATTATTTTTGATCAGATTATATTTTATTTTTCTTTTCAATTATTTTTATAATAATATTATTTGTACCACAAAAATAAAAAAATAAAAAAAGCAATTACACACACATATATTAATAATAATAATAATAATCCTAAAATTAAGTATAAATTTATTTATTTATTATATTATATATTTTAAATATATTTAATTATTATTTTGGTTTGACCACGGTCAGACAAATAAATCGTGAACCAGTACATCTATCAGTTTAATTTTAAATCATTGGGTAGAACCATATAAATGTAAAATTCTCTCTATATTAATTTTTTTATTTACAATACTTAGATTTAAATTTTTATTTAAATAAAATAAATATTAAATTACTTAAAAGATATATGAGAGAGATAGTCAATGGCAAGGACCATTTGTCTTGATTAGAGGAAAGACTGAAAATATTGGTTTTCTTTCATGACAATGGAAGAAAGACAATCCACATGCAGCGTTCTGCGCTTTCGTGCCTCTGCCTCCTGACTCACATGTGAGTGTGCGTTCAAATTCATGCTTCATCATTATGTAGAGTCAGTTTCAAATTTGATCATAGGGCTGCACCGAAAAACATTTTAACCATGCATTCCCACTTCAAATCTCTCAATCTATATTTTAATCAATTTGTTACTCCAACAAGTATTCAAATTATAACAAATTTCTTGTATGATTATATATATATATATCATGGATTTAAAAATTGAACCAGACCAATCGGTGAAAACTGGCTATTGGTTAAGCAGTTGATCGATCAACTCTTAAAATGGGTTGAGCTGAAATCGATTGATGAAAATCAATAAAACTAGTGAATTGGTTTTTGTAAAAAAATAAAAAAAATAAAATTTATTATTTATAAAATATAATTATTTGTCACGAGATTTGATAATTTTTTATTTTTTTATTATTTTCTATCATGTTATTATTTTCTTCTTAATTATTTTTTCATAATAATATTATTTTTGTCATAAAAACAAATAAGAGAGCAAGAAAAAATAGAAAAGCAATTACAAACATAATTAATAAGAATATATAATATCACAAATTAATAAACATTTTCATACTTAATCTTACAAGTTTATTAAGATTAAGTATGAAAATGTTTATTAATTTATGATATTATATATTCTTAATATATAAAATTTAAAATATATATATTTAATTATTACCGATTCAACCACGATCAAATCAATGAACTGTGAACCAATATCTCTACCTGATTAGTCCGATTTTTAAAACATTAATATATATATATATACAAAAAACAATTTTTGTGAATGTATCAAAACAATTAAATATTATACTGAAATGTTAATCAGCGCATGCATATATTTATCTTTTATAATTGATTTATTTTTTTAAAAATTAGTTAAATAAGTCTGTGTAAGAATTTTTTGAATATATAAAGAGGGCACAATATTTTAAAAATAAGAATTTAAAAAAGGAACTAGACTATGATCAAATTACCTATTCAAGACTCTTAATTTGGCCAAAATGCAAACAACGATGATCTGTGCAATTTAGTCTTTTAATAATTTTAAAAGTTGATAATAAACACCTTTTAAATTTTAATTTTGTACATGATAACCTCTCAGTTTGGCTTTTTTCCTGTGCATTATTTTTGCAACAATGATTATATGTTAGATTTTTTTTTTAGTCTGGCTTTTTTAGAATAGATAAGTTGACAAAGAGGTCTTATTACACAAAATTTAAAGTTTAGGGTGATCTATCACCAACTTTTAAACTTAATGAGATAAATTCCATAATAGAATTCTTTGTATTTCGGCCTGTATTATTCAAGAAAAATAACAAAATTTTCGGGCATATACAACAAATTTATGTTGAAATTAAAGTCTCGTCAAATTCTGTTATTCGTTTCCAAATTATGGGGTTTAAATTGTGAACAAGTCACTTGATTCAATAGTAATAATGATGTACCAAATTCGTAGTTCAAATAGTATGAGATAGGATATTTTAGGTTCGTGGGCCAAGGTTTGAGTCCTCTTGTAAAAATAGGTGAAAATATTTTTTATGTTTTTAATATTTACACTACATTTTAATTTTGTTAATAACGTTTTTTTATTAGTTATGTCTTATATATTTTATTTTTGTTTTAAATATGTCTATTTTACTAACACTGTCTATTTTATTGATGAAGAATGCTAACTGAGTGGTTAATAAAAAAAGTAAATTTGAAACAAAAATGAAGCCTGTAAGACATAATTGAAGTAACAAAAAAGTTAAAAACATAAAAATAATAAGTTTGTGTCCTATATATTTCATTTTTTATTTCAAATCTATATTTTTTACTAATTACATAGTCAGTATTTTTCGTCTATTCTAGTAAAAAGGATAAATTTAAAATAAAAATTAAATATATAAGATATAACTGATGTAAAATGTTAGAAACCAAAATAAAACTGAATGTAACTTTAGTAACGTAAAAAGTAATTTTGCTAAAAAAAAAAGTGACGGCATATCGACGTTGAATTTGAATTTCCATTTTTTTTTTGGGTCTGTGTGCTCAAGAGTGTGATATAAGTTTTAAACTATAGAATCTTAACAAATTAATATTATCATTATCAAGTTTTTCGATATGGAGTATCTTATTAGTCCTCCCAAGAAGTCAAGCTGAATTTTCAAATGGTGAGTACTGATTAAGACTGAGGATGACAAGATTTGAGGTGGATCTGATTAGATTATTATTTTATATATATAATATTTTTGTCCCTATTAGATAATTATTATATATATATATATATATGAAAAAATTGCATAGAATCCCATGAATGTTGGGATCCTTGTAATTTACCCCTATAAACTTTTAAACCTAGCAAAGATATAGTCCAATTTTTAAATATTTGCAAAATATCATCTCTAAGGTGACTGTCAAGTTAACTGTTAGTCAATAGTTCAGTCAACTTTTATTCATATTCAGTTAAATCTAAAACACAGTGGCTTTGATTCAATTTTCATTATTTTTTATGTATAATTTTTGCTTTTTCTTAATTTATTAATTCGCTAAATTTTTTAGATTGAAAGGACAAATATACTCTCACCATAACAATATCAATGTGACATATTTATGCTGGATGAATATGAAAAAAGTTTATTGAATCATTAACTAACTGTTAACTTGATAGTCAACCTAACAGAAGGATCTTTTATAAACATTTGAAAGTTGAAAAGAATCTTTTGTTAGATTTGAAAATTTATAAGAGTTAATTACACAGACTCAAAGGTCATGGGGGTTACGTGTAATTTTTCCTCTATATATATATATATATATATATATAAGTTTGTTGATATAATTTGAGATTAGGTGGGGCAAAATCAGTTGATGCTTCAACATTGAAGGTTGAATGCACATGCGAAATTTTGCATAAATGAGTCAGATGGTGATGTGAACTATATAGTGATTGTCAAGAGGGAGAACGATGGATTTTGACCCATATACATATTCTAATGAATTTTCTGGTGACAATATATTATTTTTGGTTCATAAAAAAATTAATTTTGAGAGAAATGGATAATTGTGGATTTTAATTTTTGTCAAGGTTTGTGGCTGCATGATACTTTAAATTGGGAAAATGTTGAGGCGTGGGGATGCTAGGAAGAATTAGGACATCCATGTGCTATATATATACATATATATAAATAATTTATTTATTTATGATAAAAACATGAGTCTCACTCAACACCATACACATATTGAGTTGAAATGGTCTTTGTTGTGATTTCAAATATAATATATATAATAATTTTGAAAGTTTAAGTAAATGTTTATATGAAATAATTTAAGTGGTGTCTGTGTCTCTAAAGCTTTGACAACACTTTAGCTTTGAAACTATATATATATGATCATGTGTGCTACTTCAATTATTAAATTTGCTTTTTCTTCTGTTTTTTTGTTCTTTCTTTGTTCATTTGATTTTTAGTAGTTAAGCATTTTTGGATGAATGAAATTAGTAGATTGAAGAAAACAATGATATTTTCTAACTCTAGTAAATTACTAGAAGAAAATTATAGACATGGGTTCTCTACCATATTTTTTTTTCTCCCTGACACTGTTAGGGACTCTTCCATAAGGGAGAAAATTCAATCCTGAAAATTATATCTCTAAAATTAGGGATAACGATTTTGACAATTTGACCCAACAATAGCGACCCAATAGACAACAGAACCAAAACTAGGGATTTGATTTAGAAGCTTGGGTTAGCCGCAAAGAATGAAGTTCCATATTCTTTTTTAAAGTTCAACTTGATGACATCATTTTGAGAATATGTGACAAAATAAAAAAGAAGGAATCAGTGAAATCGATAATCCAGTCTGTTTAACCGGCTCTGTATTAGTTTTTCAAGTCCAATAATTTAGAGAGCTCACTAGACCGAACCAACAATTAGTTTTCGATTAACGGTCAAATTAACTGATCCGATCCGATATTTGAGTCCATGATTTTTCTTATTAATTAACAGTTTTTCATTCTGTCGTAAGAGATGCCTCATCACTTTAGTTTTAAGATGTTTTCTTTTAATTGTCTCCTCTTTAGTCTTTGTATTAGGTTTTTTATTATACATCATTATTGATATATGTAAATTATGAAAAAACTTTAAAAGCTTTATTGCTTATAATTTCAAATTAAATGGATCATGCATTTCTCGGGGGAAAAGCATTCAAGTATGTAGCACAAATATTATATTATTATTATTATCCTAGTTTCCAACCCCTGTTTGATCACATGATTTAACAAGAAACCTTGTCTTTTTTTAAGAGGAAAAAATGGTTTTTTAATGAATTTTTTATTATTAAAACAAACTAATGAAAGAAAGCATATGGAATAAAAATGTAATATATTCATTAAACCGACGCGATACTTTGAAGAAAAAAAAGCAAGTAGTACGGTTGAATTATGACTTATTGACAATTTTCATATAATTCCATAAAATTTAAAGTTCTTACAATTTAATATCATGAACTTTTAAATCAACCACAAGATTCTCTTTAACTTTTAAATATTTGTAAAATACTTTTACATTATTTTGACCATCAAGTTAACAATATAGTCAACATTTTAATGTTCAATTAGCTTAAATGTATCATATAAATATTAATGTGGTAAGGGTATATTTTGTCTTTTCAACTAAAAAAAATTTAAGCTGAAAAGACAAATATATCTCTACTATATTAGTGTCATTATAGCACATTTAAGCTTAATGGACATTAAAAAATTAACTTAATCGTTGATTAATGATCAACTTGACGGATGGTCAACCTAACAGAGGGGAGCTTTTTGCAAATATTTGAATGTTGGAAAGGTTTTTTTTTGCTAAGTTTGAAAGTTCATGAGATAAATTGTAAAAACCTTATAGTTTATGGAAGTTTTGTGCAATTTTCCAACTTTTAAATATATATATATATATATATGTCTAAGAATGATATTAATTTTTCTCCTCGGATTACGTGGAAGTGAGTCATGGTCAAAGAAATTAAAATTGATAAAACTAACAAAGTGAAACATGGATACTCTTGACTTTTACGAATGCCTCAATTTTGTCCTTTGAATATGAACTCGACAAGTGAACAAGATTGAAGATGAGTGGAATCATTTCTAGAGTACAAATTCATAATTAGGCGCTCTTTGATTATATGGAAATTTTAGTTTTTTAAGTTTTGAGATATAATTAAATATTGTTGAGTTCCTCGAATTTTTTTTTCTAGTGAATCGTATTTATGATTTGATTCAAAATTTAAGAGTATAATTCAAAAAAAAATTAAAAGCTTATAGTGCGAGTAAGACGAAAACCCATTAGGGGTGCAAGGGGTGAAGCTCCCTTGTAATATGGGTCTAACAAGTTTTATGTATTATTTTTTTAGAACAACCTGCACTGGTTTGATCCTATATTGTATACGACTTTTGAATCTTGTACTTGAAACATTTTGCATGAAAAATAAGAAATTTTTTTTTCTACCCGTAGACATAAATCACATCAACCGAATTACATATGTGTTCTACAATTTTCATTTTGTTTTTGTCTTCTTTGTTTTCGGAGATTTTCGTGACAAATATAATAAATATAAAAACATTATTATTTGTGTAGAAAACACCAGATTAGATAAATTTTAATTAATCTTGTTATAGATTTAGAAGGAAAATTATTAAAAGGGATTGTAGTTGGTGCCCTTTCTTTTTTTAATCCCAGTGGGTAGTTGAAATTTCCTTTATGTTTCGTTTCGTTAGCTGAGTTTGCTATTTCAAATTAGTTTTCAATAACCATGGTCAAAAGTGCAGTTATCATACGTCATATAAAATTATCAAATATGATTAATTTAATGGCGAGTTTTTTTCTTTTTAAGCTCTCAAGTGTATTTTTCCATTCAATATAAAAAATCAATCCTATCAAATTTACTGAGCATAAATAATAGAATCTTCTCTAGAATAATATCTATAGTAATCAATTTTTTATTATTTTTAAAATTTAAATAGTCATTATTACTAGGACCAGTCAACTTTTGGTGGGCCAAGGGTTTGAATTCTAATTATTTTTTTTTATATTTAAAAGTTTAAGTTATAATTCACTTGTAATACTTGCTTTTTTCTTTTTTCTTTCAAAGTATCGCTTTATTATATCGCAAGTTCGTCGGTTTAATGAATATATTACATTTTTATTCCATATGCTTTCTTTCCTTAGTTTGTTTTAATAATAAAAAATTCTTTAAAAACTAATTTTTTTTCCTCTTAAAAAAGGCCAAGGTTTCTAATTAAATCATGTGATCAAATAAAATTGTCAATCTCAAGAGTTTATATAAACTCAATAAATAAAGAGTAAACTTAAAATATAAATTTATAAGAGTTTACATATATAGTCACTTTTCATTCAACAAATTATATTAAAATATATTCTAACACATATCATTATCTTAATACATAATTAATATAAAAAAGTACTTAACATATATCACTTTTTCTTCATGTTCTAGACTTTTGAGTTTTGGATATAGGTAACTTAATTTTTTTGGCTTGGTGCTAAAAAAAAAAAAGAAATTGGACTACTGTTGATTTTGGTGTGAATTCGGTGAGTTTAAATAAGTTTAACCAAATTTCAATTTTATAATCAAATTTATTCGATTTAAAAATTTAAACTCACAAACTCAAATAAGTTTAAAAGTTAACTCGATAATTTAACAAATTAGATAGTATACAAAAAAGTCTTGATTAGCACCTTCCAAGCTGTTTGTTATGCAAAGATAATATTTTCACGTGTGGATTTTAATATAGCATCATGATAATTTGTAAGTATAATATCCGTACTGTTTGTCAACAAAGGAGATCAGATCGCAGTGATGATGTAAACAGATTAACAGTTAATAAAATATAATCAAATAAAGAACTGCAACTTACAGTGACAGAAAATGGAGAAAACAATTTGAGTGATGTGTGGCCATTAAGTTTTCTTTTGTCTACAATGACGGCAGGAGCAATATTTTCTCAGATTCCAATCAAGTATCACTACTTAGTCATGAAACTTTTGGAATTCTCTAACGGGGATGCATCATGCATGCATGCTCACTCCACTCTTTTTACATTCTGAGGATTTTAACGATCTTATCCATTTCATTTTGTCTTTTTTGTTTATCAATATTCAATACTAATAAAATTTTGTCTTTTGTCCTTTTTTATATATTTTTCTGGTGAAATCCTTTCTTATATTCTCCAACACACGCATGCATTTTGTAACGAGGCAGGCCGTGATAGAAGATTACTTTGACTATTATAATTTAAGGAAATTTCTTAATATAAAAACCTAATATATATATATATATATACATATATATGAAATATTCAAACAAACAAAAAATTTACTATAGTTTATGTAAAATAAGAAATTTTCTTTTATGCCGACCTCTGATCTTTTTGTTTGGTTAACTAGAATTGACATATTTTGATTTTTGTTTTGGTCATATATGTTTGTCATTTTTTTTTCATACTTGATAATTAACATTCCAATTTTTTTGGTCCAGGTGTTATTATTTATACATAATTAATAACTTTAATATTATTTCTCAAGTTTTTGGCTGCATGGTTGGTCTTATCTGCAATGCAAAGTCTTCATAGGTCCCTACTTTCTACTTTTTTTAGTTTCAAGATCTGTCTACGGATCAACTAGTTAAACAAAAGAGACTAAAGAAATCGCATTACACCACCTATTATCAAGTTCTAGACTCCATCAAAGCTAGCTACTTACTTGAAGAATAAAAATGACTATGCAGCTAACTAGTGTCATGATTCTTTTTCTCTATGGTTACTGTCATAATTAGTTGTTTTGTATTGTTATCTTTATGTTTGGTTCTTCTGCTTGAGGCTTCTCTTTGTCCTTATCTGTAAGAAAATTAGTTCACCTAAATATATTTCTGAGCATTCAAAACATGATCCAAAAATTTGACTTATCTCCAGTCATTGTTTTCATTTCAAGGCAGAGTAAAATTTTTTTTATTTGGCTATTTACTTTAGATGGTGTATATGTATTCCGATTAGAGAGCAGAGAGGACCTCTAACACTTATATATAGTGTTCAACAATCATGAACACTTATTTTAGTTTTGTAACTGAAAGTCATTACTACTTCTCCAGTTAAATTATCATCAATAACCATTCAATCATGTCATAACCGAAACAGTTACAACATTTAATGTAATGTAACCGTTACTACTTAATGCAACATAATCGTTAGACACTTAATGCAATGTAACAGTTACATCTACTTAATGTAACGTAACTATTACACACTTAATGCAGTCAAATAATTATAACTATTGCTTCACTTTATTGCAATTAAATATTACAATATCCATATATAACTATGGCAATTCCTTTTGTCCACATACTACAATGGGCATAGACTTGTCTGCGAAACTATTTGCATGTCTTACATTTATTAATTTATGGATTTCTCAGTTTACCAATAAAAAATCTCCATAGGTCTTACAAAATAGTAAGAGACTAAAGATGTGCGGGGATGTTTTATATCAAAAACTTCCATCTCGTTGTTAATGTTGGATTTTTATTTTTTGGTGAGAGCCTTCGTCCCTACTATATCGCTTCACTGATTCGAAGCACATTACTATGAAAATCTAGCTTTGTTAATGCTCGGCTAAGTCTTAAACTTTCTTGCTAACGATTCACTTTTCTCAATAGCAAAAGCGCTTCTCTTTGCCCCTTAAGTAGAAGGACAATAAAGAGATTTTTGGTTTTATTGCTCATGTTCCTATGTTCAAAAATTTGCGATACTTTGATTCATATAATTGGAGTTAAGTTAATTTGATTGTGAAAATGTAAAGTACTCCCAAAGTTAATTTTTTAATATGTGGACAAGATTAAAACTTAAAACCTTATTAAAAGAAGACAATTGTTAAATTACTTGAAGATGTTCACTAGAGAAGATAGTATAATATAGATAAAGAGAAAAAAACATCCAAGATTTTATTTACCTTAATGACAATGAATATATTATATATAAAGAGCCTCTTCGATAATGTAGTTGGACCAATCCATCAAGTTTGACTCAAAATATAATTTATCAACACTTACTAACAAAGACAGCTTTAGGGAAGGGGGGAAAAAAAAAGGAGGAATGGACCAACCAAAATTATGCCGAAAATGATGCATGAGGATGACTCATGCAGATAGTTGATTGGTTAATTTTGGAGACCAAAGAGAAAGTAGTGGAAATTAATTAAATATAAAGGTAAAAGTATTTTTTTATATTCATAATCTTTACACTAAATTTTAATTTTGTCTCTAATATTTTGTTTTGCGTCAATTATGTTTTATATATTTGATTTTTGTTTCAAACCTATACGTTTGAGTAATATCGTCTATTCTACTGACAGAAAATACTGATTAGGTGGTTAGTAAAAATGATAAATTTAAAACAAAAACGAAACATATAAGACTCAAATATACTATTTTTACGTTCTTAATGTTTTTGCTTTTATGTCTATTATGTTTTACATATTTAATTTTTGTTTTAAATATATCATTGATACTAACCACCTAATCAGTATTATCATTCAGTACAATAGGTGGCTTTAGTCAAAAAGATAAATCTAAAACAAAATTAAAACATGTAAAATATAATTGACACAAAAACATATTAAAAATAAAATTAAAATTTAATATAAACGTTAGGTAGAGACTAAATATAAATAATGTGACATAGCTTTGCTAATAAGTTTGTCAACCAACAACCATATCATAAAAGAGAAATGCTGTATCGCCAACTCAAAATCACAAGAAGATCATGAGTATAGTTTTTCTTTTTCTTTTTTTTTGGCCATACGATCATGATTATATAGTTTGGTTCTGCAGGTAAAGTATAATTTGGGCCTGGTATAAAGTACAGGTCATTTCAAAAATAATAATCACGTCAATGTTAAAATAAATGAATAATTTTATTTTATAAAATATATTTTGAACAAATTCAATATCTTCTAATTTGACGCCATGGGTTATTGGGCTTAAGATAACCTATGGAAATTTAAAGGGTAAATTATATTCTTAGTCCTTATAATTTAACTCAATTTTTACGTTGGTCCTTATAATTTAAAAATTAGTAATTAAGTTCTTATAGTTATATATTTTTTCTAATTTAATCCCTACTATCCAAATTTTGTCAATATTTTATTAAATTTTAGTAACACGGCTGATATATATATATATATATATATATATATATACTATATTAATATTTTGAATATACATGACTTAAGTTAATTTATCCTAATTATTTAATATAAATTACATTACATATCATATACATATGAATTAATATCACTTAATTATCTTTTTTTCTTTCTTTTTGATTGACATCAATCACATATATTTAGAGCATTAATTATGTGCATATAGTTAGTCACGTTAAAAAAAATTAATGACATACCAATAATAGTTTAATAACAAGGACTAAATGTAAATTTTTAAACTATAAGGACCAAATTAAAAATTAAGTGATACTATAATGACCAAAAGAATAATTTTACCAAATTTAAACAAGTTAAAATGATTTGATAATTTCATTATATATATAAATATAATATTATGAATAATTTTATCGTTCGAGGCCATTACTAAGATTTAAAAACATATCTGGAATTGAATTTTATCATCTTAATTAATTTTAATAACAGATTCAGAATATTACGAATTGTTCAAGATATAAATAAAATAAACTTTAACGATTAATTCTCTATTATTTTAATAATTACGTATTATATTTTCGTTAAATATAAGATAAAAATACCACTTGATTAATTAAGCGATCTCATAACTTAATACCGAAATTAAAATAAAAAATGGTAACATCCAATGGGGAAATGACTCACTTAAATTAATTAGAGGGAACAATTTTATGTTAAAATCAAATCATAAGACATTAATTAACTGAAAATCCAGTAATCGTCAATCGACCCAACTTTGAGGATCAGTCCACTAAAGTGAAGAGGCCTTAGTTTCTGTCCCTCCATCACTCTATATTGTCGTGATAAAATTCGCGACTTCCTTTCCACATTAATTGATAATTTCTAATATTTTACGGAACCTATACAAATTTATATTAAAAAAAAAATTACAATAGTTGGCCTATCCTAATCCACCTAAGTTCTAAAGTCTTTAATAAAACATGCTAAAAGTCATTTTTCAAAATAAATTATTAAATTATTAATTCAACTATTTTGACAGTGTGAGTTTGGAAGTCCATTTTAACGACTCTAAATTGTGAAATGAAAACTAGATATATATACAATCAAGTGTATAGACAAACTATTAAGAAGTTATCATAATTTAACTAGAGGTCTCGAGTTCAAGTCTTAAAAATAAAGTTGCGTTAAAACTTAGTAAAGAAAAAACTTTACCATTTATTAGAGTATTTACAGTAGTGATTCTTAAGCGGTTCTTAAATTTAAAAATTAATTTTGATTTTAGTTTACTATTGTAGTTTGTCACGTTGGCTGTCACGCGTAAGAACGGTTATTATACAAAAAGTAATAATAAAATAATTAACTCACAATAAATATTAGTGAAGTTAGTAAAGAATAATAAATACTAAAATAATAAATAGTTAATTGTAAAACTTATTTATAAGTTTTTAAAATATTTATTATTAAAATAGATAATTATTTAAAATAATAAAAATTTATTTAAATTAATGTAATATTGAATGGCTCATATTAAAAAACTAATTAAAATTTTGTAAATATTTTAAGGTCTTATCTAATTTAAATTCAAACTAGTGGGCGTTGTGACAATAGTGAAAGCGAAAGTTAGATGGTACGTGCAGGATTCTGCAAAAGCCACGGTTGCATCGAGCAGCCACATGGCTGTGTCCCAAACGTACAATACTCAATAAAGGAAGCTAGAGCCTACATATATAGGGCAGGACAATATGATGCTTCTTCACACTTTCGCAAGAATCTTCACTATATTCATATCTTGCATATCTGCCTAACGACTCTCATCATATGTTGTACAAGGAATCTCCACTTTTAATCTCACTTCACCATCTCTCTCATTGGACGACAATCCACTCCTTGAATTAATTTTGAAATTTGTATAGTTCTCGATATTGAATATTATCTTTTAATAAAAATAAGTTTTGAGTTGATAATGTATATTGAGTTAGGTCAATCCAATAACCCACAAATTTGGATTCAATTTAATTTGGGTGACGGGTTGTTCAGTTTTATTTTTTTTAATTTGTCGATTATTAATTCAGATAATAAATTTATAAATTTTTAATCCGTCGAACCTGAACCAACTAACTAATCTTCCTATTTTTTTAATTATTGTACTTATGTTATGTATTTATATTGTGTGTAAAATATTTATGATTTAGTTAGCATATTATATAGTTTCATTTGTAACATTTTTATCTCTCAATAATAATGTATAATATCACATATAACATTCATCATCTTAATTATTTATTAAATCATTAGTTTTTTATTCAAAAGTTTGTTATTAATTTCACCTTTCATCCCAATTTTAATAAATACCAAAAAAAAAAATACTTGATATCAAATTATGAATGAAATTTTCTTTTAAAAAATATATAACTATACAAGACTTAATTTTATTATTATTTTTTATTTTTAATTCTAACATTTTAAATAAAATATCAATAAAAAATAACTCACCCTTTTTAATTATTTTGATTCTTAAAATTTCTTTTAATTCAATCCCACCCAACTCACACATCCCCTATCTTCAATAGTCCAACGAAGCCCTATTTATACATGAAGAGCCATTTAGACTATTGGCCTTTCGAGATGACAGGGAGATTATCACTTTGGGCATAAAAATTGAAAGAATAATAATCATAATAAACTTGAACAAATAGGTAAACATATATATTGGAAGTGGCGGTTTCCACTATTAAAAGGTATATCTTACAAATTAAAATTTATATAAATATCATATTGTATTATATACAGTACTTATAATTATTAAAATTCAAATCTGTAGATATATGTAGATACGTCAATTGTGGGAATTTCAAGTTATATATATACACCATGTGTATTGACTTTGTTGGGTTTATTATATGTTACACATCCATATCGATGGATTCATAATTAGTTAATTAATTAATTAATCTATTTACTAATTGAAAATTATTTTAAGATTTAAAAGAGGAGTTTGATTTCACATCTTATGTATGAAATCCTATATTTCCCAAGGTAGAATTCATATAGATTCCATTCCCACAAGTTAGCGAGGGAAAGTGACTACCTAGTTTCGTAGTGTGAAAGAAAATTGAAAGATTTATGAACTCTGACATCATTTTCTGTACCCAAAGTTGAGTGTTCTTTCATCCAACTCACTGACACTTCTCTAGAATTTCTTTTCTTCCATCCTTTTACACTTTGGAGAATTAAACTAGTACAATTGATTTTATTAAAAATTTGATAAATCGATTAAGTTTTGATTTGAGTTGGATTAGAAAATTGATGAGCAATTAAATTGGTAAAAAAATTAGTCAAATTGATAAATTTTTTTGAATTTTTATTAAATATTATTATAATTTTTAAGAAGTATCTAAAAATTTAAAATATTAGAAAAAAGATTTAAAACTAATATAAATAGATATTTGTATCATACATTGAATATTTTAATATTTTAATATATTTTAAATATTACTAATTTAACTATAATCTGATTATTGACATTTAAACCGGTAATCGATCTGATTTTACGGATTTAAATCTTTTTCAACTATACATTTATATTATACAGTGCGTTAAAACAAGATGCTAATTAATTAATTAAACTGTGGTTAGAATGTGCCAAAGCACCCAGACTCAAAAAATTATAACTTTTTTCTAACTATTAATAATTGCCATATGAATACACATGCGTGAGTTTCATTTGTTTCTCATAAAGTAAAAAAGAAAAGTTATCGTAGTACTGTGGGATGAATATAATCATATCCTTGATAATCCATGCTAGTTATATATATTACCACTAGTATCTTTTAATAACTGCTTACATGCATAATTATATAAGACCAACTAAAGCTTAATTATATTATATTACATCAATTAGGTTTGAGATTCTTTAAATCAGATGTACAAAACTGTATAGACACGTGGAATTCTAGTTGTTCATTCTTATCTTCTTACATATATATATATATATATATATATATATTCCTTCTTTATGCACTTTTTCCATACGTACCTTCCAACTTAATATTAATAATGATCTTGATAATTTTTACTGAATTTCCATGATTTATTTTTTCTTTGAGGTTGCACTACATAGAGATTCTATTATAGTATGATATGTTCTTTCGGATCTATCTATGTATGTAGGTGTCTGAATCATATTATGCAGCATATAATGGGCATATTCCTCCACTGAGATTCTATGAGCTGTCATGGAATGAATTTTTTGTTTGGTCCAATTTAAGTTATGAATTTTACAAAATTTAAGATATTATTTTTAAAATAAATTTTAAAAAATAAAATTTGAGCTATTTAATTGTTAAATTTATTAATTTAAATTGAATCAAACACTCTAGCTTGTGATGCAAACAGTTGATTCCAATCCAGGTGCCATTGTGCCAGATGCCACCCACAAGGTCAATGAACAGAGAAATAGGGAAAGGGCCATAGAATTTATTCGAATTAACTTTTTCTTAATTTTTGCCAGAAAGTACGCATATATGAAAGTTTTCAATATATAGTAAATAAAATTACGTCACTTTAATTATAATTTAATATTTAAATTTTAAAATTGTTAAGTGACTTAAATATATATAGTGTTAGAATTATGATTCGACCTAATTTTTTTTAAAGTGTGACTTAAAGTAAAAAAAATTCGAAAGTCCATGTATAAATGAGTTATGTATTTGTAATATATATTTTTTTGTCTTAACAATTATGTATTTGTAATATATATGATTGTTTTTCAATTTTTTCCTGTACTGTACATCAAAGATTTTGTCAAAAAAAATATAAAAATTCTCTCTACTTGTAAATATAAATCACATTAATCGAATTACATTAAATTTATATATTTTTTATTTTTTCATGCTGTTTATATGTGTTTCTTGCGTAACAAAAATCTAATGCTATTACTTTTATATCAAAAGAATAAAAATAGAATGTTTCATATTAGTTACTTAAATTAACATTGAAAATATTGCATAATTTATCATATGATATTTTATGCTTCTATATAATTTTCCCCACTATTCTCCTTTAATTTTCAAGATCTTTTACCAAGCGTTTATTCTCTCAAAAATTTTGTAGTTTTTAGCTGTTATTTTAATTGATATTCAAATTCTTTTATTTGTTGTGATAATATAGGATGCAAAGTTTTATATTTTAAAATTGAAATGGGACTATAATTCAAAGAATTATAGATATAGTATCCATTTCTGTCGTCACTTTAGTATTCACACCGTTTAAATAATTGACATGGTTTCTTATTCACAGTGTGAAGTAAAACGAGGTTTTGGACTTGGTTTGGCTTATTATTGTTTTTTTTTCCATTAAATTCAAAGATGTAAATAATATATTAAATAAAAATAATAAAAAATTATGTTAAAAAATATGGTATATTAATATACTCACTAACAATTTGATCGATATTGATTATTATTTGGTAATATGACTAATATTAATTATACCTTAATTATTTATATATGATTTTATATGAAAAGAGATGATATAACAAAATGGTTTGATTTATTTGTGATGGATATATATATATACACACACACACACACACACACACACACACACACACATATAATTTTTTTTTTTAATTAACATTGCCATATCCATATGCACATGTTCATGTATCTATAGTTCTATGCTTTGTAGTTGTACTCTCTTTTCATATATCTTTTAAGTTTCTTCTAATAATTATTGATACGAACCGCATGCCCTAGCTAATTAATTTTTGGCTTAATAATATATAAGGCTTCGAAGATTAATTTATTCTTGAGGAGACCAAAAAAAAAATCACATTTCGTGACATCACGTTCTTGAACAGTTTGAAGCTCTGAAATATATACCATATCGATCTACTCAATACCAATAACTAGATTAATTGATAGAATTATTAGGCAAGGTTAGATGAAATCTTAAGGATGTAAACTAGCTAGTGCAGACACTTGAATTGAGGGCAATATTAAGAAGAGTACGAAGATTTTTTAAGTTCTTAAATTAAGAAGGATTACTGGAGTGCCCCCTTTTGTTTGATATGGATCAAACTGTTAATTTGAAGCTTAAATATGTACAAAATAATATTGACACTGATCAGAATTATAAAACTAGATCATTAATAATTAAGTAGAATTTCAACAAGTATCTGACACTGACATGACTTCGTACAATTACTAGGAGGAATGGAAACCAAATCAATTGATAATTTATAATATATATCCCCTTCATATATATAACACAAGACGAAAGGAGAATATTACTACTCTCTCAGCTACTTGGAGAACTTCATGATATCACTCTGATCACAAGCAAGGTAATGGAATGGGAATTTGTGGGTTGAAGGAGCAGCAGAAGCACCAACTGCACCCACCACTGATTGTTGCTGTTGTTGTGAGGCAAGAAGCTTGTCCAAGAATGACCAGTCTCCACCCATTCTGTGATGATGATCACCTTGTTGCTGTTGTGGCTGCTGTTGTTGCTGCTGCATGAGATTTGTTGTTGTTGGTGGTGTTGTTGTGAGCCTAAGCAAGTTGTGATGAGAGCAGTCCAGGACGTCCATGGGGTTGATGCTTGACTCAGGACTGAACAACTGGGGTAGGTGCATGGAGCCATCAAAGGTAGTGGTGGTATTATTATAGTCATGAAGGGCTTGAATATGATGATGGTGATGATGATGATGGTGCAAGTGGTGTTTTGATGGTTCCAGTACCTGCAGGCAATTAGAACCACTGGTTGATCTCATCTGGCTCATTAGCTGCTGCTCTTCTTCCATTATTTCTGCTTGGAATCCTCTACTCAGGTTCTTCTTCTTGAACACCCTGCACACCACCCACCCATCTTCCTGCAATTATATATTCACCAAAAAAGAAAAAAGAAAAATTTGTCACTATATAAGTTTAGGAAATATAATGCACGTCTCACAAAATGCAATGGTACTAATATAATGAGTAAATAGTCATCCTTTAAAATGTCTTCAAGTCATTTAAAAATTATTTTTGTTTCAAATTCGTCCCTAGCTAGTTAATTTGTCAAAGTGACTTTCAACCAAAAAAAAAATTTAAGATTTAGCAATGGTAGATTTTGAGTTTTAGTAACAAAAAAGACTAAATTGAGATAATATGTAATTTTTCAGAGGCTAAATCGAGACACTTAATCTTTCAAGAACCAAATTGAGATAATATATAATTTTTCATAGACTAAATCAAGATATTTAATATTTCAAAGACCAAATTGAGATAATATGTAATCTTTTAGAGACTAAATCGAGACGCTTAATTTTTCGAGAACCTAATTGAGAAAAGTCTAGTCTTTTTGGGATTAAATTAGTAATTTACTTTATATAATTACAAATATATACATATATATGAGTCAATATGAGATGGAGAAGTGGTACTAGGAAATGCCAAATTAAACATGAGGATTGATCGAAGATTGAAGTAGGTACCTGAACTTCAGAATCATCTTCATCAAGGCGATACTCATGCATGATCCAGTCTGTCTTCTGGCCGTGAGGAGCACGGCCAGTGTAGAAGACTAGGGTTTTCCTCATCCCAATCCTCTTGGAGTTGCTGAGGTATATGGCTTTGTCTCTCCCTGTTGCTTTCCAGAATCCAGCTGTTGTTGCCCGATTCGTTCGTGTCCCTGTCGGGTATTTCTTGTCTTTGTGACTGAAGAAGTACCACTCGTTCTGAGGCCCAGATCCAATCCTGCATTTTTCTGCAAAAATATAACCAACTTCAAAAGTTTAGCGCTTTAGCTAGCTATATATTTACCTAGCTAGTTCCTCAAACACATGCTTAAGCAGTAAATAAACGTGAAGAAATATATTATGACAAGTCCCAGCTATGGCTTTGTTTTCTTCCTAATAAAACCCTAGCTTGCTAGATCTACACATGTATAGTGCTGCTTAACAAAGCAAGCATGCTTTTAGCTATACGACTCAACCACCTTTTACTTCAGTTTATCATATTTTCTTTAGATTTTACTCTCAACAGAAGTCAGAGTTTTCGTAAAACAAAATCTTAAATCATGTCTGACAAACAACAATTAATGATAAGAATGTCTAATGTGAGAACTGAGAACCTTAAGCAGTAAAATACAATATGGCTGCGATTTATAGTCTTAGTTTCCATCATAATAAAACCCTCTAGACATGCAGAACGGATATGGTGGCTATATAACGAAGACAAGGATCGATGCTTTGAGAAATTAACTAGTGATTTTAATTAAGAAGTGGATTTTGAAAATTAAGGAAATTAACGTTGATGTTATATATATATATATATATATACATACCTTTGAGGTCCCAAGGCTCGAGTTTGTTCAGATCAACTTCTCGAATGACATCAAGGTCAATGGCTTCATAGGAGACTTTCTTCCTCAGGTAATAGTAAAGAAGCTCCTCATCAGTAGGGTGAAATCTGAACCCTGGAGGCACTGTTATTTGTGCACTTCCTTGCATCATTCTCAGACTATTCTCTTGTTCGGTCTTGGTGATTATTCACCTGATGAGAGAGAAAGTAAGAAAATGGCTTTAGAATGTTTCATATATATATATATATATATATGAAAAGTCACATGTAAATCAAGATCAGTCACTTTAAACCAACAAGTTTTTCTGGACCACTGACAGTCAGTTTCAGAATCTAGAACTTCTTATCATGATGATGATATATCATATCAAATTGCTAAAAGGGATTTGTCTTATACCGGCTCAATAGAAATGAACAAAAACTCTTTTGTATCTGGATCATATATACATACATGCATACTATATAAATAAAACCCTTTAAACAGTGGCAGAAAGAGTGTACTCTATATTAAAGGGATGCCTTCAAACTTCGAAGTTCGAACATAACAGCTCCAAAAATGATCTTTTAATTTCCTTTTTCTGCTACGTGCATGGAAGGGATTATTAAGCATACCCCAAAAAGCTATGGAAAGGGAAAAGATAGAGAAAATAAGGGAAAGATGAATAGCACTCGTCATATTTTATTTATTTATTCATTTATATGTTTCTAGCTACATGAAAAATTAAATGAAAAATATTCAGAAGGCAAACAAAGGAACCCCTCTTTGATTTGCTTAACTTTCCCACAAAACTCTAAGTTACACACACACACTCACACACACACACATATATATATATATATGTCTCCGATCAAGACTCGAGCTAAAACTCTAAAAGGAGAGAATTAGAGAAAGTCTTTTCTCTCGTTAAATGAAAAGACACAAACTATGCTAGAAGGAAAGAAACAGATAGAAGAAGCAAAAGGTTTCAACTTTCAACTTTGATGAGAGAGAGAGAGAGAGAGAGTAATGAAGATACAAACCTTTTGTGAGAAGCAAAAATGAATGGGTATGGTGTGGACAAAGGAAAGCAGACAAAGAGATACACAGGAAAGAGAAGACAGCGAAGCGAAGCTTAGGTTGCACAGTTCCTTCGCTTAAAGGGCACGGACTTGGTTTTTAAGAGAGATAGAGAGAGGAGAAGAAGAAGATGTGTTTGGATCAGTGCAAATTAACTTAGCTTCACTAACAAGGACTGACAACCAAGAATGGGCACAGAAATATATAAAATCGTATTATATTGATCTAACTAAACCAAGAAGAATATATAATAGAAATTAAGCCCCTCTTAATTAGCTAACCAGCTCAGGCTTATATATATATATATATATACATACATAGTATTACAGTCTGGCTTAGGATGTTCCCAGATTTTATCTATACTAATTTTTTTTCCCTTTTGCAATTTTAAAGAGTACAATATTCATGAACATAAATTCGGTGTATTTCAAATTTTATTCTTTAAGCATGTTAATTAATATATTTTTAGTGAGATTTATTCATAATATATTTCTAAATCTATTCCTAATTAAACTAATATATATATGCCTATTGGTAGCTAGCCTCTTGACCCCTCTTGCAATATATACTGTTCAAGTGGGTAACGTTTTTGTTTATTTGAATTTATTATGTAATAAGAAAATAGGCTTTGGTAAATGTTCGTTGAATGGGAGACCTTACTCCTTAGAATCGCCTTATAACAATGAACAAAATCTGCTTAACTGTCAATTACTAATAATCCATACACAGTGTCCTTTAATTTTTGTTTTTTTAAATTCCCCCCTCACTTTGTTGTAATATAAAAAATGTGGGGGGTTTTTTGTGTCTATTTAGTATTTTCCCCCTAATTCAATAAAATATGAAAAAAAATCATCTGCCTTCAAATTACTCTCTCACTCACTGACACAGCTGATCAAGTCAAAGAAGAATGATACAGGCGTCTTCAGCTCCTTCCAATATTCTCAAATCTATCTTAATTATTAATATTGTAATAAATATATATATATATATACACTTATATATTATAATTAATTAGTATTAATTATATTCATACCAATGTTCAGAAAACCAGAACGAACTGGTGAGCTGGTCAAGTCTTCAATATGGTTTGGACCAATGAACCAGTAAGTATTTAAACTAATAGAAAATAAGTTGCACTGGTAAAACTAACTGGTTCAATTGATTCAACTGGTTCTTTTTTTTAATTTTTATTAAATATTCTTATGTATTTTTAATTAAGAAATCTCTAAAAATTTAAGCTATTAGGAGAAAATATAAAATTGATATAACTAAATATATATATATATATATGATATGCTTGAAATATTTTTAATACTATATATTATATATTTTAATATTTTAATATCTGTGACATGCATTAATTATATATTTTAATATTTTAGTATTTAAATATTTTAATATATTTTAAGTACTACCGGTGTAACTATAATTTGAACACGGTTTGATCATTAACTCTTGAACTGATGTCTGGACCGATTAGATTTTTTGTGAACTAGTAAGTATTTAAACCAATAGAAAACAAGTTGAACTGGTAAAACTGACTGATTCAACTGATTCAACCGGTTCTCTTTTTTTTTATGAATATTATTATATATTTTTAATTAAGAAATTTTTAAAAATTTAGACTATTAAAAGAAAATATAAGATTGGTATAAATAAATAAATAAATATATATATATATATATAACATGCTTGAAGTATTTTAATATTATATATTATATAGTTTAATATTTTAATATATTTTAAGTATCACTGATATAATTAAGATTTAATCACAATTTAATCATTAACTCTTAAATTGATATATGAACTGGTCGAATTTTTTTGATCTTTATTCGTACCCTGAGTTTGAATCTGAACAGGGGAGCGTGTGGTTGAAGATGTACACATTTGCTTCATAATTATTCTTTTTGACCCGTTATAAGCCTGTTAAGAGCTAGCTATATCAATATATTTTAATACACTTAACCTTAATTAATTATTTTATTACAAGATGGTTTGCAAATCTACAGTCAAATTATGAAAGGAAGATCCAGCGGTTGGCCTTGAATCATGTTCATAAAAGTGGAGAATTTGCATCAAATTCAGTGTAAGAGTCAAACCTAGGGGTTGTATCATAGTCATTATTCACTATATACAAGAATATACGTATAATATTAATTAATTAATTAATTATCAGTTTAAATCTTTTGGGTTATTGGGATGCATCCATGGTGATGATTCCGGATCCTAGGCAGTAGGTAATATAGGAAATTAAATTAATAATTAAGCTAATTAAATAATTCAAAGAAAATGACCATATAACCCCCACACGTTTCTGGAATTAATGTCTAGTTTGTAATTTTGTCTTGATCATTATTCTACTTTTTAAGTTTGAACTCTAATATTATATGTTCGGTTGTTTATATCAAAGTTTAAAAAATTGGACTGATCGTTAAATTAAACAACATATTGATTTAAAGATTAATGATCATACTATTGTTGAATTTATGATACTTAAAATATATAATAAATATATATGTTATAAATATTAAAATATTTTAAACATGCTATAGATATATATTTATATCAATTATAGATCTTCTTCTAATAGTTTAAAATTTTAAAGATTTCTTAAAATACATAATATTAAGTAAAAATTCAAAAATTTTTTTAAAAAATTAAACTAGTTAAACCAGTCGATTTTACCAGTTCAAATGATTTTTCACCATTTAAAACACTCAGTGATTCATTGGTTCAAACCAAGTCGAAAACTTGACTGATTCACTTATTTTTTGATTGAATTGGTTAGTTCTATCTGATTCTCTAAACACTGGTTTATATATGCTTGATGTTTATATATAGAGAATTTTCGGAATATATATATAATCCATAAAAAAGGAAGGCCACCCTTGTTTGTTTGTGAAGAGTTAAGACCATGCTTGTTTGGTAGTACGTAATACATGCATGGATAATATCAGTATATATTCTTGACCCACCCTTCTTGTGGCTTTTTCTTGAATTTTTCTGATCATAATGTTATCTTTGTCATACATATGCTAACAGAATATTTGGACATATATACATACATAGGTTGTTATATCCGAAATGATGCAGAATGTGGTGAAAGCCAACAAATTGATTATTTGTCTTAGTCTTACATTAATTAATTAATTAATTATCTCTGTTATTTTTGTACACAATATAGTCATGCTAATTGCATAATATTTTGGTGTTAATCATGAAGAAATTAAACAACTTGAAGAAGTTTCCGATGCAAGTACATATAAGTGATTAAATATTAAATTTTATTATATAAGGTGAATTTTTTCAGGATTGAATAATTTCTTAGAAAATAAAAACAACTAATTAATATGTAACTATATATAATATATGTGGATATATATGTGCAGAAAAAGAGATCTCGATCGTAATTGTTTCATATAACTAAAAACTACTCGATGAGTTAGGGTGCACAACAAACTAAGATAATGTTGAACATTTATAGATGAGATTGTACAGTTAACATTAATTTTAGAAATTAAAGCATGAAAAAAAATGATAATAACACTATCTTTTCATTAATTTGATGGTATTGATTATTAATAATCAGTCGTTTAACCGATCAACAGTTTAATAGGACAATTTTATTGATTTGACAGATTTTTTACTGATTTTTAAGTCTAAATTAAATTAAAAAATTGATCAATTTATCAATTTTTCAGTTAAATTAAACGGTCCGATTTAATTCTCTGAACCATTATTAATATTTCACTCCTAACATATTTCAGTAAAACTCAAAAGCCAAAAACAAAAAGTAACTGAAATAATGCATATATTCCAAAATTAAGGGGAAGAGGATATTATTAATTAAGTCAATAACATAATATAAATAAGTGCAAATTAAAGATATAAGGTTAGGGGTAGAAAGGAGAATGCAGAAAGGCCTTAAAGTCCGTGGGTGATGCACGTGCCGATCCAACACCAAATACACAATTCAAGGACATCGATTCCATAAATATCCCAATTAATATAACATTACAAAACTCATGCATCATGCATCTATATATATATATATATATATATATATATATATATATATATAATGCATTAATTTTTCTTAATTATTTCTTTCACAGTTTCAATCCAAAGGGATTCCCACGCAACCCTCTGTGTTGCCACATACCTGGTCAAACACGTCGATGAATGAAATTATGATCCATATTGTATATATATATATATATATATATAATTATAATTACTAATCAATGCAAGTTAATCCTAACTAATCATTAACTCTCTCTTCCTCTCATAATTATTCAACCCCTTCACTACGTTCTCTCAACTCTCAATTACCTACCTATACCCATATCTGCTATATATATATATATATAATATATATATATATATATAATGCATGCATGTTAGGTTGTGGTGGTGCCGTTGCCTTCACGAACACTGCATAACATTAATGGTTCCTTTTTCGACTTAATCATACACAGCAGAATCCTATCCTCCTCTCTTATATACATCTTCTAATCTCACTCTGAATCAAATTAATGTTTGCATCTGCTCAAAACTTCACTCAAATTCCATCCATTTTAAGTTCTGAGTATATAACTCTGCTCCTGTCATGTTATTTTATTTTAAATTCATGCTATTTTATCATGAATATTCAAAAACTTCATGTTACTTCATTATATACTTTTAGTTTATTCAATTTAACCAACAGGGAAAACTGAAATTAGTTCAATTGATTCAGTCACTAATTTGACAATGTCTACTGTGTTATTTATGTTAGTATTTTTGAACCTGACTCGGATCGATCAGGCTAATTTGAAAAGTGGCGATCCAAAGTCCAATTTGATCCAAGTTGTTTTATTGGACTGAAATACAGTTTGTCTTAAATTAACCCGATTTAATCCAGGTCTAATATATATATATATATATATATATATATATATATATATATATATGTGTGTGTGTGTTTTTTTTTTTTTTTAGATTTCAACAAAAACATGTATAAGAAAAAAGAGTCTAACCAATGTTGAACATAATATCTCAAAAAAAAAAATTAACCATTAAAGCTGTAAACTATAATGTTATATAAGTATGCCAAAAAATATATATAGGAATAATAATAGTATTTTGATACATAAAATGTTATTATTTTATGTAAATTATATTATAATATTATCTAAAATGATTTTAAATCATAAAAGTTGAAGAAGGTTAGTAACAAGTTTCATAATATCATACAAAGTTGAAAATAACTAAATAGCTATAAGATATTCAAAAATAAATTATTTTTAATTGTAAAATAATTTATGTTTACAATTTATTAATATATTTATTTATTAAATATGATATTTGTGTGTTAAAATTATTTTAAGATATATTTTTAAAGATAATTTGATTGTGAAATTTACATATAAATGATTTGTTTTACTTTTTTTTTTATATTTATTAGTGAGCATATATATGTATATTTATAATTTTTCAGTTCAGCAATTGATCTGGTAACTCGACGGTTGGATTAGTGACCCGATGACTTGAGGACTAGTTCGAGTCAATGATCGAGTCAGTGTTTAAAACTATGATTCATATACAAGATATATTTACAAAAGAAAGTAAAAATTACCAAAAACTTTTATGTGACAAATTCATTTGTGAATGAAATTCCTAAATGATGAGTGTGATCAGCATTGCCTATCAAAGATTAAGAATGTCTCTTTTATTATTAAAAAATAAAAAGAAATCCCATTTGCAGATAACTTGATGTCAAGAATACCCAGTTGGATCATACAAGTTGATTTACGTACGCAACAATGCTGAAGATAAGTAATATTATAATGCATACAGCCCAATGTATATATATATATATATATACATACATGTATATGTATATATTATATAATATGAATGCTGGTACGCAAGTTTTAAGATTATGCAGCTGAGGAACCAGTTTTTGCGCAACTCTTAAGACTAAATAACTCACTAAACCTCACACAGAGGCACAGAGCGCCGCTTCTTGACTTCACTTTTTGAGACACTGTGAAATTCAATTCCCTTTTCACATATACTCTCAATTTTCTATGGCTTATACCCCCTGATTCATTGATTTTCTCGCACACCAGAAATCAGGCTCAACATGTCAAATTATACATCAAGAGTCGGTCTCATGGTAGAGCCGAAAGCTAGATTCACCGTCACACAGGCCACTTTTCTGAGATTAGACACAAGGAACTTCTTTGTGAATCCCACATAGAAGTTCTGTTTTTCATTTGCTGTGGGTATCTTTTCCATGCCTTGGTATGTTTTGTGAAAGTAAAGCCAGACCTGTTATTTGTTGCGAATCATAAGAGTAGTTGAGTCATGCCTCTTTTGCTTGAAATACCAGTATTGGATATTCGTTAAATTTTAACTAATCTGGTTTAAATCATGTCAGACTACAAAAGTCCTGGGGCTAAGTTTCTTTATTTCTAATACCCGAACATAAGGCTTTATTTAACGGAAGCCAAAAGTACTTTTTACGTCCATAACTTTTATATCCCTAACGTTCTTTTTTTGTATCAATTATATCCTACATGTTTCATTCTTATTTCAAATCTACCATTTTCACTAACCGCCTAGTTAATATTTTCCGTCAATGAAATACACTGTTAGTAAAAATGATAGATTTAAAACAAAAAATAAAATATATAAGACATAACTAATGTAAAAAAAAAATATTAGAGACAAAATTGAAACTTAGTGTAAATATTAAAGCCATAAAAAATATTTTTACCTTAACAAAAAGAATTGTCAAACTACTTGAAGTAACAAACTTGATAGTTGAGTCATGCCTCTGCAAAGGTGTTTACAGAACCTTGGAAGACTCAAGACTGGATTTACACCTTTTTCTTGAACTAGTGCTTTGACATGTATGGAGTGTGCATAAATCTATATATTTTTGTGTTTCATTTTAAAAGAATAAAGAGATAATAAAACCTAAAAAAAATCTAAATTTTCAAATAATTACTCAGCCCATCAGATGAAATTTGCTGCACTTTTACATTGGGACATAAAACCCTCTCGGGAAAAATCTCAGTCCATACAAGTGGGCTATATTAACCATTCACAGAAAATCACAAGTACAAATGCTCTGTTTCACAAAACATATGGCAATTGTACAACCAAGTTGAGCTTGGAAAACAAGCTATGTTAATTTACACTTCTAACCCCAACAGAACATATTATCAATTCAGTTGATCAAATTTAAGAAACAGGCTCACAGGGTTCCCAATGCTTCACATTTGTACTCAGAGGAGATGAGAGGCTGGCAGACCATGATTGCAGATCAGGCAAAGGTCCTGTAAGTGCCATGAAATTTTCACCATCTTCCTTCCCCAATCCCTTCCAACTTAACTGTGCAAGTCAGATACTAACTGTAAGCATCTTTAAAAGATCTAATTTAAGGAGTTACAGAGAAAATAGCATGTCAACAACTGGCAGCAGCACATCCTGTAAGGAATCTATTTACAACCACTTCAATTCAGAAGTTTATGCCATTAAGTGGAAGGCCAATTGTCAAGCAATAAACGCACATACAGAGAAAATAAAACGAAAGAAAATTGCAGAACACACACAAATTTAACGTAGTTCGATCAATGTGACCTACATTTATGGACGAAGAGAATTGTTATTCACTGGCAAAAAACTGTACAGCACATGATAAAAACCGAATACATATATAAAAAAAAATACATAACTGCTCAAACGATAAAATAGGTCGTGAGTCACCCCAATTTCTCCTTTCGGATTGCATTCTCAAAAATATCGAGTCAGATCATATTTTGATTCACTATAATTCAATTCACTCAACACCAATTCATAAGAAAAGGGATGGAGAGCGGCAAGGTTTGAACTCCTGACTACATGGACATAGAAACTATTGTACTGCATCAGGGACCACTTCAAGATTGGGTTTCACCAAAAAGGGAAAAAAAAAAAAAAAGCCCAAGATTAGTTTTATTACTATCTCTAGCAGCACCCACTTATACCAAATTACTTTGAATACATGATTTTGAGATTTATGATTTTGTAATTAGTTAGGAGCTCTCAGTAAAAGGCATTTGAGCCAAGGGAGTTGTTATCCCATCATGGTATTTTAGTGATTATGATTTTTATTTCATTTGCTTATAATTAGGGCTTTTGGTGAATAAATAAATTACCCCTTCATTATAGATTAAATTGATATCGAATATTTTGAGAAAATTGTAATTTCTCTTATGTTTACCTTCCTTTACTACATCACTAACTCCTCTCAAGCACATTTTGCACTGGAGTAATAAGATAATGCATGAAACAGAGCAGGAATCATGACAAACATGATGCTCTAAACAACAGAAGCCATACTTGTCCTGGAAATGCTTTGGATAATGCTTTCAATGCTGGATTTTGTAACCATATTATATCACTTGACAAAGTTTCTGAATCAGAACTTGCATCCACGGCCTTTGATCCGCCATCAATGCCACCACAGTTCACCATAAATCGACCACCAGGCATCAATCTATCATTTAATTCCAACCAAGTACTAACCTGTCAAAGACAAATAATAAGGAATGTGAAGCATAATGCTAGCATGATGCTAGAAGGTTAAATTATAATTTTGGTCCCTATAGTTTCACCAAAATTATAAATCGGTCTCTATAGTTTCCTCATCTATATAATTTAGTCCCTACCGTTAGTATGGTTAACTTTTCTATTAAAATAATTCTATATGGCAGTTGATATATACATTTGTGAATACGTCAAATGCCCAGTTATTAATTTTTGTACAACTCAGACTCGAAATCAACAAAATTCTCATTTTGCCCTTAATTTTCACATTTCCCTGACCTAGTTCATTTTGCCCTTAATTCTCAATTTCCCAATTGCCCTTAAAAAACAGGAAAGAAATCAATAACTGGGCATGCCAACATGTTTACAAATGTACACATTAACAACCGTGTAGGATCATTTTAACAGCAAAGTTAATTATATTGACAGCAAGGACTAACTTACATGGATGAGAAAACTATAGGAATAATTTTATATGAAAATAAAGTATAAGGAACAATTTACAATTTTGGTGAAACTACAAGATCAAATTTATAATTTAACCATGCCAAAATGTGGCAAAAGACTTAATTTTGATTTTCGGTCTTTCCTTTGAAAAAACAAAGAAAAAAGGCTTAATCATACAAGAAAATCACCATCATAAGTTGTCCATATACACCACAAAAAATTTTAGTCTTAATAGGTTTTATTAACATTTAAGGCTTAACATCTGCTTTAAGATTCCGATCAGCTGTTGAAAAAACATTTCATCTCATATATATATACGTTCAAAGAGAAAAACAGTATAACAAAGCTAGAGATAGTAAGAATTCTTTTTTCCAATGGGTAAAAAATTTGTTTTTGATCAGCCTAAGAATCTGACGCTGCAGTTTTTATTCTGATGGGAAACTCATTACGCTGGAAATCTGTTAGGGAAAGAAAAATAAAAAACCACATACCTCTTGCAGCTGGGGCAAAACTTTTCCATCTGAGAATAAATCAACAACTATGCCTGAGAAAGTTCATACATAAGTTCAGTTGGTAGTTGGCCAACAGTAACAGATTTCTTGTTTTGGACCTAAAAATTGTAGAGCATGAAATAAAGATGCATCTGCAACATTAATTCATCTGTGCTTCACTACTTCTATGACGGAACCAGTATATTCTAGAGAACCTAGGGAATGATATGCTGTGAAGATGTTCATGCTTCATGCTATGTAATTCATTAAGGACAGCTACATAGGACACATGTCAGCTTTTGGTAGGGAGAGTTAGTTATAGAAGGGTCTATAAAAGGGTGGTCTGAGTGAGGAAAAGGGGAGAGGGAAAAAAATTATGGCATGGTCTTGGGAGAGTGCTAGCCTCTCGAATGCCTAGCAACTATGTTCTGTTTACTGCATTTAGCTTAGCTTACTACTGTTTTATCCTTTGAGAGTCCTGTGAGTGTGTGATTCTGTTGTTGTGAGTGTTGTTTATCCTTCTTTGTGTTTATTGTGAGTGTTTACTGCTACAGTATGTTGTTCATATGAGTGTAATTTTCTCTCTCTACCCCACCGGTAGAGGCTTATTAGTAATATATTAGAATATTTCAGCTTCCTATACTGTATTTCTGTTCATTTTCCATTAGTTTCTGCATTGGGCTCTGTCAATCTAACTCACGAATATAGTTGTGCTTCACTGTTCATTATTTTCTTTTAATATCTTGAGGTATAGGTAGACAGGTCACAGGTGGGACAAAATTCAAGAAAGACACAGGGATTGTTGACTCAGAAGTATAGAATGGAATATAGGTTACACAATTATGCAAAGGTAGTAGCAACATATAATTTAATTAGCTGGAAATATACAAAATTAACAATGAACTAGATAAACAAGGCAATATGACATGGATGACTCACCAGCATATCTTCCGTGCAAATTCTCTGATGGAATGAAGACATCCCCAATTTGAACAGTAAGTATGCCACCATCTTCTGTTGCTTCCTCCAGATCAGATAGACCAAAAAAATCTCTGGCTAAATCAATCAACTATGATATTTGAATTTCCAAGGAAAGCATAAAGTTCTGGTTAGGATACATGCATCAAGGATCAATAAGGAAAAATGTCATGAGGATCAGAAGACATGAAACTTAATTAAAAATATGCACTAATCATATAGCTTTAAAATAAAAGGAAAATTAGTGTCATCAACTGAATCTAGAAGGTAGAGAAAGATATTAACATCAAGTTCTGCAGAGGAAAACTTATCAACTATAGTTCCTTTTAAGTGCTCCATATAAAGAAAAGTAGTGGAATAGGTAAACAAGTCATTGAGACTATCCTGGACATCTTATATGTAAAAAATATGTCCCAAGTTAATAGGGAAAAGAGTATTCCATATCAAATTTCAAATGGAAAGTGCTTACTTTCAAGCTTCATATCAGTATATTACAATCAGCTTTAGTTTATAAAATAAACAATTAGTTGCTATGTTGGACTACAGATTGCTCTATCTTTTTCCCCAGCAGTTCATCTAAAATAAGTTAATCACAGAGATAGAATATCCACGAAGAAAACATTGCCATGTGGCAAGGAAGATGATTATTTTTACAATGAGTAGCCTCTATTTCAATGAAACCAATACCCCCAACCATTCAACTGCGTAATTCAATGAATCTCCTCAGTGCTTTGAAGAGTAGAACTGACCCCACAAGAAAACCAGAAAATATCTTGAAAATTTTCATTGCAGGAACAAAAAAAAAATCCATTACAATTTCATCAATCTCCCAGCCTTCAAGCTGCAGTGAAGGCCACAGATCAAGCATCAGATGAGCAGCAGTTCCACCACCCTGAAAGATTTAGAAGCACTACGATATTATTTAAAAGGATGATGAATTGATGATGATATCGGAACACCGTTGACTACAAATTTGTGAAATATCTATGCCATCATAAAATCAAATGAATTACCAAACCTAAGATAGCGATGGGACCCTTTGGAACTATAGGTGGCAAGCTAGCAAATTCGTCCTGTGTAATGAAAACATGCAAATATTACAAACAAATCCCCTCACCAACGTTATATAAGTAACATATTTTCAACAATGATAAAACTTACTAACAGCTGTATCAATATCCTTGATCAAAGAATGCAAATGTTTTTAAAAAGGAAATAGAAGGCAGCAGCAAATATGAGAAGGGAGAGGGGTACGGTAGCAAAGGTAGCCTGCTCATTTCACTACTTTGACAAAGTATCTCATGAAAGAGGCTGCCACATAGGCGTTGTAATTGTCATTTCAGTACTTTATGGTGCAATTTTAGGATGGATTCTGATCTTGTGGATTTAAGTCAGCAAACCTTTAGCAGTAGAACATAATCCACATTTAACAATAAAGCACTCCTATTGTCAATTTCATGATAACTTCAATGTAACACAGTTCATGATCACAAGTCTCTGTTTTACATAGATGAACTGCTTATGAACATGCTAAAACAAGGATGGAAAACTAACATACCCAGTAGGAACCAGTCCATTTTTGCTCCTTATTAAGAATGCTATGAACGTTATCTGCAAAAAAAGAAAGACAAGTCCGGACAGATTATTCATCTCTCATGTATTAAGTACCATTCGAATTGGAATAAGATTGGTATTGCGGCGGCAAGATGGCGATCAAGCAAAAGAGGGTTCTGTTTAACTTTTGCAAAAAATTGAAGAACCCCATTTGGATTCTCCTCAAATGGAGAGTGTCCATACAGTTTGAAGAATAAACAACGCTCAGCGAAAGAGAGAGGGAGAGAAAAATACGAGCGGAATCAAGGAGTAGCATCCTAGACTTTGGGGTGTCCACAATCAGTATGTCATTGTATTCGCTTTTCAGAGCCTTCAGCACTTGAAAGCTGTCTTCTTCTTCCTCCTCTTCGGCTTGGGCAGAAACCGAAGTGGAAGAGAACTCTGCATTGGCCTTAGATTGAAGGGTACAGAACAAAGTGGTGGGATTTCCACTGTGAAGGCTAACGGAGTGTGGAAATCGAATTGCAGAAATGGGAAAAGCGAAGGAGAAGGGAGTGTGGGTAATGCGGGGAAGCGCCAATTTGGTTGACGGCAATGCGCATCCTCTCATTGTTGATAATAGAAGCAAGTCAAAGATGGCAAGCTCGTCACAGTTCCATTTCAGCGATATGTTATGAAATGTATTCTGTTCACCTTATCCAAACGCATTTCCATTCCATATTTAAAGTTTCTATTTTAACCTGTCCAGTTGGGAAGTTACTTAAAATGTTAAGTGACATACTTGAATTATGACTTAACCCATTTTTTTGGAGCATAACTAGAAAATGGAAAAAAATTTGTACCTACGCATTCACGATATATTTTATAATTTGAGACAATTTTATATTTTAATATATATATATATATATATATATATATATTCAGTTATCATGTATAATTTGAATACTTTGCCATAAGAAATATAATATTTTTTTCTATCTGTGAACATACATTATATTGACTGAATCTTTTTAAATTTATGTATTTTTCTTATTTTTCTTGCATTATATTTTTTCTGTTTTTGTGACAGAAAAGTACATCAGCAATATTTAGTTAAGTAATGAATCATTTTGCTCAAGTTTAATAATACAGTTTCTTTTAATACACATTCAATATATAACACAAAACATTTTTATACAGGTTGGGGTGGTGAATTTATGAGCAAATGTTCAAACATCTCAAGTTTATCAATAAAATTCTTATTATAAAATTATTAATACTTCAATTTCATCAGGCACTAGCTTAAGTTTAGCGAGACAAAATTCCTAGGTCCACAAAACAAAAAATATATAACATTCAAGAAACAGAGAGAAGGGAATTCTACAAAGATTAGGACTACGAGAAGGCAAATGTGGACAAACTGAATTTTATTGAATGTTGCACAAGAGGCTTCTATAATCATTAGATATTGCATCGAATGGCTTTGATTTTTTTAGCATTTTTTTGTTTTTTTTTTTTGAAAATATATTTTTTACCTGTTTCTTTTTGAAAATTACCCTAATTATTTAATTTGATCAAACGGTCATAAAATTTAATAGCCAGTATAATTTTTTTTTGAAGAGAGCTGGTGCCCCCTACACGGAATTTGGATTCTTTTTTATTGACGTACAACAAACATATAATCATCGAGTATTCAATGCAAAATAACAAGTTAAATAAAAAATAAAATAAAAAAGCTTCCTCATAATCTTCAAAGACAAACTGAGGTTGAATCAGAACCCAAAATTTTCTTCATTTCATTCCTATATGCAACAATAATGACAAATTTCACTGAGGTCTTGTATGATGGGAAGCCTTACATGAACAAAAAGAATCGAACTTTCCCAAAAATAATTGAAACAAATGAAGAATAAATAATTACAATTCCTCACCACTCAATGTACTCTCTCCACACCAAACCCAAAAAAATGGCAAATTATATTTTTTTCCCCCAAAAAAAAAAGGAAAACTATAGCTTTACATAAATCAAAACCAAAACCAAATGTTTGAGTATATATCTCATTGAGTCTCGCCATCCATTTGTTGCAATAAGAATTGGAAATCAGACCTTTGCCTGAGGATTGTTGGTGGATCCACATCGATATCTGATAGCCTTATGTCACTCATTGAACGAAACATCTCCTCCATTGAGAATGGTATGCTGAAATGTACATCAAACCATTGCTTTCAAGTTTTTCAAGCACAAAATTGTTTTCATAATAAGAAGAATATTATAGCACTAATATATAACATAAATGTGGAAGTGAAGTCCTACACCTTATAATTATAACATTTTATTAAATGAAGGCAAAAGTATAAAATGTTTCTAACGTTGTTAAATGTATTGATAGAAAATGTTCATTGAATGGTCCATGTGGCATATCTCAAACGACACGTCATTGCTACAAGGCAACCATGTCAAATATAAGTAAAAAGACAAAATTACCCTTAAAATTTTTATTGAGCGGTCCATACGGCACATCTCAAACCACATGTCATTTGTCACGAGGCAACCATGTCAGATATATGTAAAAAGATAAAATTACCCCTAATATATATATATATATATATATATATATCTCTCTCAGATAGAGAGAAAGCTTGCAGAGCGAGAGCGAGAGCGAGAGAGCGAGAGAGAGAGAGAGAGAGAGAGAGAGAGAGAGAAGGAGAGAGAGGAGAGAGAGAGAGAGAGAAGGACAGTTAGAGAAGAGGAGAGAGAAAAATTTTAGGGATGATTTTGTCTTTTTACATATATCTGATATAGTTGTCACGTGACAAATGACGTGTCGCCTGAGATGTATCACATGAACTGCCCAGTCAGCATTTTTTGGTTTGTGAATTTATCAGCATTAGTAAAAAAGGTAGATTTGAAGAAAAAAAATGAAACATGTAAAACATAATTGACGCAAAAAAAATATTAAAGACGAAATTGAAAATTGATGTAAACATTAAGAATATGAAGTATATTTTTTCCTTAAATGAATTACCTAGAATCCACCTCAAGAAGGAAGGAGTTATTGGGTATGTTTATGGAGTCTTCTGCCATGAGCACTCTCATTTTGTTAATTACCTGAAAATGATTATAAAAAGAAGAGCACATTTATTATTTTGAATAAAGAAGGGAATCTCCTGTAGGATGTATAGTACACATGTTAAGAAATTTTCTTTCGTTTGTAATATAGTGTATACATGGGACAACTAGGATTGCATGCAAATCAGTATTGTTTCCTTAATCCTTGGTTGCCACTTTTGTTTTCATGTTTGC
The DNA here is from genome assembly GCA_037074585.1 of Biancaea sappan. Classification (NCBI taxonomy): domain Eukaryota; kingdom Viridiplantae; phylum Streptophyta; class Magnoliopsida; order Fabales; family Fabaceae; genus Biancaea; species Biancaea sappan. Next base: position 2,490,745 of record CM073501.1, on the reverse strand, counting down.
AAGTTTCCATCATACTTAGAATAAATCTGAAAAAATAGAGCAAACTATGAACATAAGTGAAGGACATACTTCTTGAGATAGCCCCTGTGCTCCATACTTGTCATCCCAGAACATAGTTCCAATACGATATATTTGTGGAATACTTAACACCTGATACAAGGACCAAAGCAGAAACCGATAAAGAAGTTACTTAATGAGAGCAAACTATCTGATGATGACATTATTAACAGCAAAAAGTTCTGTTTTTTATAAGAGAGTTAGTTGAGTTACAGGACAGAGTTCATTGGTAATCTCATCCAATGATTTTTGTGTCTTTTGATGCAAAACCTGCATGAATGAATGAAGCATTTTGAAGATTAACATCTTCAGGAGAGAAGAATAAAAGGGAGAACAGTGCACACAGTCATGGCCCAAGAAAGTATACCAGAAAGCCCACAGATTGGCGTATGTGTTTGAGTTCATCCCAAGAAGATCCAGCAAACTGCATGATGAAAAAAATGAACTACAAGCTGAAAATTTTGCTCTTCTGATCCTTCTGGTCTAGGCACTTGTCATGTCAATGTAAGATTACCTGATCAGTTGCTTTCATGCACCATTGTTCCAACTCATGCAAACCTGCCTTTAAATATTCTCCATTGCTAAAGGAACAGCACTCGCGACGAAGCAACAAACTGCCAGTCCAAACTTTTTCTAAGTTTCTGGAAATTGCTACTTTTAAGATTGTTAATGCAGTTGTATTGAATGTCTGCTTACCTGTTGAAGAGCTGGACATCCATGAAAGAGAACACCTGACTAAAGATCTTCCTTGTAATCATGGAAGGGACCTGAAGTCACGAGATGTATTATAGGTACTGTAAAATCTCCTCTTTAATATAGAAAAACCAGCAAAAGCAAATAAAGTGAGTAATTATGCTTACATAGTTGTCAGACAATACAGCGAAGGTATGATCTAACTTATTGACAATGCTTTTCCAATGCATGTTTGATGCCTGCTGTTTTGCAACAATATTTGAGTGAATATTTCTTGATGACCCTCGTACTGATCTGGTCCTTATCGATCTTGGTGCCTGTTAATGGAGACATAAGAACAAGTTGAGATATAATTTTTCTGGTGTAATTTTAGATGATTTCTATGGTGCCAACCTGAATGCACAGATTTAGGAATGGGCTGATCTCTTTCTTTAGACTATCACGGATCATTCCATATATCTTCTCAACATATGCAGTCAAATGTTGCTTAAATAGAATAGCTGGGTACTTGGCTTCCACTTTAGATTGCTCATTTGGCTTCCCTACCATTCCACTGTAGCCACTTGAAACCCCCATGCCCATAGAGGATGAAAGCAAGCCCTAATTTTGTATATCAAGAGCCATTACATTACAACATAACACAGATTTAATGCACTGAAATTTGTTGCAGTTTTGGAAGCCTACTTGTGCCATTCTTCCGAATAAAGTGGCCGGTGAATTCCGGCTTCGAGATACTGCCTTGGTCGTATTGCTGGCCTTGAGTGTGCTTTGCAGAAAAAACAGTAATGTTGAAGTTATTGAGAGCCAATATGCTAGGTCATTGATTCCTTCTTGACTCTGCCAGGACATTGAATGGAATTACTTTCATGCATCAAAATGAGCTGCTTAGAATCATGCAAAACTGCTTATGGTATCTTGGAGGGTACTATTAATACCTCTATGGACGATCGGATTGTGTGAGTAATTTTATCAAATATATGTGTCTTCTCTGCTTCAAAGGATCTCCATTGAAGAAGTGATTTATAGATAATGCAAGCAGCAACTGGTCTGTTCTTCTCAAATCGCTTATCTTCTGCAAGACACTTGAGCAGTGCATCATGACTTTCCTGTTTACAAAGATATAAAAATTGTGAGGCACGATTTATTTACATACAACTTCTCTCTCTCTCTCTCTCTCTCTCTTAGTCTTCTCATATATTTCTTCACAGTTTGATTTTAGTTCAAAAACATACCTGCTGCCTGTCTGTGAGTGATCTTTGTTTTGTAAGGAAGGAGACAGGCTGTCTTGGTTCCTGAAAGCAATATTATAAGTTAAAATAACATACTGTTATAAAGTGGTCACCCAGAAATTTTTTTGAAGAACAAATGAAGTTAGTTACAATACTTTTCTTGTTTGGAATTCCTCTGGTGTTTGTTTTCCATTATCCAAATTCTGCGCCACCAAAACGGTCAGTGTCACATTACTAAATAATTTAATTAGAAAACTTAAAGCAGTGTACCTTCTCCTTGACTTGTACAGTTATTGTATCAGGTTCAATTTTCTGTTGCATTTTCTCCACAATAACAGCTTCTTGGTCTTCTGTTTCTATTTTTTCTGGGTGAATTTTCTGCTCCACAGCAGCTGCTGCCGCCTGGTTCCGGATAAATTCATTCTCTGATTGTAGATTTGCAATCTGGTCCTTGAGGCTGGAGAAAGAGGACAGTTTTGAGAATTTTACTGGGCTATATCTAATGGTACAAAGATATATTTTCAGATCTTACGTTTTGAGCTCTTCAGTGAGTTCCTCATTTTTCGACTCAACCAAAGCCTGCTGACGTAGAATTTGATTCTCAGACTCAAGGTTGGAAACGTTTGATTCTAATCTGGAGTCATAAAGAAAACACAATCAATGCCAATTCATGATGGTGGTGATGCTTTTTGAGGTCAATTATTACTTGACAACCTTTCAATAGTCTCCTGAAGTTGTGTTGCTTTGAGCTGTGCTTCTTCTGCCTCCTTCAGCCTTGCTTGATTCTCTTTCTCTACTTCTGAATACCTTTCCTCAAATTCCTCAATCTTCTTCTTCAACTCTTCTACTTCACTCTGCATTTTCATAACTATCCTTGTAAGTATACTACATCATATAATTATGCCATTCCATCCTCTTAATGCTGAAGACAATCCTGAATATCAAAAAGACAAAGCTTTCGATTTACCTCTAGTTCCACATTTTTATTTGTCATCAGCTCTAGCTTGGTGTTGTCCACCACTGGTACCTCTTTGATGACTGGTGGTGCTGATTCAATTGCAAGTTTTGCTGCTTCTCTCTCATGCATAATTGCCTCATGGGCTTCATCTAGCTGACCTTGCATTTCTTGTAAAGCACTCTGTAACTTCGCAATTTCTTGCCCCTTTGCTTCTTCAAGGTCAATCTGCAAGACACACACACACACATATATATACACAGCATGTAACTCTTAGCCATTTAATGTTTATCATGTAGAACCAGTTTACTGAGTCCATACCCTCAAGTGTTTTTCAAATTCTAGCCTCCATGTAAGTTCTTCAACACGCTTCTCCAACTTATCCTTTGCCTCTTTAAGTGCCCCAGTTTCCCTTGCATCCTGCAAAATGGTTTTTTATAATTACCAACTTACCGTGCCTTTACTCTTAAAATATATTTTTCTTATAGTATAATTCTAAAATGATTGGCTGAAAAGTTTCAGAAAATGATAAATAAGAAACAACTCTCACCATCCGTAGCTTTCTGAGCTCTTTCCTAGCTACTTTGGCTCTCCAGAGACATTGCAATGTAATAGTTGCTTTCTTCAGCCGTTTGTAAGCAGAAAAAGCTTGGACTCTTCGCCATTGTGTCTGTGAAAGCACATGAGAACGTTATTAACATTTCAGTGTAAAACTTCTTAATGAAATCTCAGCTGTGTGTATTACTATTATCATTTTCTAATATCTGAAGTTTCTTCGACTTTTTCATTATTTCTTATTATGCAAGTATTGATCTGTGTGTCAAAGATGTGCATACCTGAGCTTTGGTTGCAGCCTTCGTTCTTTGTCTGAACCTGAATTCATTTCGAGCTGCCATTGCTCTTAACCCTGACTGAATAACTATTGCTGATGCTTGCAATGATTTATAATGCATTTTTGCTGCATGTGAACGTGCATGTTTCTGTATGCGGATAGAAGCTGCTTCTCTCCTCATTTGCTCATAAAGCTTACGTGCAAGTTTTGCTGAAACAACGAAGAAAGAGGAAAAAAAAAAAATTGAAATCAAAGTTAGTTCCAGGACAGAAGTTAAATACATGTATTTACAACTTTTGTTCGTGAATGAAAGTAACCTCTCCATGATTTTTGGATATAAATTGTGGCCTTTCTCAAAGTGATGAACTCTTTTCTGGTCAAATGTGTTCGGATTTGTCTCTGTATGCATTTAGCTGCCTTAGCCAAGACTTCGGCTCTTCGTGCATCTAATTCAGCCATCTGACCAGCTCTGAGAAATACCTTTGATTTTCCCATCTAAATGAAACAGTAGGAAGGAAATTTGTTAGAGCTCAAAGCACCTAAGTTCTGTAGAAATTAATGGATACGGATGCCTTTTAATGCCACATTACTTGTCTCTCCATATATAAACTTACTTGATAGCCTTTTAATCCCATCTTATCACATATTGCAATACATGCTGTTTTCTCCTCAGATCTGCACAGAAAAAAGCTCAACATATATATATTGCAGTGCTTGAGAGATAGGTCTATGATATTTAGATACTTTTGATTGACTTCTATGAGCTAAAGTAATCTAACACATCAGTATTTGTATTCCACCCTTGAGTCATGATTCTTTAAAAGGAGTATTTTTTTCATTCTCTTATGAAACAAGAATGTTCTATACCCATCAAGGACATCAGGAGCTAGCATTCCAAAACGATCAAGGAATTCATCAAATGTTCTTTTTGTTGGATATCCAGCACAGCTAATCCTAATTGCCTCAAGTACTCCCTGCAATGGTACCAGTGAAGTAGATGTTATTGGTTGAATATATTTCTCAAAAATAACAAATGGTTATATTACAATAATGAGATGAAAAGAAAAAAGTAACACACCCCACATCTCAACTGGTTTAGGACATTGAAGTTCTCAAATATTCCAGGCTGCAAAACTGTATTTGGCTTCACACATCTGATGTAATGTGGTTCTGTTGTGTTCAATGTCTCCATCAGAGACTGTAATTGTTGCTGTATGACAAGAGTGGACTCAGAAGCAATGCAGGGGCTGAGAATTTCCAGAAACAGATGGAATGCTTTATGTTGAAAATAAATTATTTTTTACCTTGAACCGTGTACCGATGGAAGAGAATTTTGATTGCTTTGATGTCTCCTCAGGTAATGGAGGGAAAAGATTAGCAACAAAGGAGCACTTGGAGGCATTTAAAAGAGCTTGATGCTCTGCCACAACATAATCCTTATTTTTATCAAGAAAATAATCTGCTTGGTATGTGACCTGTATGCCAACCAGTTTGGTGACAAGAAATTAACAGTTTTACATTTGTAACTGGATTTCCAAGAAATGAGTTTAGAATTTAACTTACATCTCCGGCGTAATGGTTAATCGTGAAATCTGTTCGAGCAAGTTTTGGCTTGCTGAAGCGCTTGTGTGATTTGTATATCTGATACAGTTTTTGTGCAAATGTCTCATGGGTTGACTTGGGGAACATGCTGCAGGAAATATAGTTATGTTTAGATTCACATGTTATCCTTTCCCTTTCTGTTTAAGAAACTCTTTTGCAAGTATACTTTAAGAAAGAAAATGGCATACCAGGCTTCATCAAGAAGAGCAATTATTCCGCCGGGTTTCTGCATGCAGGACATGTAAGTATTTTATAGGGTAACAAAGGTCTTAGATAAGCAATGGACATGCATGAATCGTTACCTTTTCTATAAGATCCAGAACATCTTGATTATCCACAAATTCTACATAGCTCCAATTAATTTCCTCCTTTGTGTACTCTTCTTGCTCCATCTTAAATACATGCTGTTGAGAAAGATGAATTTGTTATAATGTGTTTGCACTTTTTGCAGTATAATAATGCTTTAAATGTTTATAGAAGTTATGGCCTTGCCTGGTTAAAATGTTGTTGCAACTTCTCATTTGTTAGGTTGATACATAGTTGCTCAAAACTATTCAATGGAGAAGAGAAAGAGACTTTAATATGATCATGTAGAAATTATTTATCTGTATTACACAACTTTCCTATATACCTGTTGATTTTGAAGCTTTCAAACCCATAAATGTCAAGGACTCCTATCAAGCTTGTTGCATTGGGATCTTGACCAATTGAACTGTTTATCTTGTCCAGAATCCTGCAATAGTTCAAGAATGATTTCCCATCATCTCAATTCTTGTCACACAATGAAAGTTTGTGCTTAGAAGAAAAATGCTGTTGAATTGAAACACTATATTTGGAATTTGTACGAGCTAGATTGATTTAAATATCTGGTTATGTTGTTTCTTACCAATCAAACAGCCTGGAGTAGACAGTCTTTGCCAAAGCATCTCGATTCAAAGCAGCGGAGCCCGGGTCTAGTGGTTTTGTGATTTTACCATCAGGAGTAACTATGACACGCTTGCAAAGTGAGTCTTCTAATGATTTCTCATTACACCTGAACATAAACATGTTAAGACACATTAGAGTTGAATCATACAATGATACAAACCAGATGAATTTGACAAATGGATAAGAGATTTTACATCAAAAGCTCTGCAGCAGTGTGAAGATGGAAGACTGATTTCTCATCTTTTAATTTGGAAGAATCAACTTCCTTCCCTTTGATGAAGTCAATGTTTCCAAGATGGAGGATTGCAGCTACCACACGAAAAATAGCATCCTGCAGAAGGAAAATTTTTCTTCACCAAATTCAAGAATGGATAAAAGGATATATATCACTGCTTCATTGAAATGTGAAATACTAATGCTTTGGCTCAAGACCTGCTCATCCTGGCTGATTCCTACAATATCCATGGCATTTCTGGTCTCCAAGTATTCTTTTGCATCATCCACATTTGCTACTTCATAGCAGTTTGATTGATTAAGATAGTGAAATTGCCTAGGGTCCCCTAACTTGTACTTTTTTACATCCTGTGATGAAAGTTTTGACAGTTAGATTTTGAGGTTGTGTCACCAAATATTTTTCAGGAGGTTATAGAGAAGTACTCACCTCTGGTGGTGCTGCACAAAGCATGTAAAAGCAATGATAGTTTCTCTCTGGGTCAGAAACTTGGCAAACTCGCGACCTTTCAAGGAGATATGTACGGATTGCAGCTCCAGAAATCTTCCCATTCTTGTCAAATTGGATTTCAACAAATTTACCAAAACGACTGCCACAACCCCAGATAGTTTTGTAAGAACAACTGAAAGGGAATTTCAAGAGAGAAACTAACAACAGTGAAGCATGTCTACACTGTCATACCTTGAATTATTATTTTTGACAGTTTTGGCATTCCCAAATGCTTCCAACACTGGATTGGACTGAAAAAAAAGGGATTGGGGTGGAGGGGAAGTAAGTCACTCCATCTATGATTTAATAGAGTTAGAGGAGAAAAATAAAATATAGGTACTTCAAACTCACCTCCAAAACCTGTTGCTCTACTGTTCTTCCTTCTGTATTAGATCTTCCTCCCATGAAAGCTAGATATCTCATTAGCATTTTTGTTGTCTCTGTTTTTCCAGCTCCACTCTCTCCACTTACCAAAATGGACTGGCTTCCATGTTCATTTATCATTGCCCTGATATACTAAACTCAGTTAACATCACAAATGTCATCTTGTTCCAACCAATTGAGTCTATTGACCAAAAAAAACCTAGTTTTTCATAGCTCTTTTTACCTATAACAAGTGTCTGCAACAGCAAAAAGGTGAGGGCTGAGCTCTCCAAATGCTGCTCCTTTATACTGCTCCATCATGTGGATGTCATACAAGTGTGGCAGTCTCCGGAAAGGATTTACTGCTATTAAAATATTCCCTGTATATGTCTGCTTATACCATTGGCATTAGTCAGACTTGATCCTCTCTTTTAGGCCACGAATCTAAGGAATGTATAGATGAGTTGTATAGATCGTTGTGACTCACATATATCTCATTGAGAGCAAAACGGCATGCAAGGTTATGCAGGACTCCTGGCTCATGAAGATATGCTAACTTGGTCATGTCATCAACCCCTACTGGGGGTGCCTCTGTATCTTTAGGATATATACCAGAAACATCTGCCACAATCTGAAATTTAGGCAAATATTATGATCACTGTCTGCTTTCTGGTATCATTTGTTTTTAGTATTATAGTTTGAGGGAAGAGACAAATCCATATTCCATCGGACATTGGTGTTACTTTTAAGTTCTAACTATCTTGATTCTGTTCCCAGGTTGAGAGAAAATATAGCAGCAGTTTCTCAGGTTTATTCTTGTTCTGTAGGTTGACAACTTGATATGTTTCTGCTTTAAATCCATTATCCAAAAAAACTAGTACTTTTAGCTCACTAGCTATTTTGGTAATGAGCTGATAAATCATACTTTATCTACTTGTACAATATCATTAAAGATTTCAGATCCAAAGTTGTGAAGCTATTCTAACGAACGAGCAATGGCTCTGAAATGCCAGAGATATTGACGTCAATACGGTATGGAATTAGCCTAATGAAGTTTTCTGGTGTTTGATATAACAGATGAAGGAAGCTTACAGTTTTGCCATTTGTAGTAACGATAGTGGCATCGCTGCCTTTGATGTCTGTGACTTCACCATCAATCCAAGCTATCTCAGGATCCTCAACCCAGACATGTGATCCAACGATGATGTTCACGGGAGTCCCCTGAAGAACCATCATTACAAGAAAGCAAGAAAAAAAAAGTGTCAACAATAATGATCCAAGAACCAAAAGGGAGGACAGGACACGAAAACTCAGCATCAGAAGCTCGATACCATGATGCCAGCTGCTAATTAAGTTCCAGTGATCATGAAACTATTTCAGAGACTGAGAGTGGCGAGCTGATGAAGATGAGAGAGTCGGTGTAGGAAAGAAAGGTGGTGGGTTGTATCAATGGAAGAGAAGAAAGAAAGAAAGCAGAGAAAAAGGGAAGGAGAAAAGGGAGTACAAAAGAAGAGGAAATGCCAGGGTGGTAAGACACAAAAGCTAAAGGAGGTAGCGATTCTTCTTTTGGTGATTCCACGGTAGATGCTGACATGGCAACAAAAGAAGCCCCACAAGTAATATACTGATCACAAAGCAAGTTTATTTATTGCTGATGATGTATAGTATACAGTGTAAATTTCAAAAAATTGGACGAAAATACTGATATAGTTAAGTATAACTGAAGAATGAAGTGGGGTGGTGGAGTGAAACATGATGAGTTAATGTGGGACCCGGACCATTGCTTAAGAGATACGAAGAATGGATCGCCGTCCAAACTGATAATTTAGATTCGTAAAAGGGTGAGTTAGTCAGACCGTATTATTTGACATGGTGGTGTGCACGGTGCACCGCCATGCATAGCTGGTAATGCTGGCTTTTATGAATATGTTAAAAGTGCTTTAATTCTTCTGGTAAACATTCACGGGTAGTGCATCTGGTATAATAAATATAGGAGGTGAAAGGAAAATGAGTTGAAGAAAGAGGAAAGATGAACCAGAGAGGGGGCGCCACGTGGAGAGTCAAAAGGCAATAAAAGGGACCCAAACATTTTCAACTCATCACATATCATGTAATGGCGGTGGAGTCGGCGAAGGCAGTGAGCCACCCACGCCTACTTCTCAAAACGGATACACAAGGCGAGGCAACACAATATTGTGATTGTGGGACCGAGAAGAATAGAAAAGAGAAAAGAGGGAAACACAACGCAACACAGCGTGGCTTTTGAAACCAAAGCTGTCTTCATCATTCTCTCTTCTTTTTTATTTTTTCTTTTTGGGGATTTGTTTAAACAATTCTTGCTCATCTATGTATCCTCCACCATCATTACAACCTCCTACCCCCCCCCCCCACCCAAAAAAAAAAAAAAATTGCTTTCCCTTATTTTCAATTCACTTGATGCTTTAAAATATTCATCCTATATATATTGTAGGGGTTTGCGTGCGGCGTACAATATATAGAGAGCATATAACAACACTCTTATTAGAATAGTATCTAATCAATTAGTTTGATCCATTGCATTGGAAATCAATTAAGAAATTAGTTTAAAATAATTTTTAAAATTAATAAATAATTAAATTAGTTAAAAAACGATCGAACTGAATAAATATTGATACTTGATGAACCAGTTGAATTGATTTACTTAAAATTTTTTATTTTTTATTTTTTAATAAAAAATTAATATTACAAATTAGTCAAATTGATATCAAATCTTATTTTTATTAAAGTTTGCTTATTTTATAATTAGATGATGAAAAAATTAATAATATTTTCTTGTTATATAATCAATTTTTTGCTATAAATTTTTGAATATAATATTATTTTGTGTAATTTGATATTAAATTTTATTTTTAATTAAATTTATAAATTTATATTTAATTATGTATATTATTATTTTTAATATTTTAAAATATACCAATTCAACCATGATTGAACTGTAATCTAATTATTAATCTTTGAACTAATACATTTAAAAATTTAATGATCTATTGGATTTTTACAACCTTAACTGAAAAAAAAAGAGGGTGTGAGAGGAAGATGCTTCTCTTGTGGGTCATATAGCCCCATCCTCTCAACTGTTTTTTTCTTCAAACCCCACTCTTAATTTTGCATCTGCTTTTGACTCTATATTTTAGACACCCCAAATTTTGCTTTCTTTAATTCATTCTTTCTCACTCATTTTTTGTGTAATTCTTATATTTAAAAAAAAAAAAAAAAAAGTTCCACACTCTAACTACAACGTCAGGAAGAGGGCACATCAAACAAACAGTATTAATAACAAACAAGCATCGCCCAAAAAACACATTTTTTAAGTACGAATCAAAATCTAATGCGTTTTTTCTTTTCAAATACTGTAGTCAAGCTATTTGAGTTATGACCATGTTTAGAAAATTTGGCTAAAATGCCGGTTGATAATCAAAAAATTAGTAAATTAGTTAGGTCTTTAATTTAATTTAAATTTGAGAATCAGTGAGTATTTAAATCAGTAAAAAATTAATTAAACTAATCTCAAACTAATAAAACAGCCAGTTCAACTGATTCCTTTTTAATTTTTAAATTTTAATTGAATATTATTATATATTTTTAAGAAAATTACAAAAATTTAAGTTATTAAAAAAAACTATGACTGGTATAAATATATATTTGTAATATGCCTTAAATATTTTAATATTATATATTATATATTTTAATATATATATATATAACATATACATTAATTATATATTTTAATATATATTAAATATTACTAATTTAACCGTAATTTGACTATTGACCCTTGAACTGATATCTCAATTAGTTTAATAATGAGTCCAATTTTTTAAATCTTGGTTATGACTCAGTATTACACTTTGTAATTCTTATTTTTATTTCTCTTCCAACTTATTCGTGCATACACAGTAATGGCGATATCCTAATAATAAATCTTCTAATACTGTCAATTTGGCATGTAGTCTGAGGATCGGCCCAAAATCGCTCGTAAATGGGCAGTCTTGGATTTAGAACAATAGGTCAATTTAAAAAACGAGCTTAAATGGGCTAAGCTCACTAGAGCTGCGAGCCAACCTGTTTAATTTTTACTTTTACAAAAAAATTATATTATTTAATATAAATAATCTTACTTTATTATATTTTTATATTTTATAACTTTATATTTAGTAGATATAATATTTTTAGATATGAAAACTTATGTAATTTTTTAAAAATACATATGCAATTTTTAAATTTAAATATAATACAGGTAATTTAAAAAATATATAAAAAATTAAAGTTATTGATTATTTAAAAATATTAAAGAAGTAATGTTTTACATGTATAAATTATATTTTAATAAAAAACTATTAATTTTTTTACAATTATATTATTTAAATATTAAAAAAAAGTAATATGTTGGATAAGATAAACGATCCTCTGATCCTTGATTTCAGGACCTTGAAAGCATGAAAGAATTGAAACTTTATTCTTCTTCAAATTTTTTGATATATATAATAAGAGAGTTTCGAGTTTTTAGTTTATGCTTTTTTATACAAGTCTGTACTTCACGTCTAAACAAAAGAAAAATCTTTAGCATCTTAAAAATGTTGAAATTTTTGCTGCCTTTACTTCGAGGTCTTTCAAAACTTGTACGATTTATTTTCTGTATAAATGAATTTTTGTAAAAATGTGTTGTAATTTTTTTTTTTATAACGTACTAAAATAGCGCTTAAAGAAAGTTTTACTTTTGTCCTTCTTAAAATATATTTCATTCTTTTCTTGTTTCTAAAGCGTATGATTAATTTTTTGTTTTCTCTACATGTAGATCTACTATTATGATTTGATGATGCGAGTTTAAGATTTAGGATTTAAAATTTAAAATTGAGAGCACGTTAGATCTTATAGTTCTGTAATTTTTAATAAAAAAGAAAACAATTAGTAAATTGCTTTTATTTTATGCCTTATGCAAAAGTATCATTTCTGGGCCAAAGCCCCAAAGAGTTTTTTTTTTTATAGGAACAAACCAAAGAGCCCATTCGGTATGCACCTTTTTTGAAAAATGAAAAATGAAATTCCATCACGCCAGTGCCTTTACTGTGTTTGGTAGCTCTTAATCAATGGAAAAAGGGATTTAGTTGATGGACAAAATGTCAAAATGGGAAGCGATTTTCCTTTGGTATTTTCCTTCCAAATTTCAATGGAAAATTTGCTTTTCATTAAGACAAAAACTAATTTAAGTAAATTTGGACAACTTTGTCCTCATTGAAATTCACCTGCCAAAGAGAGACCGAGAGAAATGAGCAGAAAGAAAGAGACGAACAGTCATGAAGAAATTGCAAAGAGAAAAAGAGACGAAGATGAACTAAGCAAAAGATGAAGACATCATAATTTAATAAATTGCTTCTGTTGTGTGCCTTATGCAAGAGCATCATTTCTGGGCCAAAGGCCCAAAGAGACTTTTTTTTTGGGATAAACCAAAGGGCTTTGTTAAAATGAAAAACCGGCCCTGTCCTCTCACGTCCCATTCTTTAAAATGAAATTGCTTTTTATTGGCCCAAGCTCTAGAAAGGCCACAACGAAGAGTCTTATCTTTATTGGGCTGGGCTGTTTCAAAATTTCATCAATAGATATGCAAACTACACTCAAGCCTAGTTTATTTATATTTATTGGATGTGAATTTAATTTATTCAGACTTCATATTATTAAATAGGATATTCAAAGGTTCAATTTGGTTTTGATCTAAAACCAAACCAAACCAAACCGAATCAGTTTGTTTTAAAAAAACATGAATTTATTTGGTTTTATTTTTTGAGAGGTTTAATTCGATTTAAAAAAATCATGAAATTCTTATATAATATTTGAGGTATTTTATTATTATATTTGAAAAAATTATTTTGCAACATATTATTTTATGAACAACAATAAATACATATTTTTAATTTTTTCATAACTTGATATTTTTCCTCATAGATTCAAATTAAAATTTAATGCATTAATGTTAATATATAAATTTGTGGCAATATATCTTAATTGACATTTAATGATGATAAAAAATAAAATTGGTGCATTAATATATAGAATTTTTTAATAAATTATGTATTTTATATATATATATATATATATATAAGGTTTGGTAAATCGAACCAAACAGTTCAGTTGTCATGTTCGAAAAATTAATTTAGATCTTCTTTTATCAATTTTGGTAGATTTTTTATCAGTTTGGTTTCTTTTGATCGATTTGGTTTTGTTTTAAAAATTACTACCATTAAGTGTGTGTGTGTGTGTGTGTTTTTTTTTTTTAAGTTCTTAAAAAGTCTAAATACATTTTAATGAATCAGATCTTGTGACAAGTTTTAATATCATTCACATGTATTATTCTTTTGAGGCAAAAATGTACTTTATCACATAAACTTTGTCTTATTTGCACTTTCTCTCCTTTAAACTTTAAAACTTAATAAATAACCCCCTTTAAACTTTACAATTCATACAAAACAATCCTTTTGTTAAATATTCTATTAATTAGACTAACAATCAATACTTATTTGTTAAGTTTTAAAATTTTTCATTGAATATATAATTCTATTTTTTAATTTTTGATTCCATCAATTATTTCATAATATGTTTTTATTTACTAATTTATTTGAATATTATTATTTTTATTAATAAACAATATCTATGTGTTCAGATGCTAAAAAAAAGTCTTAATCATTTTGGATTCAAATTCAAAAATAATATCTTAATATTCAAATATGTATTCAAATTGAGATATCTAACTTTTTTTTAAAAAAAGTCCCCTCACAGCTACACTCACATATTATTCATATAATCTGTGTGAATTATGATTTTTTTTAAGTCTAGAAGTATTAAAATCGTTTTTTATAGTGGATAATTTTGAATGGGAAAGGACATAATGAATTCCGTTTTGGACATTAATAATGGGTTTATTATAATAAAAACGTTAAAATTGACCAATATGGTTATAAGAATTACAGTAAGTTCTTAAAATATAAATGAAAAATATGATTTTATAATTAAGATTTGTGTGTCTTAAAACTTTCATAGCACCATTTTAAGTTAACTAATAAGGTGTCTTAAGTATGATTTTATAGAAATGTAATTTTGTTAAAATTTAGTAGGGAGAGCTTTGCCACCCATTGTAATTATACTTAAATCGAAATCAGATTAATCGACGTTAGTGTAGTATTCAGCAACCAAATGATTATTTAAAAATTAAAAAAAAATTCATATTTAATCCCATCTTACTCGCATACCAAGAATTAGGGTTAATCCCAATAGATATAAATTGGAACATCAGGCAATTCAATTGCTAAGACAATGAGCAGTATATTTCTGACTTCCAATAGTGTCAAAGGTCAAAATACAGCTATTTTCCAAGAAAATGTTGAAGAACAGCTAATTCATTTTCTTTTTTTGGCTACAAAATTGAAAGATTTCACATTTGCCCAAACCCCCATGAAAGCAGCGTTTTCAAAGTTAGGAGAAAAAAGCTACATTTTTCGTTTGTTTGAATATCAGTATTCATTGAATCATATGATCACTGTTGAGGAATTCAAATTGAATGGCTACAACTAACTTGCTATGACACCACAAAGAAATTACCCTCATTCTTCATTGTCTCTTTTGCATTTAGTTTGTGTTTGTTTTTTTTTTTCACAAATTATAATTTAGACTACATTAACATAATTTTGAACTTTTGATACAAAATAACATATTTAAAAATCTTAACATTAATATGGTTTTGCTTTCAAATCATAATTTCGGTAAAAGTTCAAGGTTGTTGTTTTTACAAAGAATTGAATGAAAGATTCAAACAACACATAGATTTTTATATTTACGGATAAAGAAAAAATTTTGTTCATCTCCAAACAAAAATATTTGATACAATACCTAACATGATAATAACCGTAATAGATATATTAAAAAATATATAATTATTCAAATTATAAAATGGGTTGCATTTCCAAAAAAATAAATTAAATCATAATCCAAATTATAATATAATTTAAGTCACTCAACACATAATTTGTGGCTAAATTTTTTTCTATTATTTTCCAAAAACACAGTAAAGCAGACTTGCTTGTGACCTACTGTAGTCGCCATATGAGCTTTCAAAGAACAGAAAAAGTTCAGTTTTTGAAAATGACTACTCTTTACTTTACGTTTAATCTTTCATCCAGTCAATTTTTATAAAACCAAAAAAATATATATATCTTGTTCACGTATATTTTGAAACTATCCCTTCTAAATTTTAACACTTGATTTTTATTAGTTGTACGTTGATGTACGAGAACGTTAAATTTTATAATAAATAATCTAAATTTTAGTTTTTTTTTAAATTATAAAAAAATTACATTCTAAAATTGAAATTATTAATTGTGAAATTCAATAATTGAAATTGAGTTAGGAAATCCAAATCCGTATGTTGAAATTATAAAGAGAGCTCAGATTTACTTAACACTTGATAATTTATTGCATATTTTTAATAGATTAATACAGTGATTAACGAGCTGTACTCTCAAGTTGTAACTTGCACAAATTCAAAAGCTAGAGCTGGGATTTAGAGTAATTTATTTAAAAGTATTTAAAAAGGGGATTAATTACCTGATTAAATGTCATTATCAAAACAGTCAATAAACAGAAAATAATTAATTAATCCTGGTACCTGTCATTTTTGGGAAGGTTGTTTTCATTTAGACTCATTGCGTGTGGAAATGCTATCAGACAACATCATGTCCAGCGATTAAGGTTTAAGTCAACTTATATATATTTGATTAACTCTTTTTTATTAAATCAAAGATAAATTATTAAAAAAAATTAACAAATTCATCTTCATATGATACAACAGAAGATGCATAAAAGAATTGCGCAATTAACTAAACTTTTGGTGGGATCACTGTTGCCTCTGTGATTCAATAGAAAATTATTAAAAATTGTAAGGATAGTGATTTAAGTTCACGAGGCACAAGCATGTGAAATTGCGATGAAAGAAGTAGATTCCTTAGTCCGGCCTAAACATGATTAGAAATTGATGGGTTGAAGATCTGGCCAAATTATCGCCTAATTTTTGCTTCAAACCAAATATGTGTAGATCGATTTGACATAATTGACAACACGTTTGTAAAATATTGTTAGGATGGATTCAAACATGAGAACGTTACAAAGTGTTTTCACCATTTAATTAATGATTATTGTTATCTTATACACTCAAAATTTAATATACGACGTAGATTCTATTATTATATATAAAATTCTATACAATTTACCTAGATTATTATATATTATAAATATATCATTAAATTGTAAATTATTTATTATTTTAATTTAATGACCAATATAATTATTAAAACAGTAACACAGCTATTCCTATCCTTATCCATTTCCATGGACGTCTCTCACTCTATTCATACGTGAACACCAACCTCACAGTGTTGTTTTTGGCCTTTTTATCAGATTTTGAACTAGTTGGACATTTGGACCCTTCAATTCTGCACTATCAATTATTCCAACCCAATCTCTTCTCAATTATTATAATCATCTTCACTATTCATTACTAAATACCCTTTTTTTCTTTTCTTTTTTTAAATAAATAGCCTTTAATTTCCTCTCAAAAGTCAAGTCAATCAATTCAACTACTCTAAATACATGCATCGTGGGCCTCCCGCCTCCTTCACCGTTTGGATTAAATTAGATACCCACTCTTAATTTATCATATTTTTTACAATGTAAACATTTTTGGTTTGCACTATGGTATATAGATTATACGGGTATCAATTAATTTAAATTTGAGTTGAGTAAAATTATAGTAGTTGACAAAGTTCTCTCAACCAAATTTCAACATAGTTGTATTCTTAGGAGCTTGAATTTGAGACCTCTAGCTAAATTAGGATAATCTTCCACTAGTTAACATATACGTTTGAATTTGGATTGTCTCTAAGAGTTAGAGGGAATAGTTCCCTCAAACTCCTAATTTGGATCTTTTTTTTAAATTACATGATTAATTTTAATAAATCCAATCTTGTATTTTTTTTAAATTAATCATGCAATTTAAAAAAAAAAAGAAAAAAACACAAGGTTAATTTAGACCATTAGATGATCTTATCTAATAGTCTAGATCAATAACGTGAGAGAACTATTCCCTCCAACTCCTAGAGGAAATCCAAATTCTATCGCTTGGTGGTGTACAATGTAAAATTTGATTTATTAAAAGTAAGTAATTTATTAAGTTCGTAAAAAATTATAATTTTTTTAATTTAATTTTTAAAATATCAAGTGACTACGAAATTTAATCCTTGATAAATTGCATTTGTTTGAGGTCATTTTTATTACTAAAAGTCATTTTAATAAAAAAAGACTAAATTGAAATAAATACAATATTTAAAAAAATAAATTAAGACATTTTATCTTTTAAAAATTAAATTGAGACAATTATAATATTTAAAATTTATTCCAAAAGTATACATGTAAAAAAAAAACCTTTGATGTTATATGTAAGTATATTATATATATATATATATATACAGTAATGGGCAAGTGGCATTGAATAATTAGGCTCTATTCGGTAAAATTAGCTTATAAGTTAGCTGATAACTTATAAGCTAACTTATCAAATTATAAGTATTCGATAAAAATAAATGAAAAGTGTAAAATGATATAAAAAGATATGTATTTTTTCATTTTAAAATAATATAAATAAAGTGGCATTGAATAATTAGGCTCTATTCGGTAAAATTAGCTTATAAGTTAGCTGATAACTTATAAGCTAACTTATCAAATTATAAGTATTCGATAAAAATAAATGAAAAGTGTAAAATGATATAAAAAGATATGTATTTTTTAATTTTAAAATAATATAAATAAATATATCATTTTTAATTAATTTAATTTAAATTATTATAGATATAAAATTTATTAAAAAATATATTTTATTATATTTTATATATGAATAATATATTTTCACATATATAATATATTTATATATATTTTATCATATATTATTATATATATAATATTATATATGTATAATATATTATATATAAATATAAATATAATAAAAAAATAAGATATAATAAAATAAGAGATATAATAAATGTTTTAAAAAAATAATAAGAATGAAATAAAAAAAATTATAAACTATAAACTATTAAAATAAGTTAATTTATTAAATATTTTTAATAAATTTATAAACTAGTCAAATAAATTATAAATTAACTTATCAATCACAACCTTTAAGAATCTGGAAAAACTAAACTTGTGGGAGACGAAGGCATATGAAAATGGACAAAATGTATATATGGTCCTTTAGGCTATGACCACCGTAGACGCTATGACATTGTGAATTGTAGTTCTCTATATTTTCGGCGTCACACATGAAGACGCCTTACGTTGAGATTGTAGTTATATAGGTTTAGTTTGATTTAGTTTTAGACACAAAATAAACTAAACTGATATTGTTGATTTATCAAAAAGTTGAATTTATTTATTTTAATTTTTTAGACAATTTAATTCAATTTTAAGCGATTTGATTTATAATAATTTGTAGTTTTTAATTTCAATAAAATATACATAAATATGAAAAAAGACTAAATTAATTAAAAGAAAAAAATGAGTTAATTATAAAATATATAAAAATAATTTTATTGACATAAAAAATATAAATATAATATTATATGTATACAAAATATAATTTTTTTATATATATCAAAGTGGCTCGATTTGAACTGAACTAAAATAAATCGAACCGACAACCAAACTGATTTGAACCAATTAAAATTCATGTTTCAAAAATCGATTTGAACCTCTTTTTTTAGTTTTGGTCGATTTGGTTCGATTTTAAACACTGTTAAACTACCATGCAAGAAAACTCCATAATGGGCACCACAAATATGTGTGAGTGTGTGTGTGAGAGAGAAAGAGAGAGAGTGTGTGTGTGTGTGTCTGTGTGCTGTCAAAACGGGTGGGTTTGTACATGTTTATTTTTAGCATGTTTAAAGACGAGCTTAAACAGCCCGACCTATTTAGACCATGGGGCCAACCATTTTTTTTCTCTTTTCTTTTACAAAAAATTATATTATTTAATATAAATAACTCTACTTTATTATATTTTTATATTTTACAACATTATATTTAATAAATATAATAAATTTAGATATAAAAATTTTTGTAATTTTTTAAAAAATAGAATTTTCAAATTTAAATAAAATATATTTAATTTAAAAATAAAATATGAAAAATCAAAATTACTTGTTATTTAAAAAAATTAAAGAAGTAAATTGTTTTTAATATGAAATTATTGAATTTTTTTACTACAAATTTTTTATATTATATTATTTAATTTTTTTAAAAAAGAGTAGCCCGCATACCAACATGTTTAGGCTCGCAGTCAATGACAAGCAGACTTATACATTAAAAATTGACCTATTTAATAAACAAGTTAAGCCAGCCCTTTTAACAATACTAAAAAAAAAAAAGAATAATAAGAGTGCCTCCTGTTAGCCGTTCGATTGCTATTGAACGGCTGACAATGTATTATTTTTGTTTAAAATCGTTTATGATTAATTGTTTGATTGCGATAAATAACTAATAACAAATACTAATTGATCGGATGGCTAGCCTCAGGCACTAACCCGTGCCTCAAAAAGAGAGTTTTGTGGTGGAAATGGGTGGAGTAAGAGAAGGGAAAAGAAGAGGAATCGGTTATAGAAAGGGTGTGTCTGTATGTAATGGCGTCGGGACAATGTACAGTTAATGCTTCTGTCTCTTATGTGCTGCTCTTAGCTCTATATCCCCATCTTTGTGTAGCCACTCAATTTACACATCTCACTCACCATTCCTTAATGATTTTCATACTTTCTTTTTGGGTTAAAAAGAGTAACTAGAAAATAAATTAGCTACTAACAAAAATAGTATAAGAGAAATCAATCAGAGCTTTAGAGACTAGTCTTCCCAAAGCCCCGAATCCCTTGCTGACCTATTATGGATCGTCGGATCAATATGTGATCTTTAATTAGATGGTGCATTATCAAAGACTAAACAATCAATTTTCATGCTTTACATTTAATAATAAGCATGCATTTTTTCTTGCCGAATTAATTGTTTTTTCCGTAATTAATTAGCTGACTTCATTTTAGATATTAAAATTTAGCGAGTATACTAATAAATATTATTTTTATTACTATAACACGACATTGTCTTGTGATTGTGTCTGGTTCATTTAAAAGATAGATTCTATCCTGTCTATTTCCCTCTTCACATGATAAGAAAATTTGGATCCAATTTGTTGCACTCGGTATCTTTAGATAAATTAACAAAAAGACTAACGTGACAATCAATTATTATTTTCAATAAAAATAATTCATACATTCACAACTCTTTAGAGATTAAAATTGACCAATAGACTAAATAAATTAAAGGCACAATTATTAATGTAGTCAGTATTTTTCGTTTTTGGGTATTATAATTAAGTCTTGTTCACTTTCAGTCTAATAGTGACTTGCTAGCTCTAAAAGAAATCAAAGAATTGATTGAAATATTAGTTTAAATGTCAATAATTAGTTCGTGATTAAACTGCGATTAAAATGACAGTAATTAAAATATATAATTAATGTATATGTTAGTATTAAAAATTAAAATAGATAATATTAAAATATTTAAGACATATTATAGATATATATTTATATTAGTCATATATCTTCTTCTAATAGTTTAAATTTTTAAATATTTTTTAAAAATATATAATAATATTCAATAAAAAATTTAAAAAATTTCAAAAAAAAGATTGAACTATCGAACTGGATAGTTTCACCAGTTTGAGATTGATTCAATCGATTTTTCATCTATTTAAATGTTCATTAGTTCCCAAGTTTAAATCAGATCGAAAATTTGGTCAATTTATCGATTTTTTAATAAACTGACCAGTCCGATTTTCTAAACCATGCTAGTCAGATACTTTGCTGCACATTCTAGAATGGATACTGTAAGAGAAGGGACATAAATGGTAATATTGCAACGTTAACTATGAATTAACATAAATTAATAAGAAATTTAAAGCACATAATTGGAGCCTTGCATGTGAATGATGGTTGCTGAGTTGTCACTGAATTTGTCTGCTTTTATTTAGATAATTATAAGAAAAGACTAATATATTTCTTTTTCCATAAACAAACAGAAAGGAAATTTAGATTCTATAATGTACAATTTTTTATTGTTCTTTGGTAGGTATAAGTTCACTATTTTTTTTTGAATAAGGGGCATATTGGTCCATTACTAATGATTAACCGTTTCAGGGAAATCCGATATAAAGTAAATTCGCCATTGCGTAAGCATTCAATAGATTAACAAAAACTACGCAAACGGTCCAAAATGGTCAAATCTTACATGCAAATAGAATAATTTTGCCATTAACCTAAACTTATTATTATAATTTTCATTTTGATTGCATTTGGATACTTGAATTTAATGGTAGATATTTAGCGATTTTCTCGATCATTTAATTACATATCTATTATACAAACTTTTCTAGAGCAAATTACACTTTTATTACCTTGCTCTATTTTTTTAATTATAATTCCTTTCGAAATAATGATTATTGGAAATTAATCATTACTTTTATTAGCTCGTTGGATCTTCTTTACCTATCTAAATTGAAGGCCTAATATAATTTAGAGAAATAAAGTAGAATTTTAACGCGTTAGTTAATTTTTTTTTAATGATTAAAAGTGAAAGAGTAGGTTAAGATAGCAAAGCGTAACTTTTTCTTTTAAAAAATTTTTGAAAACATTTTACTTTTTCAAGTTAAAATTTAGTTTTGTGCTCATCATGATCATGATCATGATCCAAGAATGCAATCCCAATTATGGGCGTTTTGATTCCACATGTCACCAAAATTGGATTCTTCCATTGTTGGCATAAACTTCATCAAAAGTGTTATCTCATGTGGACATTTATAGAATCAGAACCAAATTAATATATTTCCTTGTAAAGCTCTAATCATTTCTTAGACATAGTTCATTTTTCAATACAAAAAAAAAGTCATTTTTGTTAAAAAATTAATCTTTTTTTATACTAATAATGATCATTATTAGTATAAAAAAAGATTAATTTTTTAACAAAAATGACTTTTTTTTTGTATTGAAAAATGAGTTATATAATTTCTTTAAATTTATAAACACATTTTCTTAAGTAATCAAAATTTCAAAGCAAATATATATTACTCATATTTAGATACAAAAGCACATTGAATAATTGTTTAAAAAAAGTACATAATTAAAGTATGTAATTAAAATAATTAGAAAAATTAATCTTTTACAAAAATTTAGAAAATCAGACCAGTCATTAAACTGATCGAGACACTTGTTCAAAGGTCAATAATCAGACTGTAATCGAATTAATAATATTTAAAATAAATTAAAATATATAATTAATATATATATATATATATATTATAGATATTAAAATATTAAGATATATAATATATAATATTAAAGGCATGTTATTGATATATCTTTATTCGAGTTTTACGTCTTCTTTTATAATAGCTTAATTTTTAATTATTTTTTAAAAATATATAATAATATTTAAAAAAAATTTAAAAAAATAAAAATTTAAAAAAAAAATCAGTTAAATCAATCAAATTTTTACTAATTTAAATATTCATCATTCTCATACAAAAAATCTAATTAATTTATCAAATTTTCGGATTTTTTAAACCGTAATAATACCATTAAATTAAAGGCACACACAAATGAAAAGATTTTTTCTTTTATCAACTTTTTGAATGGAAAGAGACAAAGTCGAGTGATTCTCCAGTTCCCACCTCTATCTTCCTATTTCGCTAGGAGTAGAGAGAGAAACTGGAGGGGTAAAGGAGAATGTGATCCCGTGACACCAGAGGGTGAAAAAGTAAAATCGCACCGAGTACTGGTTTCAGCCCAGAGTAGCGGGAGCAAACTATCACACACGCACTTACTCTCTCTCTATTTATCTCTCTCTCTCTGCTGTGAGTCGTAGTGGAAATTCTGGTAGAAGACGACTGGATAACTCCACCATGCAATTCCACAATTATCTTTGACATTCCCATAATGCCCCTTTCCCTCTCCAATTGCGATAGGAAAAGCGTCGGCAATATATTTTGTAGTGTTCTGGTAAGGAAAGAGCAAAATTACAAATAATCGAGAAGAGAAAGCCAAGGGACCCTCTTCCTCATTCAACCTGTCAAGCATATTTGTTTTTTATTTGTAGGGAACGGGATTTGTAAAAGATATCACTCATTTCCAACAAACCCACCAATTAATCCTTTTAGGGGGGTTATAAATCTTCCATGTTTTCAAACACCCGCTAGCATTTTTTTGCCTTTTAAGCTTTCTGTTTTCTGTACCTTCGATACCCACCTGAGAATTATCGAAAAGGTTCATGCTTTTGATTTAGAGGCTGTAATGGCGGCGCAATTAGGAAGTGGGAACGGGCGGGTGGCGACGATGGTGTTCTGTTTCGTCTTGTTCTCGGTACCCATGACGACGTGGGCTGCTAGGGCCACCGCCGTCGGTGGCGGCGCCGGAAGTTCGAGTCAGAAGCTTGAGGTTCAGAACCACTTGAAGAACTTGAACAGGCCTGCTGTTAAGTCTATCAAGGTAGATTTCTTTTTTCTTCCTTTCTTTCATTCTTCCCCCTGCACTTTTCAACTTTTTTCTCTCATCACTATTTGCAAAATGGGGAAAGAAAGAAAATTACCTTTTGATTTCAAAAGGAGCTTTTATCTTTAGATGCTCGTCGCACTTGAGAGCTTCTGTCGTTTGTATGTATCACTGGTTAATGGAGAAGCTCCGCTTGTTCCTGTTGTCATTTATATGAGAATTAATCAACTTTTGGCAGCTACTTTTCTGGGTTTTTGTTTAAGATTGTAATTGGTTCACTTTTCTTCCCCCCCCCCCCCCCCCCCACAAAAAAAAACAAAAAAAAATTCTTATTGTTTGGGTTTACATTTGGTGATTTTGAAAAAAATGAAAAATAAAAACAGAGCCCTGATGGAGATATAATCGACTGCATCCATGTTTCACACCAACCAGCTTTTGATCATCCTGACCTCAAAGACCACAAAATTCAGGTGAATGATTGCTTTCTCATCTTCTCAAATTCAAAATAATTGTCTTCTTTTTGTGGGCCATTTGGTTTTTGGTTTGAATTTGAATTTTGAATCATGGGTTTGTGTCTCAGATAAAGCCAGATTTCCACCCAGAAGGGCGAATTTTTGGAGAAAGCAAAGTGTCCTCAAAATCCAACCCTATTACTCAGTTATGGCACAAGAATGGAATGTGCCCAGAAGGAACAATTCCTATCAGAAGAACCAGAAAAGAGGACATATTAAGGGCAAGCTCTATCCAGCAATTTGGGAAGAAGAATCACAAGAGCTTCCCTCAGCCGAGATCTGCAGAACCTCAACCTGACCTCATCAGTCAGAGTGGCCACCAGGTACTACTACTACTACTTCCACTGCCACAATGCTCACAATGTAGCGAGAATGTATCCCCTGTTTGGCTTTGATTTCAGGATGCAGCAAGAATGAATGAAAGTCAAGCAGTGTGATTGGCTCAGTCCAGATTCAGGGTTAATTTTAAAGAAAATTAAAAAATTAAAAATTATTATCATGAAATTTGAGCCGTTGAAAACCAACGGCCCCAAATGAGCCAAGCACAGGGATCCATTCTCCAATGCACCACCACCAAGTTAGTACTATGTACCAAAAAGGGAAAACAAAAATTAGTAAAGTAGTAAAGTAGGAGATGAAGCTTTCTAAATTCCTTTTTATTTTGTGCTGATTTGATGTGTTTTTCTTTCTATCTATGATGGGTTTGGACTTGGAGCGATTAGCATGCCATTGTTTACGTGGAAGGAGATAAGTTTTACGGAGCCAAGGCAACCATAAACGTCTGGGACCCTACAATTCAACAGCCTAATGAGTTTAGCCTCTCTCAAATGTGGATCTTGGGTGGCTCTTTTGGTCAAGATCTTAACAGCATTGAAGCTGGATGGCAGGTATTCTTTAACTTGTTCCTATTGTCTTTCTTTCATCACTTTTTCTTTTTTTGGGTTTTGTTTTTGTTTTTTTCCTCATCTAATCTTATTTTCTGTTTCTCACTATTTTGCTCTGGCAATATAGGTCAGCCCAGATCTATACGGAGATAACAACACCAGACTCTTCACATATTGGACAGTGAGTTGAAGTTTCTATCTCTTAGTGCTTCATTTTATTTTCCTCCTAATCATTCACTGATTTTTTTATTAATATTTTTATTTTAATTCTAATTTTTGGTTTTGTGACAGAGTGATGCATATCAGGCTACTGGTTGCTATAATCTTCTTTGCTCTGGTTTTATTCAAATTAACAATCAAATAGCCCTTGGAGCCAGCATTTACCCACTTTCAGACTATGGTTCTTCCCAATATGATATAAGCATCTTGGTCTGGAAGGTACTTTTTTTAATTTTATCCTTTTCATTTTAATACTATATTTTTCATTGGACATTCTGGCAAATTTTTTATTAAAAAAAAAAAAGTCCTGCACTTGACAAATAATTCCCTACTTTACAAATAAAATAGTACAGACACCAAATAATTATAAAACCAGAGAATCTCTGGCACGTTGTCATTATATATTGATTATATTTTCCTGTGTATGGCTTTGTCCACCTAAATTTATTTTTTAAAGCAATGGAGGAGATTCTAATAAAAGGCAGATCAATCCAATTAAAAAAAAAAAGCATATTTATGTTCACAACTTTTTTCATGATTGGCTTAATTTACCTATTTCTTTGTTGATTGTGTTTACCTAAAAATTTTTGCCTTTTTGGGTTTACTAATGAGTAGGACCCAAAAGAGGGCAACTGGTGGATGCAATTTGGGAATAACCATGTTCTGGGATACTGGCCAGCCCCTCTATTCTCGTACCTCTCGGACAGTGCTTCGATGATCGAGTGGGGAGGAGAGGTAGTGAACTCGGATTCCGACGGGCAACACACCTCGACACAAATGGGAAGTGGGCATTTCCCAGAGGAAGGCTTTGGCAAGGCTAGTTATTTCAAGAACATTCAGATTGTTGATGGTGACAACAAACTCAGGGCTCCTAAAGATCTTGGCACTTTCACTGAGGAACCCAACTGCTACAATGTTAAAACTGGCAGTGCTGGGGATTGGGGCAATTATTTCTACTATGGTGGTCCTGGCAGAAACCCTAATTGCCCATGATCATCCTTGTTCAAACTCGAGAAGCTGCAAAAGGAGAAAAAAAAAAAAGGGTTAGGTGTTGTTTTTTAGTCTCTTATAGCTAGTATCTTGTATTCGTGTTAGCCCCTACGAAGTGCAGATACTTCAAAATTGGACACGACATGGCACTTCAAATTATACTTGAACGTTATTTCATTCTGTATCTTGCTTCTTAGGTTGGCTCGTTTTTTGAATTTTGCTGTATAATAGTCTTTGATTTCCCATTAGGGTCTCCAAAAAATTCATTGGAGAAAAAGGGTGGTGACTGGTGAGTTCCTTAGATCCTTCACAAGAAAACAGGGCATCTTCACTCTGTTGATATATAGTGTTTTTGGTTTGTTGTTCCTCTCTCTGGAGCTGCTGTCTGAATGATGAAATGGGAATGTGAAGAGAATATTCTGGTATTGGACAGGTGAATATGTATTTATTATTAGCATGCTGTTTGATTTGTGAAAATCTGTCTTAATAAAAACATTATTAATTTTCTTGTTTATTGGGACAATAGTGGGTGGCCTTTTTAATTCAGCAAAATCCAGATGCATGCACATGTGATGCACAGAGACTATACATGATTGAGTCACTTCACATCTTTGTTCCATATTTCTACTACTTAAACCATAGTAATACCTATGTCACCTAGCAAGAAAATTTCTTGTGTTATTTCATCATAATACCAAAACAAAAAAGTATAGTATTATTTCTAGAGAACGGATCCCCTAATCTGAACTATTGAATGAGATGGGACAAGCACTCTCCTGGATAATTAAGGGATATGTTTCGAAAATTTGGGTTGTTGATATGAAATTCAATGGCTGAAGCAGGGGTCCATTCAAAGGGAAAAGAGAAAGAAAGGAAACTGGGACCAAGCACTATCTTCTGCAGTGATTGTGAGACATGGTGGACCCATGTGAGATTCAATGGTTTGTTAGTGTATCCTTTTCTTTCAATTAGGTCCCTGCCGCTATAAAAGTCTTTGTTTTGGTTGGTTATTCCCTCACCTCTCATTTATCACTTCCTTATATTTATTATTGATCCATTTGTGTTCCTTTTGGGGGTTGGGGCTTATGAGAAAGCAACACATACAAGACATATAAAGGGCGGAGATATATAAATGCTATATAATATAAGACTTTGAGATAGAGGGGCAACTACTATGTCTCTTTCTTTCATAAAGAGATTATCTAAATCATTTCATACTTTAAAAAGATTTGTTTTGGCAGACAATATATTTTCCAAAGTATGCTTTTATTTAAATTTTGGTACTTTATTATTTTTAGTAAATGAGTTCCACTTCAAAACAGATTAAACAAGTTATTTTTCACAGAAATCCAACCCAAACTTTTCAAATTATTAATTTTTTTTTGGAAGAAAATTAGTGATCCAATCATTTTGCAAGAATTACGGGTGTTCACAATGGTTTTGTATTGTTGTGACCTGTGAGAGTAGTACTGTTTTTTTGAAAAGAAAATGGATTTATTTGTTCAATTTATTATTAATTGATTGAGTCAATAATACGTTATATATCACTATAACGTATATATCAAGTATATACGTTATAAATACTAATTATCAAGGACCACTATCTAATATCTAAATTAGTTGTTCAAATCACTCGACATTTATTACTTAAAAGTTGAGTTTGAGCTTTTATGAAAGGAGAAAATTAGGAGAGTTTTATATTTTTGTAGTTCGGCTGATCTTAAAATAAATTAGTTGGAGTTTAATAAATTTTTGAATACTAGTAATTTTGAAAAAATCACACACACAGAATATCATGAATCTCAAAATTAGATCAGATCTGTCAGTTCAACCTATTAGACTATAAACCAATCAAAAATTTAGTTTAAAATAACTTATAAAATTGATGAACAATTGAAGCGAAAAAGAAAGAGAACCTAAGAAGAAGTTAGAGGCAAGAAAGAGATGTCTTATGAGAATACGAAAAAGAAATGCAATTGCCTAGTAGTTTGCTAAAGGCTGAAGCATGGGTAGGTATTGAAGAAAGGAAATAATGGCTTATGTGAATAAGTTAAAAAAAATGATAATAGTGATTTATCATTTTTCATACGAAATTTTATCTTTTATATTTAGAAAAATTAATACTTCAATTTTTTTAATATAGAATATATAAATAATATTTTTTAAGAATAATTTTTAATTTATAATAACAAGATTTAGTTATTATTTATTATACTAAAATTTTCACATATAAAATTAAAATATACATATTTAATTACTATTGATTTAACTACAGTTAAACAATTGAACGATAAATTAATATTTTTATTATTTTAATGACTGAAAAAAAAAAGGAAATAAAAGAGGGACTGAAATCAATCCCAACTTATGGAAGTTGAAAGGGTTATAAATAGGATGGTTGGTATGAGTTATATTGAGGAGTCCAATTTCTCATAATGAGTCCCATTAAGGCTTTGAGCAGTTGTGTTTGGGAAAAGAGCAGAGAGAAATGTGCTTTGTAACAAAGTAAACGCTTCAAGTCAGAGGACATTTTGAGAGCACATGGGGATGGGGGGTTCATGTTGGGTGTTAAATAGCTGTCTATTACTATGTGATTGTGAATCATTATTAATTTCTTGTCCTATTTCGCTTCTTTTTCAAAACTTCCCACCTTACCGCAATTCAATTGGGATCTATTAATTATTTTTTAATACATGAGTAGGGTAAAATCAAAAGAATACACAATTTAACTATGATCTAGAGAATCGGACTGAAACGACTGATTCGATTGAAAAATCAGTGAATTGGCTAAATTTTCAATTCTATTTAAATTTAGGAATCGATAAAAAATTGGTCGAACTGGTAAAAATGGCCAGTTCAACCAGTTCAATTTTTTAATTTTTACTGAATATTATTTTGTATTTTAAAGAAATCTCTTAAAATTTTAACTATTAGGAGAATATCTAGTACTTGTATAAATATATATTTGTGAGATGTTTTAAATATTTGAATATTATATATTATATATTTTAATATCTGTAACACATACATTAATTATATATTTGACTGATTTTTGACTTGTTCAATTACTTATCAATTTTAAGAGATATTCTAATAGTTTTTTGACAAGTTTCTAGTCCAACCAATTGAACCAGTTAATTCAATCTGATTGTTACAATAATGATAATATGGTACCAATATGAATTAGTTATGCATGCGTGAGTTGGGTAATGTGTATACATGCATAAAACACATAAATAGTTATATGTGAAACATTTTTTCATATATATAGATCAATAAAAACCTGAAACACACAAATAATTGCAACATTGATAAGGTGGGGGCTCCTAATAGAGTAAATTGGAAACAACATAGAGGCAACATACTGATAAGATCCAAATAACAAATTAAGGAATCCACATGGGCAGATTCCTGTTTATTTATTACAATTATATTTCACTCCCATACATACATACATACACACACACAAACATATATATATATATATATATAGGAGAAAACTGTCAAGCAAAACTCTGCAATTCCACTTCCATGTTTCAACCAACCCTGCAAATTATTTACCAAAGAAAACAACATAAATAAATTTTCATGGTATTTTGGGGAGGGAAACATGGTAGGGCCCAAAAAGAAAAAGATTAGGTTAATTAAAACTAAACTAATTATCAATATACACCTATGTATAAACATGTCAACCACATTTTCAGGAGCTTGCCTTACTCTATTTGTATATATTAGGATTATTTTTGATAGGTGGACCATTCTAGGTGTGTCAAAATAAGTTTGACTTTACTCATTAGGTTAATCTATCCTAGTCTTTCCACATAAAGTGGCCTAGATCAATGATTTAACAACTAATTTTAAAGAACAATGTTTAGCTTGCGGGGCTTTTTAGATGTTCTTTTTATTTATTTATTTTTTATAAGTTTAGTCTAATTTTTTTTGAATTTTCATAGTCTCAATTTCTAATTTTTATCATTCAAAGTAATTAAAAATATATTTAAAAAATGACCCGCTTTGAGCTTTAATCTATTTTTTTAGTTTAGTCAAATCTTTTAAAATTTTATGATTTTAAGGAAAAGTTTATAAAGAGCTTAATTTTTTAAGAGATTGAATTTTTTTTATTATTAGATTATCTCAAAATTTATGTGTATGATGTCAAAAAGTACTTTACACAAAATTTAAAGTGATTTGTTAGTAAAAAACTCAATCTCTTAAAATGTTGAGCTCTCTATAAATTCATCTTAATTTCAATACTTAGTTTTTAGCTATCATTTAAAATAAATAAAAATATATTTTAAAAAGTAGCCTATAAAACTGATCTAACTCAATCCAACTCATGACCCTGATGAATTGGATTGAGTTAGGTTTTCTAACTTATGATTCATATATAGCCAGATTGACCCAATCCATATTTGCCCAATGGTCCATTTGAAAGCTCTAGCTAGACCCAACCAACCTTAATACACACGTAAGCATATCAAATATATGTACATACAATGACTAGGATTTAATTTGGAGAATTTACCATGTAGGCGATCAGACATGTTCAAATTAAATCCTAACCATTGAATCTACTGCACCAAATTGTACCTAAGAATTTGTAATATTCACATTTTTAAGGGAAAATTGCACCTAACCCCCATAAATTTTGGGTCTTTGCAATTTATCCGACCTTATAAACTTTCAAATCTTACAAAAGATTCCTTTCAACTTTCAAATGTTTGCAAAAAGGTCTTCTTTGTTATGTCGATTGTCAAGTTAACTGTTAGTCAATAGTTTAGTCAACTTTTTTTAAAATACTTGATCAAATTTGAAACATGATGGTTTTGATTCAATTTTTATTACTTTTTTATGTTTAATTTTTTCTTTTCCTTGAAACGACAATATACCACTACCATATGAGTATCAATATAATGTGGCACATTTATGATGAATGAACATGAAAAAATTAACTGGACTATTGACTAATAATTAATTTAATGGTGAAATTAACAAAAAGGATCTTTTGTAAATATTTAAAAGTTAAATGGGTCTTTTGCTAGGTTTGATAGTTTATAGTGATAAATTGCAAAGACCCAAAGTTTATGGGGATTATGTGTACTTTTCCCTATTTTTAATGAAATCTATCTATGTTTGACATATATAACATGGTTTCTAACTAATCTAGCCGATGGATCATTTGGAAACCGAATGAATGTATCTTACTTGGAGCAGTCAGCATTGCTAGAAATAGGGATGGGGACGGAGATGCCACAGTTGGCCGGAAGAGCCTGAGCCAGCTGAGAATTAACGGAGACGCTTTTTGCGGCCGACTTGATGCAGTTGCAGGCAGCCTTCTTGTCCTGAGAGGTTGCAGCAGCAGACGCTAATGCTTTGGCTCCCGAGCAACATGCAGCCGGTGGCTTCCCACTCCCACTCGACAGGTAGCTCAAGCATGGCCTCAGGTCCTTTATCACGTCGCTGCACGATATCGCCGCCTCTGACCTCCATCCCTGCAGCACCACCACTATCAGCACCAGAGCCCCCACTGCCATTGCAGATTTCATTGTCATGGTTGATGAATGATGACGATGATGATGGTGTATTCTTCTTGTTTTGTGTTTATTTGCCATGCATGGCTGTGTTCCTTTATTTATACACCTTTCAGGAGGATGCTAACACTTGCAAGTCATTGAAACGGCGCTTTTTTTATGGGTTTGAGGCTGAGTGCAAGAAAGATTAATTAACCACTCATTTTGATTTGTATGTTTTAATTATCTCAATTCTAGCTAGGTTAGGTGAAAATATATGTAGTGAAGCATTCATATTTTGTAAATATCATAGTTTAGAGAATCTAAGAGGACTGGTCAGTTTAAGCACAAATCATAACTAGTTCAGTTTGGTTAACTCTAAAAAATTGGTTAACCAAGAAACATGTGAAAACTAGTTTTGTTAAAAAAAAAAAATTTACTATCTACAAAATATAATTATTTCTCACACATTTAGCAAACTTTTATTTTTTATTTTATCTTTTTTATCATGCATGTTGTATATTTTTTTTTAATTATTTTTTCACAACAATATTATTTTTGTTACAAAAACAAATAAGACAACAATAAAAAAATAAAAAAGAAATTACATGTGCCCGCGCATGCACACACGTATATATAATTATCAATTAGACCTCAATTTTTTCATTATCAAATTAATAAATTATGAACCAATATTTTTATCGATTCAATAACGAGTTTAATTTTTAAAACATCAATAAATATACATTGTATTCAACAAATGTATATGTAACGCCATATTTCATGTACTTCTCTCTTGAATACTGTATATATATATATATATATATTTGTTCTAGTGTCTAAAATCAAATGTTGTTTTTCTCTAGTTAAATGAACTAAGGAAGAAA
Source organism: Biancaea sappan (assembly GCA_037074585.1). Classification (NCBI taxonomy): domain Eukaryota; kingdom Viridiplantae; phylum Streptophyta; class Magnoliopsida; order Fabales; family Fabaceae; genus Biancaea; species Biancaea sappan. The sequence continues at coordinate 2,457,706 of CM073501.1, read as the reverse complement.
GCATATATAAATGAATCTTCTAACTGTTTTTTAATATCTACGAAATTATTCTAAGTTACATAAGGTGAAATATATATGAAAATAATAAAGCATGCTGTGAAATAGTAATAATACTTTAAAAATAGTTCCATGTCATGTCATATCACGTTCTTAATTATTTAATTCGCACATCAAACACAATGCGATGCTTCAAATTATACTCACACGACATATTATATTTAAATTATAGTTAATTTGGTTATTTTATAAATTTATTTGATTAAATTAAAAGTATTTGATATATAAATTTATTTAAATAATTTATAATTTTTTATAAAACGTTAATTTGAATAACCTATAACTTATAACAACTGATAGTTTATATATATATATATATATATTTTATTCTTATTATTTTATTAAAATTCTAATATTATTCTACTTAAACGCATAACACAATATTTTTTTTTCTAGGCTTCTTTTGCACATATATAATACAATATTGCTAATCTATTATGGGACACTATATGATATATGTGTTTATTTTGTATTATTTTGAAATTACACAGTGAAATGTAATTATTAACAAAAAATGATAAGTATAACATTATTTTGAGATAAAATAATAAAATGATGTTATTTTGAGATCTTAAATATTTATTTTAATTATTACACTATTTTTATTATTTATTTTAATTTTTAATGAAAAATTTATCTTTAAACAAAATATTATCATAGTTCAAATTAACTAAAAAAAACTAAAATTCTAATTACCTAAAATATATTTTTGTCTAAAAATAAAATTTGTATAAAATCTTATACAAATATGTCTTTTTATTTTTATCAGCTAATTTAATAGCTAATTGTATCAAACATTTCTAATTCAATAAGTTAACTTAACGGCTTTTAGTTAAAAAATAGCTTTTAAACTTTCAGTTGACTTATCAACTATTTTTACTAAACATAGCCATTACATTGTGTTCAATATTACTAAATTGGTATTTATCTTTGAAAGCAGGATTTATTTAGTTTCAGAAGTAAATGCAGCTGTCTGTTTGTTTAAACTTTTTTCCCATATTTCTAAGAACCAAAGCACTTAGCCTGGTGAGAAGAAAACTTTGAATTGTGTTGCAAGAAAACCCTCTCACCCATACACATTATGTTATATGCAGGAAGTTACCATAATTTAAAGAGATGGCCCTAAATACATTTAATATCCCACACTCTTCAGACAGCAGGACCAAATTAGGTGGTTAGACACAAATGATTTGATTTAATTTAGTGAATCAGTTGGTGAAAAAATTAATTAAAAACTAAAAAATCAATAAAACCATATGCTTCAATTATTGAATCGTTTTTATTTTATTTTTATTTTTTCTAATATTTCCATACTTTTTTTAATTCTCATACATTTTATGAATATTAGCGTGTTATTCTATATATAGATACTATTGATATAATTTTTTGTAACTAATTTTAATTTTTGTTCCACATTCAAATATTTTTTAGATTAGGTACTAATGTATGCAAAAATACTGTAAATTTATCAAACTTAAACGTACAAAAGGCCTATTAAGTTATTATATTAAATTTGTAGGTCTTTACAAATTGGCTGTTCCAATAATTTCAGCCCGTCCATTCATCAATTTAGTGACCAGTTTTACAATTTGAGAAAATATCCAGCTGCAATGGGCCCAATAAATGGATTTTACAACAACACTAAATAAAATATTCATAGACCAAATGAAGTGGACCAATGTTTTGCAATCACTTGCTATTGCTTTTTGATAGTTGTGTCCTGGCTGTTCAGCATTTGTTTACCCACTTAATTCTACTGTTCAACTTTGATTGAAACCAATAAAATTCAAAACTTGTGAGCAATGAAGATTTGTTTTGAATTTTTTTTTAGTTAATATTGAAATCTTATTTAAAATTGATTAAGATATAAAATAAATTAAATTGTAAGATTAAAAAATATTATTTTAAAAAATATAATTATTTAAATATATATATATTACAAATAAATATTTTGTGACAATAACAAAAAATATTGTTATATAATATTTGAATATATCAATAAAGTAAACAAATAGAGAGAAGTCCCACTTTTTATTGTATTTAGAAATTTTTATTTTTCTTATTTGATAAACACTTTATCATTCAAAACTTATAATATTACAATATCTCTTTGTTAAAATTCACTATACTATGTTAAAAATTGAATAATAATATTATAATTATGTTATAAAATTGATAAAATTGTAAAATTATAAAATTTTAAAATTAAAATTAAAATCTTAATAAATTTAAATATTAAATATAATTAAAATCATTCAAATTATTTGAAACGTAAGATTAGATTTAGGTTTACATCTTTTGTTCAACTTTCAATAAGAGATGAAAGAGAAAACGGTCAAATTAATGCTTTCTTTCTCAGTGAAAACAACACAACTCTAATCTCAACATATCAGTAAGTTTTTCCATTATATTTCCAGTGAATTATACGATGCCATCTAATTATAAGATAATAACAGTTTTGTTTTCTAAAAGAGAAAAATATATATCAAAATAGAGATTCTATCAGATCGCACAGAAGATTTTTACATATTATAATGTGTTCTAAATTACGGTCACGGGTGTTCAACGACTCTGACCGAAATTATGTATTATTTTCTATTATTAATGTGGTGAATTTAGAATTTTAGTTTTAAAATGTTTTTGTATATAAATCAAACCTAATTTGATAAAGAAAAATATTATATATTTTTCTTATCAATTTAGCTTGTAGAATATTAATTTGATAGTATAGATATGAGAGCACGAGCAAGAAGTAGGATTCCAAGCAGATAGAAAGGAAGATTTCATGTTTTCGGAAATAGGAAGAAAATACTACTATATCTTTCTGATTTCTCACGGTTGCTTTAAAGTTTAGAAAATCAAATCGATTATTAAATTGATTAAAACACTGGTTCAAATGTCAATAGTTATATCGTAGTCGAGTTGTAGTTAATCAGTGATACTTTAACTCTATTAAAATATATATTTAATGTATATATTATAGATATTAAAATGTTAAAATATATAATATCAAAATATTCAAGACATGTTACAAATATATATATATATATCTATTTATACCAGTTCTAAATTTTTTTTAATAACTTAAATTTTTAAAAATTTCTTTAAAATATATAATAATATTTAGTAAAAATTTCAAAAAAAAAACAAAGAACTGGTTGAACCACCATAAGTTTTTACAGTTTTATTAGTTTGAGACCGGTTTGACTAATTTTTCACTGATTTGATTGCTCAAAGATTCTATAGTCCAATCTAGATCAAAGACCTGACTGATTCACCACTTTTTTTATCGAATCAACTGGTTTAGTTCAATGCTCTAAACATTGGTAAATACTGTCAAATGATCCTATTTTTCTATATATATATATAGTGAGAGAGAGAAAAAAAAGATTTTATTCAATAATATTTAAGGAATTTGTGCTTATCAATATATATTGTACAATCATGTCCATGCAGAGGAGTCTAAATCAAGTAGTTGCCATGATCTGTCGATATCCATAAAATAGTATGGAGGAATCTTAGAATTAACCTCTTAAAAGCAGACGTTTTTACGTAAATTCAGCACTTAAAAATATTAATGAATTAATTAAATTATAAATAAACATACCAAATACATTTAAAAAAAAAATCTTGCGTGAACTATACATCACATACACTTAATTAATGGCTGAACTTGCATTCCTGTTCCTGCATGGATCTCATGTGAGATTAATATATACAAATACAAACAACCTCAGTCATCAAACATATATACATATCTAGTATTGCACAAAAATATGTTAGAATAAATTTTATAAAAGATACACTAAACATAATCATAAATTATAATTAAATTAATTTAATTATATTTGGTAGATTAATGTAAATTGAATTTTGTTTTTTGTTTTGCTCCCGAAAAAGCATGAAGCATGAACAATGGTGGAGGCATCAATGGTATAAGGAATTGAAATCACAAAGCACGTAAATCAACTGGTAAGGAATTGTTCTAATTAGATTTATCCCTTAATGGTGGAGGTATCTTTGGGGTCAATTAGGGTGTTTGGCTTAATATGAACTATAAGTTTTTCAGGATGATATTTTTTTTTTAAAAAAATAGTATCATAAAATATGAATTGTTGTTGTGAAATCTAACAAGCACGTAGGGAATCATCTTTCATCTTAACTTAATTAGAGATCTCAAATTCGATTATCTGATAATACAATTACGTTAAAATTTAATAAAAAATTTTTTATCACTTATTATAATCTTATTCAATTTAAATTTAAATTAATCAATATTTATTTAGTATTTCAACGTTGAATTGTTGTTTTTTTTTTTAAAAAAAGGGGGGAGACATTTAGGCTACTTGAAATTTTTAATGGTCTCTACCCCAGAAGGGACCCACGTGGGAAAACTTTCGTGATCATCTTTTTCCGGTCTTTCTTTTTCCATTATATATATATATATATATATATAATATTTTTTCCAAACTAATTAATTAATTAATGTTGCTGCAGTTTGCAGGAAATTAGGTATTTTCGCATAAAGTTCATGGCCTTTTGGTGTAACATGAATCGGTAGAATGGAATCCAGTATGGCATTATCCCATTGTCCATCCACCCAACCCAAATTCTTTATTTTAATACCAATAACAAGATGACAAATACACCTCAAATTAAAATATGGAGGATCAAAATTTGATTTCAATCAATTAAATATTACAACTGAAGTATGCAAGTATAAATATTTAACTTATTATATTACTTAATAACTCTCAAGATGGAAGAGAAAGATTAGGACTAAAGAGTACAAAGATGTTATTTCAATTAAGGAAGCGAATAAACCAAATCCTCTCATAGATATTGGTGTTCAGTTCGTTGTTGGAAAATTGAAGTAGAATCGAAAAGCCCAAAATCTAACTAAGCGCCAACATCCAGCTAAAGTGAGAGTGTGAGGGATAGCAGACTGTTGAATTATTCTTATTTTATAAACGGTTGAATTTTCCTTTGTTACTTCGAATTTTAAGTGTCTTCGCACCTAACAAATTTAGGTGTTAAATACAATAACAAAAGCAAAACTTATTTTGTTCTTTTAAGTAATGTAAACAACCCCTTATACAATTTAGCCTTCATATAATTTATCCTCTCAACTTAAAAAATTATAATATACTCTCTTTAAATTAAATATGCAATATAACCTATATATTAGGAGTGTTTAAAATCAAACTAAAACAACTGGACGGAATCAAATTTATATAGAAAATATATCTTTATATATATAAATGTATATATAATATTATTTTTACAGGTTTTTTAAATAAATAAATGAATCTTATATTTTGTTAATTATTTTATTATTTCACAAAATTTTCCTTCAAAATTAAAATCTATGTGTCTTAGTTGTTTCTTTGCATACAATAAAAGAAATTATAATACTAAGCAGTATATAATACTAAAAATAAGGATTTGGCCAATTTTTGTTTTAACATTTGATATATTGGCTTCAAAAACAAGTGTATATTTTCTTATTATATTATGATATTATAAAAAAAAAAGAATATGTAAACAAAATCCTTCAAAAGAGAATCAAGCCGCTTAGCAAAAATAAACTAAATTTTTTAAAAATTAAAATTGAATATATTCATAATTTTATAAAAATATTCAATTTTGTCAGTTCCACTTGGTTTAAAAAATCGAATCCAGTGGAACATATGAACATCTATGCTATATACTAATTATTATTTATTTTTTCAAAAATTCTAACAATATTTGCCTGGTTGAAAAATGTTAAATTAATAGAAAAAATACATCCAATTTATTATTAAAATACTTTAAACTTACAAATGATATTAAGAATTTGGACAAAAAGTTAACGAAACAAATATAGCTTACAAAATTAAAAATGTAAAATAAACTATTTTTGACCTATTCTTTAGGATTGTAACTTATAGTTTCACCGTGAAAACATGAAAAGCAAAAGTTCTGGTGCTGCCATTATTGTTGGGGGCTCCTCCATTACTGTTTTCTCCATGAGATTGGATAGCATTAGTCATTACCAGATAAAAAAAAAATCACACAGAAAGAAACAGATTTGAAATCAATCACCACAGAAAGTGAGAAACAGTAAACAATTCCAATTACTTTTTGGAGAGAGAGAGAGAGAGAGAGAGAGAGAGAGAGAGAGAGAGAGAGAGAGAGAGAGAGCAGATGCATTTATGAACGGTGATAAAGCACTGATAAGCCAAAAAGCAGAGGCGAACATTACCCACCACTACCCAGCAATGCTTCTCCTTGGTTCCGGCTAACTTTCTTGGCGCTTAATTTCACTGACCACTTCCGGCGATTCGAGGTGGCCAGCGTCTTTTCGTAGCCTCCGGAGGCGGAGATTTCCGAGATCTGCGGTTAAAGTGAGGGACTAGCTCAAAATGAACGTGATGGTGGAGTTCCTTTTTGTCGCGCTTCTGTGCTCATCTGCGCAAATCATGCTTCTCGAAGCTGCACCGCTCAAACGCTTGTCGTGTGAGATTTCATTTCTTGTCCTCTACATTCTCTTTTTCCGCCATATTCTCCGTTTTTCTCTCTGTTATTCTGTGATGATTGATTCAGATTTCTGGAGATAACCATAGGAATGAAAATAAATAATTAAAAAAAATTGTATATAGAAATAGTTTCGTCTTGAACAGCTAGCTGCATTGGTGCCGCAAAATTTTACGATGTGGAGTATTTTTCTTCTTTTTCTCATTTTGAGCTTCGTTGTAATAGTCTTGAATCTTATACGACTGGAACTTGTCAAGTAAGATCATCAAAGTGATTTAGAGAATTAAATTAAAAGGTCGGGACTGAAGTTATGACGTTAGTTTTACTTTTTAAGTTTTAGGATTTACGATTAATTTCATGTGAAACATCTGTTCTTTAATTGGTAGAAGAACTTCTTTTTGATTCATCTAGAATTAAGCTTATGATACTTGGCCTAATCTCACAAGCTTTAATGAGTTTATTTTTAATTTATTATGTTTACTAATAAATTCATTATATATTACATATAACAGTTTCGTACTTTATTTATTTATTTGTTCATATATAGTTTTAAAAAAAATCCAAAAATAAATATGATAGTTTACCTATCATCAAATTTTCAACATATATTTTTCTTTCAAAATTTTTAGATATATACGATAGAAAAATTCATATGTTTTGTATTATTAATTTAACTTATAAATGTACATAAAAGGTATATAACATTTATATAATTTCCTACAAAATCTAAATTTGGATTTAATCTATGTTAAATAAACAAATTTGAGCATACTTAAAAAAAGAAAAAAGAAAAATTTACGTCTGACTTGTAATGGGCCTATATTAAGTTATTAACCACCAGATTCAAGAATTGGTAATTATCGACGAGGCCAGTGTAGAATGATATTTATAAAAGAGGACATGTTAACTACCTTCTTGTATGTCTCGGTGGTTAACCTGTCACAAAACTGTTGACCCTATTAGGTCACCCTCAATAAATTTCAGTTTTTCACAAAAGATTAAGTGAAAATGATGAGCAATGTTGTCCTATTGGAAGTGGTAAATTTGTTAGTTTAAGAGTTTTAGTTTAAGTTACATTTTTTCTGGACACAAGTTTTAAGACGTTTTTATGGTTGTAAGCTCGTCTCACCTACACTCATTTTTCACTCCTCTTTTCTTAAGTTTTGGGATTTGGATCTAGTGATTTAGTTTTTTCAATGTTACAATGAAATTGAATCTGAACCGTCACATCAAAAGATATGGACGACTCAAATTGGTCTTTTGTTTATGAAAAAAATTTTCAACAATATGAGCCCCATATATTTTGATCAGACAACTCAGATTTAATGTTATTGTGATATTGAAAAAACCATGTCACTAGATCCAAATCCTAAGTTTTGTATCTCCTATATTTATTTATTTTTTTAAAAAAAGTGGTAAATTTGTCAAAACGTAATTCAAACATTGAATTGGTGAATGTGAGATAAGCCTTCCTTCCTTGCATTACAAGCTTTATCTGAACATATAGTGACATTTGCATGCGCAACTTCTGAAAGTACTTAATGCAACGTTAGCTGGTAGGTAAAGAAATCTAGAAAATTGGAAGAAAGATGTTCAACACAGTTTCTAGTTGAATTCAATTCTGTTAAATATAGGATGCATTCGGAGGAGCATCATCTTCACCAATACATTCAAAATAGAAGGAAATTTTTTTTTTTAGCTTTATGTATTAATATCAAAGGACTCACAATTTTAACCTTTTATATTTATTTATTTATTTATATAATTTTTTAACTACTAGATTGTAAATATGCATGTATCAGGGCCTGGGGAGTACCACTAAAATTAACATGCTATAATAAGTTTAGAATAGATTAGAAAATGTACAAATAAAGTGGGCAATTTTTAAGAGTATAAGCGAAAGTGAAGAGTAGAAGGGGGCAAAAAAATAGGTGAATAGCTGGGTAATCAGTGGGATTACCTTTTCTAATCCACGTATTAGTTCATTATGATTTATGATTTATGATTTATTTTTAGATGAAGACTTGCACGAACTTCATTTATTAACTTGTATTGTTTCTCTTCCTTTAAATATATTCTTTTTATTAGATATAGTTTAATTTTATTAAATTTCATGCTTATTAAACTGGAACCTTAGATATGATTGTTATATAAACTCTTACATTTATGTACAAAAACCAAAGGACATGGAATATGGGATGCAAAATAAATTTATTATTATTTTTTTTCAAGTAACAAGTTCAGGTTATTTCATCGTGACTCTTAAATTATATATTTTAAATTGTGCCACATAAACAGTGATGGCACCAAGGCACGACAGAATTGTCCAAATCGTAATTATGATGTCCCATATAAAATTTTTTTAAGGATCAAGCCTGCACATGTTTAACGATGTAGCATGCGTGAAATAGACGACATTTGTTGGTTACTATAGCAAGTTCAGCTCCACAAGGCAAGAATCAAACTTTATCTTCATTGCTTATCCTCAACCAAATGAATGAACCATGATATTTCATGTATGCTTTTCTTAGCCTCTTTATGCTTACCATCAATTACATAATTTTTCTTTGGTATCCGTATGTCCTTTCCAAAGAAAAATATCAGGGAAGAGGATCTGATACTTGCCTCACATCAGAATCACTCTGCAAATTCCCACTTTATAAAAGGGGATCGAAGACAAGGAAGGAAGAAAATTTCTTCAATGAACCTATGTTATAACCTAACTCCGCCTATGTTTTATAGCCGGTCCCAAGCCCGGAGAAAGGAGGAGGGTTGTGTTAGGCCTTCGACAGCCAACGTAAAACTGTGTCGAATCTCTCATGAACATGGATCAACGACAATCGTGCGATCCATGTAGCCGACCCCACTTAGTGGGATAAGGCTATGTTGTTGTTGTTGTTGAACCTATGTTATAACCTAGGTTATAAAAGACAGTCATATTAAGTAAATCATAAAATAATATGCAAGTATTTTTAGTTTATGTGTTTGTCATGCCTTAGAAAGACTTGTTGAAGCAACTACTAAATGAGTGTAACGACTTGGTGTGAAAGTGAAGTTGAACAAGGATTAGAAGGAGAAGCATCTCTATTTAGCCAAAGTAGCTAAGGCTTTCTTGCAAGGGACATCCTTGAACTGTTTTTTTATATTGGCATCACCTTAATTATTCATCAAATATGCTACTTGTTGCAAGATCCTCTGCCTTTATGTTACATCCATTTCGCCATGCTAGCATTCCATATCCTCTGCAAAACTCAAACATGGGAAATTTTCTGACCATCTCTTGTTCTTATTGGGCAGTGAAGGATATCTTCAAGAAAAAGCGAGATCAGCCTCAGCCTCTGCCTATTCAAACCACATTCAAGCTTCCTGCTGCTTCACCAGTTTGGCCTCCAGGTATGCCTACTTCTTTGACAAGAAAGAAATTGAAAGAAAATTTCTTGCAATGCGCATATAAATATTACAAGAGCCAAGTGTAATTTTAAAACAATATGGATATTATGTGTAATTTAATCAAATTTAGAGTGAGATTAGTGTAATTTTCTCAAGATTTTTTTTGTATCATTTCATTACCCAAAAGTTTGAAAGAATGAAATTAGAGCAAAATCAAACTTTTGGAGAAATATAATGACACAAAAATTTTAAGAGAGCCATAGCCCATTGACATAACGGTCATCTTTGTGGTACCAAAATGGGGACTACTCATTTCTCTTTTCTGTTAGCCCTGGCTTTATGTTTCGTTTCATAATGGTTTTCTGCAGGTAATGGATTTGCGAGTGGAACAATCGATCTGGGTGGACTGCAAGTGTCTCAAGTTTCAACCTTTAACAAAATCTGGACCACCTTTGAAGGTGGACCGGATAATGCCGGGGCTACCTTCTTTGAACCAACAGGAATTCCTGAAGGGTTCTCCATGTTAGGCTCCTACTGCCAACCCAACAACAAGCCTCTTTACGGATGGGTTCTTGTGGCAAAAGACAACTCTCCGTCCAGCAATGCAGCTTTAAAATCCCCAGTTGATTATACCCTAATATGGAGCAGCAATTCGCTGAAACTCAAGCAAGATGGACCAGCCTACGTTTGGCTACCAATAGCCCCTGATGGCTACAAAGCTGTGGGCCATGTGGTTACGACCTCGCCAGAAAAGCCTCCCCTCGACAAGATCCGGTGTGTCCGGTCAGACCTCACAGACCAAACCGAGTCATATTCATGGATTTGGGGACCAGGCAAGGGACTCAATGTCTATGATGCAAGACCAAGCAACAGGGGAACACAAGCTCAGGGAGTTCGTGTAGGAACTTTCATCGCTCAAAATGGAGGAACCAACACCTCTAGTCCTCTCCCTATTGCCTGTTTGAAAAACACCAAAGCTAAATCAGCCTCCAACACACCTAATCTACAACAGGTAGAGGCAATACTCCAAGCTTACTCTCCATTGATGTACCTGCATCCTGATGAACAATACCTACCTTCCTCTGTGAACTGGTTTTTCGCCAATGGGGCATTGTTATACAAGAAAGGTGAAGAGACAAGACCTGTCCCTGTTCAACCAAATGGCACTAACCTTCCTCCAGATCCTAACAACGACGGTGCCTACTGGCTGGACCTACCTGCAGACAACACCAACAAAGAGAGAGTGAAAAAAGGCGATATACAGAGCTCACATGCTTATATACACGTCAAACCCATGCTTGGTGGAACATTCACAGACATAGCCATGTGGGTTTTCTACCCATTCAATGGACCGGCAAGAGCAAAAGTAGAATTCCTCAATGTGCCATTGGGGAAAATCGGCGAACACGTGGGGGACTGGGAGCACGTGACACTAAGAGTAAGCAATTTCAACGGCGAACTATGGCAAATCTACTTCTCGGCACACAGCGGAGGCACCTGGGTGGATGCCTCGGAGCTGGAATACCAAAACGGCAACAAACCCGCCTCGTATTCTTCGTTGCACGGGCACGCCATGTACGCGAAAGCAGGACTGGTTATGCAAGGGAGTAATAGAATTGGGATCAGAAACGACACCGCGAAGAGCAATTTGGTGGTGGATTTGGGGAAGGGGTATGAGATAGTAAGTGCGGAGTATCTGGGGTCTGGGATTGTGGCGGAGCCGCCGTGGCTTAAGTATTTCAGGCAGTGGGGTCCGAAGGTTAGTTATAACATAGCGGAAGAGATAGAGAAGGCGGGGAAGGCGTTGCCGGGAAGGCTGAAATCGGCGTTCGAGAATATAGTGAAGGGTTTGCCGAATGAAGTGTTGGGAGAGGAAGGACCCACTGGTCCTAAGGCCAAGAGAAACTGGGACGGCGATGAAGCTTGAAGTTTGAAGTTGAACCATATAGCTTCTTAATTTTAGTTGTAGGCTTTAGTTTCAACTTTCAAGACTCTTCCTTCTGGTAGTGATTTCTTCGGGGGGAAAAAAATTTATATTATTTATTAAACTGTCGTGTTTATGAAATATGATTGTGAATTATTGTATAATTATTAAATATTAATACGAAAAAGGGGGAGCCATAGTTATTTTTTTAAAATATTCGATCAAAATTAAAAGGCAAAATGCATATAAGTACTGTTTGAAAAAATAATTTATTTAAACGCTTCTATAAGTCCTTATCATGATAAATGTTTATAGATAAGTTATTTTTATAATTAAAAAGCTTATGAGAGTTGTTGGGTTTAACTTGAATTTTGTGGGTGATCCGGTTTGTAACCAAACCTACGACCCATAACTCATTATTTCCTTTATATATATGTGTGTAATGGAATTCATTAGATGTGGTTGATGTAATTTCTCTTTGTATAGCCTCTATCAGAAATAATATAGATATTCTCTCTATCCGTGGACGTGGGTTGCATTGACCGAACCACGTAATTTTTTTGTGTGTTTTTCTCAATCTTTCTCCTTGATTTATTGCCTTTCAGTAACCTAACAAGTGGTATCAGAGCCTTGGTTCGTCGGTTACTGTAGCACATCCGAAAATTTTCAGATCCGGCTCCAAAATTTCAGATCTTGCCCCGATTTGGTTGATTTGGAGCATAGGAGACCATTCTCTGCATCTTTGGTACGTTGAAAAACGTCGGAGACCAATTTTTGGTGGTAAGAAAATTTTCAGATCTAGTTTTAAATTTCAGATCTAGCTTGATTCGCTTGTTTTTTGGAAAAAAGAGACCGTTTATTGCATTTCTAGTGCATTGGAGATCGTTTTTCAGTTGTTTTTGTGAGTTTTTACGGTTGCGAGTACTGTTCATTGCCGGAATCTTCATCGGAAGAACTGTTCATCGTCTTCTACGGCAAGGTACTGTAGCAGTCAACGGTCAACGGTACTGTAGCGACTCGTATACTGTAGCGACTCGTATACTGTAGCGACTCAGAACTGTAGTGACTCGGCACTGTAGCACGGTCAACGATCAACGGTACTATTTGGTCAAAGTTACTGTTTGGTTAAAGTTGCTCTTTGGTCAAAGCTGTTGTTTGGTCAAAGCTGCTGTTTGGTTAAAGTTGCTGTTTGGTCAAAAACCGCTATTTGGTCAAAGCTGCTGTTTGGTCATAGTTGTTGTTTGGACCAAGTTTTCTGTTGCGATCGTTATTGTTTCGTCGACACGGTTCCGGTGAGTTTATGTTTAATTCAGAAAATAATTCTGAATTTCTGTGTGAATTTACTGGATTGTGTTGGATTGTGCTGGATTGCATTTCTGGTTTACTGTTGTGAATTTTGTTGGACTGCTGTGTTAAATTTCTGTTAGTGAAGTTCTGGTCAGTTTGCAAGGTTCTGAACAGTTTTGTGAAATTCAATTTCTGATTGCGAAATTTGCTAGTAATTTATCTGCTGTTATTTGAGAAGATATCGACTCGTAAATTCGATATTGAGAAGTTCAATGGATCGAATGATTTCACTTTGTGGAAGGTAAAAATGAGGGCACTTCTGGTTCAGCAGGGATGTGCAGTGGCATTAGAAGGAGAAAGTAGTCTACCTAACACGTTGAAAGAAGAGGAGAAGAAGGAAATTTTGGTAAAGGCTCATAGTGCATTACTATTGAGTCTGACAGATGAGGTGTTGAGAGAAGTAGTTGATGAATCAACTGCTGCAGGTTTGTGGAAAAAGTCTCTCACAAACCGGTTATATCAGAAGCAGCGTTTGTATACCCTGCGGATGACAGAAAATATGCAGGTAAAAGATCACCTTGATAATTTTAACCGAATAATCCTGGATTTACAGGGTGTTGGGGTTAAGATAGATGATGAAGATCATGATATCATTCTTTTGTGTTCTCTACCAAATTCATATGAGAACTTTGTTGATACTATGTTGTATGGTAGAGATAGTATCTCTGTTAATGATGTCAAAGATGCTTTGCAGTCTAAAGAGCTGAAGAGAAGAGTCTCTAGTTCTAATGAGGATGGTGCACAAGCAGGTTTGTATGTTGGAAGAGGCAGAGACACTAAAAGGGATGATGGAAAAAGAAGCAAGTCACGGTCTAAGTCGAGGAACAAAGGAGGACCTCGATGTTATCACTGTAAACAAAAGGGGCACATCAGGAAGAATTGTCCACATAGGAAGAAGGGAAATGATGAGAAGGAACCGAATACCAGTGGTAGTGCTTCGGTGGTGCAAGATAGTTCTGACGGAGAAGAAGACATTGATGTTCTCACAGTCAGCACCTCTGGTTCTGCAAATACTTGGGTCTTGGACACAGGTGCATCTTATCATATGACTTTCTCACGTGAACTGTTTACTTCTTTCAAGGAGTGGAATGGTGTTGTTGAAAGTAATGGTTGGAACCCAAGAGGGGGGGTGAATTGGGTTTTATAAATTTTTCACAAGAATTAATTGGAAGTTAAAATGATTTTCTGTAAAAGTACAATGCTTATGATAATAAATACAATACAGAAAATCAATGTGCTGTTAAGATAAATAATTATAAAGATCAAGTAATTAAAGAATAGATATCAATATGCACAAATTAAAGAGTAAGGGATAGAGAAAGCAAACTCGGAGATTTATACTGGTTCGGCTAATCCAAGCCTACATCCAGTCCTCAAGAGACCACTTGAGTATTTCCACTATAATTGCAAGTTTAATCCGGGTACTTGCAAACCACTACAACCATGCAAATTCGATCCAGGTATTTGCGAAACCACAACGAAGAATTTATGAATTCGGACTCCTCCTCAACCCAAAGCAAGTTCTTCCAACACCGGTACTTGCGAACCTCAACTCAGAATAATATATGTGTTGATCAAAATCAACAATACAAAGAAACTCTCTCTAAAGAGTAGATGAAAACAAATGAAGCTCTAATAACTCTAATGATATAGAATATGCAAGATTTGCCTCAAGAATGCTTTCCTTTCTCTCAAAGATGATAGAAGAAGTTAATATCACATTGTAGGACTTTGTTCTTTTTCAAAATCGTGTATCTAAGGTCATATATATAAGATTTTACAAAACTAGCCGTTATATAGCCGTTATAGTG
Source organism: Biancaea sappan (assembly GCA_037074585.1). Taxonomy (NCBI): domain Eukaryota; kingdom Viridiplantae; phylum Streptophyta; class Magnoliopsida; order Fabales; family Fabaceae; genus Biancaea; species Biancaea sappan. The sequence continues at coordinate 2,442,661 of CM073501.1, read as the reverse complement.
CAGTCCAGATTTTGAGCTTTCTTTAAAAATTCATAACTCCCTCATTTGAACTCCGTTTTAAACAAATAATATACCGTTGGAAAGCTCTTGGAGTCTAGTTTCAAATGAGCCAAGTTTTACTCAAAAATTATTTTTATTTTAAAAGATATAATCAAAATACTTACTATATATCAGAACAGAATAATTTTTTATTACAGTAAAATCAACTTTCAGTTTTTCAAACTATATTTTGAATAGTCATATATTTCTCATTTGGACTCCGTTTTGAATAAATAATATACCGTTGAAAAGATATTTGAGTCTACTATCAAATGAGATTAAGATACTTGAAAAACCGATTTTTCATTTATGAGATATGATATAAGGAGTGACCAAAGGTCAAAAAATAACTTTTGTAAAACTTCATATCTCACTATCTTTTTGTTCAAAAATGCTTGAGCCAATGTATGCAAATCTAAATCATTGAGTTGCACAAATATACTAGCCTATATAAAATATACCTAATTTAAACACATAGGCTATCTTGATGCATCCAAGCTTCCAAGACTTCAAATCTTCTAATTCTTCATTTCTTGGAGCTTCATCCTTGCATGTTGTTTTTCTTGAGTGAAACATGATATTGCTTTTCCTTGTTCTTCAATACAATCCTCACTCTTCTTGTTTTGAACCAACCTATAAAATATATCTTACTTGCAAACCCAATGGTTAGTTTAATAGCATGATTCAATATATGCAACATACATATTAAATAACATAATCATGTTTAAGTACTTGTAGCATATATATGATAATTAATCTTTATATATATCAATGCTACTATTCAAATACATTTGTCATCATCAAAACTTATGGCATATAGCCTTAGGGTCAACAATCTCCCCCTTTTTGATGATGACAAATCACCACATAAAAATATGTATCACAAGATAATGAATGCAATGTTATAAGCACGTATACATATTTTTCTATTGTTTCTTCTCCCCCTATTTGACATCAACAAAAAGGTGTAAGGAACACAATATATAGAAGTTAAAGCACATACCTTCATTAAGTCAGGATGTCAGAAGATGTCAATATAGTATGGGGTAAGGATACATCAAAACTTATCATTAATTTCATTGACATGTAAAAAGAAAATTTTAGAAAAATTTTTTTCATGTCAAATGAAATGAGCCAAAAGATAAAACTTGAAAGAGTTTTAGGCTCCCCCTTAAACCTTGCATAATTTGAAAAAGAATAATGAATAATGAATATCCAATTTTTCAAGATATATTCTTTTTCAAAAAAAATACATTCAAGTGAGACAAAGCTCCCCCTGAATTTCATAACATTTTTCCTTTGAAAAAGATTGTCCAAATCATTATAAAGGAAATTCAGTTTTTGATTGCAGAATTTTGAAGTAAGATTTTTGAAGAAATTTCTGCAATATTTTCATTGAAAATGATTTCTGCTTGTTTATGAAGAGGCATTTTTAGTAAATAGCAGAAAAATTAAACTCTTTAAAAAAAAAACATCATTTGCTGTCATATGATAGAAATATTTACAGCACACAGCAGAAGTATGATATATGGATTAGCAAAGCATGATATAAACAAGAATATTAATCATAATCCATAAATCGAATAATAATATTTTTCAAGATTTCTGAAAAACAATTTCTGCATATATGCATAAAATTATTTCAACATATAGCAAAAGTGATTTAAAATAAGGATACTCAAATCCTTTTCTTTTCAAAACAGATAATGCTTCAATATGGTAAAGCAATTTCAGCATTGTGGAAGCAATTCAAGAGATTCACGATATTTTTCAAAAACATTTTGCTTCGAAGGAATTTAGAAACGTTTTATCTAAGGAAGCAATATATATGGATTAGTGTAATAAGATATATTCAAGCATATAGTTCATAATCCATATATGAAACATCAATATTTTTCATCCCTTTTGTTATCTACAACAAAAGAGATCTTTAAAATCTTTTCTTTTTCAAAAAGAATGTTGCTTCATATGATAAAACATATTAACATAACAGAAGCATTTTTAAAGTCCTTTTTCAAAACAAATTTGCTTCATAAAGGATAAGATAAATTTCATCACAAAGGAAGCAATTTATATACCCATTCAAAATGAATTTATATATGTATCTTGAGGATGAGTACATGTAAAAATTTTGACATCTCATTTTGTATGAGTGCATGTGGAATCATGAAATATTATTCTTAGCCATAGCCTTCGCTCATGATGCATGAATTGCATACACAACATATGTTCTTAGATACATGTGATCATAGCATGATGCAATCAATCATGTATATTATACTGAAAGCTCTCAAGAACAAACAACGAAGCAGAAAAATACGGTTCTGAATATCACCATTTTATTAATCCTTAAAATTTCTAATCAAAACAAATTAAATCAGCCGCAAATCCACCGAAAATTGACTTTCGTGGTTTTGCCATTAATGTGACGAGTTATCGGTGTGCATGCGTACCCTAGACTTCTAGCTTCCAGCTTGCAAAATCCATAGGATGAGCGTGTAGGGGTGCAGCGAAAAGATATCTTCGTTGGCTCTAAGTCATAATTTTCTCTCTATAAAGACTGCCCCAGAGTTCTCAATTACCACACCACAAAGAGTATTCATCTCTGAGCCTATAACTTTCTGACATTCCTCTCTCTTCATACTCCTACAAAAATTTCTGAATTTTCCAAACCATGGCAGCAAGAAAGTTCATTGATCTCACAGTAGAGGCAAGGGAGGAAGAGCTCGACTTAAACTTGAGTCTAGGCAAGGACAAAGGCAAAAGACCTTTGGAGGAATCTCAAGAGAACCAAAAGAAGAAGATGAAGATCGAAGAAGCTGAGGAGATTATTACAGGCCATACGTCAGAAGACAAAATTGCTTGTCTGGAGCAGGAGGTGAAGAAACTCAAGAAGATGATAGAGGACCAGGAGAAGTTAGCTAAACGCAACAATGCGGCACTGACTTCAAGAATAGATAGGTTCTTCTATTGGTCTACCCAATGCTTCTGCAATCAACAACAAAGAAGTGTTGATTGTATGAATGGGATTTACACTACCCTCCGTGACATTGCTCAGTCTCTTGCTCCAAGGAATGGCCGAGGGGTGATGATTCAATACAACCCACCTAATCCGAGACCACCTCGCCTGTAGATTGCTCATCTATGAGCAAACCTTCCCTTTTTTTTAATGCAATGTAATCCTTCGGTTTTTTTTTTTATTTTATTTTAATGCAAGTGGTTTCTTTCAGATGACGGTACTTAAAAAAATTATAATAATAAAGAAAGATAAAGAAAATCAGCCGCACAAATTTTGTACAATAGAAGGATATATATATTTTGAAAATATATATCCATTTTAAAGATAGAAAGAATTTTCTGACATAGATATATATATCATCATTTCAAAGCAAAAGCAAGTTACATACTTACTCAAGATAAAACATATTATAATCAGAGTATGTAGTAACATAATTGAGGTAATATGGATTAATAAGATATAATCAGATATAAACTATAATCCATAAACAATGGTTCATAAGTTACAGCTTATGTAAAAGAGATGATATGTATAATGCTCAAACCATGATGTATTAAAAAAAATAATTTAAGTATTTAACATATTTTTATATGTCATGTTGTGATCAAGTATGTAAGATGTCAGAAAACAATATGTCATTGCAATGAAAGTATGACAGTAAAAAAAAATTTGCCAGAATGTACAATTGAGATCAAGGAGTATCATTCAATTAAATAATGAAGAAGTAAAGGATAGAGATACTCATCAATTTTGGCAAACTTTTCTTGCTTCTTGAAGTTCCTCTTCAAGATTTTGATATCCTTGTTTTGCTCATTGCTCTTCTTTTGATCGATCATGTCTTCTTACAATTTTAATGATCTTAATTGATTGATTATTTACAAGATCTATCAAGCATTGGTTCAATGTAGGCTTCGTTGGTCGACTACTGATAGGAGTGTTGGTCGACCAACCAACTTCAAAACTATAAATCTTACTGATTTCGGAGAGCAGAGGAAAGAATGTGCTTTAGAGGATAATTTTGAGGATTAACTCCTGCAAAACACTTTTGGTGGAGCACTTTGATGTTCAAATAAATCTCGAGCACTAGGAGCAACATTATGTTCAAGATATGCCATATTAATAAAAATGCTATGCTTCCATGAAATGCAATTTTGTAATAAATTTGATTTCATTGAAAATATTTAAATAAGATTACAGCAAGGATAAATACTATGGGTAGGAGTAATCTTATTGTTGTGAAGACAAGAAAAATGTGCGTGTAATGGAAGCAAGTTTTCATGATGCAGTAAAAAGGATAGTTTGAGCAAAATTTGGAAGAAAGATTTTAGCTCAAAACAAAATTTGAATCTATAAGCTGCACACCTAACAATTGTTTTCAGATATAGCATGCATGAGTATCAAGGATAGATGTAATGCATATTAAAGAACAGACAAAAGCATTAGAGAGCAGTAAACATATCAGTCAAATTTCTTACAATGCATTCCAGCTTATATGTTTACTTATCCATTGCCTCCTTTTGATGCAAGAGAGTGGAGTTTGAATGATGTAGCCATTGAAAAGTTATTTCCGCTCCTTGCTTCGAGGCAAATCTGCAAATTAATCCTTTGTCTTTGATACCCAAATTTTTTTGGGTTTGCCTGGGTCATGAGGTCCTTTTTGAACCCATTTCATTTTTACTCTATGAACAAGATTTTTCTTATAAAAATAGGAGTAAGACTTGTGTCCTTTCAGTCCACAATAAAAACAAGTGCAAGGTGGACTTTTGGACATTTTTGTAGGAACAAAGTAGTTTTCGAAATATTTCTGATTTGACTTGTTAAGAACAAAACCAATTTTGTTAAAGCTACTACTTTGTTTCTCAACAGAAGAGTTTTGAATTTCTCTACCTTGAGAAAGTTTTTTAAGTGTGTTTTTAAGATCCTCATTCTCCTTTTTCAAGGAATCACACTTGGTACAAAAGCAATTTTTGTTGGTAGAGATATTTGCCTTTAAAATCAAATTCTCTTCTTGCAAAGTTCTGTTTTGATTTTCAAAAACAAAATTCTCTTCCTTGGAAATAGAAAATTCGTTTTTCAATGTTTCCAACTCATTTTCAAGAGAAGAGTTTTTCTGTTTTGAAATATTTAATTTCTTTGCAAGTATAAGAGATTCTTCATGTAAATCATCAAAGGCATCTTGTAATTCTTCAAAAGAGTAGTCAAATGAATTTACCTCATCTTTATCTCTGGCCACAAGACAAGTGTTGGCTTCTTCATTTGTGTTCTCCTCATCGGAATTGCTATTTCCCCAAATGGAAGATAGGTAAGCTTTTTTTGATGATTCAGTTTTTGGTTGTGGTTTCTCTTTTTCTCCTTTTTCTTTTTCTTCCATCTCCTTGGTGATTTGAGATTTTCCTGTAAGTTCAACACCAAGAGCTTGCAATTGATTAAGCACAAGTCGTATCTCATTAATGGTTTTACAAATTTTCATTTGAGTGATATCAAGTTCATTAATGAGATTTCTAGACTTTAATTCCATTGCAACAAGATCTTCCTCATATGCAACTTCTAAAGTTTCCCACATTTCCTTAGCAGTTGCACAATTGGAAATTCTGAAAAATTCATCTTGACTCAATGCACAAGAAATAATCAATTTTGCCTTAGCATTGAGTTGCACTAAACTTCTTTCAGTATCATTCCATTCACTCTTGGGTTTTGGAATGTATTTTCCTTGTTCTTCCTTGACAGGCATATAAAAACCATTTTCTATAATTTCCCAGAGTTTATGGTCTACTGAAATTAAAAAAATTTTCATTTCATACTTCCAATATTGAAAATGATTAGCATAAAAAATTGGAGGTTCTGTGAAAGAACAATTTTCAGACATAAACCACTCACTAGATCCAACCATATTTACTCTTAGACGGTTAAGTCTTAAATCAAGAGCCCAAGCTCTGATACCAATTGAAAGTAATGGTTGGAACCCAAGAGGGGGGGTGAATTGGGTTTTATAAATTTTTCACAAGAATTAATTGGAAGTTAAAATGATTTTTTGTAAAAGTACAATGCTTATGATAATAAATACAATACAGAAAATCAATGTGCTGTTAAGATAAATAATTATAAAGATCAAGTAATTAAAGAATAGATATCAATATGCACAAATTAAAGAGTAAGGGATAGAGAAAGCAAACTCAGAGATTTATACTGGTTCGGCTAATCCAAGCCTACATCCAGTCCTCAAGAGACCACTTGAGTATTTCCACTATAATTGCAAGTTTAATCCGGGTACTTGCAAACCACTACAACCACGCAAATTCGATCCGGGTATTTGCGAAACCACAACGAAGAATTTATGAATCCGGGCTCCTCCTCAACCCAAAGCAAGTTCTTCCAACACTGGTACTTGCGAACCTCAACTCAGAATAATATATGTGTTGATCAAAATCAACAATACAAAGAAACTCTCTCTAAAGAGTAGATGAAAACAAATGAAGCTCTAATAACTCTAATGATATAGAATATGCAAGATTTGCCTCAAGAATGCTTTCCTTTCTCTCAAAGATGATAGAAGAAGTTAATATCACATTGTAGGACTTTGTTCTTTTTCAAAATCGTGTATCTAAGGTCATATATATAAGATTTTACAAAACTAGCCGTTATATAGCCGTTATAGTGCAGTCCAGATTTTGAGCTTTCTTTAAAAATTCATAACTCCCTCATTTGAACTCCGTTTTAAACAAATAATATACCGTTGGAAAGCTCTTGGAGTCTAGTTTCAAATGAGCCAAGTTTTACTCAAAAATTATTTTTATTTTAAAAGATATAATCAAAATACTTACTATATATCAGAACAGAATAATTTTTTATTACAGTAAAATCAACTTTCAGTTTTTCAAACTATATTTTGAATAGTCATATATTTCTCATTTGGACTCCGTTTTGAATAAATAATATACCGTTGAAAAGATATTTGAGTCTACTATCAAATGAGATTAAGATACTTGAAAAACCGATTTTTCATTTATGAGATATGATATAAGGAGTGACCAAAGGTCAAAAAATAACTTTTGTAAAACTTCATATCTCACTATCTTTTTGTTCAAAAATGCTTGAGCCAATGTATGCAAATCTAAATCATTGAGTTGCACAAATATACTAGCCTATATAAAATATACCTAATTTAAACACATAGGCTATCTTGATGCATCCAAGCTTTCAAGACTTCAAATCTTCTAATTCTTCATTTCTTGGAGCTTCATCCTTGCCTGTTGTTTTCTTGAGTGAAACATGATATTGCTTTTCCTTGTTCTTCAATACAATCCTCACTCTTCTTGTTTTGAACCAACCTATAAAATATATCTTACTTGCAAACCCAATGGTTAGTTTAATAGCATGATTCAATATATGCAACATACATATTAAATAACATAATAATGTTTAAGTACTTGTAGCATATATATGATAATTAATCTTTATATATATCAATGCTACTATTCAAATACATTTGTCATCGTCAAAACTTATGGCATATAGCCTTAGGGTCAACAGTTGTGAGGTTGGGTGATGATGAGCAGCTCAGTGTTAAGGGCAGTGGTTCTGTGCAGATTCATATGTATGATGGAATAGTCAGGACGCTTGATGCTTGGTATGTTCCTGGTCTACGGAAGAACTTGATTTCTCTTGTACTCTAGACAAACAAGGGTACAAGTACTCTGGAGAGAATGGACAGTTGAGAATTTCCAAAGGTGCTCTGGTTATAATGAAGGGTAAATTGCAGCATGGCATTTACTTTCTGATTGGTAGTTCTGTGATGAGGACAGTGGCTGTATCTAAATCTTTAGGGAAGAATGATGATTATACAGAGTTGTAGCATTGCCGATTGGGACACATGAGTGAGAAAGGGCTGTCAATTCTAAGTAAACAAGGATTGTTAAAAGGAGCAGAAACTGGGAAACTGAAATTCTGTGAAGTTTGTGTTATGGGTAAACAACGCAGAGTTAAGTTCAGTTCTGGGAAGCATACTTCTACGGATGTTTTGCAATATGTTCACTCAGACTTGTGGGGTCCTTCTCCAGTTGAATCTCAGGGCAAATGCAAGTACTTTGTTACTTTCATTGATGACTACTCTAGAAGGGTTTGGGTATATTTTCTGAAATTCAAAGATGAAGTGTTTGGGAAGTTCAAGGAGTGGAAGACCATGGTTGAGAAACGGACTGGAAAACAAGTCAAAACACTCAGAACTGATAATGGGTTGGAGTTCTGTAACTCTCTATTTGATGAATTTTGCAAGAAAGAAGGTATAGTGAGGCATCGCACTGTACGTCATACACCACAGCAAAATGGAGTTGCAGAACGTATGAATCAAACACTGTTGCAGCGTGCGAGATGCATGCGATTAAACGCTGGCTTGCCAAAACAATTCTGGGCTGAAGCAGTTAACACTGCTTGTTATCTGGTGAATAGATCGCTATCTACTGCAATTGATTTTAAGACTGCTCAAGAGGTATGGTCCGGTAAACCTTCTGATTATTCTGGCCTGCGTATATTTGGTTGTCCTGCTTATGCTCATGTGAATGATGGTAAACTAGAGTTTAGGGCAATGAAATGCATATTTCTAGGGTATGCACCTGGAGTTAAAGGGTACAGACTGTGGTGTACTGAAAAAGATAGAACTCCAAAATTTATTACTAGCAGAGATGTAACTTTTGATGAGTCTGCTATGTTTGGTCAGAAGGAGGAGCTTGGTAGTCATGCAGGTAATAATGATCAAGGTGCTAACCAGAAGGTGGAAATTGAAGTTCAAACTTCAAAAAGGGTTATAACAGACCCTGTACAGCAGCTCAGGGAAGAAGAAGAATCACAACCTATAGCAACAAGGAGGGAAAGAAGGGAAATCAGAAAACCTATAAGGTATGCAGATTGTGTTGATATAGTTGATATTAATTCAGTTGCTTATGCCTTGGCAGTAGGTGAAAGTATTGATTCTGATGACCCGAGATCATATAAAGAAGCAGTTGAGAGTAGAGAAGCATCAGAATGGCTGGTTGCAATGAATGAAGAGATGCAATCTCTTGAGAAGAACGAAACATGGGATCTTGTACCGTTACCAAAGGGAGTGAATGTAATACCCAAGAAAAATAAAATATAAATATTTGTTTACAAACTACTGTTACTATTTCAGTATATGGTACTATTCACGTGTATAATACTATTTACGTATATGATATTGTTCATTTATACAATCGAAATGTCAAGTACTAGATGTTGTTTGGTCATAAGAGAAAACTAGAAAGAAGTTCGTAGGAGAAACTGACGTTTTATGTGTGAAAATACCCTTAGGGACTAAAGCGAAAGGACTGAATTGAAAACAAACTTAAAGGTTTAAGGTGAAAGGATATTTTTCCCTTTTAAGTTTCCAATAGTAATAACAGAAAAATTTTCCATCGTACGCGTGAGGTGCACAGTAACTGCATTATTAGAAATGTCATTTTCATGAATAGTAAATTGAATATTTTATTAGCGCATAGTGTCAAATAGTACCCTTGACTTTTGCTATAAATAGGCCCTTTCATTTCACTTCTAAACTCACACCTTCAACTTCTCTTCTTCTCTGCTTAAGTTTCTCTTACTCCAAAGCTAGGCCTCTGAGATTTTGGGCCTTTCCTTTTCAGCTTAGGTAAGGATACTATGCCCTTTCTATGTCTTTCAAATTTTAGAAGTTAATTTCTTAAGTATGCTCTGTGGTTGCGGCCTTGGCTGATCTTCCACATCAGAAAAACTGTCCTTAGCTGTTTATATGTTATTTTGATTCTCTGATTACCGAAATAGAATGTAAACTGTGAAGAATACATGTCTAGGAAAGTTCTGGCTAAGGAAAGACCTGGTTTTTAAGTGTGTCCAGTGTGACCCTCCACTCTTTCCTGGGAACTTACCTGGTGTACTCTTTTACAGATTGTATTCTCTATTTCTGGTATGAATAGTGATCGTATGTATGAATAGTGACCGTATAAATAGTAATCGTACATATGAACAGTATCTGTACGAAAATAATCCTGACGTATTTTCTCTAATCTTTCATGAAAATCTCCGTAGCAGAACACCGAAATTCACCTGAGAACTCTTGTCTGTAATGACTTAGAAAAGCGATGTTCGTACGGAATCCAGGTGAGTGAAACGACCCCGTTTTAATAGAGTTTTAGCATTACTGGTGATAAAAAGTATGTCGTAGGACACTCCCAAGATTCATAGGGGGAAATTGGATTCAGAATGACGAATCTAAATGAGATAATTAATCCATAAGTATGGATAAAATGAAATAAGTATCTTATGATGATGTGAAGTTTGAATGTTTTCAAAAATGGATTAATTGTTATCTTGATATGTGGTTTATAAATCCATAATATAGTAATATACTATACCTGTTATATGGATGAATATTATATTGAGCTTCTGATTATGATATGAAATGCTATTGATTGTGATTGAGCGGGACAGTACCCCCTCTCACGGCAAGGCGGAAAACCCGGTTGACAGGGTGTCTTGACCAATGAGTGTGGAGACAACGATTCCCTCAGTAGGGATATAGTCCGGATTGGTGATAAATCCGTAAGGCGCCCTAGCTAAGAGGATGAGGTTGTGCGTCATGGCAGAAATATACATAATTGGTGAGCCGGCCTGTGTGCGCTCTCCGGGATATATTGCCATTGACGAGTACTAGTAACGTTTGTTGAATTGGATGAATTTTTATCTTGTATGTAAGAGGATGATGTTGTGCGTCATGGCGGAAATATACATAATTGGTGAGCTGGCCTGTGTGCGCTCTCCGGGATATATTGCCATTGACGAGTACTAGTAACGTTTGTTGAATTGGATAAATTTTTATCTTCTGTCTATTGGTTGAGTATGAGCCTTTGGATATGCTTGCATGACTGGTAATGTATTTGAATTTTATTAATGCGAGGCCGATTCGCTCATTGAGTTTAAAAGCTCACATTGTTTGTACAACCTTTTTGTTCAGATCAGGTTGCCATCGAAGAATATCTGCTAGAGGAGTAGATCACTTTGGACCTTCCCGTTGTCGGGTAGACCTCTCTTCTGTTATAGATTATGTTGCTCTGTAATCGTCTAGGACATCTAGTTCAGGGGTTCGACATTTGGCTTGTATGTCAGTATAATAATGTATTTTAAATTGATAATCTATGATTTTCAGATAAGAAAATTTGATATATTTATCGGAAGGCTTACAGTGATGAGAGATTCATCATTGTGCCGGTCATGTGCCCAGAAAACGGGTCGTGACAAAGTTGGTATCAGAGCAATGGTTGTTAGGTCTCCTAGTGATTACAGAGCAAGGTAACCTTAGTGGGACCTCCTCTATCGTTGTGAACCCGGGCACAATTATAGAGAGACGGCTCTACTGAAGGTCCTGTAGGATGTTTCCATTTCCTTTCCCTCCGAGACTTATCTCTTCTTAGGAATTATGTTCTCAGTTTTAGTTTTAGACAGATGTGGCCACACTTTTGAACTTAGTAAAGGAAAGGTTATTACTTGTTTTGATTCCGTTGTTGTTGGATCAAATTTTTATATGGTGGATTTTATAAGCTGAATTCATGATTGAATTTGTGTAGCTATATTATGTTAGGGTACCAGAAAATAAAAGAAACCACTCGCATTAAAAACAAAAAAAACTGAAGGATTACATTGCAAAAAAGAAGAAGTTTACTCATGCATGAGTAATCTAAAAGCGAGGTGGTCTTGGATTAGGAGGGTTGTATTGTATCATCACCCCTCGACCATTCCTTGGAGCAAGGGACATAGCAATGTCGCGGAGGGTAGTGTAAATCTCATTCATACAATCAACACTTCTTTGTTGTTGATTGCAGAAGCACTGGGTAGACCAATAGAAGAACCTGTCTATTCTTGAAGTCATTTCTGCATGATTGCGTTTAGTTAACTTCTCCAGGTCTCCTATCATCTTTTTCAGATTTTTCACCTCCTGCTCTAGACAGGCGATTTTGTCCTCCGAGGTATGGCCCGTGCTAGTCTCCTCAGCTTCCTCGATCTTCTTCATTTTCTTCTCCTTCTGTTTCTCTGGAGACCCCTCAAAAGGTCTTTTGCCCTTGTCTTTGCCCAGACTTAAGTTTAAGTCGAGCTCTTCTTCCTTAGCCTCTACTGTGAGATCAATGTACTTCCTTGCGGACATGATTTGGAAAAATTTAGAAATTTTTGTAAGAGTATGAGGCGAGAGGAATACTGGGGGATTGTAGGCTCGGAGATTATTACTCTTTGTGGTGTGGTAACTGAGAACGCTGAGAAGGTTTTTATAGAGAAAAAATTTGGACTAAGAGACAAAGAAGATATCTCTTCACCGCACCCATACACGATCAACCTATGGATTTCTGCAAGCTGGAAGCCAGAAGTCTAGGGTAGGCGTGCACACCGATAGCGCGTTGCATTAATGCCAAAACCACGAAAGTCAGTATTCGGTGGATTTGCGGCCGATTTTACTTGGTTTTCCCATTTCTCCCGTTGGCATTTTTCGAAATTCAAAGAAGTTGACGATATAGCCATTAAAGATTGCCTTAGATGCTTTTATGATGAACTGAAATGCATTTCTCTATTTTATTGTGTTGTTCTTAAGAGCCTTCAGTTGAGTATAATATACATAATTGATTGAATCATGTTGTAATTACATTTATGTATGTTATTCATGCATAATGAGTGAAGGCTACGATCAAGGAGAATATGTAATGATCCTACATATACTCATAGAGATGTGAAATCAAAATGACTTGGATAGAATAAAATGTGTAGATGATGATATATCTTCATGGTTACATATACTTACATATAATGCTCTCGTGGGCAAATGAAAGGCAGTGATTTCCTTACATCATGATAATGCTTAAGGCATGTGACCGTAAGCAGTTAACTTTGTTCTAAAATATATATATTGATATACATATATTATGTGTAAGTCTAGAGTAAAGACACTGATTAGAATCTAAGATACGGCCAATATGAGGCGACCTAATCATAGAGGGACATCGTGATATAGGATTACAGAATAAAACAAGTTTAGAGGGAGAAAATCTCAGACTAAAGAGCGTACTTAGTCAGAACTTTGCGAAAGGTCAAGATTAGCCGAAATTTTTTTTTGAGGAAATCTTTGACTTATGTTAATTGCATTAAATTATATTTACTATTTACTTGCATGTCCGACATTAATTGCTGGCATTGCGACGTATGTGATCTGTAAACCTTATAGCAAGCGGCGTGTAGGTTGTGGTGGCTTTAGCTCCAGGGGCTTCGGGTTGTCTATAAATCTTGTATGCCCGTTACCCTACTCATCGCACCAAGCAAACCTACTTCTTTCATTACATACCTATTTCTCAATCTCCATTCCTTTCTCATTCGAAGTTATTTCTGAGATCCCTAGAGCAATGGCCGATAATAAGTCTTTCAACTTGAATTTTGAGACTGGCAATGTAGAGCTTGATTTAAATCTAAGTCTCGGAAACAACAAAGGGAAGAGACCTGTAGACAGGTCACCAGAAATTAAGAAGAGAAAGAGGGATGTAATAGAGTTGGAGGAGGACAATACTGCAACATCCTCAGAAAATAAGCTTGCATTTCTGGAACGTAAGATAGAGAGCCTGGAATACAAGATAGAGGACCAGAAGCGACTAATAAGTCGTCTCTTTGAAAACCAAGAGAAACTGATAAACCGTCGTTTCGGGGAACTGGCTAATCGAGTTGATAGACATTCAATGTTTGCAACTCAAAATTTTCGTGACCAACAAGCAAGGTGTATTGACTGTATGAACGGAGTGACTTATGCTCTTCGCCAAATTTCTCAGGCGCTTCCTCCAGAAACTCTTTCTAGGCTGCAACGATTAGCTTCCTCCTTAAGGTCTGAAGCACCTTCCTCTTCTAGACCTGGAGCACCTTTTACATTTCAAAAGCCTCCTCGTCCTTAATTTATTTTTCTTTTGTTTGTACCTAAAGCTACATTTGGTGTAAGCTTCACGTATTAAAATTATCTATGTACTAGAAATAAAATTTAAGTTAGTATCTAGATCTTCTTTGTTGAAGTGATTCATTTTACTGAAAGAACTTGAGGAATGAAAAGATATTGGACTTGTTATATTTCATACTTGATTCTAAAGCATAGTATAGTAATATCTTTTTGACTGAGCAGAGTTACTAAAATGATATTTCATTGCACTTCTGAGCTATGGAGGAATGCTGAATAAGTATTTTATGAACCTATAGAACTATGGGTTTGCCTCAATCATTGAAGGGATGCGACTCTATATGAGTCATTGAGGTGAGAGGAATTTTCATATATATAATTATGCGTAAGAAGTATGTTATTTACTTATCATATTTTCTAGGATTGTTCTTCCTAGAGATTTATGTAATGATTTCATTTTATATAACGCCTTCAGCTGAGAGTATCGCCTTAAGGTAGAAGGATCGCCTTCGGGCAAGAGTATTGCTTATGGCCAAAATGATGCCTTCGGGTAGGGTGCTTGTATTCGTAAAAGTTATAAGCTATGTGTGTGGAAACATGTGTTCTGATATTCAATGTGAACTGGAAAGACCACGTGCCACTTTTGAGATGACACCTATTTGAGGTTTTACATAGAGACAGAGTTCGTCTCTGATTAGGTGGTTTGAGTTTGGTAAAGGTTATGAGGATAAGACACTTTATGGTACAAAAGGTTGTGGAGAAGATTAAACTGATGAGGAAGAGATTACTTGCTGTCTAGAAAAGGCAAAAGTCTTATGCAAATTATTGATAATGCGGTTTAGAGTTCACAGTCAATGGTATAATGTTCTTATAAATCTCACCAAGGGTGTGATGAGGTTTTGGAAGAAAGAGATAAAAAGAATGAGATATAGACGAAGTAATCACACTTATTTCAGTCTTGAAATGAGTTTTGAATTCGGGGGACCGAATTCTCTTAAGGGGGTGATAATGTAATACCCAAGAAAAATAAAATATAAATATTTGTTTACAAACTACTGTTACTATTTCAGTATATGGTACTATTCACTTGTATAATACTATTTACGTATATGATACTGTTCATTTATACAATCGAAATGTCAAGTACTAGATGTTGTTTGGTCATAAGAGAAAACTAGAAAGAAGTTCGTAGGAGAAACTGACGTTTTATGTGTGAAAATACCCTTAGGGACTAAAGCGAAAGGACTGAATTGAAAATAAACTTAAAGGTTTAAGGTGAAAGGATATTTTTCCCTTTTAAGTTTCCAATAGTAATAACAGAAAAATTTTCCATCGTACGCGCGTGAGGTGCACAGTAACTGCATTATTAGAAATGTCATTTTCATGAATAGTAAATTGAATATTTTATTAGTACATAGTGTCAAATAGTACCCTTGACTTTTGCTATAAATAGGCCCTTCCATTTCACTTCTAAACTCACACCTTCAACTTCTCTTCTTCTCTGCTTAAGTTTCTCTTACTCCAAAGCTAGGCCTCTGAGATTTTGGGCCTTTCCTTTTCAGCTTAGGTAAGGATACTATGCCCTTTCTATGTCTTTCAAATTTTAGAAGTTAATTTCTTAAGTATGCTCTGTGGTTGCGGCCTTGGCTGATCTTCCACATCAGAAAAACTGTCCTTAGCTATTTATATGTTATTTTGATTCTCTGATTACCGAAATAGAATGTAAACTGTGAAGAATACATGTCTAGGAAAGTTCTGGCTAAGGAAAGACCTGGTTTTTAAGTGTGTCCAGTGTGACCCTCCACTCTTTCCTGGGAACTTACCTGGTGTACTCTTTTACAGATTGTATTCTCTATTTCTGGTATGAATAGTAATCATACGTATGAATAGTGACCGTATAAATAGTAACCGTATATATGAACTGTAACCGTATATATGAACAGTAATCGTACATATGAACAGTAACCGTACATATGAACAGTATCTGTACGAAAACAATCCTGACGTATTTTCTCTAATCTTTCATGAAAATCTCCGTAGCAGAACACCGAAATTCACCTGAGAACTCTTGTCTGTAATGACTTAGAAAAGCGATGTTCGTACGGAATCCAGGTGAGTGAAACGACCCCGTTTTAATAGAGTTTTAGCATTACTGGTGATAAAAAGTATGTCGTAGGACACTCCCAAGATTCATAGGGGGAAATTGGATTCAGAATGACGAATCTAAATGAGATAATTAATCCATAAGTATGGATAAAATGAAATAAGTATCTTATGATGATGTGAAGTTTGAATGTTTTCAAAAATGGATTAATTGTTATCTTGATATGTGGTTTATAAATCCATAATATAGTAATATACTATACCTGTTATATGGATGAATATTATATTGAGCTTCTGATTATGATATGAAATGCTATTGATTGTGATTGAGCGGGACAGTACCCCCTCTCACGGCAAGGCGGAAAACCCAGTTGACAGGGTGTCTTGACCAATGAGTGTGGAGACAACGATTCCCTCAGTAGGGATATAGCCCGGATTGGTGATAAATCCGTGAGGCGCCCTAGCTAAGAGGATGAGGTTGTGCGTCATGGCAGAAATATACATAATTGGTGAGCCGGCCTGTGTGCGCTCTCCGGGATATATTGCCATTGACGAGTACTAGTAACGTTTGTTGAATTGGATGAATTTTTATCTTGTATGTAAGAGGATGATGTTGTGCGTCATGGCGGAAATATACATAATTGGTGAGCTGGCCTGTGTGCGCTCTCCGGGATATATTGCCATTGACGAGTACTAGTAACGTTTGTTGAATTGGATAAATTTTTATCTTCTGTCTATTAGTTGAGTATGAGCCTTTGGATATGCTTGCATGACTGGTAATGTATTTGAATTTTATTAATGCGAGGCCGATTCGCTCATTGAGTTTAAAAGCTCACATTGTTTGTACAACCTTTTTGTTCAGATCAGGTTGCCATCGAAGAATATCTGCTAGAGGAGTAGATCACTTTGGACCTTCCCGTTGTCGGGTAGACCTCTCTTCTGTTATAGATTATGTTGCTCTGTAATCGTCTAGGACATCTAGTTCAGGGGTTCGACATTTGGCTTGTATGTCAGTATAATAATATATTTTAAATTGATAATCTATGATTTTCAGATAAGAAAATTTGATATATTTATCGGAAGGCTTACAGTGATGAGAGATTCATCATTGTGCCGGTCATGTGCCCAGAAAACGGGTCGTGACAGTGAAACCGATAGGATGCAAATGGGTCTTCAAAAAGAAAGAAGGTATTCCTGGAGTTGAACCAGCAAGGTTCAAAGCACGACTCGTGGCAAAGGGTTTTTCACAAAAGGAGGGAATTGATTATCATGAAGTTTTCTCCCCAGTTGTGAAGCATAAAACCATTCGTGTCCTTTTGTCCATGGTAAGTGTTTTTGACTTGGAGTTGGAACAATTGGATGTGAAAACTGCTTTCTTACATGGAAATTTAGAGAAGCAGATCTATATGTCACAGCCAGAAGGATTTCTTGATTCTGGGAAGAAAGATCATGTATGTTTGCTGAAAAAGTCCTTGTATGGTTTGAAGCAGTCTCCTAGACAGTGGTACCAGAAATTTGATACATTCATGACTTCCCATGGTTTTCTGCGTAATCAGTTTAATAACTGTGTCTACTCTAAGAAACTTGCAGATGATTCTTATATTTATTTGTTGCTATATGTTGATGATATGTTAATTGCTGCAAAGAACAATGTTGAAATTGATAGTTTGAAAGCCTTGTTGAGCAGTGAGTTTGAGATGAAGGATTTGGGTGCAGCTAATAAGATACTGGGCATGGAGATTTGGAGAGATAGAAGTGCAGGTTTACTGTATGTATCTCAACAGAAATACATAGAAAAATTATTGCAGTATTTCCAAATGAATAATTCTAAGCCGGTTAGTACTCCGTTGGCGGCACATTTTAAACTTGATGCTAGTACAATACCTACTACAGCTGAGGAAAAAGGGTACATGAGTTCAGTGCCCTACTGTAATACTGTTGGAAGCTTGATGTATGCAATGGTGTGTACTAGGCCTGATCTAGCTCATGCAGTCAGTGTGGTAAGCAGGTTTATGAGTAATCCTGGGAGAGCTCACTGGAGTGCAGTTAAATGGATTATGCGGTATCTGAAAGGTATGCGTAATATTTGCTTGGTTTATGGTGCTGATAAATCTGATAGTGGCTTGGTTGGTTATACAGATTCAGATTATGTTGGAGATCTTTTGAGGAGGAGATCCTTAACATGCTATGTCTTGACTCTTAATGGATGTGCTGTTAGTTGGAAGGCAACACTTCAATCTACAGTTGCCTTGTCTACTACTGAAGCAGAATACATGTCATTGGCAGAAGGAGTTAAGGAAGGTATGTGGTTACATGGTTTGATTGATAGTCTGGGGTTAAATATTCAGAGACCTATCATTTATTGTGATAGTCAGAGTGCATTAAGTTTGGCCAAAAATCCAGTCTACCATGAGAGGTCGAAGCATATTGATATCAGATTGAATTTTATTCGAGATGTGATAGAAGACAAAAAATTATCTATCGAGAAGATAGCCACAGCAGATAATCCAGCAGATATGTTGACAAAGGCTCTACCTTCAGAGAAGTTCAAGCATAGCTTGGACTTGGTGAATGTTCGCATTCCATGAAGCCCTATAGGGCTTGACTGACAGAGATGAATTTATACTTAGTTCTGGTGATTTGAGAGAATTCGAGTCAATGAGGGAAATTGTTGGGTTTAACTTGAATTTTGTGGGTGATTCGGTTTGTAACCCGACCCACGACTCATGACCCATAACCCATTATTTCCTTTATATATATATATATATATATATATATATATATATATATATATATATATATATATATATATATATATATATATATGTGTGTGTGTGTGTAATGGAATTCATTAGATGTGGTTGATGTAATTTCTCTTCTGTATAGCCTCTATCAGAAATAATACAGATATTCTCTCTGTCCGTGGACGTAGGTCGCATTGACCGAACCACGTAATTTCTTTGTGTGTTCTTCTCAATCTTTCTCCTTGATTTATTGCCTTTCAGTAACCTAACAAGAGTAAAATTTATATGAGTTATGGACATGTCATAAGTTATTTCAATAAATTTTTTTAAACATGTGCTTATATATTTATGTAATAAGATAAATCAGATAAATTTTAAATAAACTCTTTCAAACGCACTCATAATACCTACAACAACACACTGGCTGAAACAACACAAAACAAAGGGTATGTGAATCTCTTACTTGGCTAAACAAGTCGTTGGATCATAATCTAAGTAGGGAAACTCTATTTGTTAAGATTGGTCAAATCATCTTATTTAACTAAATAGAATGCTGGGTGAAATAGAAAATTCAATCAAAAACAAAGGTCAGTATTGCTAGCACAGATTTTACAAATAATATCCAGTGATCTAGTCACATGAAGGTTAATAATTCAAAGTCGGATTCTTTGAGTTCAAATTGTAGAATTTTGTTTCATAATTGTAATGGTTTATTTTGATTTGAATGAGTAGATTAAATAAAGAAAATAAAAAACAAACAAACAAATTGCATGTAGTTACGCCTTTTTTTAATTATGACTATTTGATTCGGAAAGAACAATTATAATTACCCAATCAAGTTCTACAATTTTGAAATGAAGTTTAAAAAATTCAGATTCTTATAACTCGAATCATTAAATCTCATATATGACAAAAATAAAAATCAGAATATAAATTCATTGATCAAAATACATGAACTTATTATTAATAAGTGGATTTTTTTTTATTATGCTCATGACAAAAGCTCCATGTGTAAAAAAATTTATATTTCATTATTTTTGTTTGACTGAAAAGTTTGTAACAAGTTAACGGACTTAATTGAGTATTAAGATGAAATATAATATAAAAAATAATGTACTTTTTTTTTACTTAATAATGTACTTAATTAATACCATCTCAATCCTTAAAAAATTCAACTCATTATCCTTTTCTTTTACTAATAAAATAAGTCAGAAGAGCTATTTCTTGTTCTTGTTGATGGACGGAAAAGGAACATTATGATTAGTTTATTACTTTAGGAAACTTCAGCTCTGAGAAGCAAGAGGGAAAGATCATAGATTACTTTCAGCAATTGTTTACATTTGCTTTTTCCAATCTTATATTTCTTTTCCTTTTTTAAGATAATCATAATTGCAACATGTTTGTTGAAGATTCAAGTATATCCCAAATATCATTTATTTGCTTTTGTGTGTGTATAAGATGCAACATGCTTATTGATTAATTATATATTTATTCACGGTGAATAGTTGCAAATAAATATAGTTGCATTGTTTCATACAGACTTTAATATATTTTAAGTTTCTTTGAATAAATTTGATCAGAAGTCGAACTTTTACACAATATAATCGAGCTGGACTCATTTAAAAATAGGTCAAGCTTTTAAATCAGGTCCATATCTTACATGTTAGCATATGGGCTTTATAAAAAAAATTTAGTTTTATGTTGAATAAAAGACTCCAATGATAATCTTGTGTAATTGTAACATAATATATATGATGAATAACTGAACATCTAGTTAAATATTGAAATTATTTACAATTTAAATATTATATTTTAATACTAAGTAATATATATATATATATATTTATATAATATGTTTGATATAATAAATTACATATTTTTTTTGAAATGTTTTTTATACATATACATATATATAATAATAGTAATAATAATAATTTGGAATAGGCCGAGCTAGGCCTCGCCCATATTTTTTGGATCTCATGTCTAACAGGTTTGTTGGACTTTTTGGCTCATGATTGAGCCTATTTATGAAGTCTTAATTTGATTTTTATAATTTAACAAAAGTATACAATGTTGAAAAAAAATTAATTTCACCTCTATCACATTTCCATTCAAAATTTAATGTGAAATATAAGTATGATCTAGGAGTGTCAAGATAAATAGATGATGTATAAATTAATACGCTGTTAAATTTATGATAGATTATGAGATACAATGAGAAAATTGTCAATTTAAAACATAAGAGAGCAAAATTGTCTGTTAGTGCACAATTTGCTATTGTTTTTGACATATTATATCTACACAACAACCGCGTGCGGATTTATTCCTGTGTAGTTATCCAATGAGCAGTTTGGTCAAAAATGATGACTTTATGGCATGTTTAATTGAAAATCAACGTGAGTTCTTTATTATAAGAGTGAATTATTGGTATAATCTTTGGAAGATTTTAATTATTTCAATTTGCTATTTGAAATACTAAGTATCTTTATCTAGTCTTTTAAATTTACTTTTTTCTTTTTTCAGTTTAGTCTTTTAAACATTTGTTTCACTTTAGTTCCTTTTAAATTGCTTTGGTAGAGAGAGGATCAAATTGAGACAATACATTTTTTAAAATTAAATTAAAATATTTAATCTTTAGGTAGAGCTAGTGGTGGTAAACGGGCGGTCCGAACTGGCTTATCATTGTCTTTACTTAAACGCACCGGTTCGTTTATAAACGGTCTTCATATAAGAAGATTAAAACTGTCCACATAAGATTGTGGACCTAAACGGTCTAACCGCGTTCTACCCTCTTTTTTTTTAAAAAAAATAATATAATATAATATTTAATTTTTTAAGTAAAAAATTCAATAATTTTTTATTAAAATAATATACATGTAAAACATTACTTTTTTAATACTTTCAAATAATCAATCACTTTAATTTTTCATATTTTCTTTCAAAATTAACTATATTATACTTAATTTTAAAAATTTTATATTTATTTTTTAAAAATTACAAGAGTTTTTATATCTAAATTACTATTTTTATTGAATATAAGGTTATAAAATATAAAAATGTGATAAAATATAATTATTTATACTAAATAATATATTTTTTATATAAAAAAAGACCACGGGCCAGCCCACGGAGCTCGTCGTCTAAACCGTTTAGCCCACGAGTTTAAACGGCCTTAACCGTTTAGATCTGTTTTTAAACAGGCTTAGTTTACTCAGTCCAAAACCGCCCATTTACGGACGATCACAGACCGGCCTGCAATTTACGGGCTTTTTTCGCAGTACTAGGTAGAACTAGCTAAAGCCCACATCTCTTTTTTAAAATAAAAAATAATAAAGAACAATCAATTTGCTTAACAAAAATAGAGAAATAGATGGATTTAGAATTTTATAACTTAAAAAAAAAGCAATAGAATTATTTTTTTAATGTTATATTTTCTCATTAATTATAATCACATAATTATATAAATTTAATATAAAATTATTTTTAAATGATATTTCTTACTCTCTTTGTATTATTCAACTTAATATATATTAGTAATATATATAATATTAAAAAACAGGTTAACAGGCTTAGTCCAGTCTACCCTTTAAATGGATCTACCTAACTCGCTGGGTTGAACCTATTTCTATAGCACTATTTTCACAAAATAAATTGAGACAATTATAATTTTTTACAAACAACTTAGTAATTTACTCTTATTATATCTATGGTACTAAAATAGTTGAAGTAAGTAAATTCAATTATAGAGTAAGTGATGAAGTTTCCTTGATGATGATGATGTGGGGACATGAAACTTAAGGACGAGAAGGTGTTTCGTAATGAGAATAGTCTTCTAAGAAACACTGCAGCTTCCGCGTTTTCACATTACCGTAATAAATAATTATAACTTTATAAGGATGAACTCTGCCCCAGCACATTTATTTTGAGAAGAATATGCTTCTTCTATCCCATCATTCTGTATAAAAAGCCGATCAGCCTTATCCATCACACATTCACATTCTAACTCAGCAATGGGGAACAAATCTTCTTCAAGCACAGGAGAGACTCTTCCTATTGACACCACTTTCAAGCTTCCAGCTGATATCCCAGATTGGCCCCAAGGTACACTTTTTCTTTCTTCCATATATCAGCCATATCAGTTTAAACTTCTGGTTTTCTAACAGTTGATGACATGACAGTGATTAGAGTTAGCTGATTATATATGCTAATTTATGATTCATGATGGTTTTTGGATTATTACTTTTTATGTAGGTGATGGATTTGGCAGAGGAATCATCGATCTGGGTGAACTGCGTGTGTGTCAAGTTTGGAGCTTCAACAAAATCTGGACCACCTTTGAAGGAGGACCAGACAATGCAGGGGCTACGTTCTTTGAACCAGCATCGATCCCTGAAGGATTCTTCATGTTAGGTTGCTACAGCCAGCCCAACAACAAGGCTCTTTTTGGATGGGTTCTCGTGGCCAAAGATGATTCTTCTTCTTCTTCTTCAGAAGAGAATGGAGCTCTGAGGAAACCGGTTGATTACTCTCTGGTATGGAGTAGCCAGTCTGTGAATGTGAAGCAAGACAAAACAGGCTATGTCTGGTTACCAGTACCCCCTGATGGCTATGAAGCTGTAGGCCATGTCATCACCACCTCGCCGGAGAAGCCTTCCCTTGACAAAGTCCGGTGTGTCCGGTCAGACCTCACCGACCAGACCGAGACATACTCATGGATTTGGGGACCAGGCAAGACCAGCGGTGACTCTAATGGCTTCGATGTCTATGATCTGAGACCAACCAACAGAGGGATTCAAGCTCCAGGTGTTGCTGTAGGCACCTTCATTGCCCAGAACAGTGGGACTAATAATGATAGTAGTAATCCTAATCCACTTTCTATTCCCTGCTTGAAAAACACCAAACTCAACTTCTCCTCCATGCCAAACCCATCCCAAATTGAAGCACTGATCCAAGCTTATTCCCCTTTGATGTACCTTCATCCTGATGAAGAGTACCTCCCTGCTTCTGTCAAGTGGTTCTTCACCAACGGAGCATTACTCTACAAGAAAGGGGAGGAATCAAATCCTGTTCCAATAGACCCATCTGGCTCTAACCTTCCTCAAGGAGGCAACAACGACGGTGAATACTGGCTAGACCTTCCCGCAGACAAAGCCGACAAAGAGAGGGTCAAGAAAGGAGATTTACAGAGCTCACAAGCATACATGCACATAAAACCCATGTTGGGAGCAACATTCACCGACATTTCCATCTGGATTTTCTACCCATTCAACGGCCCGTCACGGGCAAAGCTGGGCCTCGTCAACATCCCACTGGGGAAAATCGGCGAACACGTGGGCGACTGGGAGCACGTGACCCTAAGAATAAGCAACTTCAACGGCGGATTACACAGGGTTTACTTCTCGCAGCACAGTGGAGGCCAGTGGGTGGATGCCTCGGAGCTGGAATTCCAACCCGGGAAGAACAATAACAAACCGGTGGCTTATTCTTCCCTTCACGGCCATGCTCTGTACTCAAAACCCGGGCTTGTTCTGCAAGGAGGAAGCACGATTGGGATAAGGAACGACACGGCGAAGAGCGACAAAGCTTTCGATCTGGGGTTAGAGTTTGAGGTGGTTGCAGGAGAGTACTTGGGGCCAGCGATCACAGAGCCGGCGTGGCTGAATTATATGAGGCATTGGGGTCCAAAGATTAGCTATGACATTCAGGAGGAAGTGGAAAAGGTGGAGAAGGCGTTGCCTGCAAATGTGAGATCTGTGTTTGAGAAGCTTCAAGACAGTTTGCCCAATGAGCTGATGGGAGAGGAAGGGCCCACTGGGCCCAAATTGAAGCGAAGTTGGAGTGGCGATGAAGTTTAAACCTCTTTTTACTGGGTCCACTGTGGACCAAAAAAAAGGAAGAGGGTATGGTTTAAAGCCAAACACAATATTTAGCTTAATTTAAATTATTAGATTTTATAATTAGATTAAATTAAGTATTTTGCTTGGCTTTGAAACCAAATCGAGGATCCAAATATGAAAAAACACACGTACACACACATTGACTATAGTTTGTCTTGAATTTCAAAAAATTATTGCTACTTAGGTTTTGTTTATTATATAAATAAACTGATTGAATATTGCATTACTTGTACCTGCAAGCATGGTTCGTCACTTCAAAACTTCAAAGTAAAGTAAAGCAAGGGTATTGAATTGAATAAATTTATATGCAATTTTTTTTATAATTTTTTTACTAAAAATAAAACGTTTGTAAAAATAATTTTTAAAGACAACTGATATAATGATGAGTTATAAAAAATATATAATTAATTTTAGAAATCATAAATTTATCATATTTTGATAGTAACTCTAGGAGCAATTATTCATAGTCATTATGGAAAAATGTATTATGAATAAGATATATTAGTTACATTTATATATGCAGAAAAATCAAGATATGGTGATATAATAACATAGGGTCTTTCAAAAGTGAAACAAGTATTAGAAGTGCGTTCGATTAATTTAATAATTTAATATCGATGAACTTAAAAAAGAGAGTTGAGAGTTGGAAGGAGTGTATAACAAGAATTATTGATATTCCTTAGAGATTCTTGATTTGTGCTAAGCTAACTATAGTGCAAATTCATATTTTTTTGATTAATAAGATCCAAAAGGTTTATTGATCACAAGGGGGGGTATATATCCATAATAGACATATAAAAATTATTGTGTGTCAAATAACATCAAAAGTTTTGGTTTAGAAGATGTAATGTCTAATTTTTTTTCATTCAGTAAACTAATTAGATTGTTGCGACCTAAACAAATAAGATGGACTTTGAAAGAGACGATCTATTACTGAACCCTATTATTGGGAATAACAAAAACTTTTATGAATAATCAAAGTTTTATATCAAAGGTGAGTTTTCGAGAAATTGCTAGACTTTTAGCAAAAACTATTCTCCAAGATTGTATCAATTGGTTGAAGATCTTAAAGAGAATGTTGTTTTAGGAAGGACGATATCCGTTTTTGCCGGATTCAAAAGATTAATGTACTGTTCAAAGCCAAGGCAACATAACAAAATTACCTTCAAAACAAAAAAAAATGTAATTGAAAACTTAAGAAATAAGCAATAGAATTATCAGTAGACAAAAAAAAGAAGAAATTATGTAGAGATAAAATTTGACTACAGTTTATTGCATGTTTGTTAGTGATTATTAAGTTATTCAAAATAATAGAATGATTTAAATATTTAATTTTATTCTATAAAATGATATAATATTTTTTCAATTTCACTCTTTAATATTTTATTTTCATTTAATTTATTTTTTATATATTTGTTAATTTGAAGATAATTTAATTGAATTATTACGTGACTGTTGAATTGATGATGTAAATATACTTTGTATCAAATAAAGCTACAGTAACCAAATTCATGGACTTTTTTGCAACTTTTGTGGATATTAAGCAAAGTTATTTTTTCACGTAACAACTGTATACATGTTACGCTAGGCATGACTCAATCAACTTTACTTCTATTTAACAAACAAAATGACTAAATTAATTTTAAAAAAATTCAAGAACAAATTTAAAGACTCACTCTAAAGAATTAAATTAGACATTCTCAAGGACGAAAAGAATAGCTTAATTAATTATAAAAATAAAGATAAAGATATTATTTATGTCTTTGAATTTTTATAAGATGAGTGTTGAAGCGACAAAAAATAAATCTTATTTTCCCTTAACAAAATTAATTATAGATAGAGTGAATAAAGTTGAATCTATGGGGATTTGACTGGAATAGTTCTCAAATAACCATAAAAATTTAAGATAAAATAAAAACAAGGGTGAGTTTAAGAACACTAAATAACAAAGAAAAAAGAAACTTAAGCATAGGAAAGGTTAGCTCACAATTTTTTATGTTATAATTAAATTAGAGCTAAGTTGAGGGACATTAACAACACTTTTATCCAAAAATAAGATATATAGATTGGATGTTAAAGCATAATTTTCTGAAACAACTAATAAGATACTGTTGCGTTATAAAAACGTTTTATTTAATATTGAAAAATTTAATACTAAATTCTTAAATTTATACTTTAGCTTTTGTATTTAACATAAAATACCTTTTGGAGTTTCTGTAAGTGATTCTGTGTAAGTTGAGAGGAGTTGTTGAAGATATTTAATGCGAAAGACAACTAAGCTTTTTACACGTGGAACATAAAATAAATACATTGACCCACAGGGAACAACAGTCAATTGGTCATAATATGATTCAATATTATAGATAAATCAACAACTACTTAAGTTGGTTTAATTAAAAATAATAATGTGATTAGCACGCCCCTTTTATGTATCAAAAATTCATTTAAAAGTTTTATTGAAATTATGTGATATATCAAAGTAACACAATTTTTTAATTACAATTGTTACGGAATAAACGCACACAACAGAAAAGATGAATAGAAAGAAAACGCAAAAAACCCATAAATTTAAATGTGATTCAGTTAATGTGATTTACATCTATGAACAGAGAGTAATTCTTTTTATTTTTCAGGCAAAGTTTTACATAAAAATCGAAAAAGCATGTATATTATAAAAATATATAGCTGTCTCACACTATAAAATGGGTTACTCTATAGTCTAGACTATTCGCTCCTAAAAAAATAGGTCGAGTTTTTACTACATAATTCAAAGCACTCAACAAAAGATTTGAATAAAATTTTCAAACCTCTCAACTATCAATGATGATTGGTTCATATAATTTAATACTTATTTTTTTTAAATAAAATATTGAGTTTAAGTTTTTTAAAAAAAATCAACAATAACAACAACAAAACCTTATCCCACTAGGTGGGGTCGACTACATGAATTGCACAACGCCATTGAGTTCTATTAATGACCAACTTCTTAGGTATCTTATTTATCAGTAGATCCCGTTCAATAACTTTTCTAAGTGTCATTCTTGGTTTTCTTCGACTTTTTTTTCATAGGACTCCAAATCATCTGCTCAACTCTGCTTACTTGCACTTCCAGCTGTCTTATTTGAACATGGCCAAACCACCTTAAATGGTTTTCAACTATTTTTTTCTTAATAGGTGTCACTCCAACTTTACTTCGTATACAATCATTACAAATCATATCTCTTCTTGTATAACCACACATCCATCGTAACATCCTAATCTCTGCTACTCCAAATTTTTGTTCTTGTTGTCTTTTTATTGCCCAACATTCACTTCTGAAAAGAAAAAAATCAACATTAAAAAAATTTTATATCTTTGTGAATCCACTTTAGTTGGAGCCAAATAAATTTTGTGAATATTAATAGTTTAACTTTAAACCCCCAAAAATAAAAAAATCGGCTCAACACTATACTAGATATTACAGACATTTAAGAGAATCTCCACAATTTGATAGCTCAATTTCTTGTTATCCTCTTTCTTTCTTTTAAAATGAACTTGCTTAAAATGCTTTTATACACACACACACACACACACACACACACACACACACACACACACACATATATATATATATATATATATATATATATATATATATATATATGAGAATCAGTTGGGAGTTGGGATGGGAAACAAACAAACACTTTCCCATCATTATTTTCTCTATTAAAAAAACATAATTTATTTTTTGAAAAAAATGTCAACTCTTAATTAAGCCTGCCAAATGGTTAGTTGCTGTGCATTCATTAGTCAAGTGACACCACAAATATTAAAACCCAAAATGATAAAAATGTGAAATTAAATTGATTCAAGTACTAAAATATTTAGTTTCTTTGATAGTTTTCTAATTCACAATCGGATAGTTTGTAATAAGTTCATTAAAAAAAACACTTTATTGTCAATACAATCTAACGACTAGTGAAAAATTGGTAATTTTAATACTGGAACCAATGCAATTCCAATGATGTCAAATGCATAGGACCATTTTGCTAAGCTCAGAAAATTAAATTCATGATTATCCGTAGAATCAATTCTTTTTTATTTATTGGTTGACCTAAGACACAACAAAGGCATGTACCTTATTTCTTAACGTTGGAAGAATTATATTTTCTAATGATCTCAATAAATTAGGTACAAACATGCATGAATATTAAATCAATTATATTATATAGACGTAACTAATTGCCGTATGGAAGAGGTTATAATTTGTTTAATTATATGTTCATCTTATCAACTTTCTCTATTTGCCTTGATATGCATACTGATATTTCTAATAAAACGGCAAGTTATTACACCGACAAAACTATATTTCGCTATCAAACACTCTCGTATACGACAATTCAAACAAACATAAGACGTTCAATTAATTTAATAAAACCTTAAGTTTGAGTTATATGAATAAAAAAATAATTTTAAGAAAACTTTATACTTATGTCCATGATTCAGCCTTAGATTATAAAATCGAAGTGAATCAGTTGGATCAATCGAATTGATCCAAACCTATTGACCTAAAAAAATTGACTAATAAAAAAAATCAATCAAGAACAAATTCAACCGATAAATTGGTTTTTATTAAAAAAATTATATATAAAATACAATTATCTTTCATATATGGATTTAACATGTTTTTATTTTTTATTTATCTTTTTTATTATTTTTATGATATTATATTTCTTTTTTATTTATTTTTTATAATAATTTATTTTTGTCACAAAAACAAATAAGAGAACAAAAAAAATGAAAAAAATAATTACACACATATATAATATAAGTTTATTAAAATTAAGTATGAAAATATGTATTAATTTATTATATTATATATCTTTAATATATAAAATTAAAAATATTTATTTATTTAATTATTACAATTTCGATCATGGTCAAACTAATAAATCATAGACCAATATTTTTATTAGTTTAATGATCAGTCTAATTTTTAAAATATTAAATTTAACTAAAGGTAAATTAGATGAAATCTAATAAATTTTCAAATACCCCATGATTCCCAAAAAAAGAAAAAAGTATCACACATCCACATATAAACAAATCAGAGCACATATTTGTATACTCGGTTTAATATATTTTGATATAATATTAATTAAAGAGACACTTCTGTAATAACAAGAAAGGTTTTAACTCATAGCAATTAGCAAATAAACCAAGGAAAATTTTAATGGGGTTGAAAAATTCTTGCATAGATGTATTTTTTTTTTTAAATAGACTAATTAAGTCATACATGAGTAACGTCCACTTATTAAAAAAATTACCACACTTATATATATATAAGTACGTAAAATTAATTAATTAATGTGCATGCTGTCTATTTTATATTGATTTTGGAGCTCTTACAATCAATCGATAGACATAATCTCGATTATTCACACAGCATTTCCATATATATGTGTGTGTTTTGTTTTCTTATTTTTTGATTTCTTAAATGAAACATTGGAAATTAATAAATGGAATAATTAAAATCAAATGATAATTCTCTCTCTATTTTATTTTTCAAACATGTTTATTGACCTAGAGATTGAGTAGGGTTGTAAATTGAGTGAGTTGGTGAATTGTAAAAATTTGGATCTGAGCTGTCAGATAAGAAGATATAAACGACTCAAATTAATTTAAAAAGGTTAAATTTGAAAAATTTTCCAATGTCACAAATATAATTTAAGAGAAGCAAAATGATATATGTATTTAATTACCCACCAACATGTACCGTATATATTAGACGAACTGATAGAGATATTAAGAGATAAGAATATCCAATTGAAGTCAACTTTTGACCCATATATATATATATATATATATACACACACTTATCCCTCTAATGTTTACAATAAGTTTTATTTATTTTTAATATTTTTTTTATCAATTATATCTTATTATTTTTAAATATTTCTTTTTTACTAATATCGTCTATTCTATTAACAAAAAATACTAACTATGTGATCTATGTGACACATCTTAAGTGACGTATTATTTATTACGTGACAGTCATATAAGATATATGAAAAAAGATAAAATTATCACTAATTTCTCTCTCCTAATTTTTTTGTTCAAAAATACCTTTTTTGTCTTTTATCATATATTCGACATGCAAATAACGTATTCTCTGAAATGTATCACGTGAATTTTTCAGTCAATATTTTTTATTAATAGAATAAAAAATTTTAGTTAAAAAAATATTTAAAAAAAAATATATAAGACATATTTGATATAAACAAAATTAAAAACTAAAAAAAATTTTGTGTAAATATTAGAAATACAAAGTGTACTTTTGACTCTGTGTGTGTGTTTTTTTTTTTGGTTTTAATGAGATTGCATTAACGCTACGTTGAAAGTGGAAAGGGACGAAGGGGCAAGACAAGATAATCATGATGGAACCTAAAAACTCAGCTTAATGCAATTTCCTTTGAAAACGACCCACACATACAGAATGGGATTTCGACATTATAAAAAAGGCCAGTCTAAAGAATATTTCTTGGACTGTTATGTTTTTATTTTTATTTTTTTTGGGTTTAATTTGTAGTCTATCTATGATAATTAGTACGGTTAAATAGATTGGCATGTAGATTACTTTTTTTTTAAATAATATTTATACATATAAAATATTATTTTTTTAATATTTTTAAATAACTAGTAATTTTAATTTTTATATTTTTTTAAAATTAACTATATTATATTTAAATTTAAAAATTTTATATTTATTTTTAAAAAATTATAAAAGTTTTTATATCAAAATTTACTATATTTATTAAATATATAAAAGTGATAAAGTGAGATTATTTATACTAAATAATATATTTTAAAAAAATTAATTAAAAAAGGCCAACCCGTGGGCCTAAGAAAGATGGACCGTATTGCTAAACTCAAAATCGCTCATTTACAAGTGGTCTTGGTCTGGCCCGTGGGCTACGAGCATTTTACACATCACTAATGATGAGTTTTCTAGCACCTTGTTTGACTAAGTAAGGTCATTTTGACCAAAAAAAATTGAAATTGACAGATATGATTTTTGTGAGGTCCACTGATCAAACGACCCTACTTAACTAAACAAAATATAGGCCAAACAAAAGATTCACATGCCTCCTTGATTATACTAAAAAAGTGTTGCTCTCCAAATAATGATTACAAAAATTTAATTAATACTCATTTGATGTACTATTATTAATGCTTGGTTGATTTAAGTGGTTGGATATTTACTTTCTTTTGGAAAAAATCTCGAATTCAAATTTTGTTATTAGAGGAAATTGTTGTTCAGAAAACTCTATTTTTTGTGATTTAACCTAACAATTTCAAAAAAAAAAAACTTTGTTCATGTGATTTATTTGTCTTCATAATTTTGCTATAATCAAGCTAAATTAATTTTATATAATGGCTTAAGTATCGATCATTTATACTCTTTTAAAGTTGAAGAGTTAATGATAATCCAAATTAACGGAGTTTTCTTTGGGATCTCAATTTTTTTTATTAAAAATACGCATGATATCATATACATAGATAGTTTGATCCATTTCCCATAACATGATTTCAATGTAATTTAATAGATGAAATTTCATGCCAAAATTTTCTTGAAGTTTCCGGAACCCAATATTTTGTCTGACTTACAAATTAGACAAAGTGTTTGACTTTTGTAGACCGTTAAATTAGTATGGACTTCACCTCTTTGTATGAGCTCCACATAAATTTAATTGTTCACTTAAACCAAATATTCTTTCGCACTATAATAAATATGTTTCCATTTAATTTTTTGGCACAAGGAAAATATGCTTAATTAATGTGTTGCTAAAATCAAGACCATAATAATATACAATCTAGAATATTGGTCAATTATGTTGAGGGAGAGTTACGCATAGATTTGCTTCTAATTAACATATTAGTTTGTGTCAAGAAACTTTGCAAAAAAACAAAAAAGATAAATGGAGTGAAAAAACACAACACATATAGATTTAATATGATTCGATCAAGATGATCTAAATATACAGATAGAGAATAATTCTTTTTAATCTTCAAGTAAAATGTTTGATACAGTATATGAAAAATGAAAATAAGCATGTATAATAAAAATAAATAATTGTTTTAGATCATCAAATTGGTTACTCTACTAGGTTTAAGTTTATAGGTTCGGTCTTATTGGCTTTATATCTGCTCGCCTCACAAACTTTTAAATTTTTCTCTTTTCAAATTTTAACTCCCAAAATACTAAATTAAGGTATAATATAATTTATGGAATAATTGAAATCACTCAACCGTTTTTTTCTCTTTTGTGAAGTTACTCCATTAAAAAAAGAACAAGAAAAATCCCGTTCAACTTTTTTTTCCCGCTATTAACACATGACATGATTAAGTTTTCAGAAAAAAAAATAATCATATATTTTATTTACATTAACCAACCTTAAAATGAAAAAAATCAGGCCAAAATTAAAGTCAGACTAAAAAATAATTCAGAACTCAGAAGTAATTGCCACCGGGGAATAATGATCCGTTGGGTCAAAGGCTAGCCAGATTCTACATTACATTATTTATCCGTACATACATACATACATACATACATTTATATATATATATATTGATTGTTTCAATCTCGAGATATCCGATTATAATTCTCGCACTCCCATCCTCCTCTTCTTTACCTCCAAAAATCTGGTCAATTCTCTCTCTCTCTCTCTCTCTCTCTCTCTCTCTCTCTCTCTCTCTCTCTCTCTCTCTCTCTCTCTCTGCTAGAAAGAAGGTACTGTACAGAAGCCAATCACATAGTAATACTAATCTCTAGTCTCGATGATTCCCATTTTTCTTTTATGTTTTTATTCGGAGAATAATTGGTGTTTTCTGCTTAAAATAAAAGAGGTGCCACTATCTAGCAGGCCTGCATTGTTTTCAAATTATAGAATGCAATGAATATTTTATCAGACAACAAGTGTATGCAAATCTCTATGTTCTGTTATCATCGTCTCCTTTTGTGGAGCAGGCCGGCACACAGACAAAGATCTCTTCTGGGTGTTGTTCCTTATTGTCGTAGCAGCTTTCTATGCCTTTTTTTATATTATATTTTGAATGCCCCATATATATATATATATAATTCTCAATCCGTTGTGTGCCTGAAAAGAAGAGGAGTATAATTGTGCTTAGAAGGTGTTCGTGATATTGCAGCAACCAACAAAAGAAACAGAGATCGTAGAAATGGAAGCAGCCAAGATTGGAGGAGGAGGTGGTGAAGTCAGAAGACTTCACATCATCTACTTCCTCAGTCGTTCGGGGTGTGGCATAGAGCATCCCCATCTCATTCGTGTTCATCATCTTTCTCGTAATGGTGTCTATCTCAGAGGTGGGTTTTGTTTCTCTCTCTCTTTCTGAAAATAGCCATAGTTATGAACTTGTTCCCTCTTTCAGATTATTCTAGTCTTACCCTTGCTGGATTATGAACTTACCGATTAATCTGTGAGAAACTGACTGTCCGATCTGATGCTTCTTTTTCTCCGTTAATCAGATGTCAAGAGATGGCTTGGGGAATTGAGAGGAAAGGACTTGCCAGAAGCTTTTTCTTGGTCCTACAAGAGGTTACATTTTTTTCACTAAAATTCTATTTTGGCCTAAAGATGATTCAGTTTCAGTACCACTTCAGTTTTCAAAAGTCTGGATTTGCTGTAAACTATTTGTTATGTTACTTGAATTACGTGACAAATCAAATTATGATTCGACCTGATTTTTTTAGGAGTGTGACCTAAAAAGAAAAAAAAAACTTTTGAAATCTGTGTGATGAGCAGGGGAAGGCCGATAGGCTCAAGCCAGCAATTAATGCAGTTATGTATTTTATTATACATATTTATTTTTTGTTTCTACTATACTGTATCAAATGCTTTTGTTTAAAAATTAAGAAAAATTTCTCTCTATCTATAGATGTATATCATATTAACAGAATCACGTTAATTTTTTTTTTTGGGCTCTATTTTATCTGCTTGACCCTATTTAATCATGAAATGATTCTACAGTGTCATTGTAGTACAGTTCGAAAGGTGAAATTGAAACAAAACTACAGTAAGAGTAATTGACAAGGGAGCCATATTTGGAATATCAAAATGGGGTTACTGTGTTTTGATCTTTTTTCTTTGCCACCAAATGAACTGTCTGTTTCTGCAACTGAGCATTATTGATCATGGCAGGAGGTACAAGGCTGGTTATGTGTGGCAAGACTTGTTGGATGACGACCTAATCACCCCCATTTCTGACAATGAATACGTCCTCAAAGGATCACAAATCAACCCTACCCCATTAGGTATGTATCATGTATTACCTCTGAATTATAATTACTCCTTCACACATTTTAATTCATCATTCATTTGTACTTAAGTATGGCCACCCATGATTTTACAAACCCAGGAAACCAAAAAGGACTTTCCAAAGAAAACCTACTGGATTGTGTAGAAACTGCAGAAAAGAAAGCTTCAATCCAACAGCAGCAGTCATGTTTGGAAGAAGAAGAACCTCCAGTAATTCAGACATACCCAGATTCAGCATCGGATACTCCGAGGAAGGTATCATCAGAAATCAGCCAAGAATCACTTGTATTCAGTTCCGACAGGTCAACTTTGACAGATGAATATGATTCTTCCAAGTTCGTGAAGAAGAAGCTTGATGAACAGAACCCAGATGAACAAAGCTGTGATAGATCAACTGAGAATTGCACTCTGCCGTCTTCCTGGTATCGAAATCTACTGAACAACAAGAGTAGGGAAAAGACTAAACGAGAAGGTGGCATGAACAGTAAAACTGACACACCAGAGGATTCATCCTTCTCTACATCATCAACAACAACATCATCATCATCTCCATCATCATTGAAATCTTCTTTCCAAAAGAGCAAAAGCTACTCAATTGCAGCTTCTGGGTTGTTTCGCAACTTAATTACTTGTGGGACTGCGGATGCAAACGATGCAGTTCTGGTGATGCTGAATAAAGAAGGCTCCAAGAAATCTGATAGTAAACTTAGTTCTGAGATTTGTAAAGCGGATAAATTGGGAGGATCAGAAAGGATTTTTGGGACTACTTGGAATCATCAGCAACAAGAAGGAGCTAGGTGAGAAAATTACAGTAGGGAAAAAACTTACTACAGCTCATACAAGTAAATATATATTTTATAGCACAGTACTATAGTTTATGAAATCACTTACTCCACACGTTATTTTTATTAAAAGAAACTACAATAAATAGCTAAAAATATTTACTCATGTTGAACTTCGTCTTTTGCAGAAGAAGCTGTGATGGAGGGAGCACAAACAAAAACAAGAAAAAGCCAGGCGAGTTTATGACTCAATACAAACCATTTGGTGGACCGATTTGCTCGTAAGTGACTAATCATGTCGAACTATATCTAGATTCTAGATATCCTTTGTTAGCATTTCAGAAATGTTTTGGGAAAAAAGTGATTTTTTTAAGTTGAAAATATAGAAGACTAAATAAAATTATACATACAAATATATATATATATATATATATATAGAGAGAGAGAGAGAGAGAGAGAGAGAGAGGGGATGTTAACCACTGGAGGAAGACAAACATATGATACCATACATAAAATTAAGAATAAAGCAAAGTCAAATAGGAGCATTGCACAATTTGACAAGTGGCAAAAGTTTTATGAAGTCAAGGATTCAGGAAGCAGCAAGATGCATTATTAATTTCAAAGATTAAGAATAGATGATGCATAAACCTAATATATAATGTAATGTAAATATGTTATAACGATGGCAGGCAATGTGGGAAGGGGTTCAAGCCAGAGAAGATGGGGAAGCACATGAAGTGTTGCAGAGGAATGAAGGGCCAGACAAAATCTGGTGTGTTTGAGCCTCACAGATCATCATTCTCAAATTCCACTTCCTCTAACACCCATTCCGATTGTACCTTCCTTACGTTTACTTAAATTATGATTTATGAAATTAATGCCTTGTGCTCAGATTAACTCTATTATTGAAACTATTGGTTTCTCAAGTTAGTCGTTTGATCAGCGATTGGCTGACTGACAATAATTTTCTTTTAAATGACTGATTGTTAATTATTCAATCGTCAATCAAACCGTTGGTAAGGAAATTGGTGATTCTAGTATTGGAAGAAATCTGATTCTACTATTTTGTGCTCAGATTGACTCCAATACGAGAGCCATCAATTCTCAAGCCAATCGTCCTATTGAGGATGAATTTTTTTTTTTAAGTGACTGACTACCACTTGTTCAATTGCCGATCAAACGAATGACGAGAAAATTGATGACTCCAATATTAAAGCAAATTCGATTCTACCATTTTGCACTTAGATTGATTTCAATACCAGAATCATCAATATGTCAAACCAACCATCCAATCGGCGATGAATTTTTTTTTTTCAAGTAAAATATGACAAATGAAATTGGAGTATTCTTAATCGTAACACCCAGTTTAATGAAAATAAGCATAGGAACGTACGTGTTAAAAGATAATTTTATCTAAAATATATATGACCTGTATATGTGACCGATTTATTTATCTTTAATGAAGAGTGTCTATCTTATAAATTTTACAGTGAAGAAAATAAATGGTTATTATTATTTGAAAATGTTATAGTATTATCAATGAATGAAGTGAGTGGACTGGACGGTGGTGTATAAAAGAAAATAGAAGAAAAATTAAATGATAACGATTAAAATAAATAAACAACCCAACAAAAAGAACTCAAATTATCTCAAATACTTCGGTTTCAAAAATACATAAATTCAATCTAGCATTGATTATGGCAACAATAGCGACTATTTAAATTTCAAATAACAATGATTTCATTTGCGGTGATATTAACTTAAGGACAATCCTACCTCTCGAGTTTAGTAAACTTATTATTCTATATGTCTAAATATAAGAATTAAGAAGCATAAAAATTTATAACTTATATACTATATATGTTTTAAATATTATAAAAATAATTTTCCCCTTAAATATGCGCTTAGTGCTTAAATGAATTCATTAAAATATTTGTTTACAGCGGGCAATTGCAGAGTTGAAATCCACATATTCCAACTTTGAAGTTGGAGATGTTAAAATTGGTTGGTTCGACCCTAGTATACTTTAGCACTAATATTATTAGAGTCAGATTGTTTTAAATATGAACCAAAGTTTTATTTTGGGCCGAGCCCATCCCTATTAGCGTATAAAACTGGGCTAGACCTAGCTCTATTTTTTTAAACAAATTATTTTAAAATGTATTAATTATTATCATTGAATAATATCAAAATATATATATATATATATATAAAATAAGTAATTAATCAAATATTTAAAATTTAAAATACAATTTTGTTTCAAAAATTAACATATTAAATGTCTAAAATAATACATTTTTAATATAAAATAATTTATTTTTAATTATTCAAATTAAAACTAGTTTCATTTTCTTCTAAAATATAAAAATTGAAGTTAAAAAAATAAAAGTGTCAGGCTTCCCATTTTTAAAATGGGCTAAAAACTCTCTAACACAGTTCTAATTATTTTTTTACAGGCTTATGAGCTGATCCATTGTGTCTAGTCTACTTTAATAGCTTTATTTGTAGCTAGTATTGTCAAATTGAATTTTAGTATTGTCAAATTGAATTTTGGCCTGCTGGCCAACTTTAGTCTGTTCGTATTTAGATGGGTTTAAATATTCAAATTTTAAATTTGTTTTAAAAAAAGCCTAAACAAGCCGAGGATTAACTTGCTTTTTTAAGAAAAATAAATTTTTATATAATTATATTACATTATTTAATATATAAATAACTCTATTTTATTATATTTTTA
Source organism: Biancaea sappan (assembly GCA_037074585.1). NCBI lineage: Eukaryota > Viridiplantae > Streptophyta > Magnoliopsida > Fabales > Fabaceae > Biancaea > Biancaea sappan. Next base: position 2,404,070 of record CM073501.1, on the reverse strand, counting down.
TATTTTATAATATTATATTTAATAATTATAATAAATTTAAATATGAAAATTTTTACAACTTTTTAAAAATAAATATAAAATTTTTAAATTTAAATATAATATAACTAATTTTAAAAAATATAAAAATTAAAGTTATTAATTATTTAAAAATATTAAAGAAGTAATATTTCACATATATAAATTATATTTCAATATAAAATTATTAAATTTGTTACTAAAATAATTTTAATATTATATTATTTAAATACAATTAAAAAAAACTTAACCCACAAGATAATACGAATGGGCTGACTAATAAATTTTAGACGCTTAATAGCCTTCTAGATAGTGACCAAGTGTTCCCTATTATCTCCATTGAAAGCTCATGAAATTAAAAAAAGAACAAACAACAAAACAAACACAAAATAAAATGACATCAAAGAGATGCCGATATAAGGAATGTGTTCACAAAACAACCGAATCCACACCTAAAGGCGCCCGATCCTCTGTTTGGAAAAAATTTAAGTAAAGGCCTGCTTAGTTTTTAGCAACGGTTTTTACCGTTGTTAAAAACCTTTAGCAACAAAAAAAACTGTTGCTGAAAGTTTTTAACAACGGTAAAAATCATTGCTAAAAACTGAGCATGTGATATTTGGATCCGGATCCCACCTAAAGTATCTCAAAGGTTAACCACAAACTACAAATTCATTTTATAATGTATTAATTATTATCACTGAATAATACCAATATATATATATATATATATATATATAAGTAACTAATCAAATATTTAAAAATTAAAATAAGTATAATTAAAATACAATTTGGTTTTAAAAATCAACATATTACATGACTAAAATAATACATCTTTTTTTTACATAAAATAATTCATTTTTAATAATTCAATTTAAAACTAGTTTCATTTTCATCTAAAATATAAAAATTGAAGTAAAAAAAATAAAAGTGTCGGGCTTCCCATCTTTAAAATGGGCTATAAATTCTCTAACGTAGCCCTAATTAATTTTTTTACAAGCTTACAAGCCAACCCATTGCATCTAGTCTACTTTGATAGCTCTATTTCTAGCTTAAGAGGATTTTAGATAGTGACCAAGTATTCCCTATTATCAGTATTGAAAGCTCAGGAAATAAAAAAAGAAAAAAAAAACAAGACACAAAAATAGAATGACATCAAAGAGATGCCAATATAGGGAATTTGTTCACACAACAGCCAACCTACACCTAAAGTATCTCAAAGGTTAACCACAAACTACATAGATGCCATACACCACATAAATTTTTAATCCTTAGTACACATAGAACTGCCCAAAATTGAGCATAAACATTAGTCGTCTAATGAAGTTAGATTATAGACATATTTGACATTAATACTATCTCCTGTGTCAGATGAGAACCGTATATTCCAATTCTCATATGGGTAAGTTCTCTTCATACTCACTCCAAAAAATAGAATCCTTCCTATTAGATGTGTAGGATCCTCCTATCAAACATTTCATCACACTTCAAATTCCATTAAGAAAACTACATATTTTGTTCTGCTATAGTGTCTGTATCCGATGCCAATATGCATGCAAAATATTTACTCACTACTAGATGAAAGTTGGGATTCTCTGTTGTGTTGTACATTTCTCACATGGGTCCCACCTGTTAGAGCCATCAGACTCTCAACACTGATGTTTCCCTAGGAATCAACAGAGGATTCCAACTCACTTGATGGAGGGTATGGCAGAATTAAGATGCTCCAAAAGAAACCCATAAAACCTTTTCCTTAGGTTTTCTACTCTACAATCAACCTTGTCCCCTCCACCAACCAAATCATCTAACCAGTGATTCACCTTCTTCAGCTGTCCAAGAAGACCTGCTATTTCACTCCTTCCTTCCTCGCTGCTTAACCCGAATTCATTGTCCAGTGAATCCTCCAAGTACTTCAAGAACCATTCTCGAGAGGCCGCGAGTAGTTTCTCGGCCAAATTCGCTACCTCTTTTGATCCGCTTTCTCTGGACTGATCCATTTTTTCAGCATCCTTGTGCTTGGCTACTAGTACATGCCGTTTTAAAGATTGATCTCTCTTCATGCCTGCATTAGCCCCACGATTCTGCTTGTTTTGAGCAGATGGATTCTCGGTACGAGGACTCTCGATGACAATATAATGACATTTGTTACCACTTGAAGTCTCACTTTTCGATTGGGTTCTAAACAGACTCAACTTAGAAAGGTTAGTCTCCAAGGCAGCTTGTACCCAATTCATAGCATTCTTGTGAGGGGCAACTTTACACACATCTTCGCTTGGAGAGGGGGTTGGTGAAGAATCAAACACCATTGTTGCTCTCTGCAATTTCAGATGAAGCTCCAGAAACTGCTCCACCAGTGATCCGGCCGGAAGCGTCTGAGAAGACTGGCAGAGTTCCGAAAACACACTGATAAAGAATACTTAGTCATCTTACTGAATGCAAAGAACAAAATGATGCAGAGCAGACACAAATAATATCATGCATCGTAGGTTTGTTGTTTGAATTCTTCTCTAAGGTATAAAACAATCTAGTTATGCTTAGCAGTTAGCACATTTACTAAATACTTAAAATAATCATAGAGCAATTAAAGACTCGAAAGACATACCACATGCATTGGATCACACTGTCTGCAGCTGAAGCTTCTTCAAGGGCACGTGCAGCAGCGAAAAATGTGACATTTCTATGACTTGCAACTTTCTGGAAAGGGATGAAGAAGATGATGCTAATAACTCAGAACCATATATACGATGCAGAAATCTGATAGTTATCAACAAGAAGTTGAATTTGATACCTTTCCAAGACTACAAAGCGTAGGTGGGAGGCTATCCCACGTCGTAGACAGATCATACTGAATCTTGAGACTGATGGGCACCTTAACAAGATTGCTGGGAATATTACCCACACCTGACACAGATTTAGTACTTTTCTGCTGAGGCGTGCTTGTCAATCTTGGAGAAAAGTTCTCGTTTTTGTTCTTTAATGGTGAGATAGTTGAGATTGGAGACTTGAGCGGAGAATCATTCTTCAAAGAGGCCTTCTTTTCAATCTCCTACAATAATATATATATGTCCATAAGCTTCGTGAAAGTTACAACCCAACATTGTACAACATAGATAAATACAAACACATGACAGTACAAGTGGAGGATGCAAATTCTCCCATCAACAAAAGGGAGGGCCTACAACGTGACAGTACTGACGCAGAGATATTGAACTCACATGTTCTTGGAGGCCATTCATTGTAATGCTGTGCTGTCTTAATTGATTCTTGGATAGAATCAATTATGAAGAAACACGCAATACATGTCAAGAGTGGGTCCACACCCACTAAGAATGTGTCTAGTGTGTTTAATTATGATTAGTTAAAAAAAAAGTTAAGTTATAATTTTAGTCCTTATAATTTTGTCAAAATTATAAATTAACCCTTATATATTATATCCATATAAAATAGTGCATATAAATTATGTTGTGTACATTAATATTTGCATAATCCAACCGATATATCAAAAAATTTCTCATTTTGTCCTTCATTCTCTCGTCAATATGAGAATTAAAAGCAAAATAAAAATTTTGTTAACATTGATAACTGAAATTGCAAAAAAATTAATGAATAAAAATGTTGATACATTCACAAATATACACATCAAATGTTATATAAAACAAGTTTAACAGCAAAATTAACTACTGATAAGAATTATGTTACATTGATAAAAAATTATAAGAAATATTTTATATTAAAAAAAATATGGACCAATTTATAATTTTAGTGAAATAAGAGGGCTAAAATTATAATTTAACCTTAAAAAGACACCAGTAACAGAGACACATAACATACATGAGATGACTCTGTTTTTCAAGGGTAGGTTCAAAAAGCTTATGAAACTGAACTGTTTAAAGGTCCCAGAGGCGTAAAGCCTTTTAAAGCATGAGAACAGTGAGGGCCACACTGGGTTTAACTATTAGGTGAAAAGGTGTTTTAGAAGACGAAAGTAAATCTAGAAGTTGTAACAAATCAAAGCCTTTTACTTCAATCACTGCTTTGACATAGATGAACAGAGTAACAGAAAAGGATTTGGGATAGAATCATAGAAGAAAAGAACGTACATTGGATGGAGTAGTAGATTTGGATTTGAAACGCGAAATGGGAGTTGCAGAAGAACTTTTATTAGAGGAAGGGCTCTGATCCCAACCCCTTCTGGACGAATCCAGACTCAACCTTCTCACCTGCAAACCCTCCACCATCACCTTCGTATTGCTATTCAATGGCGAACCTCTTCTGGCCTTCGCCTTCGCCTTCGTCCCCTCGTCTCTCTTTGAGCTACCCTTGCTTCCCTTCCTGGGTTTTCTGAAATCAAGATTGGAGCCAATGCGCAGCGATTCGCTGGAGTTCAAATCCACGGGATTCCCGACGCAGGGTCTTCGGTTCGGAACGAGCTTCAACCCACGAAGAACAGGAACAGGGGACGCCGTCGCGGAGTCCAGGTGAGTGACGTAAACGAACTGACCCAGTTGGATCTTGTCGCTGTAAATCAAATCAACGTCCTCGTCGGATATCGAGACGTACGCGGAGTGCTTCGAATCGGAGACTTTCAGGAAGTAGCCTCTGCTCTGCCACGGATCCTCGCCTCCGGCGAAACGGGGCACGATCTCGATCACCTGAAGCAGCGCCGAACGGTGCTCCCCGGTGACCCTCACATTCTTGTTCCCGGCATTGTCGAGAAGCTTCGAGAGCACGCCCGGAGTCAGAGACGCCATGGCAGAGCTTGCTGAAGCTCTTCTCCTTCAACTTCGACAATTCTGCTTTTTGAATAACAAGACATAAACTGGAACAACCCCAACAATAGCATTAGCCATAGAGAGTGAGAGAGAAAGAGAGAGAGAGAGTCACTGTCGAATCTCAATGTGACATAGGAGAAGGCGCAGCTTTGGCAGAAGAAGAAGACAGGTGTCAAAGAGAGATGCCGTTGTTGATGTAACTTGGAGATTTGAAGCCGAAGAGCAGAGAGAAAGAGAGAGAGAGAGAGAGAAAAGCGCAGGTTCCTAGGTTTATCCCTACAAAGCTAGTGAGGACAAAATCTATCAGTCTCCAACACGCTATTATAAATCCTGCAAAAACAGTATTACCAATTAATTTATTTATTTTATTAGCAACATAATTTAAAATAAAATATTTTACGTAGTTTAATTACATTTATTTTTTATTCTTCTGTATTCAATTACATCTATTCTCCATTTTTTCTATATTCAGATTAGATCTATTTGTTCTTAATTACGTGCATATTTTATAGAAAAAATAACTACAATACTGATTACAGAACTACATGATTGGTTAGTATATTTCACTTTTTAAATTATTTAGACAATTCAAATTTACTGCTATTTGAAATGAATGATGAAGTAAAAAGTGTTTGTAGTGCGATGAAGGCATGTTAGCGTGTCTTTGGTTTTTTTATCGTGTTTGTATAAATTATGATTTGAATTATATTATTGTGATTTTAATATAAAATAATATATTTAAGTTTTTTTTATTAACATAATTTTTCCTTTAAATTATAATTTCAATAAAAATTTCAACTTGTTGTATTTGTAAATTATAGTTTATCAAAATTTAAATTTTTTTAAAATTAATTTTATAAATTATAATTTGTATAAACTTTAGTTTTGGTAATTAATTTTTAAACAATCACTTAGATAAATGTGTAGGTGAAATGAAATTAAAAATTAAAATTGTATTGAAACGATGTTGAAGACGTGCTTTTGAGTGTGTCAGGAAAGGTGAAGCTAATCGGAAAAGCGGTCTCTGTCTCTCACAGTCGCTCAGTGTCTGACACATTAAAATTAGTAATTACTAATTACTGATTAGCTTTGGGCCCTGCAATTGGGGGCCCATCCTCCTCCTTTCTCTTTTTTTTTAAATATTTGTTTAAAATATATTTCTAATTTTTAACACTTTCACTCATTTTTTAATTTAGCTTATATATTTTTAAAATTTAAAATTTGATCTTTGTAATTTTAAAGTTCATGGAAAATAATTTTTGTCACTAAGAATCATTAATCAAAACATATGTTACATTGAATAGAATATTTATTTCAACATAGGAATGCATTTTAGCAGCCAATTAATGTGATGTCATACCCAATTAACATAAGTTAATTTTAATAATAACATATTTTTTATATTTATTTATTTTATTTAATCTTAATAAAAAATTCTATATCAAAATAAAAAATATAAAATTTAATAATTTTTAAAGTTCACTTTATTTTATTTTTGATGGAGTTCAATAATTTACATATATATTTAAATTTTACAAATTCAATAAATTAATAATATATAAGTTATAATATTAAAAATTAATATATATTTTAAATTCAAAAAATTTTAATTCTATTTATTTTATTTAAGAAAATAATTTTTCATGTAAAAATATACAACATTAAAAATATAATCTATTTTCGGATATGATGTCGCTGCTAACAATTGCTTCTATATTGATTGGAATGTTTTATTGGTGCCGTGTGTGGTTTAATTGATTATTGACTAACGATTCTTGATAGCAAATATCATATTCTTTAAGATTTTAAATTACTGGGGCCAAATTCTAACTTTTGAAAGTATAGCAATCAAATTAAAAAAATAAGTAAAACTATAGAAACCAATAATGTATTTTAACTGAAATATTTTTTTTGTTGACTAGGGTGTCTATTCTATTGCAAATTAAGAAAATAAAATTGTGTTTTAACTCACAATTATAACTTCCAACCTAATAGTGAATGCTTAATCCTTGACATTAAAAATAATATTAGAGATAATATTGTTGACCCATCCATATGATATCCCACAATTCATTATGGAAAAATGCATGCCTGCTTCAATCATTAGAAACTCACAATCTTTGAGTGAACTTTACACCATTACCCTTTTCTACCTACACATAATAATTAGTACTTTGATCATTAGTCATCAAATTTTATAATTAAAAAAACACCAACATTTCTTAAGCCTCTCTTCAAGCTTTGTTATAAGTTCCATAATGCACTCGCATATAACTACATTTTTATTACAGGGTATAGTTGTCTACTTGATCAAGAAAAAAAAAACTCAAAACTTCTCTTCTTAATCAATTGTTACAATATTGACTTTTTAACTTATTAAGGTGATTTTTCTTGTGTAAAATATTCCTGTACAGTTCTCCATTTTGTTTTCTTGAGGTATATATATATATAAAACTAAATTCACAATGAACATTTGATATCAATTTTTGTCAACTTATTAAGGTGATTATGTAAGAGATTAATACTGTGAAATGGGCAACTTTGTCAATCACTGATCACCTTTAAACAAGCTATTCTTTAATGTCCAAGATAGGTCGATCAGTGGCCCACTTTTTTTTAATATATTTAAATAATATAATATTAAAAAAATTTAATAAAAAAGTTCAATAATTTTTTTATTAAAGTACAATTTATACATGTAAAATATTATTTTTTAATATTTTAAAATAACTAATAAATTTAATTTTAAATGATTTATTTTTAAATTAAATATATTATATTTAAATATGAAAATTTTATATTTATTTTTAAAAAATTATAAGAGTTTTTATATCCAAGTTTACTATATTTATTAAATATAATATTATAAAATATAAAAATGTGATAAAGTGATGTTATTTATACTAAATAATACAAATTTTGTAAAAAAAAATTACTCCATTTAGACTCATTTTTAAACAGACCTAATTTCTTGAATCCAAACTCATTCGTTTACGGACAAGCCTGAGCTAGGCCCAATGACGAATGTACATGGAATGAGGCAAGAAAATTTTTTTAAAATTAATATATGTGATATTTTTTTGTTGCCTCCATAAAAATTTACATGTTACCCCCACATAATAAATCATGACCACTCATTTTATTAATAGTACCCTACCGAATAAGTTTTTTATTTAAATTGAATTTAAAAATTAGTTGTACTCCACCACGGCACTATCCTCCAAACTTCTCTAACACTTCAAATTTCAACTTCTCTTCAAGAAAGTAAGAGAATGGGCAAGAACGAAAAAAATATTGTATGTGTCACTAGTGCTTCTCATTGTTCACCGTGAATGTAAGCTTTACATTGAAACCGAACCAAAATTTTTAGATCTATCCATGACTGGATCGCAGATCACGAGCCATTTTAACACTATTACCAGTACTCAATTATTGTTTATAACATAGTTGGTAGAGCTAGTAAGCTTATACTATATGTCCCACAACACGTCTTTATAATACATCGAGTTTTGTTATTGGGAGGTCGATCTCTTCGGCCACCAACATACATTGATTTGTATGCTGATCAATTTTTTTTCCAGACACATGTTTTCAAAAAAATGAGGGGAAGGGAAGTCGACTACTGGGAAGGTCGACATTGATGGTAGGTCAGTGATGACAACATACATAAATGTTAAAATTAATTAAAAAAGGGCACAAAATGAAAAAAAAAAGGTTAAAATTTAAGGTCAAAATATAAATTTTTAAAATATTATATTTAAAAATATAATTTTAGCCAAAAACTCAAAGAATGTATATGCACGTCAAGCTCAACGTGGGTCTATCCATAAAAGTTGACCTGCCAATAGAATTTCCCTAATATATTCATAATTGACTCAAAAATATTTGAGAAACTTAATTATCAAATATAGTTTACACATTTTTAATCTCAACACACTACGACCTTAATATTAGTAGCTTATACATATTAAATATTTTTATAAATTAATGTTTCATTAAAATAATTAAATTCTTTTAATTTTTTAGGTTACTGATAAGCAATTTGAGGAAATAACGAACGCCATAAGGGCATATTAGGAAATTGAAAGCTGAGGAAAAGGGTATGACTCCACATAAGGAAAATGCATGAATGATAAATGATAAATTTCATTTTCTCTATTTGAAGAAAACTTATTTTCCAAATCTATTAATTTGAGAAATTTAAATAATTTTAAAAAGAATAAGAAAATTGACAGAATTAGAAATATTAATTAAAAATTATCAATTATCTCTTCCAATTTATTAAGAAATTTCAAATAAAAAGAAATGATTCAATGAAGCTTTTTGTTCCTTTAATTTATTTTCTTTTACATTCAACATTGGTCTTCCAACCAAAAAAAAAAAAGAAAAACTTGCATTCCTTTTTCTTTCTCAGGTTCCGATATCTTGTTTGGCTAAATAAAATTATCTAACTAATACTAAAAAATAAAACCTATGTGATTCTAATATGATCAAACGACTTTGTTGAATTAAATAATAACCAGACAAACAAAAGATCCAAACGTTTCTTCCTTTAGGCGTTATCTTCATCCAAATTAAGATGCTTAGGATAAAAGAAGATTAGATTAGATTTCAAATTACGAGAAAAACAATCTCACTTTTCCTTTTCTATTAAATTACTTGGAAAATGAGAAAAGCAAACAAAAAGAGGACATTGTTTCTTCTTACACAAATTGCTTCATTTCATTAAATTAAACCAAATTCCTTAGTGGCAACAAACATTTCCTGACAAAGTATAAAAACAAAACAATGACTTTCAAAACGTTGACATGTAGTGACCAAATATGAAAATATCCATACACACACTTTGACTTTGGAAAAGCGATTTTATTTGAATTCTCATTAAAAAGTTAAAAGACACGACTTGATGGAAACATTGTTAGGTAAAGTTTATTTATATTTATTTATTTATTTCAATATTGTCAATTTGCCTATTGTCAAATTTCAAATATATAATTTTCAAAATGATACTTTGACATACAAAAACAAAATTAAAATAAATGTAATTTTTAGAGGTTAAATTCAAACTTTTATCTTTAAAGATTAAATAAAAACAAACGAAATATTTCATAATTAAATTAATAATTTATTCATAGTTAATTTACTTTTGACTATATTCACAATTTATTTCCCCATAAATAAATATACAAGTTAATTGTTTAGTTCTTAAATTTTATAAACTCGTTAAGTATTATTATTGAGTTCATTCTTTAAAGGTAAATAAATATACAATTTATATATTCTTACAAAAAGATTAATTTGTACTGAATTTATAATTTATAAAGATTAACTCTTTAAATACTTAAATTTTATAAATTAAACAATAAAAAAATATATCTTTTGATAACCGATTTGTATGTTTGAAGAAAAGAAAAAGGTTTAGAAAAATATATAGATGATTGAACTAGTTAAAACACCAATTTAATGGTTAATAGTCGGATCATAGTCGAACAAATGACACTTAAAATATATAATATTAAAATATTAAAATATTCAAGGCATGTTACATATATTTATACCAGTCCTAAATTTTTTCTTAATAACTTAAATTTTTAAAGATTTTTTTAAAAATATATAATAATATTTAATAAAATTTTAAAAAATTCAAAATTTCAGAAAAAAAAAACCGGTTGAACTTATTGAATTGACCGGTTTTACCAGTTCAACTAATTTTTTACTAGTTTAAATACTCACAAGTTTCTAAATCCAAATTAGAATAGATACTTGGCTAGTTTAGTAATTTTATAGTTAAACCGACAAGTTTAATCTAATTTTCTGAATAATTAAGAAAACTAATAAAGTCGAGAGGTTGGAGTTGGGCCTGAGGAACATGGTGTTGCTCTAATCTCTTTAGCATGGCCCATTAAAGACACAGAAATCTCCTAAAAAGTTTGGTGCCACTTCCTTATTATTATTATTATTATTGATATTTGTGATCCTCCAAAGATGATTAAGGAAAAAGGGTTAATCTTTCAATTTTCAGAGATGGACAATCAGAAAGCAGACATTTCACTAACCAACCCACCCCTCTTTGGTTGCTCTTTAAGAAACTCACCACGCCACAGCTTTGTTCTGTCACAGAGTGATCATTGAAGATGATGGTGATGGTGATGAGTTTATAGTTCTACTCTTGCAGACACAAGGCGAGCCCAGAAAGTAACGTCACAGAACAAGCCCGGAAATGAACTCGGAGTCCTCAGCCTCCAGAAACAATCACAGATACGACATCACCATGTCCAGAAGAACCAGAAAGCTGCAGGGCTTGCAGGAGAACCCCAGATCAGAGAACAGCAACGGTAATGTGGTGTCTCTGCAGAATCTTCTGGGGGTGAAGGAAGGTGACGAAGAAGATGGGATCATCGAGCATAAGAGCCTGAAGCAGCTGATCAAAGGAGATCATCCCCATGATCAGAACAGTAATAATCATAACAAGGGATTGGGAAGGAACTCACTGGGACAACACTTCAACGAGGAAGAGAAGAATCTGAATCTGAACCTGCAGGTGGTAAGGAGGAACGAGAGTGTGCAGGAAGGCTTGAAGCTCAAGAAACTGGTGCGTCGTTATGCTAAGGTTTTGGGGCATTTGATGAAGGCCAAGACCAAGAGAGATCCACACTTGCCTGAATCTTCCAAGAATCATGTGTTCAAGTTATCCAAGTAGAACCCTTTTTTGCTTTTCTCTCTTCTTCTCTTTATTTCTTTTTCTTGTCTTGGTATGAAAAACGGAAATGAACAACAAATATAATATTTTAAAAATTAAATTGAGACGTCTATAATCTTTTAAAGATCAAATTAGTAATTAGTTACCAACTGCTCTCTCAAGCATGGCTTATGCATCCGTTTGGTCTCATTATTTTTTGATTATATTATTGATTTAGTCCTTGAAAGATTATAATTTTTTCGATTTATTATTTGAAAGATTAAGAGTTTCAATTTAGTTATTAAAATATTGTGATTGTGTTAATCTAGTCCCTTTGATTGTCGATGATGAATTTTATTATTGAACAACGAAAATAAACCAATTGAGACAAATATAATTTTTTAAGGACTAAATTGACACATCTGTAATTTTTTAAGGATCAAATCAATAATTTATTCTATTTTTTTGTGTTATTTGAATACACAAATTTTATTTTTGATATCAAATAGTTTTTGCTTTTCTTCTTTCTTCTTCTCTTTATCTCTTTTTCTTGTCTTAATTTGAAGAGTAAATTAACTAACTGCTCTCCCAAGCATGGCCTATTCATCCTGTTGGTCTCATTCTTTTTTGAGTATATTACTGATTTAGTCCTTTAAAGATTATAATTTTTTTATTTAGTTATTAAAATATTATATTTTTTTCAATCTAGTCCCTTCGATTGTTGATGGTGAATTTTGTGATTGAACAACGAAAATAAATAAATTGAGATTAATATAATATTTTAAAGATTAGATTAAGACATTTGTAATATTTTAAGGATCAAATCAGTAATTTACTCTTTTTTTGTCTTATTTGAATACACAAATTTTATTTCTGATATCAAATAGCTTCTTTTATCACTCTGTTGTGTGAACAACAAAAAATGCAAGAATTGTTATTATTATTATTAAGTATGACGATTTACTAATTTTGCCTCTGAGATCAGTCTTAAATGCTTTAGTTTCTAATAGTAACTATGTTCATATGAATCATATCAATGATTAATACAGTTCTCTTTCGTTTTTATAGAATCTGGGAGAAACCAATATTAATTTATTTAACTTCTTGAAGTAGAATTTGGTTAAAAGGAGTTGTTTGTGTCTGCAATTTCTTATAATCTCCCCCCTTTTTACTTTTAATTCAATCTTTAAAAGAATTTGATCACAAAAGCTTCCTATCAAAATATGATATCAGTCTCGAAAAGTATGAATACTCTTGAGAAATTAAGAAAAATATATAATAATTTTATTGTTACAATATAACTTTCTTTAAGGATAATTTGTTGAGTACGTCTACCAGCTATAACAGAATCAATTAAGTGAAGAAAAGAACAATTTACCAGAAAAAAAAAGAAAAAAGAAAAAAGAAAAGGAAGAGTTACAGATGGATAAAAAGAAGTGCTCATATGGAAAGCAATTCCACATTCTGTTTTATCACAAGTCAAAACTCATTGATAATAAAAATGCCAATTTTACACCACATAGATCAACTAAAAAGAATTGTTACAACTTAATCAAAATTCTTATGTTTGAGTTTTTAAAAATATAGTTGTATTAAAATTTAGTTGAGAGAACTTTATCACCTATTGTGATTATACTAGACTCAAATTTAAATTAATCGACGTTCGTTGGTGTTCTAATACCATAATACTTTTAAGTGATAATACATCCTAATTGAAAGATAATTATGTTTGAACTTACCTTCAAAGTACAAGATAGTGAATGGCCTTTTTTTTTTTCTTGGGAAGAAACAGGAGACATGTAAGTCATATACATAAAGTAACCTATTCATTTTATGACTCTTTGAATTGTCTATAAATTTTTATTTGGTTAAGCAAAACCGTCTGATCATATAAACCCCACATAGGTTCTATCTGTTAATCTTGATCAGATAATCATACTTGACCAAATAGAAGAGCTGAGCATAAATTGTCTTTGGATCCTCTGAACAGTTTTCAATAATTTCAGCAAAGTAGCGTTCTTAGAGAAACAAGTATTTACAGAGGTTGACAATGGAGGAAACATCCAAACAAAAAGTGAACAATTTTATATTCAAAGATGGGATGCGTAGATTGCCAGCATTATTCACATTACGGACCTCACAAGCAACTCTCAATATCAATACATCAATACCTCTACTTTGTTTATTTATTTATTTATATGCCATAGAACATATGTCACAAGCAACTAATTCCCATGAGGGACAAAATGATATTAAGTAATTCTGACATTTGTTTTCTTAAAATAAAAATTCGAATTCGAGTTTTATTAATAGATAAAATTAGCACTGAGAGATGACACTTGGATAGTATAATCAAACTTCAAACAGATTAATCAAAACTAAGTAAATTTTTAGATACTTGTAATTGTTTTAAAAAAAAAGGAGGAGGGAGGGGGGGGGGGGGACAAAATGGCACTTCCTTCCACTTATTACCAAACCAAAACTTGTTTTATGGTATAACTTCACCAATAAGGTATCTTTATTAAAAAGGAAAAATATGTTTTTTTTTTCTTATAAAGATATGGTATAAAATTGGACGTGATTTCTTTACAATAACGAAAAGAAAAACAATGAACGTGCTAACGTTGTGGACAAATAGGAGTTTGCCATATTAATTATAAGAAAATTTGATATGATGATTGAGTAATATCGTTAAAGAAACAGAGACAAGAGAACCTATTTCATGGAGTGAGAATTAAGAGAAATAATTTCCAATTTAGAAAGTTTGCAAGACTATGTGCAAGTGGCCTAAAATTTAAAGACAAAAATATACTTTATATTTATAACGTTTACACTAAATTTTATTTTTATTCTTAATATTTTTTTTGTATTAATTATGTCTTATATATTTTTTTTAAAAAAATATCTTTTTCACAAACACCGTTAAATTTATTGACGAAAAATGTTGATTGAATAGTATATGTAACACATCTCAAGCGACACATCATCTACCACGTGGATTCAAACTTGAAATTCCAAGTGGTACATATCAAGCGACACATCGTTTGACTCTAAAAATAGAATGGGTCTATGTAACAAATGACGTGTCGCCTAAGATGTGCCACATGAATTGTTCAATTAACATTTTTGGCCAAAAATTTAACTGTATTAGTGAAAAAGGTATAAAAAAGATAAACATGTAAAATATAATTGACGTAAAAAAAAAGTTAAGTACAAAAGTAAAACTTAGTTTAAAAATTAGAAACATAAAATGTACTTTGGTCAAATTTAAAATAACTTTGCATTTTCTCCTTGATAGAACTATAATGTTGTACTGAAGCTTTTAAAATAACCCAGAAAATGCAGAAAATAATCATCTTTGTCCGTCTCTTTTTGAAGGACAAAATATTGCTACTAACTTCCTGTGACAATTTTCCATTTCAGACCTTGAAAGTTCAAACTGTGTCTACATGAAATTGTGACACTACAGTACACTACACATATTCACATTTAACATATTGTTTTACACAAAATAATGGCAATTCAATAAATGTATCTACTTGAAAGATGAGGCTGAATATTGTGCCTCTGTATTGTATTGTTCCTGATATGTTAGGGAAGCAACACCAGAATGAGTCTTCAGTCTTCAAGGGCGCGGCATTGAATCATCAGAACTACACTAATAATGGCTCCAACAAAGGCTTTGGAGGAGTTTGAAGATCCATGGTGGACGTGACTACAACCCCAACAAGTGAACAAAGAGCAGGAACAAGTCCCAATCCAAATCTTGTCACTGACATGGATAATTGCACTCCATGAAGCTGTGGGGATGAATCTGCATTCAAAAAAGTTATGAAGGGTAGACTTGTTTATCATTCCTATGAGTTTCACTGTGAGTTCTTATTTAGGTTGAGTCATTTAGAAAAATTACCCTATTAAGAATCTGGGCTTTTAGTAAGGCAAACCTGTGATTAGAGAAGAAGAGGGAGACAGTTGACCAACTTACTTTGATAAGACTGAAGAACATATACTGCGAGGCCGCATGAAATTTTGTCCAAGAAGCTCAGCGATCCGCAGACAAATGCACAGCCGTTAAGATCCCCTCCGATGAGAACATTTTGCATGCTTACTCCAGTCACCTATTATGAAAAACACCAGTTTTAAAACTGTAGAACGCCGGTATCTGTCTTCTATATGTGATCAAAGAGAGTAGACTTCCAGAAAACTAAAAGGATTTTGATTTTATTTTTCTTTCTTCTTTTGCTTCCTTTGTTAAATAAATGATGTGTAGATAATGCCATACCGTCATCAGCGCATTCGCTATACCGATGAATACTGATGCTATATACATGACATAACTCATATTTCTGGGTAAAAGAAGGATCACTGCGCCACAAAATATCCAAAGAATGCCTCCAGCAGAAAAATAAGCCTTGAGCCGTTGACTGGTCCATGCAATCTCCTGAAATGAGGGAACTAATTTAACAGTGGAAACCAACCAAATGACACTGTAATATACATAGGGATCCATTAAGGCTTCTTATTTTATATGAGGACCTGTAACGCGACAGAAACGATGAAGCTGCACACATATATGATAGCAGGAACCTAATTTCATCATCAGATAACAGAATCAGCCTTCAGAGTCAAAATACTAAGTGTATATATATATATATATATATATATGTTCAGCAGACTTAAATGACTTCAAAGTAGATGAAATTGATCGCGTTACCAAAGCTTTCGCTGATTGGGCCATTTGCAGATCATCGATAACAAAGAATGCGAGGTATGCCTGTGGAAAAGAAACCAACTTGTTGATTAAATATACCACCCATGTATTGTTATCAAATGGCTATACTTATTCTTCCTCCAGACCAAAAACAACTGTATAAAGATAAGTACTAACCTGTGAAACATTGAGAACTAATCTTGTGAGAACATAAACAAGAGCAACCTGGTAGTATAAAACTCTCTTGAACCAGTAAACCCATGAAATCCTTGCATGATCCTTTCCTTGTACCCCAACCTTCAATCTACAAATAAAACAATAATGATTTATCATTTCTCTTATTTAATACCTGCAATTGCAGAAGCAAACTATGTTACATCACAACTTAGTTAAGGAGATGATAGAATGACGGATCGCCGTTATATTCAAGAGGACTAAGGGAATGATATGCTGTGAAGATGTTCAAGCTTCATGTTGTGTAACCACTAAGGATAGCTAGCATGGACAAGTGGAGTGTAGAGAGGGCAAACTAGTAGAGTTTGGCTAGTGCTAGCCTCTCGAATGCCTAGCAACATTACTGTCTTGTGTTCTTGTGTGTGTTTACTGCATTTCCTTGTTTCTGTTATTATTTGAGTGTTTTTCAGCATTGTAATCCCTATAGAGTTTTGCTGTTAGTAAAATATCAGTTTATAGTGTTTACCAGCATTGTTGTGGTTTGGGTTCTATCATAGAGCTACATGAATTATCAGAACAACAACAATTGCTAATGATAACAAGTACAGCATATTTGATATCTTAATAGTTTACAAGACAGTCCTTCCAATCATACTATAACAAGTAAAATAGCAGTAAGTGTACAAGCATACCTGGGCTCTTTGGTTGCAAGAAGAAATATGCCCACAAAACAGCATCCGATAAAAATGGACAAATATGCAATCCAGCGGTACTGCTCAATTGCAAGAGCAATACAATGGTTATGCTTGAAAAGAGCTCCCAAAGATATAAAGAAAATTTTTTATAGGTAACAGATAGGCTCATTCTGTTAGAGGGGTAAGAATGGAATTTTAGAGGGTAGAGTTAGTCGTATAGGAGCATTTATGCTCTGGAGGAGCTTCTTCGCTCTGGTAGGAGATCTATTCTCTGGTTGTTTGCTGATTAGCCTTTCTTTTCCTTTGTTCTGTTTTTCTGCAACCTTGATAATAATAAAACCCTAGTTCTTCTCTGTTATTAAACTTGGGTTCCTATCAATTGGATTCTCCACGTCCCTACACTCTCCCTCTCCCCTTCCTATATAACTAACTCTACCCTCTAAAATTCCCATTTTACCCCTCTAATAGAATGAGCTTATCCGGTACCTATCAAAAATGAGAACCATGCATACCTCATTTTCAACATCAACATACGACCGTACAATGTTGGCATTGAATACTACGAATGCAACTGCATATAGGCTGAGATTGGCAACCTCCCAAAGAAATTTTTAAACATATCAGTAATTCATTCCAAGACATCAATAATTATATTATATTTTATGGCGTTGGATACACGTATTAAGATTCACTTGAAACTTACCATGGTAAAAGCATTGCGACAGCTAGCCAGTACCACTCTGCTTGCAGAGTTCAGCGTGATACAACTGACCATGGACCTTAACCCAAGAAAAAAAAAGTAATAAATAATTCTGTATTTCTAAATCCAAGACAATATATGCTTTTTGCTCAAGATTCTTTTCATATATAAAGTTAGGAGGGTTTATTAACAGTCTAGACATTGCTCTGAGACTTAGTTCCTAATCTGGACTTAAATGTAAAGCTGAATGACCAAGATCAGAAATCCAAGATAATGAAAAAAAATTTCATTCAATAGTCCAACAAAATTTCCATTAAAAAATGCATATCATCATTTCATATCATTGTCTTTTTCAAACAAATTTTTTGCTCATCCCATTGTCTGGAAGAAAACTTCGCAAAACACCAAGATATCAACAATATATAAATAACTGAGAAACACTTCAAAGGTAACCTGCCTGAGAAACCAAATGCTTTTGTTTTAACATTTGATACTAAAAATGTTAATTTTCAACATCAAATCAAAAAGATAAATTTGAGGAAGTTATTACATGTGTGAAACCTGCGTAGCAGCCCAGCCCACATTGAAGATAGCTGCAAACACACTGTAACTCACAGTTTGAAACATTGATGAACTGGAACCAAAGATTTTACAAGGTAAACAACCACCAAAAACGGAAGAAAATGAAGCAGCCACCAATAAAGATCCTGCACCATGCCATATCTTGAAATGTCCAAATCTGTCTATCTATCAAGCAAGACAGACAGAAGAAATAAGCCTTTCCAGCAAGACAAGGCCAGGAAAGCACAATAAAGGGAAAAGAATTAATTAAAACTTAAAAATCAAACCCAAACATCTAGATAGGAAGTAGAATAGCATGATATTAATAACAGCGATCTCCCTTCAAATCAGTTCCAGACAAAATATGCAAATTCTCGGTGAGTAAAAGCAAGTTTTTGAATTTACGGTAAGGTAAAAGAAATAAGAAGGTACTTGAATCAAATAAGTGAAGGATTTAACTGAACTTCAAAATTTTATCTCTGATATTGAACTTCTATAAGATAAAATCAACCCTAAAATCAGCTAGGTAGACCCCATGAGGATTACATCAACTATTACACCGTATAGCGCAATAAGTAGATACAACATCCCTTGCCCCTTCCCAAAACAGAGAAGAGGCTCAAAATAAAGGCAAAGTTTGGAGACCAAAAACAATTGTAAAGAAGGGGGGGGGGGGGAGTGCTTAAATACCAGTTCACCGGCAAATATGGTAGCAAATCCATCAGCTACTTGACCAGAAAGCATCACAATAGCTGCACTCCTATAAAGAAGAGAGAAAATGTGAAAAGGAAGAGAAAATTAAAAAGTGGAACAATCCAACCAAAATTGTGTAACAAATCATCAAAGACCAAACTTTCAAGATGTTGTACAAAAAAAATGAGTATGTTTTTCCATTTTGAAAGAAATATATTGTATCATTATGACTATCACACAAAGATTAATAGAAGTCCAAACTAACGTTTCACAAACAAGAAAATTGTCTATAGCAGGCTTTACTAGCCTGTATTTTTCTATTGAGTTCAACTGTCTAAGATGGGGAAAACGACAAGGCAAAGATTCTCAAAAGCTCACCACCCAACTCCACCAACACAATGTCTACTTAGGCTGGCTAACTGCACCCTATTGTCATCACTCAGCTCCATTGAAGAACATTTGCATTTTACAATTCAAAGAAAACCATGTGCTTCTGCACCCATATGATCAGTTAACTTGATAGGTATCGGGAAGTGGTTCATTCTGTTAGAGGGGTAAAAAAGGAATTTCAAAGGAGCAGAGTTAGTTATATGGGGAGAAAGAGGGGGGGAGAGAGAGATGTATCATTTGCTGATTTTGGTAGCTAGAGTGTGTAGTGATTCTGGTAGGAGTCCCGGGGTCTCTGGTTGTGTTTGCTGGCTCATTTCTGTCCTCTTGCTGGTTCATTTTCTGTATCTGTCATCTTTCATCTAAATAAAGATTCAGTTTCCTATCATAACTTCTATCACCCTGTTAACCTACTTTCAGTTAGCAAATCAAATTTAAATCCATGTTAGATCGCAGTTTTTTGTGCAAGAACAAAGCATATATGGAAACTCTCCCACAACCTATCAACTAAACTCTGTATCAAATCTTTAATGCCAATCAATCCCATTTCAGCTTTCAGCTATATTAACAAGCAGGTGCAAAAATCAGCTACACTAATTGACAAGTGCAATAACAACATATAAAAAACTTGAAAGTAAGCTGCACCTCGGTGAAAATCCAATATCTGTCAAGAACAATAATAGATAAGTAAACCAACAAGCAGCAGTGATGTCATTAAGCATGTGTCCCATGCCGTAGAAGAAGACAGGCCATCTTCCAAGGGGCTTAGTATATGAATCATCTTCTTCAATGTCAGTACCCATCATAGCCCCTTCAATGAGCACACACCTGCAAGGTGTAAATCAACACTGTAGTGTGAAAGAAGAAACCACAGTCTTTCCTGAACAAGGAGCAGTCTCATTTACAAAGAGAAGAGAAAGTGTTCAAAACAGTCAGTTTCTTGTCATTATTAAGCTAATATGATTCAAAGAGTTTCTCTGTTTAATGACTAAAGCCTCTTAAAAACAAATTCCTTTTAATCAATGCCATCATCCGGCAGCATGATAAGCATCCAAGAAAAAGTTAAATGCTTAAGCTGCAATGCTCTATGCTCATCTACGATTATAGTCCTTAAAAGATACAAAATTATCCATTCTCATTCACGCGCAGAATGGATGAAATCTTAATCAAGAATTAAAATTTTGCTTGAAGGAACCAAGCATGAAACTGAAAGGTGCCCAAACAAGATCCTGTGTTTTTTGCAGTACCTGAGATCTGTTCTTTCTTTAGCAAAACCCAAAACTCATGATGCCATATTGCTAAACTAAATAAAAAGCAAGTGAAAACATAGAGCTTTTGCCAACCAATCCTTCTCCCAAATTCATTTCATCTATAAAATAGGTCACTTCGTTGTATCCAAATAACATGTAAAAGCAGAGTTTGCATGAGAGCAAAAGCTTTAAGAAGAAAGCGAAACCCATTAACCCAGCAACCGTAACTGGCTAGAAAAAAATTTCCTTAGAACACACAAACACAAGTGTAAAAAATAATAAGAACACAACATTTTATTTCGTATTTTGAACACACAGTCGTCGATTCGTTTGAAATTCACCTTCTTCATGGCAGCTCTGATCACTATGAACTAACTACATGCACCCAAACCCGCCAAAATCCTCCTTTAAAGAAGACCCAGAATATAAAACCGCGAAATTTGGGGAGGGAAACAAACAAATTTTCAATATGCACAAAGAAGAAAGGCAAGAGATGAATTCAGGAGATAGGTATAGAACATAGATACGTACAGAAATAGAAAATGAAGCTACCAAAAGTAACCCATCATCATCATCTATCAGAAATAGCCATAGATACGCCAATGAAACCAAACCGATTCAAGTTGGGCAGAAAATACGAAGCTGACGACATGATGTTCTGAACTCTATGGACGTAATTTCCAAAGGATAAACATACTATATTCTAAATCCATAGGTCATCCACAAGCCGGGGACAGTGTATAATAATATCATAGCAGTGTCTAAGCAGCTGTCGTTGTTGTCTTCTCCAAAAAGAAAGAATTTTTTTTCCTTCTTCTTTTGTGGGGTGAAGGTATCCTTCAAAAAGTTGCTGAGTAGCTGTTTGTTGCGTCTTTCCTTACGGTCCTGTGGGGTTCTTGGGAATGTGGGATAATGTCCCACGACTCTCACCTTACAGTCTTGTTGGAATCTCGCGGTATCCGACCGACAAAAAAGTGGACACTGCATCTTCGTGGATTGAACCATAAGCAAAGCCACGTCAGTGAGGTGACAAGACACGTGGCCTCGTATTTGGTTTGTTGTTTCCTAACGAACCTTGGAAAAGTCTACTACCAATCTACCATTGCGTGCTGCCATGGGCGACCTTGGAAATTTGGAAGCATCTAAGTATAAATAGTCAAAATTTAATGGTTTAATTAATCTAATTCTCTATTAAAATTATATTTAGTCAAAACTATTGTTTATAATCTTAAACTTTGGCTCTATTTTAATTATAATTTAAAATTTTATTTTACGTCGATTATAATTTATATATTTTTAATTATTTTAATTATATCTCTGAGTCTATTATTTAAATTAATATTTAGTTAAAATTATTATTTATACTCTTAAATTTTGACTTTGTTTTAATTATAATCTAAAATTTTATTTTATATCAATTATAATTTAAATATTTTTAATTATTTCAATTATATCTCTAAGTCAAACATAGCTCAAATTATGTTTAGTCAAAACTACTATTTATACTCATAAACTTTGCATATGTATGTGTCAAATATTTGCAAATAAATTTCCTATTATTTTTAAGTAACAGCAGCTTATTAGTTATTAGGCTCTCCAACGTTGTTAGATCCTGGCCATTAAGGGTGGGGCCCACTTGCCACCCTTGATCAAACGGTTTATTTGGCCTAACACCCTTACAAATCATCTACTTTGAAAATGTCACATTAGTTATTAATTTAAAATGATTAAAATTAAACCTGTCAAAACGGGAGAAACATAAAAAACAAGCTAGAAAATGAGTAGTCTGGTACACCTATATACAGGTTGGTGGGCTAAACGGGCCAACCTGCGCAATTTTTTTTTATTGTTATCATTTTTTTTGTTCCCACTCCTAGCATTTCAGACAGTAGCACACTGTAATATCTCAAGAATTTATATGAATATTTAAAGTGTATTTTGAAGTTTAATGAAAAATTTAATTACGTGGAAAATGTACTTTTTGAATTAGTGAATAAAATCTGGAAATAGAAATTTTAATTTTTAATTTAGGAAATTTTTACAAATTCTCAAGGACTAAAGTGAAAAGAAAATAAAATATGGATTACTTTTGAGAAATGACTAAATAGGAACCTGAGAGGAATAATAAAGCTTATGAGAATGAATTATGAGTCCGATACCGAAAAGATGATGGATTCGAGGTTAAAGTGGTATTTGAGACATCGAGAGGGATTAAAGTAAACAAATCTTATAAGCTAAGGTGGCTATGAGCGATTTTATCGAAAAAAAAAATCAGTGGGGCCCACGCGTATACACTTCTCTCTTATTCTTTTTTTTCTCTCATTCTCCTGTAGCTTCCTCACTTTCTCTCTCTCGGTTATGCGTCGAATTTCTTCATCAACCATTTGTGCAATTTTTACATGGGGAAAGAAGCTATGAAAGTTAGGATGATTGGTAAGTTGATTGTCACATCCCAAAAATTGAGCATGTGAAAAGATACTACTCATTTGATAAAATTCTCAAACATACGTTATATACATATATTCTGTAAGGTTTTACATTCAACCTTAATCATTCATTCCACACTACAGAATTATATTCATCTGATAAGCAAATATAGACATACATAGTCTGATATTTCTATCTCATCGCAAGCCTAGGAGACCTATAGAAAGTACAGAGCGTTTCTAGTGTCCACATTAATAAGTACTGGTATCCCACCAGACAGAAATAGAGGATAATTCTAATGGGCTTCTATTCTTCAAATGGATACTCTTGTTCTTTGTTTTCTGTATCTGAAAAAAATAATCATAGGGAGTGTGAGTTTATTTAAAAACTCAGTAAGTAAATAACTGTACTATATAAAATATCAAAAGTACAAATACCACATTTACTCATATAATTAATTGTCTTATACATCGAGTAGTATGAGACTCTAACCCTTTCAAACTCATGAATAAGATTTCATAGATATACACCGAGTAGTATGGGACTCTAACCCTTTCAAACTCGTGAATAAGATCTCATAGGTATACGCCGAGTAGTATGGGACTTTAACCCTTTCAACTCGTGTATAGGTTTCATAGATATGCACTGAGTAGTATGGGACTTTAACCCTTTCACACTCGTGTATTAGATCCCGTAGATCTTTACTCATTAATAAATAGTGAGAATTCATCACATAGTACAATTGTCATGAAATAAATAATTTCTTCATACTCTTATTTCTACTGATCATCATATACTCCCATATGAAAAATTAATTGCTTATTATCCAAATAATGTTGTAAATGAGACTTATATTGTACTTTGACTAGTAATATCAAATTAGCTGAGCAAGGTTATTCACTCACCTTGATGTTTGTCCAAGTTTACCTTGTTCCACACTAGAATTTGTGTAGGAAAATTTCTTAGTAAAATATATTACAAGGAATCATAAGAAAGGAAACAAAATCACGAAAATACGTAAAATTTTCTGACTGCTACAGTAACGGGTTGCTACAGTACGGTTTGCTACAGTGTCGGTTCGCTACAGTGCCGGTTCGCTACAGTAACGTTGACTGCTACAGTTCGTTGACTGCCGACACTACAGTACTGCTACAGTAACCCGAAGAAAATTTTCCATATTTTGTTTCGAAATTTCTGGTCGCTACAGTAACTCGGTTTTTTGCAGAAGTTTTTGCAGAAATTTCTAACAAATTCATCCTTTCCTTTCTTGTTTCAAAACCAGAATTTCAACTCTTTTAACCGATTATAACTCAAATATAACTTCTAAAACAACTGAGATTCACGAATTATCATCAAAATCTTCAAGAACAAAACCTCCTCTAATCTTCCATATAAACTTAGATTTAAGGAAAATAACGAGATTAAAGC
This sequence comes from Biancaea sappan, assembly GCA_037074585.1. Classification (NCBI taxonomy): domain Eukaryota; kingdom Viridiplantae; phylum Streptophyta; class Magnoliopsida; order Fabales; family Fabaceae; genus Biancaea; species Biancaea sappan. The sequence goes on along the minus strand of CM073501.1, from coordinate 2,379,581 downwards.
TTACCTTTAATCCTTACAAAGCTTTTGAACCGAACAGATAATCGAAATTCTGAAGATCAAGGAAAGGATTTGAGAAGAAAATGAAGAACTGAGAGAGAAATGCTTTTCTGCTTCCTTCGGCTGAGTGAAAATGAGGGGTACTATTGAAACTTTATATTAAATATTTCTAATGGGTTATTCAATAACCCATGGGTATCCATAACCCAACATCCAAACCCATCCAGTCAATTTACAATAAATGGATTAATTGACCATTCTGAAACCACTTTTCTATGAATTTCACCATTCTTAGAATATATCTCTCATTGTGCAAATATTTAGTCCTGTCATTTAACTCAATTTTCATAAATAATATTCAAAGAGAACAATTAAATATGAAAATTAAAAATGACCAAAATAAATAACTAAAGTAACGTTGTAGAATTCTAAAATACTCTTAAACGAATTATATTCTGAAATTAACGGGTATTACATTGATGTTCTTCTTCTTCTTCCTCTTATTACAAGACCAAATCCTTGGTTATTATTTTGTAAAATTTTTGTAGAATATTTTAATGGATGAATTTAAGTGTGGATGTTAATCTAAAACATTCCTAGGTGGTTTATGATGTTATTAGAACAAGAAATTTGGAGAAAACTAGGAGAAATTCGTAGAATTTTGATATTTGAAAAAAGTTAGTGTTCTTAATGAAAATTTGAGATTTGAGCTTGGATTGTTGCTAAAAATTGGGAGTTTTAGTATTAAAACACTCCTTAGACAAAAGAAATGTTGTTTTAGATGTGATTTTAGGATTTTTGGATGAAGAACACGAAGAACATCCGAAAATTTTCTCCAGAAATTACTGTTCATCGGGAAAATTTTTTCAGATTTTCTTGGCTACTGTAGCATTGACTCGGTCAACGTTACTGTAGCATTGATGTAATATCCCAAGAATTTATATGAATATTTAAAGCCTATTTTGAAGTTTAGTGAAAAATTTAATTACGTGGAAAATTTACTTTTTGAATTAGTGAAGAAAATCTGGGAATAGAAATTTTAATTTTTAATTTAGGAAATTTTTACAAATTCTCAAGGACTAAAGTGAAAAGAAAAGAAAATATGGATTACTTTTGAGAAATGACCAAATAGGAACTTGAGAGGAAGAATAAAGCTTATGAGAATGAATTATGAGTTCGATACCGAACAGATGATTGATTCGAGGTTAAAGTGGTATTTGAGACATCGAGAGTGATTAAAGTGAACAAATCTTATAAGCTAAGGTGGCTATGAGCGATTTTATCGAAAAAGAAATTGGTAGGGCCCACGCGTATACACTTCTCCTTCTCCTTATTCTTTTCTTTTTCTCATTCTCCCTCCCGTAGCTTCACTTTCTCTCTCTCGATTATGGTTGCAAAGGAATTTCTTCATCAATCATTCATGCAATTTTTGCTTTGGGAAGGAAGTTATGAAAGTTAGGATGATTGGTAAGTTGATGTTCTTCTTCTTCTTCCTCTTATTACAAGATCAGATCCTTGGTTATCATTTTTGCAAAATTTTTGTAGAATATTTTAATGCATGAATTTAAGTGTGGATGTTAATCTAAAACATTCCTACGTGGTTTATGATGTTATTAGAACAAGAAATTTGGAGAAAACTAGGAGAAATTCGTATAATTTGGATATTTGAAAAAAAGTTAGTATTCTTGATGAAAATTTGAGATTTGAGCTTGGATTGTTGGTAGAAATTGGGGGTTTTGGTGTTAAAACACTCCTTAGACATTAAGGATGAAAACCCATGGAAGAAATCAAAAGAAATGTTGTTTTAGATATGATTTTTGGATTTTTGGATGAAGAACACGAAGAACATCGAAAATTTTCCCCAGAATTACTGTTCACCGAGAAAATTTTTCCAGATTTTCTCGTACTGTAGCGTTGACTCAGTCAACGTTACTGTAGCATTGACTCGGTCAACGTTACTGTAGCTGCGTTGACCGTTGACCGTTACTGTAGCATCAGTTTTTTTTTTTTATATATCGTTGAAAAGCTCTTTGAGTCTAGTTTCCAATGGTATAAGTTTCATCTGGATATTCATTACCAGTTAGGAGTTATGATTTGAGAAGTGGATGAAGGTCGAGAGTTGTGGTAGGAAATTTCTCTATTTCGTAACCCTGATGGTTTTTATCTGGTTACAATAGGAATGGTCAAGTGCAAGGTGGGAGTGCTGAGAGCATGAAATCCAGGTGAGTGGGTTAATACTTGCTATGATTAAATATCTTTGTTATTGACTTTTTGCATCATAGTGAAAATATGTTGAATATCCAAGTTTGAAGAGAATGATGTGGGATGATGAGACATAAACAATTGTGGAACGTGCCAGGTGATGTATATAATTATATTTTCTTATTTTCTCATGAATTGAGGTTATATGATGGATTGTGAATGGCATGTGAACTGAGTTGAAATGTATCATACTCTGATTGTTGAGTTCATTCATATGCGGATAGTTGAAGTATGTTATTGTTGAATAATTGTTCTATATTATGGGTTATGTTGTATACATGCTATGTTGCTGGAACCACATTGATTATGTTGTGGCTCAAGATTATGATTGAGGATGTTTTTATATGTGATTGTGATTGTGTTTGACTGGAAAGGAAATGCATGGTGGTGCACCCCATGGAGAAATTTATGTAAAGTTATAAGGGTGGAGATTATAAATGGAGCGATAAGGGTGGATGCGGCGGGGGCCGCAGGCAACGATCCAGAGGTGTTCTGGACGACCCGATTGGTACGGGAAATGTGTGTGAAATTGATTTCACCGATTGCTGTTGTGAATTTTGAATTATGTTAAAATGTATTTGATTTACTTGGATATTGTTGTGAAGTATTATGAATAATATTATATCATATGATGATCGATTTACGTATGATTGCTGCATGTTATCAGTATGATGCATGATATTTTTTTGTCATAGTGTTGTGTTATCTACTCACTGGGTACGTGGTTTGCTCATACCCCTCTTATTGATATTTTTTTTCAGAGTTGACAGCTGAAGGTAAATATCGAAACAAGGAATTATGGATCCTTAGTCCATGATTACCTTTTCATTTGTTCAGGATAAAGGTATAATAGTTAAGTCTTATTCTAAGTTGTATAAATCTAGAAATCTCTGTAATCGGGTAGGTTCATTCAGTGATGTAATGTGAATAATTGTAGTTTGTATAGAGAACTCGGTTTGGTTGCATGAAAAAGAATGGTATGATGCTTAAGAGAAAAAAAAAATAGGCTTACGGAGGTGAAATGAAATTCACTTTCCGTGCCGGTCACGTGCTCAGATTTTGGGACGTGACAATTGACTCGGTCAACTTTACTGTAGCATTGACTCGGTCAACATTACTGTAGCATTGATTCGGTCAACGTTACTGTAGCTGCGTTGACCGTTACTGTAGCATCAGTTTTTTTTTTTTTTTAATATCGTTGAAAAGCTCTTTGAGTCTAGTTTCCAATGGTATAAGTTTCATCTGGATATTCATTACCAGTTAGGAGTTATGATTTGAGAAGTAAGTGAAGGTCGGGAATAGTGGTAGGAAATTTCTCTATTTCGTAACCTTGATGGTTTTTATCTGGTTACAATAGGAATAGTCAAAGTGCAAGGTGGGAGTGGCGAGAGCGTGAAATTCGGGTGAGTGGGTTAATACTTGCTATGATTAAATATCTTTGTTATGGACTTTATGCATCATAGTGAAAATATGTTATATATCAAAGTTTGAAGAGGATGATAACTCAAATATATATATTTATATGTTTAAATTATATTGTGCTTGAATGGGACGATGAGACATAAACAATTGTAGAACTTGCCTGGTGATTCCTATTTTCTCATGAATGGAGGTTATATGGTGGATTGTGAATGGCATGTGAACTGAGTTGAAATGTGTCATACTCTGATTATTGAGTTCATCCATATGCGGATAGTTGAAGTATGTTATTGTTGAATAATTGTTCTATATTGTGGGTTATGTTGTATACATGCTATGTTGCTGGAACCATATTGATTATGTTGTGACTTGAATTGTAAATGACTGAGTTGTGTATGTGGCTCATGATTATGATTGAGGATGTTCTTAAATGTGATTGTGATTGTGTTTGACTAGAAAGGAAAGGCATGGTGGTGCACCCCATGGAGAAATCTACGTGAAGCTATAAGGGTGGAGAATATACATGGAGCGATAAGGGTGGATGCGACGGGGGCTGCGGGCAACGATCCAGAGGTACCTTGGACGACCCGGTTGGTACGGGAAATGTGTGAAATTGATTTCACTGTTTGCTGTTGTGAATTATGTTGAAATGTATTTGATTTACTTGGATATTGTTGTGAAGTATTATGAATTATATTATATTATATTATGATCGATTACATATGATTGCTGCATGTTATCATTATGATGCATGATATTTTTTGGTCATAGTGTTGTGTTGTATGCTCACTGGGCACGTGGTTTGCTCATATCCCTCTTATTAACATTTTTTTCAAAGTTGACAACTGAAGGTAAATATCTGTACAAGGAATTATGGATCCTTAGCCCATGATTACCTTTTCATTTGTTCAGGATAAAGGTATAATAGTTAAGTCTTATTATAAGTTGTATAAATCTAGAAATCTCTGTAATCGGGTAGGTTCATTCAGTGATGTAATGTGAATGACTGCAGTGTGTATAGAGAACTCGGTTTGGTTGCATGAAAAAGAATGGTATGATGCTTAAGAGAAAGATAGGCTTACGGAGGTGAAATGAAATTCACTTTCCGTGCCGGTCACGTGCTTAGATTTTGGGACGTGACACACACTGTGCTAGATTTGGGCCTAAAGGCCTTCTTGTTGATGGCTTGTTGTCATTAAAAAAAAAAAAGAATCTTAGAGTTGCAATTTTGCATCGTGAGAGTGAGATGAGAGGTGCCAAATTACAGTGTGAAACTGAGAGTTAGAGGAGAGATGGGAGGAGAACTCAGAAGTCAGAATTGAGAAGGCGACTAAGCGAGACTATAATTGAGACTCTGAGAAGATGAGACGAATACCAGCTGACGCATGCAGAGGCAGAGATGGACGAAGTGACGAATTGAGAGGGACTTCGGAGGAACGATTCAAAGATGGACGAAGTCACCCCCCAACGGCGGAGATTGACTATAATACCATCTGGGATTGAATTGAATTTAGTCTACTGAATTTTTTTTTTATATATTGAGTGGAAGTCGAAATTGAAGAACATAAGAAGCATGACGGAGCCATGAAGGTTTTTGAATCTCTAATTCTTTTTATCTGTTCTCCTCCATGGCTCCATCCCTGATTCTCTTCATCTCTAATTTCTGTCTGATTCTCTATTCTTGTCACATCCCAAAAATTGAGTATGTGAAAAGATACTACTCATTTGATATAATTCTCAAACATACGTTATATACATATATTCTGTAAGGTTTTACATTCAACCTTAATCATTCATTCCACACTACAGAATTATATTCATCTGATAAGCAAATATAGACATACATAGTCTGATATTTCTATCTCATCGCAAGCCTAGGAGACCTATAGAAAATACAGAGCTTTTCTAATATCCACATTAATAAGTACTGGTGTCCCACCAGACAGAAATAGAGAATAATCCCAAGGGGCTTCTAATCTTCAAACAGATTCTCTTCTTCTCTGTTTTCTGTATCTGAAAAAAATAATCATAGGGAGTGTGAGTTTATTTAAAAACTCAGTAAGTAAATAACTGTACTATATAAAATATCAAAAGTACAAATACCACATTTACTCATATAATTAATTATCTTATACATCGAGTAGTATGGGACTCTAACCCTTTCAAACTCATGAATAAGATTTCATAGATATACACCGAGTAGTATGGGACTTTAACCCTTTCAACTCGTGTATAGATTTCATAGATATGCACTGAGTAGTATGGGACTTTAACCCTTTCACACTCGTGTATAAGATTTCTTAGATATACACCGAGTAGTATGGGACTTTAACCCTTTCACACTCGTGTATTAGATCCCGTAGATCTTTACTCATTAATAAAATAGTGAGAATTCATCACATAGTACAATTGTCATGAAATAAATAGTTTCTTCATACTCTTATTTCTACTGATCATCATATACTCCCATATGAAAAATTAATTGCTTATTATCCAAATAATATTGTAAATGGGACTTATATTGTACTTTGACTAGTAATATCAAAGTAGCTGAGCAAGGTTATTCACTCACCTTGATGTTTGTCCAAGTTTACCTTGTTCCACACTAGAATTTGTGTAGGAAAATTTCCTAGTAAAATATATTACAAGGAATCATAAGAAAGGAAACAAAATCACGAAAATACGTAAAATTTTCTGACTGCTACAGTAACGGGTTGCTACAGTACGGTTTGCTACAGTAACGGTTTGCTACAGTGTCGGTTCGCTACAGTAACGGTTCACTACAGTACCGGTTCGCTACAGTAACGTTGACTACTACAGTACCGTTGACTGCCGACACTACAGTACTGCTACAGTAACCCGAAGAAAATTTTCCAGATTTTGTTTCGAAATCCCTGGTCGCTACAGTAACTCGGTTTTGCAGAAAAATCTTTCAAAAATTCATCCTTTCCTTTCTTGTTTCAAAACCAGAATTTCAACTCTTTTAACCGATTATAACTCAAATATAACTTCTAAAACAACTGAGATTCATGAATTATCATCAAAATCTTCAAGAACAAAACCTCCTCTGATCTTCTACATAAACTGAAATTTAAGGAAAATAATCGGATTAAAGCTTACCTTTGATCCTTACAAAGCTTTTGAACCGAACAAATAATCGAACTTCTGAAGATCAAGGAAAGGATTTGAGAAGAAAATGAAGAACTGAGAAAGAATCTTTTCTGCTTCCTTCGGCTGAGTGAAAAATATGAGGTTACTATTGAAACTTTATATTAAATATTTCTAATGGGTTATTCAATAACCCATGGGTATCCATAACCCAACATCCAAACCCATCCAGTCAATTTACAATAAATGGATTAATTGACCATTCTGCAACCACTTTTCCATGAATTTCACCATTCTTAGAATATATCCCTCATTGTGCAAATATTTAGTCCAGTCATTTAACTCAATTTTCATAAATAATATTCAAAGAGAACAATTAAATATGAAAATTAAAAATGACCAAAATAAATAACTAAAGTAACGTTGTAGAATTCTAAAATACTCTTAAGCGAATTATATTCTGAAATTAACGGGTATTACATTCTACCCCCCTTAAAAGAATTCGGTCCTCCGAATTAAAATCTTACCTCAAGTTTCAAATAAATGTGGATAGTTTTTCCACATCTCATCTTCTGCCTCCCACGTAGCTTCCTCGCGAGAATGATTTCTCCAAAGAACCTTGACAGTAGGAATTTCTTTGGTACGCAATTTCTTGACTTTTCTATCAAGGATAGCTACTGGTACCTCTTCGTAGGTGAGAGTTTCATCAAAATGAACTTCTTGGGGTTGAATGACATGAGAAGGATCAGGAAGATACTTCCGTAGCATGGACACATGAAATATTGGATGAACTCCCTCTAGGTTGGAAGGTAGGTCTAGGCGATATGCCACATTACCCACTCTGTCTACAACCTCATATGGGCCAACATACCTCGGACTAAGCTTGCCTTTCTTCCCGAATCTCATTACTCCTTTCATAGGTGAGATTCGTAAGAAAACCATATCACCTATTGCAAATTCAAGGTCACGTCGTCGGTTGTCCGCATAAGACTTCTGTCTACTCTGAGCAGTTAACAACTTCTCTCTGATCAGTTTAACTTTATTTATATCTTCCTGTATCATCTCAGGTCCAAATATTTTGGTTTCACCAAGTTCAAACCAACCTATAGGAGATCGACACCGTCTCCCATACAAAGCCTCAAAAGGTGCCATCTGAATACTGGCTTGGTAACTGTTATTATAAGCAAATTCAATAAGAGACAAATGATCTTCCCAACTTCCACTGAAATCCATCACACAAGCTCTTAGCATATCCTCTAAAGTCTGAATTGTCCTTTCGGACTGTCCATCAGTCTGAGGATGGAATGCTGTGCTAAGATTCACTTTGGTACCCAAAGCCTCTTGAAAGACTTTCCAGAACCGAGAAGTAAACTGAGGTCCTCGGTCTGATATAATGGATATTGGTACACCATGAAGTTTCACTATTTCTTTAACATAAAGTCGAGCAAGTTTTGCTACACTGAAAGTGGTATGAACAGGAAGAAAATGTGCTGACTTAGTAAGTCGATCCACTATGACCCATATTGAATCATTTCCTTTTGTTGACCGAGGTAAACCTACTACAAAATCCATGGTGATCCTTTCCCACTTCCATTCGGGAATATCTAGTTTTTGCATCAATCCAGGTGGTCGTCGATGTTCAGCTTTAACTTGCTGACAAGTCAAACATCGAGCTACAAAGTCAGTCACGTCTCGCTTCATGCCCTCCCACCAATAAATTTGTTTTAAGTCCTGATACATTTTCACAGCACCAGGATGTACAACGTAGGGTGAACCATGAGCTTCCATTAAGATTTCATGCTTCAAAGATTCAATGTTGGGGACACAGAGTCTACCATTAAACCATAAGACTCCTTCTTCATCTACCAAGAAACTTGGTGCTAGACCTTGCCTTGCCTTATCTCTTATTTTGACCATATCAATGTCACCTTCTAAAGTTGCTTTTACTTTTTCAACAAGGGATGATCTAACTGTTAAATGAGCCAGAAATGTACCTGACTCAGTGATCTCGAAGAATACTCCATCAGCTTCCAATTCTTGTAGTTCATGTATTAGAGACCTCCTTATAGTGGCAATGTGAGCTAAACTTCCCATAGACTTTCGACTTAGAGCATCAGCCACTACATTTGCTTTACCTGGATGGTAAAGGATGGTACAATCATAATCTTTCAGAAGTTCCATCCACCTTCGTTGCCTTAAATTGAGATCTCTCTGCTCAAAAATGTACTTAAGGCTTTTGTGATCTGTAAAAATTTTACAAGTTTCCCCATACAAGTAATGTCTCCATATCTTTAGGGCAAACACTACAGCTGCCATTTCCAAATCATGAGTGGGGTAATTCAATTCATGCTTTTTAAGCTGACGTGAGCCATAAGCTATGACTTTACCATGTTGCATCAACACACACCCTAAGCCTATCTTTGAGGCATCACAGAATACAGAGTAACCCCCTGGTCCTGATGGTAAAATTAAGACTGGTGCAGAAGTTAAACACTCTTTCAATTGGGTGAAACTTTGTTCACATGAATCATCCCAAATGTATTTAACATTCTTTCGGGTTAACTTATTTAATGGAAGAGCCGTCTTAGAGAAATCTTTGACAAAGCGACGGTAATACCCTGCTAAGCCAAGAAAACTACGTACTTCAGACACAGTTGTTGGTCGAGGCCATTGTTTTACTGCTTCAATTTTACTTGGATCTACATGAATACCTTCTTGGGAAATAACATGTCCCAAAAATGTTACATGACTCATCCAGAATTCACATTTTGAGAGCTTTGCGTACAACTGATGCTCTCTTAAAGTCTGAAGCACTTTTCTCAAATGTTCAGTATGTTCTTCATGACTCTTTGAATATACCAAAATATCATCAATAAACACAATTACAAACTTATCAAGGAATGATTTGAACACTCTGTTCATTAAATCCATAAATGCTGCTGGTGCATTTGTCAACCCAAAAGACATCACAAGAAACTCATAATGTCCATACCGTGTACGAAAAGCAGTCTTAGGTATATCATCACTCTTAATTCGTAACTGATGATATCCAGACCTTAGATCAATCTTTGAGAAGTATTTTGCTCCTTGAAGCTGATCAAACAAATCATCTATCCTTGGTAAAGGATACTTATTCTTCACTGTGACTTTATTCAGTTGACGATAATCTATACATAATCTCATAGAACCATCTTTCTTTTTCACAAAAAGAACAGGAGCACCCCAAGGTGAAAAACTTGGGCGAATGAACCCTTTGTTTAACAAATCTTCCAATTGTTCTTTAAGTTCTTTTAGCTCAACAGGAGCCATACGATAAGGTGGAATAGAAATTGGTCTTGTGTCTGGGACCAAATCAATACTGAACTCAATATCTCTTTCTGGCGGTAATCCAGGTAAATCTTCTGGGAACACATCTGGGAATTCATTAACCACATGAATGTCTTCTAACTTCTGTTCTTTCTTTTCTAAATCTTTGATAAAAGCTAGAAATCCCTGACATCCCTTTCGCAACATACGCTGGGCACTTAACATAGATATCATGTTGCAAGGTACATCACTTCGATCTCCTTGAAACACAAAATTACTCCTCCCCGGTATATTAAAGGAAATAACTTTGTCACGACAATTTATAGTAGCATGACAAGAAGATAGCCAGTCCATCCCTAGAATCACATCAAAATCTAACATATTGAGAACCATAAGATCTATCTCAGTTTCCATGCCTCCAACGATTATTTTACAAGAACGATAACATGTTTTAACCATCAAAGTCTCTCTCATCGGTGTGGAAACCAAGAATGGTTCTTTAAGAATAATCGAATCAATTGCAAATCTCTTGGCAAATAGGGGTGACACATATGAGTGAGTAGAACCGGGGTCAAACAAAATACGTGCAGCAAAAGTATTAACAGATAATATACCTGTAACTACAGCATTGGATGTTTGAGCATCCTGTCGGGTTAGAGCATATATTCTTGCATTTCCTCTGCCAGCAGCTTGTTTTCCACGGTCACCTTGGCCTCTTCCAGAACCTCTTCCCATACTACCCCCTGTTGAAGGGGTTGGTGTTTGAGTAATAGATTGTGGTCGAGGTGGCAAAGTAGACCCTTGACCTGGTCTTGTCATGAGCTGAGGGCACTCCCTTATAAAATGTCCTTTTTGTCCACAGTGAAAACAGCCTGTACCAACAGTGTTTAACCTGCATTCTCCGAAGTGAAACTTTCCACATTCAGGACATTGAGGTTTTTCCCTTCTACCTTGAGTACCTCCTCTACTAGAAGAGCTAAAACCACCCCTGCTCTCTGAACGAGGCTTAGCCACACTGGCTATAGAATAAGATGACTTAGTAGGAGTGGCTGGAGCATGTTGTGGTGCAGTAAAAGTCCCTGAGTCTTCCCCTTGATTAAAAGATCTCCTATATCTGGCCTTCTTCTTTTGACGATATTCTTCTTTATTCTTTGACCTCCTTTCCATTCTTCGGGCCACATCAACAGCTTCTGAGTACGAAGAGTAATCATTCATATTAGAACCCACTTGATCATATAAGGCATCACGAAGCCCTTCCACAAACTTTTCTATTTTCTTCCTTTCAGAAGGAATGATTTCAGGGGCATATTCAGATAATTTAACAAACTGAGCTGAATATTCATCAACAGTCATGGTTCCCTGCCGTAGATACAGAAAATCTCTGGCCCTGGATGATCGTTCACTTGCCGGAAGAAATTCATCCATAACCAATCTGTAAAATTCTGTCCACATAACTGGCGGTGCGCCTTGAATTCTAGCTTTCTTCCAGTTCCTCCACCATTTACCAGCCCTACCTTTTAACTGAAAGGAAGTGAATTCTACCTTTTGAGTAGGAGAACACCCTATAGCATCACAGATTGCTTCACAATCTTCAAGAAAACATTGTGGGTCCTCTTTGGGATCTTCCCCTAAAAAAGTAGGAGGCCTCATTTTCTGGAATTCAGACATTCTTACCTCTCTTACATTAACTCCTCCCGCTAACGGAGCTGGTGGTACATTTTCAGCTTCAACAATAGGAGGATCCACTGGCAGGTTAGCTTGTGCAGCTCGACCTCTCATTTCAGCCTCAAATCGGTCAAATCGTTCATTCATCAAATGAATCACATGTGCAATAGTTGCATTACCGACATGAGCATCAGGTTCGACTCTTCTTGCTTGCTCACTAGTTGCGCCCTCAGTACTTTGAGCATGTAAACTATCACCACGGTTAGGATCATCTTGCACATGTACTGGTGGATTTATGGCCCTCCTTGGACCCATATGCTCATTATTATTAGAAGATCCTTCTGACATTGATCTGTCACAGATCTACACACATAACAAACAATTTTCAGACATAAACAAAATATCACTTACTAGCCCCACTGAGAAGTTATCTATAAAATGACGTTATACTCTACAAGGTCTTTTATGGAACCTAATCCTATGGTCATGCCGCGGCTCATGACAATAGGGAAGGGCCCACAAAGATCACTTTGCTCTGTACTCTATAGGGGACCTATAAAACCTTTCCTCTGATACCAAATTTGTCACATCCCAAAAATTGAGTATGTGAAAAGATACTACTCATTTGATATAATTCTCAAACATACGTTATATACATATATTCTGTAAGGTTTTACATTCAACCTTAATCATTCATTCCACACTACAGAATTATATTCATCTGATAAGCAAATATAGACATACATAGTCTGATATTTCTATCTCATCGCAAGCCTAGGAGACCTATAGAAAATACAGAGCTTTTCTAATATCCACATTAATAAGTACTGGTGTCCCACCAGACAGAAATAGAGAATAATCCCAAGGGGCTTCTAATCTTCAAACAGATTCTCTTCTTCTCTGTTTTCTGTATCTGAAAAAAATAATCATAGGGAGTGTGAGTTTATTTAAAAACTCAGTAAGTAAATAACTGTACTATATAAAATATCAAAAGTACAAATACCACATTTACTCATATAATTAATTATCTTATACATCGAGTAGTATGGGACTCTAACCCTTTCAAACTCATGAATAAGATTTCATAGATATACACCGAGTAGTATGGGACTTTAACCCTTTCAACTCGTGTATAGATTTCATAGATATGCACTGAGTAGTATGGGACTTTAACCCTTTCACACTCGTGTATAAGATTTCTTAGATATACACCGAGTAGTATGGGACTTTAACCCTTTCACACTCGTGTATTAGATCCCGTAGATCTTTACTCATTAATAAAATAGTGAGAATTCATCACATAGTACAATTGTCATGAAATAAATAGTTTCTTCATACTCTTATTTCTACTGATCATCATATACTCCCATATGAAAAATTAATTGCTTATTATCCAAATAATATTGTAAATGGGACTTATATTGTACTTTGACTAGTAATATCAAAGTAGCTGAGCAAGGTTATTCACTCACCTTGATGTTTGTCCAAGTTTACCTTGTTCCACACTAGAATTTGTATAGGAAAATTTCCTAGTAAAATATATTACAAGGAATCATAAGAAAGGAAACAAAATCACGAAAATACGTAAAATTTTCTGACTGCTACAGTAACGGTTTGCTACAGTACGGTTTGCTACAGTAACGGTTTGCTACAGTGTCGGTTCGCTACAGTAACGGTTCACTACAGTACCGGTTCGCTACAGTAACGTTGACTGCTACAGTACCGTTGACTGCCGACACTACAGTACTGCTACAGTAACCCGAAGAAAATTTTCCAGATTTTGTTTCGAAATCCCTGGTCGCTACAGTAACTCGGTTTTGCAGAAAAATCTTTCAAAAATTCATCCTTTCCTTTCTTGTTTCAAAACCAGAATTTCAACTCTTTTAACCGATTATAACTCAAATATAACTTCTAAAACAACTGAGATTCATGAATTATCATCAAAATCTTCAAGAACAAAACCTCCTCTGATCTTCTACATAAACTGAAATTTAAGGAAAATAATCGGATTAAAGCTTACCTTTGATCCTTACAAAGCTTTTGAACCGAACAAATAATCGAACTTCTGAAGATCAAGGAAAGGATTTGAGAAGAAAATGAAGAACTGAGAAAGAATCTTTTCTGCTTCCTTCGGCTGAGTGAAAAATATGAGGTTACTATTGAAACTTTATATTAAATATTTCTAATGGGTTATTCAATAACCCATGGGTATCCATAACCCAACATCCAAACCCATCCAGTCAATTTACAATAAATGGATTAATTGACCATTCTGCAACCACTTTTCCATGAATTTCACCATTCTTAGAATATATCCCTCATTGTGCAAATATTTAGTCCAGTCATTTAACTCAATTTTCATAAATAATATTCAAAGAGAACAATTAAATATGAAAATTAAAAATGACCAAAATAAATAACTAAAGTAACGTTGTAGAATTCTAAAATACTCTTAAGCGAATTATATTCTGAAATTAACGGGTATTACAATTCTCCTCCCTCTCCCTCTGTCACTTATGTCAGTAATACTCAGTATGACACACACACACACACACACACTCTCTCTCTCTCTCTCTCTCTCTCTATATATATATATATATATATATATATATATATATAACCCGTGGGGTGTTCAGGTTGGGCTAGTTAGGCTCGATCCTTTGCAGGCTGGCTTCTAGGACGAGCTCATTTTGTCAGGTCTAATTAAAATGACTCTGTGAATCTTCACTAATGATAATGAAAAAGGATGAAGTGTGAAAGGAAAAACTAACAAGATCACTTTCATCATTTGAAGTTGTTATATGACGAGATGAGACACATCTATAATAAATGATTTGGTGCAAACATAAGCAAAATGAAATGTCACGTTAGTACATGCCATCAAATAATTGGACAATGTTTAGTTCATGAACATAATCGAGACTAATTGAAAATATATAAATAATAAATGTCATGAAATAATATTGTGGATTATAGTTGAAATATGGGTCAAATTTGAAAAGCAAAAATAGTATTTGTCCCTTATATTTATTATTTTCTTTAATTTTAATTATTTTAATTTTTTAATTCATTTTTTTAAAATTAATATTTTGTATAACATCTGTTATTTATTATAATAATTAAATTATTTTATAATTATTATTATTATATTAAAAATTAAACTATTGATTCATGTTAGATGTTAATATTAAGTTAACTATATTTATTATTATATTAAAAAGGAAAAAATTGCACTTTACCCTTATGAATTTTCCTCTATGTGCAGAAAATCTCCATAAACTTTAAAACTCAGCAAAAGACTCCCATTAATTTTTATTTTGTGCAAAAAACTCATTTCGTCCAATTGACCATTAATCAAAATAACGATCAACGCTGACTAGAATCCTGAACTGCCATATCAATATTTGTTTAACACTTTAGCAACCACGTCAGCGTTATATTCCCACCCACATCAGCGTTATAATTTACATGGCATTAGCTCTACCAAAGAAGAGAAAGAGCTGTCTCACACATCATCTTCACTTCTCACTACCATCTCGTCTCTTACCCTCATCCTCTTGATAGTAAATTGCATGATGCGCTTAGTCACTGTCCCCAACCTCCCTACTCTCAGCCTTCCTTACACAACCCTACATGAGCGAGAAGAGATGAGATGGTGATGAGGGGTGAAGATGATGTGCGAGATGGCTCTTTCTCCTCTTCGATAAAGCCAATGCCACATAAATTATAATGCTGATGTGGATGGGAATATAGTGCTAATGTGGCTATTGAAGTGCTAAACAAATGCTGACATGGTGGTTTAAGATCATAGTCAACATTGATTGTTAATTTGACTAACGGTCAATGCTAACTGTTAGTTTTACTAATGATCGACGTTAACTGTTAGTTTTACTAACGGTTAACTAGACGAAATGAGATTTTTTTGCACAAAATAAAAGCTCATGAGGGTCTTTTGCTGAGTTTTGAAGTTCATGGGAAGCTTTTTGCACATAGATAAAAGTTTATAGGGGTAAAGTGTAATTTTTCCTATTAAAAATAAAAATAAAATTTTATATTATATTAAAACAACAAAATAAAAAGAATGAAGTATAATGTTTGAAATTAAAAAATAATAAATTAAATTAAATTAAATTTTAGAGAAAAATAATTTATCATTTAACAAAAAATAAAGAAAATTGACCACTCTTGAGTTTTGTTTTATTGAAAATGATATAAATAATATTAAACTCCAGCAGCTGAAATATCTTTCTTAAATTTAAGAGAAAGTGGAGAACTGAGTTTTGGACCACTCACAGGTTGTTGTTGATTTTAATAGAAAGGAAAAAAAAAATCCTAACTTTTGACTTATTTGATAAGGGTATGAAGTACACGACATGCTGATTAAATACAATGAATACTCAATATTATGATGAAATGATAGAAAGTGTAGAGAATCTATAAAGAGATCTAGGTTGTTAATTTGTTATATACAGTATATTAAATTAATACTATAATCATAATGTTGATCTTAACCTTATCACTTATGTTTTAATGTCATTTTCACTTTATTTTCAATCAATTTCAAGGAGAATGCTTTGCAGAAATCAAGGATTTTGA
The DNA here is from genome assembly GCA_037074585.1 of Biancaea sappan. Classification (NCBI taxonomy): domain Eukaryota; kingdom Viridiplantae; phylum Streptophyta; class Magnoliopsida; order Fabales; family Fabaceae; genus Biancaea; species Biancaea sappan. Next base: position 2,363,228 of record CM073501.1, on the reverse strand, counting down.
CAATTACGAAAAGGACTTCCACTTGCAACTGGGGGCAGAAATTTGGACAACAATTATAGAAAAAAGGGGCTAGAAAGCCTAAATAAACATGGTAGTTATATTAATTTGGTATATAACTATATATAAAATTTTCTAAAAATTAAATTTAAATTGATAAAAAGATAGTCTCTTTTTTAATTGAACATGTAAAATTTATTTATTAGTTTGATGACGCAAAGTATTATGTTTTTTTTCAACTTCTAATTAGGATTTCATAGTGATCTTTCCAATGAAAAAATGAAACCAAAAAATGAAAAATAATTACATGCGGGTAGTCGTTGAATACTTGAATGCAGTTTGGTGTGCCCCAATATGGGAAGGGACCACAAAATTAAAGTGGTTTCTTGCCAATACACAATTCAAAGGAAGTTTTCTCTTAGGTGCATAGGAACTAGCTCCAAACGTAGATAGTTGAATGAGTATTTTTTTTAAAAAAAATTATACTAATCGTTGAATTTGATGATTGTTGATTAACATCAAATAATTAATAATTTTTTAAAAAAAAAAATACAAAAAAATTAGATGCTTCAATTGAAACCTTATGCCCTTAAAAAATGCAAAAGGGAATCTGGTTCCAAATCAAAACAGGGCCTATAATGCTTTGACACACAGTTTGAAATATCATGTATATATATATATATAAAGAGATGTTCGATGCTTGAGATATACTATATGATTTTGTTTTTAAAATATTAGTGTATTTAATTGTTGTATTCACTTGCCCTTACTTATTATATCTACATTATAAAATTATTTTTAAAAAAATAAATTAAACATGCTAACACAATACTTTGAATTTAATTCTCCTTATTTTATGACATTTTTTAGTGTAACACATAGAAGATACCGTAACAGATAGCAAGAAACGTCCAAGGCACGGAAAGGTAATAGTAATATACCAAATAGGACAATGTCAAAAAAACAGGGAAAGATTAAATCCATATCCACATCAGAATTTAGAGCCAAACGAAAGAGTAGTTGAGCCCATCAAAGCCCAAAGCAAAAGCCCACCAACCAAAATGTCCAGCCCAAAAAACCTCTTCCCAGTGTAGAAAGCTTCACTCTTCTGTGCGGGACTTGTTTCCTGGCTGCTTCTGCTACCACTTCCTCCAACTGTACCCACACAACCAAACACATCAAAATCATACACTCTCTGTAATCCGTGTCCTGTACTCTACAACAACTGTATATAATATGATTCGACATTTGCAATCATACATAAATAAATATTTGATAAAAGTATAATTCATATTTTTAGTGTTTATATTAAATTTTAATTTCATCCTTTTTTTTTTGTCAATTGTATTACACATGTTTTAATTTATTTCAATTATGTTCTTAAGATTTAACACCGTTAATACAATAACGAAAAATGTTGATGTGACTAAATATGTCATTACCATCTGTCATATAAGTGATGGCTATATCATATATATATATATATATATATATATATATATATATAAAAACAATTTTGCCCTTAAATATTTTTATCTTTTTCCCCTTCTCTCTTCATCCTTGTTTCTCTCTCTTTTCTCTCTTCCACAAAACAGAGAATGAGTAAGATGGCAATGACGCAGAGAGCGAGAGATAGTGAGACGAGAAGTGAGAGCGTTACAGATTCTTTAAAGTCATCGGTCTTTCTTTCTCGGCTTCCCCTCTTTGCCACTCTTCCTCTCCTATTTGCCTCCGCCTCTAGTCACCCTGCTCTATTTTTTTCGCTGAAGAAGCCATGCCTCACCTCCTTATTCTCTCAATCACTTTAAGGACTTTGCTCTCGTCTCACTATCTCTCACTTTTTGCCTCGCCATCGTCTAACTTGATTTCTATTTTGTGTGAAAGAGAGGAGAGAGACAAAGAGGGACAGAGCAAGAAAGGAAAGGGCAAAAAAAAATTAAGGACAAAATTGTCCTTTTCACATATATAGCATGTCACTTGACAATTACATGTCCAACTACATCATTATTTTACGTTATTATATTATCAGTATTAAATCTTAAATATATAATTGAAACAAATTAAAACATATAAAATACAAATAGTATTAAAAAAAACGTTAGAAATAAAATTGAAAATTTTAGGTACATGAAGTATAACTTAATATTTTAACAAACAAATAAGTTAGGGAGAATTACCGGTAGGAGTAGGTGCAGGACTGGAGCCTCCTTTGGTAGAGTTTTTGTCCAACTGATAAAATATCTGAGCTTCTGGTGAATTGGGATCCATATTCAGCAGCTCTGGTTTTCATCAACATGAAAGTTTCTCATCATAAGAAATCTGAATCACAAACACTTAAAAGAACAAAACTTTGAAAAGGAGTAGTGTACCAGGGCACTTGGAGACATTAGCATGGGCGTTACAGACGGAGGGGAGGGAGAGAGCGAGAGTGGCATTGATCTGCAAGCCAAGGTCGGGGTCGTTGCGATCCTTGATGATGACGCAGAGGCACTTCTTGTTGTTCTTGAGAACCTGCTTCAGCCCACTGCAACAGTCCGGCGTGGGAGCTTTTGCTTGGCCTCCCACGTAAGGAAGACACGTGGCCAGACCAGCCAGCTGCTCTGTGCACTCCGCTTTGTCCTTCGACGAGTCTCCCATGGCGCTGCTCATCACCATCACGCTCACCAGCACTGCCACTTGCGCTCTTCGGTAGGGGAACACCATGTTTGGTTATGGGGAAAGTAGAAGAAAATGTGTGATTGTGATTGGAGTGCTTGTTCGATAGTGAAGATTGAAGAATGGCATATTCTGATGTGTGCGTCTGTATATATATATATATATATATATATAGATACAGGGTTTGAGTTTTCTGGTTTGAATGTTTATTTCATGAAAGAGTGATGAGTGGTTTGTTTGTTTGTTTATGAGCAAATCACGAAATGTTGTTGAAGATGTGGCTCCGAAGAAGAAAAATAATAAAAAGAAGTGTGGACATATTATAAAGCACAAAAAGTGGATGAGCTTAGTGGGTCACTTCACCAACCCACTAATGGCGACCGTGTCCAATGCCAATGATGACCATGACAGCTATGAATGCTATGAGGCTTGCTCGAAAATCTCTTGTTTAGTTAGTATTGTGTTTGATCAAATAGTATCATTCGATCAAGTAAAATTCATATGTGTCTATCTACTAATGCTAATCAAAGGTTCTTACTTGGCTAATTACAGTGTTTGACCAAGTAGACCAAGTAAATCATGACATCATTCTGTGTCGTGGATGACATCATCAACAATCCTCAATAGCATGAAAAATGTCTTTGAACACATACACGCTCATATGATAAATTAATCATATTCTACTTTATTTAATTGGTTTTGGCTAGTAAGTAAAGGAAGAGTAACTAGATGAACGATTTTTTTTTTAAATTTAATTTTTAAAATATTATATTTTTTAATTTGGTCAAATTTTTGGTTTTTTTTTTAGAAAATTACTTTGACAAACAGAATAATTAAATTGAGATAAATATAAACTTTTAAAAACTTAGTTGATATACTTAATTTTTTAAAAAATTAAATTAAAATAATTATATTTTTTAAAATTAAATCAATAATTTAATCTAAAATAAAAATTTGGGCAGCCCAAACCATACCCAAGTATGGTCTTTTCTCCAAGGAAAATAGCAGTGCATAATTGGCCGAAGATAGCAGTGCATGTTGGGCCTCCAAGTTGTAATGTAGCCTCTAATCAACAACTACAAAATCATAATGAGAAAAAGGGGAAAATAATTTTAGAACTTTGGAGACTACCAATGTATAGAATATTCTGGATAATGAGTCCATTGTCCAGTGATTGAACCAACCACCAAGAAATGAAGAAGTGGATTGAAATCATTACTATAATTAACTTTAAAGTTTTCTTTCTACTTGCTTACACAGATAGGATGCTCTCCATCACAAAAAGTTATTTTCCAATTGGTGGCCCTAATTGGATTTATCTATATAAAACAATAGATCATTCTATTGTAAAATTTAATGACAGCTTGAATTCTATTATAATAGGACATTACTTTTAAGGAAATATTTTGTGACGATGAAATTTTTTTTAAAATTAAACAGACTCTTTTAATATAACTCAAGAATAAGAACAACAAAGAGAGAAAAGATGAGTAATCTAATGTGTTTTTTTGAAAAAGGTTAGAAACCTTAAAAACAAAACATGGAGAATAAAAAATTTGGAGGAAAACATATTTTGAGAAGTTATAAAATTAATCTGATAAAATAATGAAATAGTGGTCAGTTATAGATAAGATTAATCGATATGTGCATGGAATGAAACAAATCACTAATTTGTATTGGATTAGCCTAGTGGTGTGAACATGCAATTTCACCTTTTTTTTTTAATTCTTTATGAATTTATTATAACATATACATATATAAGGTCTTATCCCCTCATGTTTTAATTGATGTGGGATTAAGTCTTACTTTTTTTGAAATATACAAGTTTTACAATATCTTAAACATAGATCCACTTTATGATTTTAGTTTCTTTTGCTTTTAGGATATTTTTTTTAGGTAAATTCAATTGTCATGTGACGAGTGAAACTCATTTATAACCAAATATTAATAATTTGTATGGTGAATTTCTTGAATTAAATGTTAAAAAAAATAGAATAAATGAATCACAGCAAAAGGCCTTATGCAGGCACATGCAGCTAGGGTTCTGTTTTGATAATAGTGAAAAGTACAAACATCCAAAGAGCATCCTCAATAAATTGTATATATCTTAAAGATAACTGAAAAGTGTGTATCTCTGTGTGATGCTACTCATTTTGGAGGAGCTCTCTCGTCCTCTGCAAATTTAGTATCAACATAAACATTATCATAATTTTCACATTTCAGAAGGAAAATGACGATTATGCCTCTTTAGTTAATGACTTGTAGTTATCTAAACATTCTATTAACACTCTTGGCATATTGTCCAAATCTATGACCCCAAGCATTTTTTTATTAAAAAAGTTAATAATACTCAATACATTTTTATTTTAAAAAATCATTAGATCAAATTTTAAGCTTAGAAAAGCAATATCATTACAATCAAAATCAAATTATTATAGTTATTTATAATATGAAATTTATGTTCATTTAAAGGGGGTGCTTAGAATAGAATTCTTATAAATTGAAGGTAAAAATACTTTTTACGTCATTTACGTTTACATCAAATTTTAATTTCGTCTTTAAAATTATTATTTTTAGTCAGTTATATCTTACGTATTTTATTTTTGTTTTAAATATATTATTTTTACTAATGCTATCTGTTCCACTGACGAAAAATGTTGACTGGTTAGTTAGTAAAAAAAAAATTTGAAATGAAAATAAAATATATAAGATATAATTGACACAAAAAAAGACGTCGTTAGTAAAAATAATATATTTAAAATAAAAATAAAACATATATGACATAATTGAAATAAAAAAAGTTAAAAATGTAAAAATAATAGGTTTGAATCATACATATTTTATTTTCGTTTTAAATCTATCTTTTTTACTAATTATTTAGTTAACATTTTTTGTGAGTGGAATAGATAGTATTAGTAAAATAATATATTTAAAACAAAAATAAAATATGTAAAATATAAATAAAAAAAACTAAAAACAAAATAAAACTTAGTATAAATAATAAATATTAAGGACATAAAAATTGCTGAATTGACTAACGAAGGATTTCTGAAACTGATCCGTTGTAGGTGCGACGTGTCAGCTGCTTATTAATACAATGGTATCGTCCTAATTCGCAACCCCTCTGTTTCTGTCTGCAAAACCCTGTTTTCTGGGTTACGAAAAAACACAAAGCTTTATGTATAAACAAAGGCAAACCAAACCATTATACTGTGCCTTGTTCTCACAAGAAGACAAAGATTTGCGCTATCATCATCACATTCCTTCTCTTTAAAACCCTCATTTCACCACAGTCTTCTTCAGGCTTCAAAGTTCAAGCCCACAACAAAAATGGCGCATTACTCGTCTTCAAGTTGTGGGTGTTGTGTGCCATTTCACCTGTGTTTCTTCCTCGTTACTCTGTTCTTCTTGCTGGGGATCTCGTGGCACTCCAAGGTGGAGAGCTTCGTGGAGCAAGTGAAGGTGGCTCTGATGGTGTTGTGCTCATTCTTGTTCTTCTGTTGTTCATGATCTCTTAATTGATCTTCCTTCCAAGAACGATGGTTCCCTCTGCTTACCAGGTGAAAAATAATGCAGAGCAAACCAAAATGGGCTTTTTGTGTACAAATGTTAGTGAATAGTACTTGTGAATGTTTTGGTCTTGTAACCCTAACTCTTGAAATTTGGGAATTCTTGAGCAATTAATGTATTTAATTCAATGTGCAAATTATGACTGTTCGAAAAAATAGGAGGCAAAAGTACATCTTTTGTCATTTAGTCTATTTTGAATTTTAATTTTGTTTTTAATGTTTTTTTAATCAATTTCATCCTACATATTTTTTTTTAAATTTTATCCTTGAGGTTAATGTTGTTAATAAAATTGACAAAAAAAATGCTAAGTTATACTTTTCTAAGTAACAAGTATACTCTTTTAAATGACATATCAAACGTTTAATTTTTAATTTGTGATGAATAAAAGAATTAATCAAAGAATCATTTGGAGAAAAATTGAAGTTTAGTTAAATATTTGAACAAAATTAAAACTAAAATCAATTAATATGACATGTTGGTAGTAGACGGCTCACATAGAAAAGTTTACGTCAATATTTTCTATAAATTATGTTATTTTAAGGATAAAATTAAAATAAAAAAAAACATGTAGGACAAAATCAACACACAAAAAATATTAGAAACGAAATTAAAATTCGAAGTAAACGTTAAGGACGGAAAATATATTTTTGCTGAAAATAAAATGCCTAGAAAATTTCTTAGAATTTGAGATGCTCTGAGACTCTAAAGAACTCAAACTGGAGGTTTCGTATTCATAGTGAACTTTCAGTTATGAGGGGATCTCCCTAAGCAAAGCATTTTGCATAGTACATTGTTGATGTTTAGTAGTTTGAGATAATAACATAATTTTATAAACAATCATATTACAAAATTAGGGTACTTAAAAAATGATAATTGAATATCACTTGATTAATAGTGTAACATGGGAACGGATTTAATTTTTAAAATTAAGCTGAATATAATATTAGAGGTTTTTAACTCTCTTTTTAAAATTTTGTGTCTTTTATAAAATTAAAACATGACCTAGGCTGGTTGTGGTTAAAATTTGTCCCACTTAATGGGTTTAAGGGATATTTGTTTTTTTCTTAAAATTAAAAGGTTTGAATTTGAATAATATTAAGATAATATCTTTAAATTTGAATAATAAATAATTAAAGTTATTTGTTTTTCAATCTTTATGCATTAAATATATGTTAGTAAAAGATGCATCGAAAATAAAATATGTATGAATCAAATTAAACCCTTCTTAAGTATAGACAAATATCTCACCAATCAATGTGCAAACAAATGTTTAATATTTTGGTAATAAAATTGAATTTAAGTCTCAATATTGGTGTTAAAGGGCACTGATTGATTTCAATATTAGAGTTATTAATGTCACATGTCAAACGTCTTATCACCAGTAAATAACTTTAAAAAATATATATATTATCGATTAAATGACTGACATGCAATACCTATAACTTCAATATTTAAACCTATCGATGTTCGATGTTAAAAACTTTAAATCCTATGAGTTTGCCATGGAGTTCACCCAAACTAATCTGAAGCTACATAATCCATTGAGTTTTTTATTTTTTTTTCATTCTTTAGATTTTATACTATAGTCTATATATCTTATCTTTGTTTTCATTCTTTATATTTGTCCTTATTATATCTTTTTTCAACCTATAAATTTTTTTTAATAAATCAAATATGACTAAAAGAAGACTAGTTTAAAAAGAAAATACTTATGGAACTGATACAAAATTGACTATACATTTTTAATTTGAAATATTCTCGAGCTCAGTTGAAAGTAACTGTAACAATCATAAATAAGATGTCTAAAAAGACATTCCTATTTTAAACTAAATTTCAACTTTATCATTATTGCATTATTAGGTGTATATTGTTGACATCTTCTTATGTTTTCATTAGTTCTCACAAAAAAAACATATAATCACCATCTTTTCACAAATACCATAAATACAATTTCACATATTTCCTCAATTTACACCACGAAAATGTACTCTTCCAATTTAACTTATTCGTAATTCTATAACTGATATTTTAAGGCAACAATAATTGTTTTTTAGTTCCTAACATTTATAATAAATCTTAATTTTGTTTCATTTTTTTTAGGTTAGTTATGTCCTAGATATTTTATTTTTGTTTCAAATATATTATTTTTACTAATGTCGTCTATTTCACTGACAAAAATTGTTGAATGAATAGTTAGTTAAAATAGTAGATTTGAAACAAAAATAAAACATATATAACTCAAACTTACTATTTTTACACCTCTAATATCTTTTTGTCAGTTTATATTATTTTCACTAACTCAATTAGTATTTTTTGTCATTTTGGAATAAGATAGCGTCAATAAAAAAAATATATTTAAAACAAAAAAAACATGTAAGACTAAAACCTATCATTTTTACGTCCATAATTTTTTTTAGTCAATTATATTCTATATGTTTTAAATATATTATTTTTACTAATCATCCAATTAACATTTTCTATTAGTAGAATAGATAGTGTTAATAAAAAAATTAAAACAAAAATAAAATATGTAAGATATAATTAAAAAAATTAAATTAAATTAAAACTTAATATAAAGATTAGCTCGTAAAAAATATTTCTATCTCCATTTTAACCTTTAGCTAGCTTAATTAACAATCATATATATATATATATATAATTGAATTTATATTATTTTACAAAACTATCATTAGTCATTACACAATAGAAACGTCACAAATATAAATCCCCACAGAAATCTTCCGGAGCGGCCTTTTCTCTTTTGTCCTTCACTTGAGGCAAAGCAGAATCAGTTCCGTTGCTTTTCTGCTCACACAAGCATTCCTCTCTTCAACCACCTTTCAAGACGCACTGAATAATATGAGAATATCGCAGTTACCCTTTAGACTGCTAGTTGTATTCAATTACTCCATTCTCCCAATTTACACTTATATATATATATATATATAGATTAAAATATATCTAAGATATTTGTAATTTCATTTGACTATGAATTTCTATAATTTAAAAACTAAAGATTTAGACTTTTTAGTTTTTAAAACACTAAGATTGATCCTCGATGGTAATCAACTTTTATCTATAACACATGACACTGACTATGATGCTTCTATCAGCACACGTCCACGTTAGTGCCCATATGTGTCAAAATATTGTGCTGACGTGGCACCACATCATCATATGTGTTTTTTTTTAAACTTTTTCCTCTTAGTTCGTCGTCAGTTTCTCTATAATCAATCATCCCTGTACTTGTCCTTCAACTTCTCACAAAGAAAGCAAGATGTTGTACTCGAGCATGTACTAAAGGGAAAAATAAAAAAAAACATATTTGATGGCATGGTGCCATGTCAGTACAATATTTTGATATATGTGGGTGCTAATGTGTTCATGTATGTTGATAGAAGAATCCTCCCCACATGTCTCAGGTATTGACTAACACTAGAGATCAATTTTAGTGTATTTGAAAACTACCGAAATTAAATTCATGAGTGAATGAAGTTACATGGACCTTAGATATATTTTAACCATATATATATATATATATTCAACTTGGATTTGATTATAACATTTATTTTTCAGTTAGTAAAATTAATATCCGAGCTGCGTATATCACACTGAAAATGAAGATGACAATTCATGGATGATTATTGCACTTCTCAATCATTAAATTGTTTTTCTTTCTTAACCGAAGGATCAACATATATATGTACTGCCATAAAACAAGGAAAAGCAGTTCATAAAAACTCGAGTGCATGAACTTAATAAGATGAATGGATAACAGAATATATATGGTAAACTAAGATTAGACTGTATAGAAGTGAAATATAACCAGTCTTCTTTCTAGTCTTTATGTAAATCCATTTTCTAAATGAACTGCTAACAAAGATGGAATCAGATCCATTTGATCATTGACATTCTGATGGAACCCTCTTTTAGGCTTTATTCTTGAGGTAGCCCAATTTGAAGCATAGCTTTCTGCCTTTCTCTCAATTGAGGCACAACTCTCAATTCATTTTGTTCATCCTCACCACATTCATGGCTTGTGAGGCTTTTTATGTATAACACATGCCTCTTCTTTTTCTTTTTCCTCTTCCTTTTGTTTTCTCTTTCCCTATCTCCTTTATCAAAATTTCAACCATTTTATAATCAGATACCTAAAGGCTAAAAAAACTATTGAAAGAGCAAATAAGATGTAGATAAGAACAATAGCCTAACACCGGTGGATTTCAATCTGAAGGTGCAAATTGAATCCTTTTAGTAAAGGGATTTTAGACAAATTTCTGCATAAAGAAGCATAAATGAAACTTTGGTTTTAAAGCACAAGCCTGTAAAGATGGAAAAAGAAATGTAATGCACAAGAAAGAATACCAATACCACCATCTGGTTATCTTTTTCTATTCAGCTCAACCTCATACACCCTCTTCCATCCATACCCATTAGTAAAAGCCTAAAAGAATATAATGAAAAGTCAGAGATATAGATGGCCATTAAAATTATGCAGACATATTCAGCAGTCAGCTCTCTCTATATTGCATTATATCATTAAAAGAAATATACACAGACGTGTTTGAACAGACATTTCTCACAAAATATATACTGTACCATTTGGCTGTGAAAGTAGCGAATAAAAAGACTAAGTGAGTAGTTTAGGTGAGATTACATCCATTTTGGTGAGCTTCTATTACCTCCTTGCATGTCTAGTTGGTACAATGTCTGCTTGTTGACATGGTGCAGCAAAACATGAATGAAGATCATCAATGGGACATAATTATCATCTTTATTATCAACTTCCCCTTGGCACTCATGATAAGTGAGTGATTGATGAGGTATAATTATTCTTAGGAACATTCTCTGACTTCTGAAGCTCAAGTTACAAGAATAAAGAAGAAAAAAGATAAAGTAGTGGGATTTGTCAAGAAAGAAACAAAAGCAGTTTCTACATTACATAACCCCCATGGTAAATACCCCATTTGGTCTGCTGATTCTGCATGCACGCCTCAGAGATGTGCACCTATTGGCACCTCCTTTAGACCTTTATGAAACTAGCTAGCGCGTGTGCAAGTATGAACCATAGTTACCAGATGCCAAGATGCTTGTTAAAAGTCTTTTGACGTGTGACGAATATGCCTAAGCTTTACTGTAACAACGAGGTATTCAAGTATGAACCCATGCAAAAGACATCATTCAAGTCACGATGAAGCAAAAATTAAGTGAAAGAGAGAGGCTGTGTCGAAAACTGTAGCCTTCCAAATTAATATGCACCATTAAAGTGAAGTGATTCTGAAACAGAATTAATCAACAAAATGTAAGCATGAAGCTGTGGCATCGTACTTGATAGTGTTTTCTTTGATTTGGTATGTGTAGCCCACGCTTTGAAAGAGGAGGAGGTGAGTAAGCATATCCTCTACAAACAAAGCAAAAAGCAAAAGAAGGGTCGGCTTCATCTTTAGCTTTATCTTTTGCCTACTCCGCTTCTTTTCTTCCCTCAAAACAGTACCTCTTTATTAGCATCTTGCTTCTGCTTTATGCTGTAGATAAGAAGAAAATGACATTGTGATTCTATTTAGTATATATAATTTTATAAAACTCTCAATCTCAAAGTCTCCAAGTTCCCGAGTCACAAACAGAGACAAAATCTCAAGCCACCAGCTTCCACTATACAGTATACACCCAAGAAGACAAACAGAGAAAGACAGAGCAAAAATGGAGATATTGTCACAAATGTGGTCATTGTTAGGCTTACTCACCGTACTCCAAAACGTCTTGCCGTCGCAGCTGCTCTCTCTTCTCCATTCATCCTACGAATCCCTTCTGGATTTTCTAACTCCTTACTCTTACTTCGAAATCCCCGAATTCAATGGCTATTGCGGCGTCGACCTCAACGACCTCTACCGCCACGTCCACCTCTACCTCAACTCCGTCAACCACTCCGCCCACGCCGGCTGCCGCCGCCTCACCCTCTCCCGCTCCAAGTCCTCCAATCGCATTTCCTTCACCGTCGCCCCCAACCACACCGTTCACGACACCTTCGACGGCCACCGCCTCTCGTGGACCCACCACGTCGAGACGGTGCAGGACTCGTTGGAGGAGAAGCGCAGCTTCACCCTCCGGCTGCCGAAGCGCCACCGTCAGACCCTCCTCTCGGCCTACCTCAGTCACGTGACCTCACGTGCGGAGGAGTTCGAGCGAATCTCCAGGGAGAGGAGGTTGTTCACCAACAATGGGAACGGGTCCTTCGAATCGGGTTGGGTCTCCGTTCCGTTCAGGCACCCATCCACGTTCGATACGCTGGCATTGGAGCCAGAGTTGAAGAAGCAGATCAAAGACGACCTCACGGCCTTTGCAAAAGGCAAAGAGTTCTATCATAGAGTGGGTCGCGCATGGAAACGCGGGTATTTACTCCACGGACCACCCGGGTCCGGTAAATCGAGCTTGATCGCAGCAATGGCGAACTTCCTCTGCTACGACGTCTACGATTTGGAGCTCACCAAGGTGTCCGACAATTCCGAGCTGAGATCATTGCTGATACAAACGACGAACCGTTCCATCATTGTGATCGAAGACATCGATTGCTCCGTCGACTTGACGGCGGACAGGATGACGAAGAAAACGACGACGACAAAAACAAAAACGGCAAGGTCAAAGACGACGTCGTCGGACTGCTCCGGGGATGAAAGCGGACGGGTTACCCTATCGGGGCTCCTGAATTTCACGGACGGGTTGTGGTCTTGCTGCGGAGAAGAGAAGATCATAGTCTTCACCACCAACCACAGAGACAATGTGGACCCCGCTCTGGTACGGTGCGGACGAATGGACGTACATGTGAGCCTCGGGGCGTGCGGGATGCACGCGTTCAAGGACCTGGTGAAGAACTACCTGGGGTTGGAGTCGCACCCGCTGTTCGACGCGGTGGAGAGTTGCATAAGGTCCGGTGGGTCCCTCACGCCAGCTCAGATTGGCGAGACGCTGTTAAGGAACAGAGGAGATGCTGACGTGGCCATGAGGGAGGTGGTTTCGGCGATGCAGACGAGGATGCTGGCAGTGGCGGCGGGCAGCGGTGGAGGTGGAGGCGGAGGCGGACAATGGGAGCAGACGGATAACGAGGAGACTGTGGGGGGGAGGTCGCCGGAGAGCGTGCTGATGCTGGGGTCGCCGGAGAATTGGGACTCGATGAGCGGGAAGAACAGAAAGCACAATGGGTCCAACTGCGAGAAGAAAGCCAAGTTCTTAGTGAGGTTAAAGTCGTTGACCAAGTCAGAGTCTGGTAGAAGAGGGTTCTGATCCCCGAAATCTAAACCAGATCTCTAACTTTTCGAGTGTTAATTTGTATTTGTGTTACGAAGCTGCGATTTTGTGACTTATTTAGTTGTAAAATTCTAGGGATCCTCCAGTTCTAATCTTTTTTTTTTTTAAATTTTTTCAAACTCTTCTCTTCTCATATATGATTGGATTCAAGATGGTTTTGATTTGCTCGGCCCGTCTATTCTTTCGTCATTTACTATGTCTATAATAGCATAACAGTATAAGAGGGGAAAAAATTTTGCGAAATAGTATAGTCTTTCTTCTTTTTTGTTTTTAATTTTTTCTTTTTTACAGAAACGGCAACCAACTCTATCTGGTCAATAAATTAGATTAAAATGTAATTAGTCCAATCAAAACTCAATTAATTTGATCAAGTTTGGATTGGACTGCCGACACAATTTTAATAATTTATTTTTGAAATTAGAAGTATTCTTATGATCGATTCAATTTGATTTTGAGCCTAAATTAAATTTAATTAAACACAATAATTTTATAAAATTATAAACTTATTCAATTTTTTTTAAACGAATTAATTTGATTTTAAGTAATTTGATTCAATTTTAAATGATTTTATTTACATTAATTTTTTTTGTAATAATATAATATTATAAACAAACATATACTTTTTTTACTCAATATATTAGTTAAAACAAAAATTGGTCTAATCTTAATTTTTAGTATTATAAATAGTTTAGTATTATAATTTTTTTTACATTATTGCACATAAACAACTAAAACACATAAATTCAAAATTTGAAAGCAAAATATGTTAAATAATAAAATGAAAAATATGAGATTCACTTATTTATTTACAAAAAAAAGTTTGATAAATATAATATTAATATATATATATATATATATGTATTTTTATAAATGTAGTTCGGTTCTAAACCGTTAACAAAATCAAACCGATTAATATTCAAATTTTAAAAATTAATTTAGATATTTTTTTTAGTTTTAATATACTGTAGTTTAGTTTAATCTGATCGACTTAGTTTAATTTTGATCATCATTCCTGCAAATGGTTTAAGTCAATTCAACTGCTATGGTTATAACTTACAGGGTTAAAAAAACCAAAGCAAATGTCTTAAACTATTAAAGAAAGACATACAGATAGCTTAAACTTTTTAAGTTTTTTTATTATTAAATTAAATCTTTCCATTGAATTTCTAGTACAAAGAAAGAGACAAGTGATAAAAAAAAAATCCAATAAAACTACTGGCTCCACTGGTTTACGAAAAATATCACCTGGCATTTTCGTAATTTCAGGTTCGGCCTTCCTCTTTATCCCTAATCGTTCTAGTTCGTTCACCATCCAAAATCCAAATTCAGTGTGTGATTCACTGAAAGAGGGAGAGAGATGGGGGTGGTGATAATCGACGGCACAACGGTGAGGGACTTCGTGAGCGACGAGGCACAGTTCAGCAAGAGCGTGGAGGATCAGTTCGCCGCGCTCGACCTCAACAACGACGGCGTTTTGTCTCGCGGGGAGCTCCGGAAGGCGTTCGAATCCATGAGGCTGATCGAAACGCATTTCGGGATCGACGTGGCCACGACGCCGGAGCAACTGACCAGCCTCTACAATTCCATCTTCGAGCAGTTTGACGTCGACGGGAGCGGCACCGTCGACAGGGAGGAGTTCAAATCGGAGATGAAAAAGATCATGCTGGCCATCGCCGATGGGTTGGGATCCTTCCCGATTCAGATGGTCCTTGAAGACGATAGTCAGAGCCTGCTTCAGAAAGCCGCAGATCTGGAGGCTTCTAAAATAAATCGAGCTTGATTTGTTTCGTGATCGTGGCCACAGGACCTCCCTTCCTGCGTTTCTTTCTGTTCTATCCTTTCTATGTTATCAGAGTAGCAGTAATACTGCTATAAAAATAAAAATGGAATGTGTTTTTGTTAGTCCTTTTTTCCTCTGTCTGTAACTGCGATTTTGTATACTAAATACTACTTGAAATAATTAGTAATTAGTAAAATTTTTCCCATCTTTTTTTTTTTTGGGTTCTGGGTTCTTTTACAAAACTTGTAAGTGCCTATTTGAAAAATAGTTTGATGTACTTTAGATGAATTTAGATTTAAATAAATGTAATTTATATTTAAAAAATAATTAATCAAATTTAAATTTAAACTAATTATAAACGTGATCTAATAATTATTAAAAAGCACATAAATTTTATATTTTATTATTTTATATATATTTTTTATTTATTATCATTATTTTAAGTGTAATATAATTAATTATATCAATGTTTTAATTTTTTATTTTTTTTAATTAAAAATATTAATTAACCACTAATTATTCATTAAATTATTTTTTAATTTAATCCTTTCAACTAATTATAATTATAATTATAGTTTTTTGGGAACCTATTTTAATTTTTAAAGTCAAACACAGCTCAAAAACTAAAAAAGGACTTAAATGAAAATTTTTAATTAAAAGAATTAAGAGTAAATATCATGAGAATTAAAGTGAAAAGGAAATATAAGGACCTAAAACCAAACATTCAAAGCCAACAAAATATTATAAGGACCTAAAAGCAACAAACTAATTTAGAGGGACCAACATGAAAAATGAAATTGGACTAAAAGGAAAATGTAGTTTCAAATCTAGGGCCAAAGTTTAATTTTTCCAAAAATTAAAACCACCTTATTTACCTGTTTTAAGCTCAGCTATGGCCTCCTCCCCCCTTCCTCATGCATTTTGCAATCTCCGGTTGGGACTTTTTTATGGTTTGAAGGCCTTAAAGATTTGTTTTTTCTCTTTCTCGATTTTTTTTTTCATTCTCCCAGCTTCTCCTCTCAGTTATCCCTTCTTCCCACGATGTGAGGGTGTTTTGGGAAACTTCAGAGGTGGTCGGTTGGTTGAGGGATGAGAAAAATGGTTAATGAGTGTTGTTCTTAAGGTTTATAGAGAAAAGATGAACGTGGGGGAAGAGATACTCTATTTTTCAGTATGCTTCTTTTTGCAGAAGAAGAAAAATGAGAAAGAAAGGAGGAGGAAAGGTAAGGGAGAAAATATGGCTAATACACTCATTTCACAAATTGAAATCGAAGTATGCACCACCAAATCACGTTAATGTTATCACAAAAGTAATCAGGCATGGTGTTGAACGAAATCACAGTTCAAAACATAACGTGGTTTGGACTCGTAGGTTGAACAGTTTTCCAAACATACTGAACTTATTATATATTCTCAAATGGGCTAAGGTAACTTATTTATAAAGCGGACTAATTTTACAATGCCTGATGTGTTTGTGAACTTAAGTTGGCCTACTTGTATGTCACTTTTGTAATCATTAATTTGTTTTTAATTAATTAAATATTAAAGTTAAAAAACTTTTAAATAATTTTCATTGAAAGACAAATTATACTTATAAAATATTACCTCTTAGCTTTTTAAATTATCAGTAACTTTAGTTTTTCATAATAATCCTTTTGAATTATCAATAACTTCAATTTTTACAATATATTTACAAATTTAAAATTTTTATGTTATTACAAATTACAGCAAGTTTCATTTTCAAATTTGTTGCATTTATGGATTTTAACCTTATAAACATTGGTGTTAGACTCCCAAGTTAATTTGTAAAATTGTTTTTATATAAGAACAATGAATTCAAGTGCATGTAAACTCATGATTAGGTTGGGCTTGGGTAGATTCACGAGTATAGGGTAAGGTCTCATTTATTCCGTTATTCTACACATCTCACTAATTTAAGAAACTCTATAACTCAATCCAACCCAAGTTACTTAACTTAGTTCATCCAAATCCATTTTTCAATTGACTCTCTAAATTTTGAGTAGCAAGTTCAAAAATTATGCTTTGCCTTTATTATAGCATTCCATTTTATCCCTCCTTCCCTTTCTTTCTTTCTTTTTTTTGCTAATACTAAACTAATCATTAAATATTTAGTAATTACTTAAAACTATGTAGTTATATTAAGTAATAATTTGTAATCTTATGTATAAAAAATTCATTTAAATTTCTAAATTAAGTACTTTGCAATGTGGATATTTTTTTTTTGTATTTGAATTATCATGTTTTGAACTTTACTTAAATATTATGTATGATATATATATATATATATATATATATATATATATATATATATATATAATGACTAAGTTTTATTGAAGGTAAACTTTTTTAGACTCAACTTTGATTTTAAAAGGACTAATAAAGTGGAGTAGAACTCCTCTACTTGTCATGGGTGACAAGCACCATGCTTGTCATCTGTGAGCCATTAGATGGGGTGGGCCTCACTCTTGATCTAATGGCTCACAGGCGACAAACACAAAGATAAGCAGAGAGCGACAAGCAGAGGATCTCTTTTTCAATAAAGTGAATTTGTTGGTATAAAATCAATTAAATTTTTTTTAAGGGTTAGCCCGCAAGTTAGACATGTCAAAACAGGTCAATTTGGTCCATGTAGGTTGGCCTGTCTCGAACAATAGGAAAAGGGGGTTGGGTCGAGTCGGTCTATTTTGAGACAAGTTAGAAAATAGTCGGTCTAATCCTCTATTGTGCAAGTTAGCAGGCTAAAAGAGTTAGCTCGCACAGTTTTTTTTTTTTTTCACTCTTTCTCAATTCTCTCTATTTTCTCTCCCAAAAATCGTCACACTTCCCTCTGTTTTTTCTGTTCTTCATTCATGCTTACTGCCCTGGCCACAATTATGTCTCTCTCAGTGTGTCTCTTCTATTCTCGATCATCGTTGCCTTGCTCTCTCTATCGTTGACCTCTCCCTCCCCACACCATCACTCTCCTTCTCTATTCTTTTCTCGAGTTTGTTTTTCCTTTGTTTCTGCCCTTTCTATCTCTACACTCTCAGTCCGTTTATCATCTCTCGCTTGATCTCTATTTGTGCTCTACCTCTCTATGCTTCAGTCCTCTGTTAGACTCTATTTCTCACTCAAGTCTTTGTCAGTCTTTATGTCTACTTTTCCTTTTGAGTAAACTAGGGCTTAAAGGGATTTGTAAGCTGTCGTTGGGCAAGGAAGCGATTTGGAATTTGGGAATGGAAAGCTCGATGGCTGCAGTAATATGTGTAACATCTCATATTTTTCCTCTATTAAAGTTATATTTTCTTTATTAAGTTTGAAATGATGTTAAAAAATAGTAAAATATATATTTAGGATGCCTAGAAGCAAGTCATCAAGAAAAGACATGAGAAACTAGGATAAATAAGCTAAGAATAGAAGAAAATTGAAGTTATGAGGGAATTAGTCGACTAATGGTAACAATCAGTCGACGATGGCATCAAAAAAGGACTAAGTTGCTGATATCTGCTATCAGTCAACTGATGAGGAGAGATCAGTTGACTGATGATTATCTGTCATGTTGAAATTTTGGGTCCTGTAGCAATCAGTCGACTAATCAGGTTGAATCAGTCGATTAATTGCACATCAGTCAACTAATCATGAGAAATTAGTCGACTAATCGCCTACTGGAGTGCAAAAATAAGTCGGTTCCAACTGAAAAATCAATGAGAAATTGACTAGAATGCCCCTAACATGCGAAGGAAACTCAGAAACAAGAAAATAGGGGTAAAAGAGGGATTTCCATGCTAAAGGAACTCTTTAAACTCTTTTAGAAGCAAGTAGAGAGAAAGAAAGAGAGAATTCTTAAATTGTAGAGAAGAGAGAGAGAGAGACGTAGAGAAGAAGAAGAAGAGAGAGAAGAAACTTCTAGTTGGGTTTCTAGCAAGGAAATCACCAAAGGTAAGCTTTCTAGCTTGATTTCTCTAGTTTAGATAAATTCTAGAGCTTGAAATTGGTAGAATTGTGATTTTTCATACTAAGGAAAAAAGAGGAAGAAGGAGTTGGTCTGAAAACTAAGGAAAACAAGGGATTATAGAAGAGAACTAGAAGCTATTACTCAAATCTCAACTATAGGAAGAATCAAAGGTAGCTAGTTATTCATAAAAGCAATTTATTTTCAATTATCTACCATGCTTGTGCATAATATGCTATAGTTTTATGATAAAATTATCTATGAATGTTTGAGAACATGTTTTCTTATGAATATAGAACTTGACTCCTCATGGGATGTAGTAATTCCTCATAGGGTAAAGAGTTCTCTTCATAAGAAAACTAGAAAGTAAATTAATTTAGTTATTTACCATATTCTTCATGATTCAGCAAGTATAGATATATTGAAGTTCTCCACGAGAACTTAGAATTAACTTTCTCTTAAAAAGTAAAGATTATGCCCTTATGAGATAACAGAATCAGAAATTTCTTATAAGATGATAGAAATACCTCATAGGATATAAAAATTCTTATGGGAAGACAGAACCCTAAAAATTCTTCATGAGATGACATAAATTCTTAATGGGACATTAAGTATTTTTCTTGAGAAAGTAGTTAAAGTAGCTAAAGTAGTTAAAGTAGCTAAAATAGCCAAAGTAGCTAAAATAGCCAAAGAATAGTGCACTATATTGAGAAAGAAGTTAAGAAACAAGTTATGTGTTAGTATGTTAGTTTATATTTCATGGAATGAGTTTCCTATTGAGATTGTTTTTATGATAGTTCTTTTATGTTCATGGAAGTATGAACTAGTTATTGAGAATTGCTTTTATGACTGAAATGATTATTGAAATATTTTCTCTAAATAAACTAGCTACTGAGATTATATATCTCATGTTTTATGTTATAACCAACCATTTTAAGAGTTGAAGTAAATAAGCAAGAGGTAACAAGGAACAAGCTAGTATAGTTGCTAGGTAGTGACACATAGAAAATGAATGTAATGTTAATTTTCTATGTAAATCTTTAGAGATCTATTCACAATTTGTGTATATGCATAAAAGTATGAGTTATATGTAAGTTCCTTATATTTTAGCTTCATTCTAGAAGAGAATTTGCACAGAAAAATTGAAGAAGTGTTGTAGATTATGTGCATTATGAAACTAAACAATTTTACCATATTTTGAAGTTAATTTTTTGAAATATAAAGTTCAGAGTACGTCAGTCGATCGATGTCCATGCATCAGTCGACTGATACTTCTCATTTTCAGATACACGTAACTTTGAAGACTATCAGTCGACTAATAGCTCCAGATCAGTCGACCGATCGTCCTCTGCCAGTTTAAAATTGTAATTTGCAAAATGTTCCAAAGTTGTCATATTTTTATATAATAAGATATTTTGCCAAGTTTTTCAAAAAAGTTTCATGGTTTTAACCATAATTTTTCACAAGATCTTTATTACAATTTTCTTAAATTTTACAAAATTAATATAATTTTAGCAGACATTACAGTATGTATCAAGTATAAAAAATTTAAGTATTAACAAAATAATAAAAAGGAAACTCACAGGTTACTTGGACGGGGCCAAATAGGCTTGACATTTTTTTTAAAAATTGGCTAAAAGCCAATCCAATCGCTAGCAAAGTGGATAGGTTAGCTCCATTTTAACATGTCTACTGTGAGTACCTTGTCACTCGTTCATTCAAATGAACTATTTTATTTATTTATTTATTTAAATCCAAACCCATTCATATTAACTAAATACACCCTAAGTCATTTTTAACACCACTAAGGAAGTAATGATTGAATGGAGTATCTAATCTTATGACAGGAACATGAAAACCAAAAAAGGACCAAGAGACAATGAAGTAATCAACAAAAATGGGACTGTTGCAACTTTTGAAGTATTTGGAAGCTTATATGGCCCTCTCGCTTTGCACCAACAACCACTCACGAGAAGTGCGTGAGTTGATGAGTTGTGTGGATATGGATGCACTCAGTGGTTGCGGTTGCAACATGAAGATAGTGGGGAGGGAATGAGACAACCAAACTTTGATTAAGTTACACTAAATACAATCCTGGTCGGTCCATCCTTTTTTGTTTTTGTACATTTTATTAATAATAGTAATAATAAAATAAACTCCAATTTTTCGATGTTGACATGTTCTGTACGCATCCACAATTATTTTGAGGCGAATCTTAATATTTTATGCAATGATTAAAGTCATAGTCAATTTAACTAAATTTTTATCGGATAACTCTTTTTTTAAAAAAAGGGTACATTGCCAAATCCCATAAAGTTTTGTTTAGTAGTAGTGACAAACATATAAGAATTTTTTTTAAGAAAATAGAAAAAAAAATAAAAATAAAATTACAAAAATAACCCTTCTTATAAAATGTATAAATTGTTTCTCATAAATTTTAGAAGAAACAAAAAAAAAGAGGAGGAAAAAGGTACCATTTGACATTCATAATCTTTCTCCCTTCCCACGATTCAAACTACAAGAAGCACATTCTTCATTTGTATTGTATCATCTTCCATTATTTGCTATATCATCAAATTTGCTCCTATTCTAACAACCAAAAAAATTACAAATTAAAAAACAAAAGAAACAATTCGAAACTTTTTGCTTTCACTCTGCTATTTGTTTGAAACAAACTCATAGCATCTTGAAGAAGAGTTTGATGACTCACTTTCGACGAAAGACTTTGAAAAAGATTGACTCCAACTTCTCTTTTTAATTCACTATCTTCAACTTTCGACAAACTCACTAGTGGTGGGTGATGGTGCCGATAACAAAAGAATGAATCGATCGAGGGACAATTAGTGAAGGTAGAGGCGTTGGTAAATGACAAATTGGTCAGAGTACAACCATTCCCAACAATGTCGAGTTCTCCTTTGACTTTGAGATGAAATGCACTGTACAATTAATGAGGTAGAACAGAAAACCGATATATTGTCAAAGGAAAACATGCTACCTCATTTTCATACCTACCAAACGTTTAAAAAAAAAAAAAGGAAATTGCCTTCCATCTAGTTTTCTCTTTGCTTTGATGGATTTTAACTCTACCAAACATACTCATAATGCATAAGCAACAATAAGCACATTGTCACATTCAATTAATATTAACTATATAAAAAATGATAAACAAGGAATACCAATGTAATTTTCGACAAAAATGTTTATATTTATATATTTTTATTTTTTGTTAATTAAATTTTAGCGGCATTTGAAAAAAAAATATTTCAACTTTCACTTTTGAAAGCAACAAACTTACCTACGATTAGGTGGTTGCGTTACACCAATTATGTCTATAAGCTAAACTTCATTTTAAAGAATGGTTAATGACCTTAATCAATTGAATCAAATAGACTCAAAGGAAAGAGCCAAATTAATATGACTGAAATATTTTTTTAAATAAAAAATATGACCTTTGAGTTAGTCATTTTATGATAATAGACTAAGCATAACATAACATGATGTGACAACGATAAATAGCTGAATACATATATCATTGACATCGGTTTATGTAATATCATACCGGTGACATTAAAACTATTTTAAACAAAAGTTAAAAATATAAGGTTGAATTTAAAAAAAATGCTGAAAATTTGATGATTAAAAACTATAAAAAATCATATTTACAATTTATCTTGCTGTAATACGCAAGGTTAAAAAAATCTGACCGATAACACCGATATAAAAATTAATAGCCGAGTCGTGGTCAAATTAATAATAATTAAAATATATTAAAATATTAAAATATATAATATAATACTAAAATACTCAAAACATGTTACAATTTACAAGTATATATTTATATTATTTTTAGATCTTCTTCTAATAACTTAATTTTTTTGAAATTTTTTAAAAATATATAATAATATTTAATAAATATTAAAAAAGAGAAAGAAAGTTGGTAGAATCATTCAATTTTATTAATTTTAGAATCGTTTATTTTTGTTAATTTTTTATCAGTTTAAATTTTCACAAGTCTATTAGTCCATACCGAATTAGAGACTTGCCTTATGTTTTGTATCATGTAAATAAAGTATTAAAAATTAAAAAAAAAAATTGTGAGAATGACGTCGCCTGAGAGATTCGAACTCTCGCGGGGAAACCCCATGTACTTAGCAGGCACACGCCTTAACCACTCGGCCAAAGCGACGTTGTTGGTCTGAACCTTCACCTTAATAAAGAAAAACAAATAGTTGATTACAAATGCCACCAGGCGAAACAAAAAGTGATAAGCAAACCATTGAATGTTGCTTGAGGGTCCCAGTCGCCTTCTACCTCCCGTTAGGTCCATTACAGACAGCACCTTACCCTCTCCTAACGTCACGCATTGACACAGAGAGAGAGAGAGGAAGGAGGGAGAAGGGAGGGAAATAAGGAAGCGCTTAGGAGGGAGAGAAACGTCCTTCACAGCCACCGCCAGCGCCAGCGCCAGCGCCGCCGCTGCTGCTGCTTCCGCTTCCGCCGTGCCGGAAGTAGAAATGAAGACGTACTGGTGCCACGAATGTGACATGAGTGTTGCTCTGTCCTCTTCTTCGTCTTCAACTTCCTCCGCTCTCCTCTGCCCCCATTGCCACACGCACTTCCTCGAGCTCATGGACTCCCCTCTCTTCCCTCAATCCGACGGACACCCGTTTCCCTCTTCCCTTTCCCTCTTCGACACCCCCTATCTCCACCACCTAATCCAGCACCACCTCATTCCATCCGACGCCGACGACGACTACGCCAACGACGACGAGCAAAACGAGGATGTTTTAGAAGACTCGCTATCTTTTCTCTCCCCACTACCTAACTCCCGAAACCCTTGCTCTGATTCTATACCCACTATTCTAGTTACCTCCTCCATTCTGTCGCAGCTTGACCCAGGAGGGGTTTTGTGTGCGATTTGCAAGGACCCAATTGGGGTGAACGCTGAGGCTAAGCAGCTTCCGTGTAAACATTTGTACCACTCCGATTGCATTACGCCTTGGCTGGAGCACCATAATTCGTGCCCGCTTTGCCGGTTTCAGCTCGCCGGTGAGCAAGACGATGGTGTTTCTCAAGCGAGGAGAATAAGGAGGCAATTGAGAACTGCAATGATGAGGTTGTCTGAATTGATGGAAGGGGAGGATGATTTCTATGGGTTGAGGACTACTCTGAGTCACATTGCTAGTAGACACCGCGTTCTTTCTTCTGCTATCGCGGCGCATAGGGATGATGAGATCCCTTCCAATTCCCTGACTTCTACTCAGACCACGGAAGCTGATCCTATACCTATTGTCGGCAATGGTAATTTGGAGGAGAGAATAGGCTGATGTGGTCATTTCTGCAAATTCAACGCGGTTTTAGACTTTTAGGTATGTTTACATAACTTTCCTTTGCTCTTTTATCTCTTCTCTGTAGAATTTTCTTCCTAGCATGTTGATGGATATTTATTTGCTTAGAGATTTTGATTACATATATGCATAAAACCTTGAATATTGCCATGCCAATGGTTTGTTCATGCTAAATTATGCCTTTTCGATGAAATCAATTTTGAAACCTCGGATCGAACTTTGTAGTGCTTGTTTAGTTGCAGAGTGAAACTGTGATATATGTATTTGGAAGGGTCTTGTCTTGAACATCAATTTTCAACATGGATTCGTCAAGATTTCATATATAGCCAGTGGTTTAGGGTAAGTATATTTACGACATTAACCATCAAGATTTTTACTCAGAGGTACTTCATTTCCTTCAACAATGGGGATGCAGGTTGAACACAATGGGTTTTAATTCGAACCCATTGGTGCTTTTTGGTTTCTTACATTAAATTTTAAAAGAAATTGCCATCTTTACGAATCACAATGGCAATTCTTTTTTTTTTTTCCCTGTTTTTTGCAGAAAGATATTCTAGATTGCTTGAGAATTTAGGCTGATAAGGTTGATGATTGGATTTGGGCACAGTCGTTAGTGATTGTTAGAAATTATAATAAAAATGTTCTCAGACTTTTACTTAACCACTTAAGCTGTTGAGTTGAAATATTCGTTGACAGAAATCATATATTTTTATTCCCTTTTGCAATCTCAAAGAAATTCTTGGCAGTTTTATTTTGCATTCCCGCTGATGGTAAGAGAAATTAAACCAGGGCCATCTCTTTGAAACCTATTGATGGTACGGATTCAGAGAGCATTTGCTGGTACTTGTGTCGTTATTTGTCCTGTTATGAACTTTAGGTTCTTGCCAGTTTTTGCCTTGTCCATGCACTAAGCCTTTCTTTAAGCCTTGTGAAATTGAAGTACGAATGTGTTCCCGGAGCTTTGATTCTTTTTCAGCAACAGCTTGCATTATTTTGCATGTCACGTCTTAGCACCTCCCCCTCATCAATCATTCAGTTGATCATATGCATTTTATCTCAGCTAATGATAAGATTGCTGAGTGGTGGGGGCTAAAAGTGAAAAGTAATGGGCTTGCTTACTTTGCTATCTGCAGCAGTCTTGTTGCATGTTCTGAGACTGCCAAAAATGAATCCTTCTAGTGTTACTTTTACTTTGAAAATGAATAGGCATAAGTTGATTATTGAAGAGATTGAACCTGGAGATCATAGGTTCATAACCAATTCTGCTTTAGTTGGATGCTTAAGCATTTGTCAAGTACTACTTAATCTTAAAAGTTAAGCTTAAAAGTTAAGTTGTTAAAGGGCACTTGTCCACCATATCTTGTGCTGAAAGTTATTACTGTCAGGATAAGAGGTGTCAAAGATTGAATTCTAGATCACTTGGTTTAAGTATTATTTAAATTCAAACTCAAGAGTTTAAGCTATTAAAGTAAAAGCTCACGAATGGTTGTATGATTATCTCTTATTTGACTATCCTTAAGTTGGTGCAGCGTATCTATATCAGCTCTACCTATCTTCTATTTTTTAAACAATAACTATTGTTGTTTATGAATTAACATTGCCTCATCTGATTTTTGATTGCAGGTATAGGGTGTTTAAATCTCAAAGAAATATTGAAGTTGTGTCACCATAGTCTAATCAACTGTAAATCTGCAGCGATGCCTGTGCTAATCTTTTTTTCTTTTTTCTTTCTTTTTGTGGGATAATTTGAAAATTTTTAAGTAAACCGGTCTACAAAGTATAAATAGGCCAAGCTAATCATGAAGATATATACAAGCATGTCAATTATACTTTACTGTGAGCCTCACCTCTGATATAATTAAGTGTATCTTCATGATTGACTGGTCTACTTATCTTTAGTAGATGGAGGTACCTAAAAATTTCTCTAGTAATTTTAATAGCTAGTTGCAGTGCTATAGCAAAAAATATGATAAAGCGTTGGAGTGCATGTGTGCTGTGCATTTGCCTTCCCAGCCTGCCCATCCTCCCCTCCTCTTCTTCATGTTGGTTCATGGAAGTGGATTCTCCAAACTAACTTCTCCCTCTATTTTCTGTAATAGAAGTCCTTCTGAGATTCGTCTTTCATCTGTAATGTGTCTGAACTCATCTTGTATCTTGCCTTGATTTCACTTGTCTTCAGTTTTGTCTCCTTATGATGATAAAGTCTCTACCATCATGACTGTCATGATATAATAATGCGTGGGAGTTAATCCTTTTGATTTGCTAAAGTTAAGGATATATCCTTAAAATTTATGTATCTTGGTATAGGAATTGTTGGGCGATCTCTACTTTTTCTCTTCGTGGAATGAGTGTTTTTCAAGTTGCTCGACATGATGAGCCTTGAATTCGTTCACCAAATTGAGCCTTGAATTTTAAGTTGTACCTATCTGTAAGCAAAAGTGTACTGTTAGAGTGAATTCGTTCACCAAATTGAGCCTTGAATTTCAAGTTGTACCTACCTGGAAGCGAAAGTGTACTATTAGAGCGTGCTTGGTACGATGAAAAATTTTTGAAGGAAAGGAAAAATGAGATGAAGTGGTAAAGGAAAAGAAAAAGGGAAAGGAAAAGGAAAAGGAAAAAGGAAATAGAAAAAAAAAATTATTTGGTATGACATAAAAAGGAATAGAAAAAAGAAAAGAAAATTTTTTTTGGAATGAATTTTTTAAAACAAAAGAAAGGAAAAATTGTGGGATAATTTTATTAAATTATCATTGAGATTATATCTAAAAAAAAAACTTTCTATTGCCCACTGTTTGTTGCTCTCTTTCTCATGCCGTCGCTCACTATGGCTCCCTTTCTCACTATCGTCACTCTCTCGTTGTTTCTCCCTCACGTCGACGGTGCAAAGCAGACAAGGACAATAGAAGCGAAAGAAATTGATGATTTCGAAGACAGATTAGAGATAGTTGACAACTTCTCATCTCGTGTACAGTTCAACACATTTCTCGTCATGCTCATTCTTCCTTCATCATCTCGACTAGCCCCCTCTTGCATAGCACAACATACACACATCTCCATGTCTCTCTTATTGTCCAACACACACAGACATTGACATATCTGTTTTAGAGGTGGAAAACAGAGGAGACGAGATCTTAATCAATAGAGGAGATGAGAGGATAAAATCGAATTTCTGGATAACATCAATTTTTTATCCAAAATCTTATAGAAAATACCGTACAATTAAAATGAAAAAATGAGAATCAATTTTCCATCGACAACTGTATGATCAGCTATCAAATGCTGGAGAGGAAATGGCGTGATGGAATTATGTCTTCTATCGTGGAAAAATACTCCATTAAACACGTTCTTATAGTATCTATTATTAGAATAGGAAAATAAATAAATAAACAAATAGATAATATAAATTTTCAAAAGAAAAACACATTTTGGGGGATAAAGTCCCAGAGATTTGGATTGCTATGGCACAAAATGATTTATGTGGGACCTTCCTTAAGAGCTGACATGTCCATTGGTACAGAAACATGTCAAAGGTTTAGGGGCTGAGACCTATCTTCCGAAGTTTTCCGATGTTGATGTTTGAAACGCAATACCAAATGCCACTCGTTTTGTACAAGTCTTCTCTTCACGTTCATTTCTTTATACGTAATCTAACGTGTGCACGTGATGAATTTGATCCCCACATTATCTTTCTCATTTCAATTCAGACTTGATTTCCTTTATTACAAATAAATATATTTCATTGATTATGATTAAAAATGTAGACTGTATATGATATATTTATGTTAATTTAATATTGACTAGATCTAGGATGGAATGGGTTCACTGTACTTATATAACATTATATACTTCTTACTATTTGTTATTTATATTTTAATACATAAGTCAATAATGTAAATTTAAATCATCATTGAATTAAATTAAAATAGCGATTTATAATAAGTCTTCTTATGGAAAATTTTTCATTTTTTTAAATATTAAATGGTTTGAATTTAGATACGTATATTATTAAAACTATCCTTTTTTTTTAATATATGTACACATTAATTATGTGTCACTAAAAGATGTATTTAAAGTAATTAATGTTTGAAAACTTTTAAATTTTTCCATAAAATCTGAAAGAATAAAATGTATTTAACAATGTTCAGAGAACCGGACTGGATCTGACGATTTGATCAAAAAATTGGTGGACCAACGGTTTTCCAACCATTTTATTTTTTTTTTTGAAATTTTTACTAAATAATATTATGTATTTTTAAAAAATTTCTAAAAATTTAAACTATTAAGAGAAAATCTAAAACTCGTATAAATATATATATATAAAATATGTCTTGAATATTTTAATATCAAAGTATATATTAATTATATATTTTAATATATTAATATATTTTAACTACTTTCAATTTGACCACGATCTAATCATTAACTGTTGAATCAGTATCTCGACTAGTTTAATTTTTTGAACCTCAATATTTAGAGAAAATAAGCACTTAAAATAAATGTACTTAATAGACTTTAAATGAATGATATCGAGACTCCCATGAGAAGTACAAGCAAACACCACTTTAGAATCTTTCAAATTTATGTTACATATAATATTTCTATTAAAAAATGATAAGAATAACAACAAAAATCATGAAGTAATCAATTAGGCAAATTAGAGATAACGCTGACAAGGAACCCAACTCGGCACCTTCCAACGAGAGGCCTCAAATTGACCAAACCCCACAATTCAGTTTCCTCAAGAAACTCCCACCATACTTTCCCCAACAGGTCAAGCAATCAATCATTATCATATTCACATTCATTCATGGGTTCCACATCAACTAAAATCCCTCTAGATGCATCTCTTATCAAAATGGTCCCTCATATATGGATTTTTTCAAAATGATCTCTCACATATCAGTCCTGTGAAAAGACCAGAATGAGATTTTAGTCCTTGAACTAAATTCACTTTGAATGGTCATCACCACGTGTCCCTTATCTCAATATAATATCCCTCTGGATATTATAACCCTACACTGCAGTTTCCTCCTCAATTCCCATCCTTTGAATCCACCCCAGAAATGTCAACAACATACGTGCATGCCCTGTTCTTGACTTTTCCAACATAAGATTCTCCGCCTAATCGTCTATATAAGGTCGTCTACATCTTCACTCCAATTCCATTAATTCATATTCATATTCCTATATCCTTCTGGTGTTCTACTGGGATTCAAGTTCAACAAGTTCCGAACTTATTAAACATGGAGATTGTAAGCTTAGACTTGGGTGACATGTTGGTGAAGGTGGCCATGTTCTTCCTGGTTCAGGCTCTGGTTTATCTTATCCTTTCCAAATCTTCAAACATCTTCTCCAAGACCGTGAAGAGATCCAACAGCTTCAGGCCCGCCCGCTCCGTCAGCATCCGCCGGATGCTCGCCGTCCTCTCCGATCTCCCGCCGGAGTCCGAGCCTTCTCCTTCTTCCAATGGCCCTCTCTCCCCTGTTGTTGGAAATTCCCACTCTGAATGATGGTTCGGGCTACACCTTCTTTTTCTCTTGCTTTTAATCTATTTTACAGCTGGGTCATGAACTACAGAATTAAGTGAGAATCTGTAAACTAGTACCATGGATTTAATGGATTCTTTTATTTTTTAAGGACGGTATTGTTATTCTTTTGCTCTTTGTTCTGTGAATACTGTAATATATAGATTGAATGAATATTATTCTGTCGGTTTATTTTTGGTTATCAGAAAAAATCCAAGTTGATAGTTCAGATATGAAACTAGGGATTCATTTTCTCGTTATTACAATCCAATTCCTTCCCGATACCTCCCAAGGAAAATCTCAAATTGGATCTGAAATTGTTGGGTTAGTTAGTGTGAGCTTATTCATGTGATTATGCACTCTTTAAATAGGAATCTATTTTTTGAAAGATCTCAACTTTCATGCTTTGGTGGGTTTTCGAAATCCTTTCGATTATCTATATTGTGTTGAAGTGTTATCTATATAATTTGTTATTATGTTTGGAGTTACGAGTTAGGCTTTACTTCCTTATCCTTTAGAATTTGTGCACTTTAACCCCTTCAATTTTTAAATTTAACAAAAAAAACCTTCGACTTTTATTTTATAACAAAATATGCTATTTATCTAACTTTTTTCGTTAAGTCAACTAATAACTAATGGTAAAAGTACCATTTTTTTTTCCCACATGACTAGTGACTTGGCAACTTATCCTCTTGCCCCAATCGATATTGTTGGACTAAAGCTAAAGTCGTGAGCACCCATTGTCGGAACTACTCACCACTCATAGAGACCATCTCGAACAATATCAACTGCGGTAAAAGGAGAAGTTGCCTAATCACTAGCCATGTGAAAAAAAAAAAAAAGAGATGGCATAATATGGCAATGGTTTATTAGTATAAATTCTAAAGCAGCCCATATGAGAGTTGGTTTAATTATCCTAACTATGGTGGAATATTTTTGACATACCAATGATATTTTTATTTATCGACAATATCTTCTACTTTTTTCCAAACAAGATTCGAGGCATCCATTTTAATGGGTTGAATGCCTTCTTAATGGGTTCTTTACAAGAAAGAAGTTATAAAAATTGCACATGTTAACCAACCCCTCAAGGCAAAATAGGAGCGAGAAAAGAGCAATGAACCGGATCAACCCACAAAAACAAAATGTTTCCTTTGAAGCGAGATATTCATAATATCAAATAAATCATTTTTATCTTTGGTAAATTTACCAAGAGCTATTTAATTGACCAATGAAAAGTTACGTGGATGGGGTATTTTGCCACAATAAAAGTAAAATGCACAAAATCTAAAATTTAAGAGAATAAAGTGTATTTTAACCTTTTAAATATCTACTCATTTGAATGGTACTTTTTGTAATTATTGTTTTTATTTTCCAATGCAAAAAAAAAAATCTCTACATACATATATATATATATATTAAAGATTTTAGTTGTAGAATACTCAACAGATTTGAACCTCAGTTGATAAAATATCTTCCTTTTACTAATTGAGCTAATATTTTAGACTTGTCTTTGTAGTATATTAATTTATCTGCTCAGGGTAAAAAAAAGAAAACCAATATCCAGAGTTAGAGAAATAGAAAAGAAAAAAAATTGAAATTCTGAGGAAGGTTCGATGTACAGATAGGAGCCCATTAACTTGACGTAAATTGGGTTATGGGCCTTATAAAGACTTTTCTGCATCCTGAGGCTTTTCTATAGTGCTCCTTTTCACTTGGGCCAGTGGCCCAGATGAATTACCCGAAATTAAAATCACCAAAAGACAAAATCCATAGACCTTGCAAATATACTTTTAAGTACTATCTCGGTCATTAACTTTGGGAAGAGGGCTGAATTATTGGTCTAATTATTACTTTTTTATTTTTAATTATTAAATTAAATACAAAAATGAATATTTAATATTTTGATTTTTAATATAATTAAATTAGAATATTCTTTTATATTTATATAGATATTATTATATTTATATAGATATTATATAGAATTCTAAATAATTAATAATATAAATAATATATTTAAAAATAATATATTTAAATCAAAAATTTATATAAATTTGAGTTAATTGTTAAACTGAAAAAATTAATAAAAAATTATATATATATTTATATATTTACAAATAAATATTAAAATAAGTAAAATAAATAATTCATATGTTAATTTCACAATCAAAATATTCTAAAATAATTTAACACAAAAATCTCATATTTGATAAATATATATAATTCTTTATAATTAAATTAATAAATTATAAAAAAATTAAAATTAATTTTTTTGATAATTTTTTGAATATTATATAAATTATAAAAACTTTTTTACTAACATTGTTCAACTTTCATGATTTAAAATCATTTTACACAAAATAATAATATGATTTGTATAAAATAATAACATTTTATGTTTATAATAATAGTGTTATAGATTCTACATCTCCTAAGTCTTATTTTGCTCTCATTCTCATGTTATAAATTTAAGTAAAAACAAAAAAAAGTAGAGAAAATGGATAAAAAAAGGTTAAGTTATAGGTCATTCAAGTTTTGACCGAGTCACTTGTAATCTAATTCAATAAAAGTGCTCCAACTGGATTAGCCATTGAGATGCTTCTAGTAAACTGGTTGGTGAGGGTTTAAAATAAAAAAGTTACAAATGTCGAAGTGCAAGCATCATGTAGTAGGTAGGCAGCTGAAATCATTTGAGCGAAGTCAAATTTCTGAAAACAAAAATACTTTATAAATTAATTTCAAATACAGAAGTATGTTTTGTGCATCAATATATTATTAGAAGTGCTTTGCAACTATCCCAACTAGGATCATTATAAAAAAATAAAAGTCATAATCCATCTTTTGGCCGAATTTTTTATTTTACGAAGTCTTTTTCTCTAAGTTATCTAATAATCCAGCATTTTTTTTGGGTTTAAATCACCTTTATTTAAAAATTGGCATAAATAGTATTTAAAATACCATTATTTAAAAATATATTAAATTCTAACTAATTCAATTTGAATTAAATCAAACTATAAAAGTATAAAGCTTTTTTAATATTATTTTTTTTATTTACAAAATTCAATTCCAAATCTTGTTTAAAGGGAACAAGTGACGAATCACTTGAAATAAACAATATATGCCTTTTAAACACAAAAAAAAAAGCATTTATTAAGCAATAAGCTTCCTTTTTTTTTATTAGTTTATGGTAGAGGTATAAGGAATGTTCTAAAAATTGGACCGGTTATTGAATGTACTTGTTTAATGGTCAATAATTGGACCATATATAGTCAAATTATGGTTGAACATGTCTACTTTAAAATATTAAAAAAAATACAAATTAAATATTTTATAAATATAAATTTATAAATTCAATAAAAAATAAGATTTGATGTCAAATTACACAAAACAACATTCATAATCAAAAGTTCAAAGCAAAAATTGACTAAATAACAAGAAAAAATTATTAATCAAGATAATATTCACTCAAATCAAACCTATAAAATACCAAGATATTGATATCTCTACTAAAATTGACTTTTTTGTTATATTAATTTATTCATTACTTAATTAAAAAATAAAAAAAATAAAAAAATTCAAATGAACTGATTCTTACCTGGTTCGACCGGTCCAAGCACTCAATGATTTTAAGAGTTATTTCAGACCGATTTCTTGATCAACTCTCGATTTAATCGATTGAACTGACTGGCCCGCTCTTACAACAATGGATATAAATGATAAGCTTTATTGTTGAAGAATTAATTTTAAGATTTATTATATTCTACAGGGAAAGAGGTGGGCTAAATGAATCTTGAAGAGCCAAAAATGATCTAAATTTTTATCTACAATAATATTGTATTGCCAAATAGTGGTTAAAGTCAAGCAATGGCATGACGGCTAAGTAGTATTTAAATAGGTGTTATCAATATCAAGCCCTCAGAGTCAACAAGCATGAGGCCATGGGAAAACTTGATTGAAGAATAAGCTTTTGAATTAATATATATTTTTTAATTAATTAGTTGGGTGGTTCATCCTTCATCTGTCTGTTTTGTGGGACTTGTTATATTAATCTAATTGTGGACAACGTGCTTGTATTGTAATAATTAAGATTAACACAATCATTAATTTAGTTGGTTTAATTAAGACACACAACTAAAACCTCTAAAAAGAATTTGGTTGTGACATGACCGCAGCTTGAGATATCTATAATGATTTTCTTATTTACATGGAGATGATATTCAGAAATTCCATTATGGAGAATTAGAAAGAGATATATGTGAAGAGAAAATAAACAAGTGGTTGGCACTGTGTTATGGTATGTGTTTTTACATCAAATTTTAATTTCATCTTTATCATTTTTTTGCGCCATCTATGTCCTATACGTTTTCTTTTTGTTTTAATTCTGTCATTTTTATTAATTTCGTCTATTATACTAACAAAAAATGTTGTTTAGGTAATTAGTAATTGAAACAAAAATGAAACATATATATATATAACTCAAACCTGCCCTTTCTATGTCCTTAATTTTTTTTTTGGCGTTAGTTATGTCTTACATATCTCATTTTTGTTTCAGATCTATCTTTTTTATAACGCCATCTATTCTACTAACAGAAAATGTTCACTAGGTGGTTAGTAAAAATGAAATATTTGAAATATAAATGAAATATGTAAGACTCAAATCTACCATTTTTATATCCCTAATGTTTTTTTTTTTGCTTTAGTTATATTCTATATATTTTATTTTTGTTTCAAATTTACTATTTTTACTAACTATTTAATCAATATTTTTCGCCTATAAAATATATGACATTAGTAAAAATAATAGATTTGAAACAAAAATAAAATATTTGTCATTGTGTTATTGTATGTTTTTTTAGGCAAAAGTATTTTTTATGTTTTTAACGTTTACATCAAGTTTTAATTTCGTCTTTAATTTTTTTTTGCATCATCTATGTCTTATATGTTTTATTTTTGTTTCAAATCTGTCATTTTTATTGACGTCGTCTATTATACTAACAAAAAATGTTGTCTGAGTGATTAGTAATTTAAACAATAATGAAACATATATGACTCAAATTTATCTTTTCTACGTCCCTAATTTTTTTTTGGCGTTAGTTACGTCTTACATATCTCATTTTTGTTTTAAGTATATCTTTTTTACAATGTTATCTATTTCACTGACAAAAAATGCTAACTGAGTGATTAGTAAAAAAGTAGATTTGAAACATGGAAGACTCAAACCTATATTATTTTTACGTCTATTATGTTCTATATATTTTATTTTTATTTCAAATATATCATTTTTATTAACTATTTAATCAATATTTTTCATTTGTGAAATATATGACGTTAATAAAAAAAGTAAATTTGAAATAAAAATAAAAAAATTAGGTCATAACTGAGTAAAAAAAAATACTAGAGATGAAATTAAAAAATGATACAAATGTTAGGAAGGTAAAAATTACTTTTTCCAAAATGAAATTTCTTTTTCCTTCTACTTTTTGTTTTTGTTCTTTGTTTTTGTTTTTGGCGAATCCCCTCAATAATTTGAAGAGGCATTGATCTGTTTTGTACTTGTTAACCGTGACTGACAGAATCTTTGATCAGGGACTCACGTGCAGCGCACGTGGGGACCACCTCTCCTCCACGTGGTTGAGCTTTGCCAATTCTGCCACAAAATATTATGTATCCCAAAGTACACAACACTCCCACACCAAACCTCCTTCACACCACACCACACCATTTCCTAACTAAACCATTTCTTCATATCCCTTTCTAAATGTCAGAGCCATTTATAAAAAACCATTTCTTCATATCCCTTTCTAAATGTCAGAGCCATTTATAAAAAAACCATTTCTTCATATCCCTTTCTAAATGTCAGAGCCATTTATAAACTCTCTTCACTGTATTACATGTTTAAGATTAGGGAATGATTTTCATAGTATTAAGGTAAAAGTATTGTTTTCGTATCTAATGTTTATAATAAATTTTAATTTTGTTCTTAATATTTTTTTTTTTACATTAGATTTTTTTAAATATATAATCTCTACTAAAGTTGTCAAATTTATTGACGAAAAATGCTAAATGGGCGGTACACGTGACACATCTCAAAAACACGTCATTTGTCACATGGTAGTCATGTTTGATGTATGAGAAAAAGACAAAATTATCTCTAAAATTGTTATGTTTCTTTCTCTTTTCTAATCATTCTTCTCTCTGACATAACTGCCACGCAACAAATGATGTGTTCTTGAGACGTACCACGTGAACAGTTCAGTAAGAATTTTCCGTCAATAAATTTGACGGCACAAGTACAAAAAGTGTATTTGAAAAAAAAAATTAAAACATAAGACCTAATTGACACAAAAAAAAAGTTAGAGATGAAATTAAAACTTGATGTAAATATTAAAAACGTAAATAGTATTTTTTTTGCCTTCTATTAATTTCTTTGTTGGGCTAAATTGATCCTGGATGTGAGATTAATATGATATAAATTAAATTTTAGTGATGATGTACGCATGATAATCCCACATAACAGTTATCGAAGATAAGGCTTCAACAACATCGTAGCAGCACCAAACTCCATTAATCTGATTTTTGACTTAAAACATATCACACATGATAATATAATCGTCTCTATCAAGGTCTCTCTTAGAATGTGTTACAAGTTAATGTTTAGTTTCCAAATGGAAATGCCACGTCTGAATTTTGTGGTGTGAGTTGTCACTCTTGTGCTGGTCAATGAACAACCTGCAATATTAAATTAATCAATAGGAATGGGATATCACAAACATTAAGTATATAGGAACTGAAAGCACTACTTGCACATATTATATATATATATATATATATATATATCTCTATCTATATATATATGGCCACCAAAATCACAATATATGCACTGTCGGTTGATAAAATGACAAAGAAAGAAATTCAGTTTCATCATTAGATTGACATGCATCTCCCAAAATGAGATCAAACTATGTAAAAAGGTTGGCCCACATGAACTTTCACATAAAGAATAGAGTCGGACTCAAATTTCTCTCATTTATTAGAGAACTTCTTATGTATATACACACACAATATACTAAGTTCTTGTATAATCACATTGTCTATGTATAATTGAATGTGCTCTCTCTCTCTCTCTATCTATATATATATAGGATATACATTTAGCGAAAGAGTGGTCTAATACGGTAAGAGATGAGATGAGAACATAACTATTATTATATCACATATTAATGGTTTATGTTAATATAAATTAATAATAAAATTTTTAATTTTGGCATGAATAAATTATGCATTAATATGAATCACTGATTTGTGATTTAAGGATAATTATTTTCTCCCCTCACTATTTACACCTCCTGTGTGTGTACGTATATTCGTATGTATTTTTTTTTATTAGTTTTCAAAAGATGGCCTGATGGGAGCTTAAAAGTTTACTACTTGTTCTCTTAGGGTTTTAAAAAAAAAAAAGAAAAAGCATCAATTTGTTTTTGTTTTGATATAAGTATTAGTCTCAAACCACTGTTTTTTCAACATACAGAATCAACCACCTCCCAGCTCGCACCTTTCTATCTCTGAGAGTTGAAAAATTAGAAGAGATGCGAAAGTCACACGCATGTTATCCAAGTTCAGCAGCATCATCATCTTCTACGCTAGGAATGGCAACAAATTCACACACGATTTCCAAGTTGAAGCCGAGGATCAGAATAATCCACGTGTATGCTCCGGAGATCATCAAAACCGATGCTGCAAATTTCAGAGAGCTTGTTCAGAGGCTTACAGGAAAACCAGAAGATGAAAAAGAGGGTGGAGGTAGGAGGAAAAAAAAGACCCAACCAACTATAGATCCCTTGATGGATTTTCACCCCAAGAAGAGGAAGATTATGGAACAAGAAGAAGAAGAAGAACAACAACAACAACTGGAGTTTCTGGGTCTGCAGAATGGGATAAGGATGATAAAGAAAGAAGACAGAGGAGAAGAAGAAGAAGAAGATAACGAGATATGGGGAAGGTCAAGATCAAATGAGAAGTTCAGTGGCGGTTTCTTTGAGAGTTTCTCGGAATTGGATGGTTTCATGGAAGAGTTAAGTACTATGCCTCTAGTGTAATTCAATTAATTTCTGCTTATTTTCTTTTGCTGTCTTGTATGTTATTTTCCTTCTGCAGTCTCTATTGTTGCGCTTGTGAATATATATATATATATATATATATATATCAAAGATTGGCCACTCAGCATTTGGTGCTTCCTCATTGTAGATTGCCTAAAAGATGACTGTCACCTTATTTTTTATGCAATGAATCTGCCTGACTTTCATTGGCTTCTTATTGATTTTTTTTTAATCACTTCAGTACTTGAGAATATAGTTATGAATTATGATCATTGAAATATTGCATAATATCATTTTAGTACTGTTCAAATATAATTCGGGAATTAAGAGACCTGAAACAGTTGTGTGTGTGTCTGTGTGTTATGAGTCTCCAAAATTAACAAAGCTACAGAAATCAGCAACTTCATTTTATGTACAAACGAAAATGGTATGCCTTGAGCTTCTTCTACCTTATGTATAGTTAATTAGTCATTTGAGAGGCATTATTCTCATGGTTCAAACTGTAACAAATAGAACCTAGTAAGGGTTTAATTTATCATGAAAACCCTAAGAAAAAAGGTTGTATAAACCACATTATGTCCCATGTTGGATAAGTGTCAGAGCAATAACGCATAAATATAGAGAAAATTATAGAGCAAAGAACATAAAAAACACACAGATTTGATATGGTTCGATTAGTGTAACTACATCTACGGGAAAAAAGAAAATATTATAATTCTTCTGACAAAGTGTTCAAGTATAGTACATGGTAATAAAAAATGAACATATACATCAAAATATTATACATAAATAATTACTTCTGACTAAGTTGCTCTTGAATATATATATCTCCTTTCAGGTCGTGCTCCCAAAAAATTAAGTTGGCTCATAATCTAAGCCACCGTATATTCAAGTCACTCAACAAAAAGCGTATATGATACTTAAGCCTTAATACTTTAATTTTCTCTTGACTCCAATTGCAACATAGAGCTGAAAATGATAAACATCTCCCCATCAATGTAATTAATGCCACTCATTTGTACACAAGATCTTCATTTTCTTGTATTTCTCAACAAAACCATGAAGCAAAGATAAAGAGTGCAATGTTATTATCAATACAATAAGCCAACAGCAAGGAAGAAGAACATTAGAAGTCGCTTTGCATTGCTTTTCTTTTTCTTCTTTTCTTAAATATGAAGTATCTGGAGAGACAAAAGAAAATTGTACTCTAAGCCTCATGCTGGATTCTATTCTTTTCAAGTATATACTGCATTTTGAGAAAGTAAAATGCAAGAGGGAAAAATAAAAAGAAATTTCATTTTGGACATCCATGAATAATTCCAATAACACCGATTCACAAGTTTTAGTCATTGTAAGTCTTGTTTAGATTTCTTGTTTTGCCAAGGAAGCTCCCCAAATCCTATTTGGTCAATCAAGCCGTCTAAGTAGGTGGGACCCACATGCTCAACCGATTGAACGGTTCTGTTTGACCATATAGAGAATTTAAACTCTATTTAGTATGGTGGTAAAACAACCCAAAATCACTCTGATGTAAATGTGCTAACGTGAACATGCACTAAGGTAAATGTGTTATTAATAATAGCATGAGGCAAGACTTGTTAATTTATTGGTCTGTTACGAACAATTTGTTATTAGACTTCCAAATAGTAAGTGTAGCTATTTTGCTTTCAACTTGATGAACCAATGGTGGTGACTACTTTAAAACTAATACCATGGTTTTCATAGCTTTATTCTGTTCAAGACGATTAGTTGATGAAAATTTCGTGACGAGGTATGGAAAGAAAAAGGTGAAGAATCATATTAGTTATTGTAGATTCATATTATTTTTGGAGGAATAAGTAACCAAGCTAGCTAGTCTTGAGCCAGGTTTCTCTACTTGGTCAAGTAGGACAGTCCAATTGAAGTTGGTAGGTGGGATCCACAGATCAGATGACTTTGTTTGGCCAAACAGAGAATACTGAGAGCACTAGTCTTGTCTGCTTGTAAGTTATTTGATTATTCCACTTTGATCGGTGAGTAGTTTGCAATATAATTTTTTGGTATATTATTCAAAGTATTGTGAGCGTTTATCTGTATGGTTATATTATGTTTGTACCTCTAATTATTGATGAATGATAACCAGTGAGTGTGTGATAAACTCTAGTACGATTGAGATAAACTATTTCCTAGAGGAATACTTTTGAACTTGCCATGTGATTTTCACTCCTCACAGTAAGATTTTCATGTTAAAAATTGGGGCAAATTTCAAAAAAAAAAAACCCATGAACTTTGGATTTTCTTGCAGTTTAACCTCATATACTTCCAAATCTAGCACAAGACCCCCTCAAACTCTCAAATGTTTGCAAAATACTTCTCTATTATGTTGACTATCAAGTTAACCATTCACGGTCTCAACTTAAATGTATTATATAAATATTGAAGTTATATTTGTCTTTTCAACTAAAAAAAATTAGCAAATTAATAAATCGAGAAAAAAAATTTAGGTTAAAAAAGACAAATATATCCCTACCATATTAGTGTCAATGTAGCACATTTAAGTTAATTGGATTGGGCATGAAAAAACTTACTGGATTGTTAATTAACAATCAACTTAACAGTCAATCTAAAAGAGGGGACCTTTTGCAAATATTTGTAAGTTGAGGGTTTTTTTTGCTAGATTTGAAAATTCATGGAAATTTTGTGCAATTTGCCCTCAAAATTTGTATTCCGTACGGAGTTAGCTCTGTGCATTATTGATCAAATTTAATATAAGCATATATATATATATTATATATATTATATACATATTTAATCATAGTCATAGATTCACTCAAATAGGAAACTTCATTTGCCCCCATAAAACATTTCTGTTGTGGCCTCTCCCAACACGTTTGACAAAATAGATTGATCAAGTTAACATGACGAAATATGTAAATACGCCAAACAATTTTTTCAATAAAACCAATATTTGATATGCTTATATTTCTTTTCATAATTTACATGATCTTACTATAAAAATCATAAACAACTTAAGGGAATGGGTGTTAAAGTAAAATTGTAGATTTAAAGACAAAATGTTCAGTCAATAACCATAGCCCAGCTCAAATTACTCTTGCTATAACATGCTGCTTTATTTCGCTGCAAATCAACTTATTCAGACACACCTCGTCTAAATTACACAGGAAAGATATTTGGCACAAATGCTGAGACACAGACCATAATCAAATGAATTTTACAACATATAGTGCCAGATCAACCAGCTTCCATTAAACATCTAGATGGTGTTACCCACAAAATCACTCCGGCTAGGGATTCAGTCTCGGGAAAGGCATCCCTATATGCAGAAAGACCATTAATGAAAAGCTCAGACAATACTCCAACTATGGCCTGCTTCTTGCCCAGGCTGCTCTTCTCTGTCTGTGTCAATGCCTTGTATATGATGATTCTTTATAATACAATACCTAAAATCAGGGCAAGTAAACTAGATCTCAGTAAATTATAGCAGCAATCTTCTAAGAGATCCATGCATGACATTGATCATAAAATTATATAGAAAAGATGACCAGACCTTATCCACCAATATGTATCATAGGCCTATTTGCTGTCTTTGCTATGTCAAACATACCAGCATGTGAAGCTTTCTTCCTCTTTACCTACACCAAAGAACCCAAAGGGATTAGCTCACTTGTAAGAAGAGATAGTATCTCTCCTTAGCAACTTGGGATCAATTCCTCTAGGAGTTGTCTGGAAGTAAAATCCTAAAACATTTGGCCAGTATAAGGGAGTGTGCCCTTAAGATTACTAGGGAAGGGAATTTAACTCAGACAAAGTCTGAGTGTACCCCAAAATGTAATAACATACTATAAACATAATTGTAGCAGATCCAAAGAGTAGAGTCAATTTCCAAAGTTTATTATGCAATTTTAAGTAGCATATGACCCACCTTTTAGCTACAAAGCCATCTGAAAGTTTCCAAAGGGTGGCGGTTAACTAAATAGATAAAACCGTATCATATGGATAATGCGAGTACAAAACTACAAAACAAACCAGATGTTAGGGTACTAGGGTTGTTATGTTTGTTGTGGTTAAGGGGTAATTAGGGAATAGTTAGAGGGTAAGTCTCTTATAAATAGGAGAGTTGTTATGTGAGAAGGGGGGAGAATAATAATTTTGTTGTGATTAGGAGCTTTGCTTTGTGGAGAGTCTTAGGACTCTAGGAGTCTAGGAGACTTGGTCTCTGGAACTATTGATTTCTTGTCATTCTTATTAGTTCTTTTCTTTAATTCAAGTCTTGGGTTCTCATCAATTGATTCGACCTACCGAATCTAAGAAGGGACGTTGGGAGCGTAATCAGAATTGGAAGAATCTCCATGCCACCAAAAATGTCAGACAGGATTGAATTGATGGAGACAAGAATGGACCGAGTGGAAGATGGTTTGAAGGATGTGAGACAAGAATTCGAGACGATGAGACAGATTCTCTTGGCAGAAATGGCTCAATTGATAAAAAAGGAGATAGCAGAAGATCATAATAAAGATCAATCTGACGAAAACGGCGGAGTTCAGGAAGTAATTCGGTGTCCAATGTAGCAACGGTAAAGAACAATAAAATGGATGATTTTCGATTATCAGCGAAGAAAGTAGAATTACTGGCGTTTGAGGGAAGCGATCCCATGGGTTCAAGGAATCTCTGAAGGGGTGCGTATCCAACTTGCGAAGCTAAGCATGGAGGGTCCAACAATACATTGGTTCAATCTATGGAGGGAATCAACAGGGGAGGTTTCCTAGGAGAATTTTAAAGAATCTTTGGCGGCAAGATTTGGTAGAGGAAGACTGGACAACCCATATGGGGAATTGAAAGAAATACGACAAAAGGGACAGTGGATGAATACATTGCAGAGTTTGAGTTATATTCTTCTCAATGCGGGAAATTACTGGAAGCACAATACTTGGGGTATTTTGTTGGAGGTTTGCGTCTGGAGATCAAGAACCGGGTAAGAACAACAAGGCCAAACAATAGATATCAGGCCATGCAATTGGCCAAAGACAGAAGTTGAACTGTGGCCTTGGAAGGAAGATGACGAGGGAAGTGATAACAGGCTGATTTCATATGGGCTGTTCAATAGACAAGAGAAGGCCCAACCAAACGGGTCGAGCATCACTGAGGCTTCGAACTCGGGATCAACGGCCAATTCACCTGCACAGATGAAGTGATTGGGCGAGTCGACGGTGCTGCCGACTGTGAGGAGGA
The DNA here is from genome assembly GCA_037074585.1 of Biancaea sappan. Lineage (NCBI taxonomy): Eukaryota > Viridiplantae > Streptophyta > Magnoliopsida > Fabales > Fabaceae > Biancaea > Biancaea sappan. The sequence goes on along the minus strand of CM073501.1, from coordinate 2,319,774 downwards.
ACGACAATGATCGGCGAAGCAGTTTTGAGAAGACTCAGGGGGTGCAACGCCTGACGCATTCAAAAATAATGGAAAGGAAGGCTTGTGGATTGTGCTTTAGATGTGGTGAGAGGTTTCACCCTCTCCATAAGTGTGTTGATGGCAATTTGAGAGTGATGATATTGGGTGAAGATGAAGAATTGGATGAAGCTCACAGTGAAGAGAAGGAGATGACAGTGCTAGATCTCAAGAGGACGACAAAAGGCAGAAGGAAAGGAATGGACTGAAATCGAAAAAATAATAATAAAAAATAAATAAATAGGAAAACAAAAAGAGTGTTATATTCAGTCAGCCTTAGGGACAAGGCTGAAGTTCAGGAGGGAGTAATGTTAGGGTACTGGGGTTGTTATGTTTGTTATATGGTTAAGGGATAATTAGGGAATAGTTAGAGGGTAAGTCTCTTATAAATAGGAGAGTTGTTATGTGAGAAGGGGGGAGAATAATAATTTTGTTGTGATTAGGAGCTTTGCTCTATGCAGAGTCTTAAGACTCTAGGAGACTTAGTCTCTGGAATTATCAGTTTCTTGCAATTCTTATTGGTCTTGTTATGTTACTCCTTCTTCTTAAGAAAATCTTGTTCTTTTCTTTAATTCAAGTCTTGGGTTCTCATCACCAGAGACCTAAGCCTCCTATACCAAAGCAAGAGTGCTCCTCTCCAAAGCAAAATGCTCTCCAGAGCCAAATGCTCCTACCACACACGCAGACAAGATTCTCCACGTACCTCTCATGCTCCCACTCACCTCCCCATATAACTACTCTGCCCTCTAAAATTCCTATTATACCCCTCTAACAGAAAAACCCTTCCCAGTACCTATCACGTTAGTTGTAAGATCATCATATTAAAAGGAATAGCAGGTCATGACAGAGAAATTTAACAAATTATACTAGGACTCAAGCCTCAACACAAGCAGAAAGATGAGGCTCTGGAAAAGCTAATGGAATGTTTCTGAATCTTAGCAATAATTTAACAGATTATACTAGGATTAGGTGCATACAGCTGCCCCTATGATCTCCCTAAGCTCATGATCCTCTGCACCGTGTCGTAGGGGATCTCTTAAGGTAATCTGCAAGGGAATCAGCACATATAAGAATATTAGGACAACATTTGACTCAAAACTGAATTTATTGGCTGAAGTCACACATAAAAGACGCTATATAAGAAGTTATTTCATTGTCATGGTCAATTGTGATCATACAGAAAGCCAAGCATGTTTTGCCTCGAATATAACAAAGGAATAGATGGCATAAAAATACTAAACTGAACAGTCCTATAGAAGGTGAATGCTTGTCAAGTTCAATGAAAGAAGAATCTGTCTGAGATGCACTTCATACTCAGAACTGGTAAAAAAAGAAGGAAAAATAAAGAAACAAATGCAAGCTGAACTCAATGGTAAGTATAGATTAAGAAAGCAATATAGATGAGCAGAAATTTATGAGAATAGGTAGATTATGGACGCATAAAATTATACAACACCTAAGAAAACAATATATGGCATCTTCCAAATGAAATATTACATGAACTGCCTTAGATATATTAGACAGAAGAACACAGGAGTCTTGATGGCAGCAAACAAGAAATCAATAAACCAATCAAGTGAGGTTGTGCAAACAGACTTGATGGATGCATTGAAGATGTAGCTGGCATATAAGATAGCAAATTTAATCATATGTGCTATAATAAGTTAATGACTAATGAGGTCAGAAAAGAAAAAGGGACAAGAAATAGGGTAGTCAACCCTAAAACTATAAGAGGAACAAGTCTTCCAATTTCTAACAAACTCAATCCAATCTTTAGTTTTGACAGCAAGAATAGAGCCTACCTCTGAAGGACCAAATAAACAAACTTTGAAGTTTCCATCGGCTAGCAGTCGCAATCTATTGCAACCAGCACAGAAGTGATCAGTCATTGATGTGATGAATGAAACTGAACCCTGATGCCCATCAATTGCGAAATTCTTGGCTGTATCAGTTGGGTGATCCTGAAGTCTCTTTAAGCTTGTAAATCGTTTCACCTATTTGGTGATGGTGGTCATAAATTAAAGGGCCTCTATAAGAGATAATCAAATCTGTATAAGTGAGATCAACAGTCAGAATTCTACCTTACCACTGTATCCAACATTTCTGCGTAGGGCACAAGTTTCTTGACATTCCACACATTTCCATCAAATGGCATGAACTCAATAAATCTAATATTAATTGGTTTTTCACGTGTCAACTCAACAAAGTCACAAATTTCATCATCATTGAATCCACGCATTACAACACAGTTGACCTGAAAGATAACAGAAGCATACCAATACCAAACAACTTACAATGCATCCATTAGTGACATAATAAACATTTAGAGGTTATAAACCCTTAATCAAGATGAATCCCACGTACAAGGCTATACAATTTATTTGAACTATTCAATAATTTGGCAAAAGGATAACAACTTGAGGGAAGGTGATCAAAGTGAATGCTTGCAATATAAATAGATAAGTATTACCAAAAGTTACCTTAACTGGATTATACCCAAGGTCTATGGCAGTATTAATTGAACTCATTACTTTTTCATGCCCTTTGCGTCTCGTCATAAACTCAAACTTTGCTGGTACCAAAGTGTCCAAACTGATGTTCACATTAGTAAGCCCACATTCTTTCAGCCTTGGAAGTTTTCTTGCAAGGGTTATACCATTGGTAGTGATGGCCAATGTCTTCAGTCCCTTCAAGTTGGATAGCCCCCAACATATGTCTTCAATATCCTTTCTAACAGTTGGCTCCCCACCAGTCAAACGGATTTTATTTACTCCAGAGCTTACAAAAAGATTTGCTAATCGTATTATCTCAGTCTTTGTTAGAAGCCTGGGGCTAGGAGTGAGCTCCACACCCTCTGCTGGCATACAGTACTGACACCGTAAATTGCAACGCTCTGTTAAGGATATCCTCAAGTAAGTGTGAAGCCTTCCAAAGGAATCTACTAACATATCGGAGACAGAATTATCTTTTGGCTGATCTTCAGAAAACGAAGCACAAGATGTAGCATACGTTCTAGCTGCATATCCATTCATGTTGCCACTAAATAAAGCTTGGCCATTACTATTTTTGGAGGCACAAAAGGATCCCATCTCACAATTCACCTGTTATAATTAAATTGTTACTCTTAGCCAGATATATTTCCATTACAAAATTTTAACATCTATTAGCATCATCCACACCCAAGATTAACACACAAAAACACAATCTCTGGATACAAAAATAGTTCTCAAATGGATGAGGATGTCTATCATCAAGCTTTCAAGTTGGGGCTCATTTCATGCCAAGGTTTGGAAATTTCACAGTTCTGATTGAAATTTTAAGATAACTACAAAAAATAGACAGATTAAAAAAAACTGTGTTTCAAGAAAAGCAGGCAGTAGATAATTGATTCCTTACTTAGACCAATATTATTATGAAAAGGAAAAAGCTATAAACATAAAAATTATTACATTGATAGTAATCATCAAAACAAAAAATTAACAGAGTGCAGTACCAACCCTGTCTTTAAATCTCAACACTATTTTTCCCAACCTGGAAATTATCCACATCTAAAAATTTACCCTACGGCATGTCATTGGGTTTCAAGAAAGAAAATACACACACACACACACAATAGTTAAAGAAGCTCTTTCATCAACTTAAAATTGGATAAGACATTGATAGTTTTTTTTTAAGGATATAATTGTGGCCAACTGTTATAATTTCAACCAGTTGGAGAGGAAAAAATAATATAAAGTGTATTTCAAGTTGCCGGAACATGGATAATGTTTTTTAAGGAGTAGAAATGCTTGATGTGGGATCTGTCAGATATTCTTAAAAGCATTAGTATTCAAGATGGTATATGTAACATACAAGTAACACAAACACAAATTTAAATCCAATAACCCAAGTGTCATGGAGAGGAAGAAAGTTTCTTTTCTTTTCAAAAAGGGTGTAGGGTGTTATTCGGTGAAAATAATTAGATACAACGATAAACACAATCAAAAATCGTAAAGCGTCTGAGCCCCTGGATTGCACATTTCATGAAACAAAAGTTACAACGAAATGATTGGATTGCAAATAATGATATAATCAGAAGATTAGAAGTTTTGACTGCAATTTACTAGATACTAACATGGACAATTCGCCTAAAATTGTTGTTCACATGACCCAGGAGTCTCCGTCAATTACAGATAAAACAAAAATACAATAACTAGCGCATAAAGAGAGAAAGAGAAGCTCTTACCAGGAAGAAATTCGATTCTTTGAACCCAATTCGCCAATCCGTTAATTTTGATAAGTATCGCCTCATCCTGGATGCTGTGATTATAGAAAACACAACAAAGAAATGATAATCACCAGAGGAGATACTAAAAACTCGAAGAGATAAAAAGGAAATAGAGAGATGGGGAAGTGAGAGTTGTAACACCTCTGGTTTTAGGGGACCATTAATCGTGCCACAGCCAAAGTCCAACTGTATTATACAAATAGTAGGCGTCGGTTGAATGTAAAGAATCTGAAGATAAAGGCGCTACAGAGACATATGAAACACACGGTCACAGAGCCGTGAAAGTGTCATCGACCTATAATATTAATAAAATAATACCCCTCTAGGTAAAGCTTCGTCCTTTCTCGCGTTTTCGTCCGTTTCAGCCCAAGCTTTTGGTGCTGCAGAACTGTAAATCTGTGATAGAAGCCGCCCCAAGTTCAAGGTTTTCTATAATTGGTTTCCAATAACAAACTAAATTTGCAATATAGATTTAAAAGGACAAAACTAATGTTCATATATTCCCAAACTTAACTTCTATTTCAATTATAATCCTAAATTTTATTTAGTAATAATTATAATTTATATATTTTTAATTAATTTTAATTATATTTGATAGTTTTACACACTCTAAAAATTTAATACTAAACATTAAGATAATATTAAATTCTACCATGTAAATGCCAAATTATTCAATTTAGATGTGTCATGACATTTTCACTTAAGATAAATAAAATATAGTATATTTTTTTTAAAATTCAAAATATACTTTTAAAAATTATATTACATTTGAATTATTTTAAAAGATATTTGACATTTAATATATTTAAAATAAATAATTTAGTACTAATGTATATAATATTAAATGTCACGTGACATCTAACATTCTTTTTTTGGACAACATCAACCTCAAAATATAATTAAAATTAATTAAAAATATATAAATTATAATTAATATAAAATACAATTTAAAATTATAATTAAAATATGAGTCAAATTTTACAGCATGAGCAATACTTTAAAAACCAGCCCGTTCAAAACCTCTAAATTAGAAAACCTTCTCATTAACTCCGTTATGTGAATTAGGCTATTTAAGCTGTAAAGAAGCATTCTAATTACTATAATATAATTTACTATCTATTATATCGAGCCCAATATAATTTTAAAATCCTTACCAGTTGATTTTAACGTTGAAAACGTGTGACATAATGTGTTACGTGTGTATACAGAAAAAAGTATAATGACTGTGTTCGGCAAACAAGCTTATAGCTTATAAGCTAATTTATAGCTTATTTGACTAGCTTATAAGTTTATTAAAAGTGTTCGGTAAACGAGTTTATTTTCGTAGCTTATAGCTTATTCTGATAAGTTACTTTGAGTAGCTTATAGTTTATAGCTTATAGCTTAAAGTTTTTTGTTTCTATTTTGCCCTTACTATTTTTTTAAAATACTCATTATGCCCATTATTTTATTATATCCTATTTACTCATCTTTTATTATATTTATATTTATATATAATATATTATACATATATAATTATATATATATGATAAAAATATATAAAAATATTATAAATATGTATAATATATAAAAATAATAAAATATGTAAATATATTTTATTATATATAATAAAATATAATAATATATAAATATATTATATATGTAAAAATATATTATTCATATATAAATATATATTTTTAATGAATTTTATATTTATAATAATTTAAATTAATTTAATTAAAAACAAAAATGATATATTTATTTATATTATTTTAGAATTAAAAAATACATGTCTTTTTATGTCATTTTACACTTTTCAACTACTTCAACAGCTACTTTTACCGAACACTTCTTATTCAAATAAACTAGCTTATAAGTTATAAGCTATCAGCTATAAGCTATAAGCTAAAAATTAACTTATAAGTTATCAGCTAGCTTATAAGCTATCCGCTAGCTTATAAGCTAATTTTGCCGAACACACATATAGGGGCAATAACTTGTGACATAAAACCACGTTTTGAAAAAATTAGTATTTTTTTGTTAAATTATACTTTTAGTTTCTATAATTTCACCCGATTTGTAATTTAGTCCCTATAATTTATTTTTTTACAAATTGGTCCCTATAAATTTCAAACTTTTGTAAAATGGTCCCTACCATTAATCTTCTATCAATTTTGTGATTAAGTGGCAAATAACAATGCCACCTCATAATATAAATTATAAAAATACCATTTTATGTGTGTTCTCAAATTGTTGTGTTATTGCCACCGTATGTGAACTATGAAAGAGAGAGTAGTTTGAGAAAACAAATTGAGTGAAAATCTAAAAATGCAAAAGAAATCAGAGAGCAACTGAGAGATTGAGATGATTGTTGAGAAGAGGTAGTTTGAGAAGAGTGAGAATAGAAAAGTAGGAGAGTAAGATGACTGGTGTGGACGTAGATAGGATAGGCATGGCAAAAGGCAAGAAATCCCTACATTCGAGACCTCGTCACGGGAATTTTTTCTCGCGAGGACGGGGATCACACATTTAGCTTCGCGAGGTCTCCGTCCATGAATGGGCATTTTAGTAATTTCATTAAAATTATTAAAATGTCCTTAATATATATATATATATATATAAGGGGTATTTAAGACATTTCACATTTAAAAATAATTTAAACTAATTTAATAAAAAAATTTGAAATCTCTATGCCTAATCCTAATTCCCATATGTGCTAGTCGTGCTCTCAGCCTCTCACTGTCACTTATTCTCGTGCTATTAGCTTCATTGCTTCCTCTTCGACTCCTCCCGTCATCAGCTCATCATCATCTCTGCTTCCTCCTCCCATTGTCATCGTCTCTTGTCACGACCCCATTCGGGAACATGACCGGCGAACGGTGCCCTAGACTACACTGTCGCAAGCCTAACATCTTCTTAACCCATTGCCTTCCATTAACTATGTTTCTCTTATCATTATATCTTACGAACTTAAGTCTTACTCACATATGATTATTATAGAGAATTTACATTTCCTTCACATGCCCATAACGAAATAAAATATGCAGATATACATATTCAATTTTTCCGTTATATCTCTCAATAATTTTCAATATAAATATACAATTAAACTATTTTACACAATACAACAAACCTTACCCGATTATGGAGTCTTTCTAGAGTATTCTACATACATACTTAAAGATATATAAAAATCTATGATATTACCATATCCCAAACAAAAGGGGAAGGTCCTTCGAAGCCACACGTCTCCAAGCTGAAGATCTCTCCATTACCTGAAACTGTGAGGGGGTGAGTCTAAACCACGAGATTCACCCAACAATAGCCCTACCTAACAAATACATAAGACTATGCATGTCAAAACTTATAACTTTATATAACTACATGAACATTATTGAATGGTCACGGTAACTTCAAGTAACAATCATGACACAATCTTGAATTCATTAATCAGAGTCATAATATTATAAATTCACATTCATGCTAAACTATACTCAAGATAGTTGTATGTCTATACATCTAAATTAAATAAGACATTCAACATCACAAGACATCTCACATGAATATGATATGCACATTAAAATTATAACAATACATTTATAAATTTTACATCAACACATGTATCATCACAAGTCACCTTTGCTCCTCATTACCTCCTCATCACATTATAACCCCTTGTTGCCTCCTATGCCCTTATTATATACGTCTACATGTGGGACATGAATTCACATAATGATCTTTGGGTTTTTTTGGCCATACATATAATTGTCACACCTTTATTTCCTCACACGTGATAAACCACGAATTTACATGTAATGGTGCCCTTTGACATTGTGCCCATCGACACATGTCCTTCGGCATATAATATTCATCCCAGATATTCCTATCTTGATTGCCACAATTATCACATGAGCTTTTTTTATATTACATTGCCACACGTGTTAAGGATTGGGGACTTCTAAATTTATCAAGATTCGTCACAATAGTAGACCATGCCTCAATCACTTAGCATGTTATGGTTTTCTCATGTATTACCTAACCTCATAAATCATAGGTAAACACATGGAAGTGTGCTCCTTGGACAATCAAAGGAGGAATGTGGAAATATAATTTAGCATGAAGGCCTCATACATATTTGCAAATAAACATAAAGTTTCACATCACGTTATAAGTTCAAGTCATTTATAGAAGGTATAATACATGTTCATAGGAACTAATTTCTTAAATTAAGACTATTCACATATCTCTTACATATGCATATACATAACTGCATAAGTCACCAACTACTAATCTCAATAAGACTCTATTCACAATTTATTGATTAGAAAATGTACAATTTCATAATCATGTCCTTTTATTCAATACTTGAGACATTCATGCATTCTGATTAACAAGCACACATATATAAGTTTATATTGTATTCCTAATTACATGGAAACTTAAGCACAGTAAACATATCATCTAGATATGACATACTTACAATATGTAGAATTTGCCAAGAAAGTTAATCTTAGAAAAGAACAACAAGGTTGAACTATGTCCCTCATCTTTGCTTGGTCTTGTCTTACCAACCTTCCTCTTTAAGAATGGACCTTCAAGCTCCAAAAATATCCTATGAAACTCCAATGCATCAACCAATGCCTAGGGAACCAAGAGACATTAGAAAGAGATCAATCCAACTCTTGTTGGCAAGGTTCCAAGGGGTAGCGCCACACAATCAGCACATTAGATAAGTTGGTCCTAGGGTGCTAACTTTTAAAGTCCTGGGTCCAAGCCAGCCTAGGGTGCCAAGCACCAAGGACATGCAAGATTTTTCTCCCAAAATTGCTCCAAATCATTTCCTTTTGGTTCCAATCCTGCGTAGGTTCATCTAGGGTGTTTTTATGCAAGATAAAGATACTCTAACACAGCCCAAAAACTCAAAACTTAAAGCAACAACCAAGGGAAAAGAATTCCACGAACATCTCCAAAGTCATACCTTCAACAAATCAATTCTCTTCCTATGATTCCATTGCCATAACAAGGGGTTTTTCTCTATCAACCAGTTGGAACAATAATTTTATACCAATTGCTCGAAAGAAGCATTATATAAAATTTTCTCAATTCATAACCTATGGTTTGCTTCTTGAAGAAAATAAAAAGGGGAAGAAGAAGAAGAAGAAGAAGAAGAAGAAGAAGAAGAAGATGGAGAAGAGTAAACACTTGCCACTTTGTCTTGGTTTCCATAGCTTCTTCCACAAGCTCTTCCTTTGAATAGGATTTTGGAGGAATTGGCGTGGAAGGAAGGTGCCAATTATACTTCCATACAATACGCATCATCACATCCCATTTCCATTAAAAACCAAAAATTTAGCATTTGTTCACTTTAGTCCCTCTCGATGCCTCAAGCTCTACACTAACATCAAATCCAACATCTCTAAGGCACTGGGCTCATATTAGGGTCCATTCTTCCTCAAAGGTTAATATTCAATGTTTTCTCGAGAGTTTCTATGTTTTCTTTTCCTTTCACTTTTGTCCTTATACATTATTCTTACACCTACTCCTTATGTTTCCTTTTTCTATTGCAAGCTTTATTGATTTTAGGACAAATCTTGGTCCTTATAAAACTTTAGGATCATTTGTTCCTCTCGTTGGAACTCCTTAATTCACAAAAAATTTTCATTTACCCGAATTTGCATATTTTAAACCACATAGTAATACTTGGGGTATTACATCTCTGCTTCCTCCTCCCGTTCGTTATTCATTGTCTTTACTAGTTCTCTCGTTCTCGCCGTCAACATCCTCATGGTTCCTCCCCCCATCGTCATCAACTCTGTTGGTTCTCTCACTGTTGTCGGTGGCTCTCAGGTATTGAAACCTGAATCAACAATAATCCCCAAATCTAATATCCATCAATGATATTTTTCTCAATTAGAACCATAATCCCCAGTCAAATGTTTTTCTTGTGCAACTCCAAGCCTTCATTGCCAAATCCAATCTTCGTCAACATCGGCGCCACTCTCAAGCCCTGCGATCTTGTCGCTCCAGCCTCCTTCAATCAAAGATTTGGTTAAAATTATGTATTATTGATTTTTTTACTTTTTCTTTTACATTTACAAATTTTTTTAATAACCTCAGGGGAGGCGGGGAACAAGGATGGAGGGATTTCTTCTCCCCGGCAAGAATCAGGGGCAGGAACGAGGATGGGGAACAGGCCTGTTGCCATATTCCTAGATGCAAAGAGGGAGAAAAGAGCAAAACTGAATTTTTATAATTTATATTATGACGTGGCACTGTATGAGGTGATTTGGAATGCTATGTCATATCACATATGCATTTTATTTGTCACCTAAGCACAAAATTGACAAAAGATTAATGGTAGGGACCATTTTACAAAAGTTTGAAAACTATAGGGACCAACTTATATAAAAATAAAATGTAGGGACCAAATTACAAATTAGGTGAAAATATAGGGACTAAAAATATAATTTAATTTTTTTTATTAACAAGGGGTTTCTTAACCCACAATACTTCAAATTTATAAATTTGGTGGTGAATTGTTTAATTTGAGACGAAATGTAATTTTTTTTTAGTTTTTTAAAAATACTTGTATTAATTATTTGATTTGTAAATTTTTAAAATATGTAATTTAGGCCCTAAAAATTGTTGTTTTGATATTCATTAATCTTTTAAATATGCATATTTTTCTTATTCCTATCATAAATTTAACCGGAGATTAACTAATAACAAACTAAAATTCTTTAGAAATCAAATTTTAAAAATCAAATAATTAAGATTTGTACCTTTCAGAATCAATTAAAAAAAATAGAAATTAAATTTTAATACTAAATAATTCAATAAATCCTCTTTTTCATTTGGAAAAAATGCACTTTGTCCCCATAAATTTTTTTTGTTATGCAGATAACCTCATAAACTATAAAATTCAACACAAAATCTCTCTAAATTTTTTATTTCGTGTAAAAAATCATTTCGTTCAATAATTTGTTAGTTTGACCAACGATTAATGGTGATTGGGATGTTAAAATTGCCATGTCAATTATATTTAAACACGTTAGCTACTGACATTGATAAAAAAAATACCATATCATCGTTGACCCAAAAGCTCTATCTACCCGATCCACATAAAATTTAACCAAGTGTTAAGAACATTAATCGCTCGCTCTTAACTGATACTCGCTTGTCTTCCTCATTGTGTTTGGCTAGTGGTTACTGTTCTCAATGAGGAAGAAGATAGGCATGAGCAAAATGGAGACAGCTTTTAGATCAAATTTCCCCATGAGTATTGGGTGGTTACTATTCTTCTTAAAACTATATCAAATTTCATGTGCGTCAAATAGATAGAACTTTTGGAACAAGTGTAATATAATATTTTTTTGTTCATGTCAGTCGCTAACATATTTAAATATAATTGACATGATAATTTCTTCATCTTAATTAGTGCTAACTAATAGTTAAACTAACAAATTATTTGACGAAATAACTTTCTTACATGAAATGAAAAGTCTATTGAACTTTTGTTTTAAATTCTATAGGGCTGAATGAAAAATTCCACATGGGCAAAAGTGCATTTTCCTGTCTCATTTTCGCTTTTAGTATTTTAAAAATTTCTTTTTATCTATTTCCATTTTAGGACAGTGGACCCATTCATTCGGATCGGTGATCCTTCGCGCCTTCCTTCTTTGGCTTTTGTCGCTGATTGCTATGTTTTTATGTTCACACTCTGAATTCCAGCTTCCGCCTAAAACCTTACGGGTCCCCATTTCCAGGTTCTTGTTTCTTTAATCCTTCTTTTATCATTCTTCATTCACTACTTTCGTCGCATTATGCTTTTCCTAGCTATTATATCATTGCTTGTTTGGTCATTGATCTAACTTTGCTTCTAAAGAATTTTGTCTTTTTTAGCATCCAGGATTTTCTATAACTTTGATTGTTTGAGCTGATGACTTAGTTATGTTCGAATTTTCTTTTGTCTCTGCTTTGTTTATATTGAAGAGTTTCTGTAGGTTATTGCATTGCAACGATAGATGTCGTTCTTCAGAAGTGTCTCTGCACTTTCGAGGCTGCGGTTTGGTGGGGTAAATATAGAATGCAAATGTTTGAAAGCTGTTATTTTTTGTTTTAAAGAAAAAAAATGGATATTTATTTGTGTCTGATTATTGATGTTAGATGCTAATTCTCACCCCATTCTATTTGTTCTATTGATTACGCATGTTATGGACCTAATTTCTGTTAAATTAATAAAATTTTTAACCGCAGGGTCAACAATCTGGTCTTGCCAATACAGTGAGGTGGCTTCAAACCTGGTCATCCAGTAATGTATTTTTCTCCTCCTATGTCTTTGGCCTTGATGACATCTGTTAGAATAAAGATACTGGGATTTTGGTGGCTATGCTCGATTGTCAGCCTTATTAGATGCCATGTATTTTTTTCTGGGCACTATATTATTATAGATCCATGTTTAAGATGGTTTGGGCATGTGCAAAGAAGACCGTTGGAAACGCCAGTTAAGAAAGTTGAGCAGATGGTTTGGAGCCCTGTGAAAAAAGGTCGAGGAAGACCAAAAAGAACATTTAGAGAAATTATTGAACGGGACTTTTTAGTAAATGAGATATTTAAAGAGTTGGTCATTGATAGAGCTCAATGGCGTCGAGCGATCCATGTAGCTGACCCCACTTACTGGGATAAGGCTATGTTATTTTGTTGCATATTATTATAGAATTGGCTCTTTAACCGGTTAGGTTCAATGTGTCCCGGTTCATATGTTCGTATGTGGCTTAAAGATTCACATTAGTCAATACTGTTAACAGTGATTGTGTGCTGCATTATCAAATGGGTGGCATGAGGATATTTATCTTTTGGGACACAATGCACGAAGATTTTTTTTTTTTGTATCTCTGGAACTTTGTCTACTACCACTTTAGTTCATTCCAAATATTTTCCTTTTATGCAGGATCTTTATTCTGAGTTAAAGGGATTAATTCCACAGTATCAGGTTTGTCTGTGTTTTACTGCTTCAGTACTTTTTTTGTTGGGAAAGTTAACGTTTAAGAAATGCTGCTTGTTGCTCTCTCTTTTTTTTTTTTTTTTCTGACTAATTTTTGCATATTTGTTTCTGTCTGAGTTATGATATTGAACAATTCTTTGGTAGTCTAGGTTTACCAACTGTCAGTAGACCAAACCAATTATGTCTATGTATGCAAGCATGTTACGGACACTTTTCCATAGGCCCTATCTCTCTGTGGTGATTGGTTGTTGAGCTAACCAAGCTTTTCTATTGTGCTCTGGTTCTTAATGCTCAGCTTCCAAAACTTCTTTAAGCTGATTAGGATGAGTTAGAAATTGATCTTATTCTGTAAATAAATACTGGTTGCAGGAACGTGTTAAGAAGCTGAAGAAAGATTATGGAAAGGTTGAATTGGGCAATACTAATGTTGATATGGTAAACATATTGTCTTTATCATAGGTTATAGCCTTATAAGCATGAAGTTTCAAAATAATTTATAGCTACATAGATTTTTCTTAACAGATATAAGATTGTCATTTAACTTACAGTGGAGTTTTTTGTTGTCGCAACTGATAGGTTCTTGGTGGAATGAGAGGAATGACTGCTCTATTATGGCTAGGCTCATCAGTTGACCCAGATGAGGTATTTGTCTAACTTACTCATTTTTCTGATTCTTGTAAATTATTATAGTGGAGTGCATTAATTTGCTTACTTGGCATCTATATGTATGTGGATCTCTGAGGTCAGGTGACTTATGTTTTCTAGGGAATTCGCTTTAGGGGCATGTCAATCCCGGAGTGCCAGAAAGCACTACCAGCTGCCAGTCATGGTGGGGAGCCTTTACCTGAGGCTATTCTCTGGCTTCTCTTGACCGGAAAGGTATGTAATAAATCTAATTAAATAATTTAGAGTGATTACTTTAAATTTTAATTCACTTATTATTTAAATTATCTTTGATTATGTTCATTGTTTGACAGATACCAAGTAAACAGCAAGTAGATTCATTATCCCAAGAATTACGAAGTCGTGCAACTGTCCCAGGTTTCATTTTATTTCCTTAACAGACCAGTCATAGCATGATTATCTACCTTCGGGCAATGTATTTTTCTTTGTAATATAATAGACTGATAGTATATAGTTCATGATCTTGCAGAGTGCATTTATGACTATTCATTAGGAGTTTAGGACTTAATGCGATACCATGCTATGTTTTTTTTTTCCAAAACAAAAACTCTGGTAGATATTTTAATGCAGTTTTTCAAAATTTAGGTACAAATAACAACATAAAATTTATTGTTTAAGTATGAATGGGGGGTCTCTTCAAGTGCAAAACTAAATCTATTTTCCTGAATGTTATAGTGGATTGATAAATATAGTTTTTTGAAACATAGATAAAATGCATAGCATTATGTTTAGGTTTGAATTTGGGGTATCTTTATAGTAGTAGATTAGGTTTTCTTGATTAACCTTATGGGTTCAAGGAAATTTATAGGAGGCTATAATCTTTCTTTGTCTTGTTATACTTACATCATTGGTTCTTGTTTGAGGAAATAGACACCGCTCAATCAGCAACGCAATAAGTGCTTGGAAACCTTAAAAACAAATGGAGCTTTGATGCACCATGCCTGTGTTTCTGATATTCATTGCTTGCTTTTAGTGTGGCATGTGCACAATAATTTTATTATTCTGGGGCAGCATAACATTTTCTGGCTGCTCGTTAACAGTAATGTCCATGGTACTTGATGTTCCACAAAATTTTATTAATTGTATATTTGTGATTTTATTTTGCAGAATATGCTTATAAGACAATCGATGCTCTGCCTGTTTCGGCTCATCCAATGACTCAATTTGCTACTGGTGTCATGGCCCTCCAGGTTGAGTAACTGAATTTTTTTTCCTTGAATTTCTTAATTTTGCCTATTCCTTTTGTTTTAGTTTATTTATTCTATTATCAAAAGGTTTAGATGGCCATATTCAATTAGCAGTTCTGTCTTCATGAAAGCTATTTAAATGATGTTTTGGCTTCTATAATTTAGACTTTAAAGTGTAGCTAAGTTGTGAAGTTTAATATATAGGACCCTTCTTCTTGTAGTAGATGAGTTATGATTTACAATCAACTCCTTTTGTCTTCCAGGTTCAGAGTGAGTTTCAGAAAGCACATCAGAGTGGGATTCCCAAGGCAAGGTGAGATTCTGAATAGCTTTGTTTTTTACTTCTTTTACCTTGGAAGTTAATATAGCAGGTGTATTACTTTAATTTAGGTATTGGGAGCCAACTTATGAGGATTGCATGAATTTGATTGCTCGTGTGCCAGCAGTTGCTGCTTATGTTTATAGACGGTATGTAAAGTAGAACATGCACAACAGAATAAAACATCCAAATTGCAATGGGTAGATCTTGAAAAGACACCAATCTGGATGTGTTTGACAGTATATCTGCTAGTTTCTTACATTTATATTAACTTGTTGGCCTATTTCTTAAAGGATATACAAAGATGGGAAACGCATACCAATGGATGATTCTTTGGATTATGGTGCAAATTATGCTCACATGTTAGGATTTGATGATCCCCGAATGCTGGAGTTTATGAGGCTATATGTTAGCATCCATAGGTTTGTATTGCATTTTTAATTGTGGCATACCCTATGCTCATGATTTGTAAGGATTTCTTTTAGTTACTACCACATTTGCTGCTTAACACTTTGGTTATAATTGGGTTGCTTGCAGTGACCATGAAGGTGGGAATGTTAGTGCTCATGCTGCCCACTTAGTAAGTTACCTCCCTTAGTCAAACTCTGTTTCTTTAGGTTTCAGTCCTGTCATAATTCTAAAATATGTGAGATAACATTTTTATAACTGATATATGATGGTTAGTGTTTCCTTCAATGCATCTGGTTTGTTTATCCTAATGTATCTTAATGTTCAATTCAGGTTGCTACTCCACTTGCAGATCCTTACCTTGCTTTTGCTGCTGCTTTAAATGGTTTAGCTGGGCCACTGCATGGTTTAGCCAACCAGGTTTCTATATACTTATAACTGTTTTCCGTTTATCATAAGAATTATATGTTATAGTTCATCTTTGAATACATTGTGGGTTTCATTTTTTTTTTCCCTAATTGTGTTGGAGCATTGTATTGAAATTTTTAAGTTAGAAATTATGCAATATAAAATCCGTCCCCTGAACTTTTAAGTACAATTAATATAATGATAGAAGAAACCAGATCAATGAAAATGATAATCCTTTACACACTGTAGCGGCAACTTGTGAATTCCAAACAGACTGGAAAATTGATATTCCCTCATCTAAACTCTTTTTTCTAACTAGCTAGTTTGTGCTATTAAGGATAAAAGGCAAGTCAATATGTAACATATAGAACAAAATCATTGGCCATTAATAGTAGTAAAAAGTATCAAGTTGAGGAAGGGATCTATTTTTCAGTTAAGCCAACTTTTTTATCACCCAACTTGTAATAATTAGCATCACTGTCGTTTATCTTAAAAAGCTCTAGAGTGGCATTGGCAAGCTGAGATTTGCCAAGTAGAGAATTGAAGAAAGTAGTTAGGAGAATCAGTATGCTAAAGATTTTTTTATTTTTTTCAAAGCACCATTTTTCACATGGGTAATGTTTATGTGTTATTGACCTATAATAGGTGATTTATTGTAGTTTGAGCCTTTGAGGAGAAAGATACATGGCTTAAGAAAAGCTTGAGCACAATTATAGGTGTCCGCTGTAGTCCTCCCATGTGTTATTATCAGTGTGGATTGTGGCTAATGTGTGTGTATATATACATATATATGCATATAACTATATTAGTGTCGAGGATCCATAGAATTCTGTTTTAGAATGGGTGGCATGGTGCTTGAACTTAATGGTTTGTGCTTGCAGTAGCAGAACTAAACTAGTGCTGGTTAGAACTTTTTGGTTTCTATCCAGTTTTACGGTTTATCTCATGAAGTTCTGAAATTTTTTTTGCTTCTATGAATTATTACTATTTTCAGTTACCCTTCTACTATTTTGTTGTTCCAGGAGGTTCTGCGTTGGATCAGATCTTTAGTTGAAGAGTTTGGAACTCCACACATAAGCAAAGAACAATTGACAGACTACATCTATAAAACATTGAATAGTGGCCAGGTAATTTTGTACAAGTATTATGGTGATTAGTGAAAAATTAGAAGCTTTTATTTAAAACTTTTCTGGTTGGTCACTTGGTTGTGAATCAAATCAGAAATAACCCTTTCTGTTTGATTCAGATTTTCTTGTTATTTTCAGCATTATCAGCTAATTTTCCATTAGAAAGGTTTTTTTTTGGTCCATTGGAAAGGTTTTTTTTTTGTCCCTGTAATTCTTTTGGGCTTTGGCTTCTTTGGGTGTAATAGGAACAGCTTTTGGAGTTTTGACCTTGAAAAGTTGACTCTTTTCCTTTCATGTTGTATGTAGAATATCCCCCAACAATTCCTATTTTGACACTATATCTTTACTGGGTAACTATGAACGTTACTGTGTGGAACATAAATCCTTTAACATAATCTTCGCTTATGTTCTTGAGTATTAAAAAAAAAAAATTCTATAATGGTGTAAGCACACCTGATGTGAAGCAACTGTAAACATTTAGGTGAATTTTTGTGATCATATTTAAAGAAAAAATGAAATGAGCTCATCCTGAGTATCTAAATACGCCTAATTTCCTTTGCTGGAGTATATAAAAAATTCTCGAGTATCAGCTTGTAGTTGGCTTAACATATTTTTGGTTTGTATCGCATAATTAAATAAGTAGTTAATTAGTACTAGTTGGGACGTGGAAATTATGTTGAACTTTGTATATTAAGACACAGCTTGTTATGTTTGTGCATGTAGATATTTTTGTGCTGCTAATGGGAATATTTGTGCTCAATTATTTATTATTTTAGTAAGAATTCTTTTTTGAAAAGTTTTTCCCTTTACTACAAGACTTAGAGAAGGGAAACTGTAGTGCAAATTTCAGATTACTGAATAAGTATATAACATGAGAGAGAGAGACAGAGAGAGAGTGATTGAGTGATCCATGTGAACCATTAATACAGATATATTAGTGTTATGATGATATGTCCTGGGAAAAATAGGAGAGAATGAGTGAGTGAGCCATGTGAACCATTGATACAGATATATTAGTGTAATGATGATATGTCCTGGGAAAAATAAAAGAGAGAGAAAGAGAGAGAGCCATGTGAGCCATGTGAGCCATGTGAGCCATTGATACAGATATATTAGTGTTATGATGATATGTCCTGGGAAAAATAAAGATATAAGATTATGTACTCTCTAGTAATAGGTTAGTGTTTTGGGGATTATCCTCATGGTCAAGTCACGTCAATCAATATTAAGGCATTTTACTGTTGTTTCAATTGCAATTATGTGGCATAATTGGTGATGTTGGTATTAGAGCGTTTGCTTGGGGGCTAAGAAATTAACACAGCCAACTTACCGGGTGCTGAGACTGCAGAACGTAGTTTGGATTGACTAGTGAGTAGTTTGCAAAATTATCAGGAGAATCGGAGTGAGATGGAATTTAGTATTGTTACGGAAATTAACACTAGTCGGAGAAGACAAACCGTGCAAAATTCAAGAGAAAACACACAAATTTACATGATTCAGTTAGTATGACCTATGTTTACGGACAAAGAGAAATAATCTTTATTATTTTTGGCAAAATCTAATTCAATAGTGTGGAAATCGAAAATAAGATACAAATTGACCTAGTTCGATCAAAGTGACTTACGTTCACAGGCAGAGAGAAATAATCTGTATTGTTATGGGCTCGGGCCTATCAACCCTCACCCTGCTCACCTCATACACTTTCAATTTTTTTCTAGGTTGTGCTTTCAAATAAACCGGGTTGGGTCATAAACTAAGTCACCTCATAATTCAAAACATTCAACAATAATATCTAATAGTTTTCTGTATAGAAGCCTTTGTTGGCTATTATTAATAGGAATAGCTATTGGATTTGCAGGTTGTTCCTGGATATGGACATGGGGTGTTACGCAAGACGGATCCAAGATACACATGCCAGAGGGAGTTTGCTTTGAAGCATTTGCCTGATGATCCACTGTTCTTGCTGGTTATCATATTATATTTCATAAATTCACATTATTTGCCAGCGAGTGCCCTTCTTATGGCACAACCCCAGTTTACTGCTATTTATTGATAATCCTCATGATCTAATGGAGCTTTCTGACCATTGCAGGTGTCCAAGCTGAAAGAGGTTGTGCCTCCCATTCTTACGAAGCTAGGCAAGGTAATGTTTATCTCAACTTTCAATGAATGCGAAACATTCCTATCGAAGTTATCATCTCCTCCCAGTTTTGTTACTATATTGTTTTGAAACAGTTTCCTGCATATCCTTAAATAAAGAGTATAATGGCTTTCCTACAATGTGTTCCTGAGGTGGTTACAGTTGTGATTTTTCATTGTATAGGTCAAAAATCCATGGCCTAATGTTGATGCTCACAGTGGAGTGCTTCTGAACTACTTTGGTCTAACTGAGGAATTGTATAGTTTTACTTCTTTCTGAAAATTTAGATAATCTAATCTGCATGTTACAATTATTAATTTGAAGGCGATTCTGATGTTCTTTCAACAATGTCGACAGATATTACACTGTTTTGTTTGGTGTATCAAGGAGTTTAGGGGTTGGCCCTCAGGTTTGCAATTCCTTTATTTTGTGAAAAAATCTAAAGCGGATTCAGTCTATCAAACATTATTAAGTATACTTTTTAGGCAAATGTATTTTTTACATCTTAACGTTTACACTAAGTTTTAATTTTTTTCGTAACATTTTTTTTACGTCAATTATGTTTTACATGTTTTATTTTTATTTTAAATCTACCATTTTCATTAATGCCGCCTATTCCAATGACGGAAAATGCTAACCAGGTGGTTAGTAAAAATAGTATATTTAAAAAAAAATGAAACATATAGGATATAATTGACATAAAAAAAAAACGTTAAGAACGTAAAAGAGATATGTTTGAGTCTTATATGTTTCATTTTTGTTTCAAATCTCCCTTTTTTACTAACCACTAAGTCAATATTTTCTGTCAGTGGAAAGACGGCGTTAGTAAAAAAAATATATTTAAAACAAAAATAAAATATATAGGACATAACTGATGCAAAAAAAAAAACGTTCGGGATGAAATTGAAACTTAGTGTAAATGTTAGTGATGTAAAAAATACTTTTGCTTACTTTTTATTAAGACCAATTTCTCACATCTTTATATATCTAAATATGATTGGCTTGTTTTTCCTATTCTTTGATAGACTGGGTCTATCTGAAAGTCTTTTATATTTTGTTTCCTTTCCTAATTATTTGCTGTTGCCTGAGGTTAATAAGACACTTATGGTGGTGGATTACAGTTGATATGGGACAGAGCTCTTGGAATGCCCCTTGAAAGGCCTAAAAGTGTCACTCTGGAGAAACTTGAGGAATTATGCTCCAAACGTGGATGATCCAGTGATCCTGAAATTTGGAGCTTGCTTTGTGGGATAATAATTGCTTAGAAGGCAATCTTCATGCAAGGCAACAAGAGAGGTTTGATTTATAATGTATAGATAAATTAAGTATAGATAAATTAAGTTAATCATGAATAAATTATACGAGGGTTTCACATTTTAGTAAGACTCATTTTTGACAGACTTATATTTTGATTTAGGATACTTTATGGCGCCAACCGATCATTAAAAAATGTTAAATTATTCTTTTGGTCCTTATAGTTTTACTTACTTTTTAATTTAGTCTCTATAATTTGAAAATTTGTAATTGAATCCTTATAGTTTCACAAATTTTTAACTTAGCCCCTGCTATAAAGCTTTCATCAGTATTTTATTTAATTTTAATAATGTGGCTAACCATATGCATGTTAACACTATAGATGTACATGGTTTATGCCAATAAAAAGAAAAAAAAAAGTAGATAATTAAGTGATATTAACTCATATGTGTATGACATGTAATACAATTTATATAAAATATTTAGGGTGGATTAGCTTAGTTATGCATATTTAGAAAGTTAATATGGTATAAAATTGGTCTCGTAGTCAAAATTTAATAAAACATTAACAATATTTTAATAACAGGGATTAAAATAAAAAATTGCAAAACTATAAGAATTTAGTTATAATTTTATAAACTATAGGTACCAAATTAAAAATTGAATGAAACTAGAAGGACTGAGACCATAATTTAGCTCTAAAAAATGGCAAAAAGGTACTTTATGTCCCTAAGGTTGACATTAAGTTTCATTTATGTACAAAAACTTTTTTTTGGCCCATTTATATTCTTTATGTTTCAAATTTTGTCATATATACTCTTTTTTTGTAACACTATCAATCAATTTAATGGAATACTAACTGGACTGTCACATGACAAAAAGCATCTACCACGTGAATTGTCAAAATAAATTTTTTGGGCTGCCAAGTGGACTACCCAAAAATTTTTTTGACAATTTTTTTAAATTTTTTTAAAAAGTTTCAATTTATTCACTTTAGTCCTTGGTCAAAATTTTCCTCTTGTCTAATTTTTGATATAAACTCATCTTCTACTTCGTCTAAGTTTCTAGTTTAAGAATCTATTTTTTTATTTGTCAAAATCATCCCCTATAAACTTTTTAATTTGTTCACTTTAGTCTCTATTCTTCACTTTCATGTTTTTCTCTCACAGTTTTGCCCTCCAAACTAGTTCATAATTTTACTTTAAGTCATAGTATGATTAAATCTATCATTTCTACCCAAGAACAATACAAAAAATAGATTAAAATTTCAGTTTTAAATTTTACCTTTTATGAGAGGGAGATGTATGCAATCTTTGAAATTTCAGTTTCAATCTTTGTTTATAAAATTATTTAAATTTAGATAACACAATTTGTATTATTAATGTAATTATTATATACTTATTGTTTATTTTTTTAGTGATAATAATTATTTACAAAATGTGTTTAAGGGAAAAAGAATGCTGGTTGCTAAGTAAATTAGGGGGGAGATAATGCTCAGATGCTCTTCACGTTTATCGAATGGAATTATTTTATAAAGTTAAATACTAATAAATTGTTGTTTAGAGATGTCACCTAAGAAATTAATGAGTAAGTTTCTTTATTTAAATGGGTCCTACATTTTCCAAATGGGTTGGATTTAGTGAAATGAGTTAGGCACTTGTAAGATGGTGAACTCAATTTTAAATTTTTATTGAAAAATATGTATATTTAGAGCGTGTTTGGTATGCATGACAAGTTTTTAAAAGAAAGGAAAAAGAGATAGAAATGAAAAAAGTAAAAAAAAAATTGTTTGGTATATGATAAAAAAGAATAAATGAAAAAAGGTATTATTTTGTTTGGTATGACTTTATTAAGAGAAATGAAAGGAAATACGTGGGATAATTTTATTAAATTACCCTTGAATTAAACAAATTTTTTCAAAAATGAAGAAAAAGAAAAGTCTAATTCATGGTCGTCATCCCTCCTCTCTTTTTTATCTCTCTTCCCTTTTTTATTTCACGATCTCTTTGTCTCTCTCACAATCTTGTTGCCCTCCTTCTATTTCATGGTCTCTATTTCTCTCGGTCTCGTCTCCCTCCTCCCTCTCTATTTCATGGTCTCTTTGTCATTCTCGATCTCATCTCCCTCCTCTCTCTCTGTTTTACAATCTCAGTGGCAAGCAAGCTTCAACTGAGGACAATGATGAAATTTTCACTCTTCTCTCACGATTTTCCCTCCACCTAGCAATGGAACCTATTTGTATGATTATGATGAAAAACGAAAAACCTTTTTTGAATCACATGCCTTTCGTTGAGCGATATTTATGACTACCAAATGTTGAAAAAAGAAAAAGGCAAAGAAATTTCATCTTCCACTAATGAAATTTCATACTACCAAATGCCCTCTTAATACTTAATAGTATTTTGAACAAGATTAGATATATATATATATATATATATATATATATATATATATATATATATATATATATATATATATATATATATATATGAGAATTAAAAAAAATGGACCCTACATTTGTATCAATTTGTTCAACTTTTATTAGTTTGTCTACGGTGACAGTCTACAACTTTTTGGTTGGGGTATCTCAAGTAAGCTATTTTCTTAATTCTATTACAATTTTTTTATTTAAATTTTCAAAGATCACGTGTATATATTTAGTCTCTAAAAATTATATTTATTTTAATTTAATTTTTCTGGTTAAATTACAAAATTACAGCTATTAAATTTCAAAATTTTGATTGCAAAAAATCATGTTGACAAAAAGATAAACTAAATTAAAACAAATACAAGTGGCTAAATTGAAATGCTTGATTTTTATAAACTTAATTGAGACACTTGATATTTTAAGATTTAAAATAAAATAATACAGGATTAAATCAATAATCAATAATCAATAATCAATAATTTACTCTAAAATGATCCTTTGCTTAATTATTACTTGTCTATAATTATATTTTTTAAAGTTGAATTTACCTAAAATTTTTGTTACAGGGCAATGTGAAATGAGGAATAACGCTACCCCCAGAAGTACTTGGAGTTAGGTGAAGAGTGTGTTTTCTTCCCTGACACTCGTACCGAATTTTTTGCTAGATTTTGGAAACCACACAAATTAGGTCTAAGAGAGCATCAAAATAAAGGCGTTGCTTTTTTAGGGTTATAATTCCCTTTGTATGCTTTCTATGTGGGATTACCACTTTTGATTAATCGAAGTTGCTAGCTTCTGGACAGTCTCAGAAAGCTCCTTTTGCTCCTAGGCAATCTCTTTGTTTATGTCGTTGTATAAGAACTAGGTCGGATGGTTGGGTCAGACTAGTTGAATCACTTTTAAAATAAGTGAATAATTAAAGTGGTCAAGAACTAAGTAAGAATTTGTGTTAAAAGAACTGATTGAATTGATTTACTTAAAATTTTTTTATTTTTAAAATTTTTTAAATTTTTCTTAGAAAGTCCATTTTGCTCTTAGGCACAGTTATCAAAATTCGACTAGACCGGTCAGTTCGACTGATTGAATTGGGAACTGGCCAAGGAATCGGTTTGGAATGATTCTTAAAACCCTCTTAGGCTTAGTTATCAGAATCTTACTGGATCGACCGGTTCAACTGATTGAATCAGGAACTAGTTAAGGAATCGATCTGGAATGATTCTTAAAACCAGTGAGTAATCAAATCGGTCAAACTGGGTAAAATTCGATACCAAATAAATTGTTTGAATGGGTCTACTAAATTTTTTTATTTTTTTATTTCACTTATTTTATAATCAAGTAATGAAGAAATTAATATTATAAATCAACCAACTTTAGTGGAAATGCCAATATATTATTATTTTATAAATTTGATATGAATAAATCTTATATTGATTAATAATATTTCTTTATTATTTGATCAAGCTTTACTGTAAATTTTTTATTGTTGATATTATTTTGTATAATTTGATATCAAATCTTATTTTTAATTAAATTTGTAATTTTATATTATAGTATTTAATTATGTTTTTTTATATTTTAAAATAGATCTGTTCAACCAAAGTTTGACCATTGATCCTTAAACTGGTGAATACACTAATTTAATAAATGATCTAATTTTTAGAACTATTTTTTTTTTGGCCCATTCACAAAATGTTGTTTACATTGACTGTATTTTGCTAAAAGGTATCTTGTTAATTTCTGGTACAGTTGCCTATGTTATATATTTTTTGTTGTGACATTATTTTAACATAAATTAATAATTCAGTCATTAAAATATCATTTATCTTAATTTAGTCTTTTAAATCAATTTTTAAAAATATTTATAATTTCTGATGCATTGATATTTAATTTCAATGCAAAATTTGCATTATTTTAGGACTGAAAATATTTAAACAAATTTATATAATTAATCGGAAGAAGCAGCTGGAGCCTACAAACAATACCTAAAGATTCGCCATCAACCCCTTAATGGATCAACAAACACCTCTATCCTTATATATAACACAGTGGTGTTTTTTGTTGAATGCTTTGAATTATTTAGTGAATTAGATTATGATTCAATCTATAATTTTGGGAGCGCAATTTGAAAGGAAGAAAATTTAGAGGTATGTGGGCCTTGGCCCATTGGAGCTACCCGTTTTATGTTATGAAACAATTATGTATTTTGATATACATGTAATTTTTTAGTTTTTAAAATTGGACTGAAACATTTTGCAAGAAGATTAAAAATATTTTTTCTTTACTTGTAGATATAGGTTCAATTGATCAAATCATGTTAAATTTATGTATATTCTTCGTTATTTTGTATAGTTTTATTTATCTATTTTTTTCATAATTTCTTGACACATCTATTTTGTTCTCTCAAACTACCCATAGAAATTAATCATATTTGGTTTAAGTAGTTTAATAATTGTTTTATTTTTTAGACGAGGTTTTAAATTTGAGTCTTATAAATAAATAAAAAATTAAACTAAAATTTAAAGTAAAAAAACTATCTACTCAAACGGTAATTACTAATTAGCAACCTTTAAATCTTTAAAACAGGAATTAAAAAAGTTGAATTTTATAACTCAAATCACAAAACCCACAAGAGAGAATCTCGTGACATTGAAATTATTAATATTTTAATTACTTAGATGATAAGTTTTACCAAATATATAAATTCGGCACACTTTGTACCTCTCTTTAATAATATTTTTAATTTAATTTTTGGCCGAAATTATTATTGTTTTAATTACTTATAAGCAAAAAGGAGAGAAGAAGTGTATTAGCCATTTAAGATAACAAGTATCAAATTCTTGGCACGTAAATGCATCTATTTGTGTACATTGCACCAAAGACTTTTCCGTTTCCTTTATTAATATATTAAAACATCAAACTGAAAGTATCAACCTTAGCTTCCTCATTCAATATTTGTTTTTCCTTTATCATCTTATCTAACTTAAATTAAAGGTAATAATATTATTTTCCTCTTTTATATTTGTTGTAAGTTTTAATTTCGTTCCTTTTTTTTTTGGTTTGTTTTGTCTCATTTATTTGCAAAATATGTCAATTTTATTTTAATTAATTACTAACATTGTTAAAATCATTAACCAAAAATGCTAATATATTTGCACTAACGTAGATAATGACTCATCAAATGTTGTAAACATGTAATTTTAGATTTCAATTTCATTCATCTTGTTTGGGATAAGTTTTATTTTCATCCTTCAAGTATTGAGATAAGTTTCAATTTCATCATTTATGTTTAAAGTAAGTTTCAATTTTGTTCCACTTGTTTATAAAAGGCGTTAATTTCATCTCAATTTTAAAATATATTGTCTTAATTTTTGAAAAGAAATATCATCTAAGACCACGTTGTTAACACATAATTTTAACTAGAAAAGTAACAATTTAGGCTAGTAACATTTTTTTTTAAAAAAGTAAAGCTTGTATATAGATAATAACAATATGAATTCATTTATTTCAGAATTAGAATGAAACTAACACATTTTGTAAATAAGCATGACAAAATTGAAATTTAACCCAAACTTGAAAGACAAATTGAAACTTACCTACGGTGAAATTGGAACTTAATTCAAACTTAAGGAATAAAATTGAAATTTATCTCAAACGAAAATAATAAAATTGTAACTTATCCCATAAGGGACAAAATAGAAACATAAAATTATATATTGATAACATCTGATAAATCATAATTTATATTTGTGAACAAATTAGTATTTTTTGATTTTAATGATGTTAGTAATTAGGATGAAATTGACAACTTTTCCAAATAAATAAGATAAAATTGACACAAAATAAATATATATAACAAAATTAAAACCTACGACAAACATAAGAGATCAAAATAGTTAATTAAATTACTAGAAAGTTGACATAATAATTTAAGAGATAAATAGGTTAAATTGAAACTACATGACTTAAAATAAAATGATGACAAAAGTTTTTTTGTCTATAATATTTATCTTAAATTTTAATTTTGTTCATGATTTTTTTTGTATTTTAATTTTATTATATATATTTTTTTAGTTTTAATTTTATCTCTATAACTAATATCATTAACAAAGTTAATAGAAAAATTTTAATATAAATTTTTTAAATGGCATGTAAAATTTTTTATATAACATATTAAGTATTTAAACAATAATTTATGATGAAATATTGAGTGATGGGACGCACTGACACTACACCCGCAACAATCAAACTATACTTTGCCTAAAATCCACGGGCACATCCCCCAATCTCAAGATATGAAGCAATCAGATCTCATCCCTTCAAAATCTTGAAACTTAAATCCGACCGTTGATCTATACCTCTCTCTCTCTCTCTCTCTCTCTCTCTCTCTCTCTCTCTCTCTCTCTCTCTCTTAAATCTTCCTTTCTTCGACCAAATTCTCGGACATATTTTGCACTTCAACCAAATTCATGTGTTATAAATTTATAATTAAAAAAATTAAATGTCACATATTATTTAAAAATATATATATATTTTTACAAAATATTACATACAAGTCTAATTCTTTTATTAATACATATAAATTTAGAATTTCACTGTTATCTAATTTAAAAAATTAATTTTATATTATAATTATTTAAAGATAATTAAAAGAAAATAAATTTCTGTATATTGAAAAATAAAAAGTGATAAATTTTTTTATTATTTTCCTCGCTGTTTATATATAATTATGAATCTAAAATAAATAAATAATAAAAAATTAAATAATTTTACACTCTCTTTATATATCTGTGTGTTTAAAAAAAAATTGACAGCGAATACTAACGGACTCTCAAGTTTAGTATAGATATATTAAAATAAAATTAATTAATACAAATATATCCTGATTGTGAAGAAACTCATTTGCAGAGTTCCTCTAGGGTTTCATATTTTCAAATTTTCGAAATGCTTTTTCCCGACTCTGTAACTGTAACGGTTACGTTTTGAGATCAAGTTCGAACTTTCCATCAATTCTTGAACTCTGAGATCCATTTGCGAAGTGGATTGGATTCCCATGAACGACCTCTCCCAACTCATGGATCGCTCTCATATCTTGCACAATCACCAAAACTACGCAGTTTGGCCTCCCCATCCGCCGCCGTTCCCTCCGGATAACACCGTCGTGTTCCGTCATCGGCCAATCACATACAACGCCCCGACAGCGACGGCGAATCCTCCGGGTCGGACCAATTGGAAGCCAAACAAAACAGATAAGCGCATGGGGTTTCGGCGAAGCGACCCGCTCGCTGCTCCGCCGGGTCACGGATACAAACCCGCTAGCCAGAGCGATTTGCAAGCTCAGAACAGATCGAAAGGACGTCGATTCCACCCGAAGAGGAAGTTCAATTCCCGATTCGCTCCCTTTGCTCCGCGAAATACCACCTCGTTCCTAATTCGAGCCAAGAAATCCGGCGGTATCGCTTCGTTGGTCTCGCCGTGTCCCGTCACTCCGGCGGTCCTCCCGACGCCGTTGTTCTCGCCGTCGAGGGAGGTTTTGGTTGACATGGCGAAGGAAGAGTGGGGAGTCGATGGGTATGGATCTATGAAGGGTCTGATCCGGCTCAGGTCTGGGTCACCTAAAGGCGATGAAGAGGACGACGACGGCGGCGCGTCGAGTGACAGCGACGTGGAAGAAGAGCGCGTGGAAGTTGAGAGGAGATTGGACCATGATTTAAGCCGGTTCGAAATGATATACCCCAATTCCACCGGCGGCGACGATCAGGCCAGTGTCTTAGAGAACAGAGTTGATGAACAGGACACCCAAATTTCTCAGCTGGAAGAGGAAAATTTGACACTGAAGGAGAGGCTATTTCTGATGGAGAGGGAGTTGAAGGAATTGAGGACGAGGGTGCAGTGCCTGGAGACTGATGGTGGATGGCGAGCTAGCCGGGATTCCGTTCGGGCGGTGTCGGAGAATGCCTCCGAGAACATCGATGACCTAGCCGAAGATGAAGGATCGGAGAAGAGTGTCGGAAATGGCTAGAAGAAGACAGTGTAGACTTGACCTCACACTTGATCTGTGGATACCAATAATCTATCTTCGAAATTTAAAGCAAGGATGATGATGTGAGTGAATTATATCCTTGAAACGTTAATTTGGATCCTAGTAGGATGTTTCGGGGAAAATTTGCAGCTAACGGAGCTCTTAAGACTTAAGAAACATCTGTAAATACATGTATATTATTGCAGGATGATAGATCTGAAGATGTAGTGACAGTTCAATCTGCGATGTTAGTTTTATTTCGTTCTTTTTTTTGTGATCAATCTTTTCAGGCTCTTGGGATGGACAGTGCTCTGACTCTGATAAGCTAGAATTAGAAGTAGGGAATTTGCAGACTCGCTAATATAATCTTCTCTACTGTTGTTAATTTTTCCTGTGCATTCAGAAAATGCAGTGCAGAGAAGGTCGTGATTCCGAAGAGAAGAATGGATATGGCAACCGCCAGTGTTTGTTTACATGGGACATGTTGTATTAGAGATAAACATGTCCATTGCCACCGTTTAACTACTGGTAAACAAATGATTTGTGTAGCATGTAAAATTTATAGCTATGTACAGTGGATGTAATCACACCTTTCAATTAAACTACTTTAATTGTAGAACGACACTGTAATGTTGGTGCTGAATGGAAGGGACCCAGATTAGTTTAGGATTGGAGAGAAGGGAACCAAAAGGTTGAAAATTGTTGATTATTTGCCTCATAAAAGCCTCTACCATTCTAATAGCTGTTAGTTAATATCTTTTTCTTCGCCCAAAAGTGCAAAAAAGTGAATGTTGATGGGGACAAATATATGAAAAGGATAATGGGGGATATTTTGTTCGGTGTGGGTGAGGAGCAAGTAGGAGGCATGTGAATATGATTCCGTGGGTGTGGAGGATTTGGATTCTCGGACTTGGGGAAATTTAACGTCGTAGTAATGTTAAATTTCAATCGTTCAATTAAAGAATATGGACTATATTTTGTGCGTTCACATTTTTATTTATTTATTTTCATAAACAAATATCAATGAGCTATTCATATTTAACGTTGAATTTTCAATGTTGGAGGATCCAAATCTAGGCGTTGAAGCCTCACGACAGTCTAATCTTCATTTTTTGGGCTGAATCTCCAATCTAGTGAATAGGGGTGTTCATATAAATATTAAAAAAAAGATTGAGTTAATTATAAAATATATAAAAATAATTTTGTTGACATAAAAATATATAAATATAATATTATATATTTATATATAAAATTAAACTGAATCAAATTAAATTAAATCAAATCGACAATCGAATCGAATCAATTAAAATTTATATTTTAAAAATAGATTTAAACTTCTTTTTCTTTATTTTAGTCGATTTAATTTGACTTAGTCGATTTGATTTGGTTTTGAACACTCTTATCAGAAAACGAGACATCTTAAGTATGTGTTTAGGAGTGCGTTGGTATCACAGTGCGGCACGTTGGGAGCAACTGAACCATGTTTCACATCATTTCAACTTGTTTAGCTGGCAAGTGGAAGCAACATGGTTGGAGACCAACGTGGTTCAAACATGGGAAATCATAGTTGATTCAATATGCCATTTTGTAGCTTCGTGGTTCGTGAGGGCATTTCCTCCTTTACCCCTCATTTGCCTATGTTGCTGGCTAACTCTCTTGCTAAAGAAGCTCACAATGTGTGCTTGGATAATATTATGTTGTTGGAACCATTGAAACTTTTTGCTGGCTAGCTCCCCTGCTAAAGAAGTTGTTTGCATCCTCTCTGCGAACATGCTCTGTTTACCTCTGTCTTTTGTTTCAAATTTGCATTGTGATGATTCTCTAGTTGTTTGTTGGTTTCCTTGCTTTTTGATGTTGTTTGGCACAAAGCAAAGTGAATCACAGGATGTGGGGAACTGTAAAAGAAGGGAAGGAAGAAAAAGGGCTAAGGACTCTAAACATAAGCCAATGCACATGGCAAAGCAGAGCATGGCAAATGCGTCGAGGACGTCGGTGAGCATGATGTTCATGGTGTTTTTGGCGTGGACGAAGCCGGTGCAGAGCATGGCGAAGTCGAGCTGCATGGAGAAGACAAGGAATGCAGAGAATAGGAGGTAGGTGTTGTCAATGGCGAAGGCAGTATCGGAGAAATTGCTAGCGACAACGTTAAATCGATTGTAGATGAAGTTTGTGGCGGCGCCAGCGTTAGTGAAGTTAGGACCAAAGTACTGTTCAAGTTAGTCTGGCGAGCATGGTGGTGATAATGCAGAGGTTGGCTTTTCCATGGCGGTATTCGAATTTGGTGCCTGTGATTAGTGAAGAAGAAGATGATGACGATGATGAAGTGATGAAGGAGGAGTTGCAGGTGGGAATGAGGAGTTTGATGAGAAAACGGAGGAGCCTCCACGATCTAATGTTGATGAAGGTGGTGACGCCATTGTTGCTGAGTTGTAGGTGGGGATGAATTTACAGGGGTAACTGAGAAGTAATCTATATAATAGACTAAAACAATTCCACTTTAAAGCATTAATTACATGGATGTTATTAAATAACATATAATAAAATTAATAAATAAAAATAAAAATCTTTATAACATATAAAGCAAATACACCAAGTTGCTGTGCAAGTTAATGCTCCCCTCCTTCTCATTTAATGCTCCCCTACATTCAATGCAACTTTTTCCCATATATGTTGCGATTTCTTTATTCTTTATGTGTATCCTCTTCACTTCCCACATTTCAAACCTCATCATTCTTCTTCCAACACGGTCTTCCAATTTGTTTTGACTGTAGACATTGAATTGAAAATTGAAATTGAAGATTGAAGATGACATATAAATCAAATCCACCAAGTTGCTATGCAAGTTAATGCTCCCCACCTTTTCATTTAATGCAACTCTACATTTAATGCAACTTTCTCTCATATGTGTTGCGATTTCTTTCTGTGTATCCTCTTCACTTCCCATATTTCAAACCTCATCATTCCTCACTGTCATATTCTGAGTTCTCTTCCAATTTGTGTTGACTGTAGACTTTGAAAATTATGTTCCCAATACTAGATTAACCAACCACTGTTGGCCACGTGCGATGCTTTAGATTATTTTTCCAGATTTCAGTCTTTTGGTTGTTCTTTTATACCAAGTTCTAACTTTTTTTGGCCATCTATTATTCTTCAAGACACTTTCTTCTATTACTCTTCATCTTTCCCATCGTCTAACACCATCGGATCTGTCTGTGATCTAACCGACTTATTCTCGCTCCATGGCTTCTAGAGTGGACTCAATTAGAGAGATCTGTCCTTTGAGAGCTAACTGGAAGATCAGAGCAAGGATTATTCATCTGTGGTTCATGCCTGGATATAATCTTCCGGAAGAAATCAATGGCATTGAATTAGTTCTTCAAGATGCAATGGCAAGTCATCTATATTATTTGATTCCGCTTTAAATTTTTTTGGTTTTTTGCTTTTGCACTAGATATTGAATAATGGTCGATAATAGAGATAATCTGACTTTTACACTCTGAACAAACATTGTAGTTTAATATATTTAACTTATTGATTTGGTTTTAGGGTTCTCGCATTCATGCTTCTATCAAACGTGCTTTTGTTCCTAAATTTAAGAGTATTTTGGGGGAGGGTGGTGTTTACCTGATAAGTCAATTTGGTGTTGGCCAAAATAGTGGGAGCTATCGAACTACGACTCATGCTTTCAAGATTAACTTCCAGTTTTCAACTTTTGTCAGGCGAGATTCTGATGATTCTTCTATCTCTCCGTATGGTTTTTCTTTCTGTCCGTTTAGTGATATATTATCTCGCCATGCGGATGATAACTACCTTATCGGTTAGTTTTAAAACTTCTCTCTACTGTTTTGGTATTTGTAATATCCCAAGAATTTATATAAATATTTAAAGCCTATTTTGAAGTTTAGTGAAAAAATTTAATTACGTGAAAAATTTGCTTTTTGAATTAGTGAAGAAAATATGGAAATAGAAATTTTAATTTTTAATTTAGGAAATTTTTACAAATTCTCAAGGACTAAAGTGAAAAGAAAATAAAGTATAGAGGACTTTTGAGAAATGACCAAATAGGAACCTGAGAGGAAGAATAAAGCTTATGAGAATGAATTATGAGTCCGGTACCGAAAAGATAATGGATTCGAGGTTAAAATGGTATTTGAGACATCGAGAGGGATTAAAGTGAACAAATCTTATAAGCTAATGTGGCTATGAGCGATTTTATTGAAAAAGGAATTAGTGGGGCCCACGCATATACATTTCCTCTTATTCTTTTCTTTCTCTCATTTCTCCCGTATGCTTTCTCACTTTCTCTCTCTCTCGATTATGCTTGCAAAGGAATTTCTTCATCAATCATTCATGCAATTTTTGCATGGGGAAGGAAGCTATGAAAGTTAGGATGATTGGTAAGTTGATTTTCTTCTTCTTCTTCCTCTTATTACAAGACCAAATCCTTGGTTATCATTTTGTAAAATTTTTGTAGAATATTTTAATGGATGAATTTAAGTGTGGATGTTAATCTAAAACATTCTTAGGTGGTTTATGATGTTATTAGAACAAGAAATTTGGAGAAAACTAGGAGAAATTTGTAGAATTTGGATATTTGAAAAAAGTTAGTGTTCTTGATGAAAATTTGAGATTTGAGCTTGGATTGTTGGTAGAAATTGGGGGTTTTGGTGTTAAAACACTCCTTAGACATTAAGGATGAAAACCCATGGAAGAAATCAAAAGAAATGTTGTTTTAGATATGATTTTTGGATTTTTGGATGAAGAATACGAAGAACATCAAAAATTTTCCCCAGAAATTACTGTTCACCGAGAAAATTTTTCCAGATTTCTCATTACTGTAGCGTTGACTCGGTCAATGTTACTGTAGCATTGACTCGGTCAACGTTACTGTAGCTGCGTTGACCGTTGACCATTACTGTAGCATCAGTTTTTTTTTAAAATATCGTTAAAAAGCTCTTTGAGTCTAGTTTCCAATGGTATAAGTTTCATCTGGATATTCATTACCAGTTAGGAGTTATGATTTGAGAAGTGGATGAAGGTCGGGAGTAGTGGTAAGGAATTTCTCTATTTCGTAACCCTGATGGTTTTTATCTGGTTACAATAGGAATGGTCAAGGTGCAAGGTGGAAGTGCTGAGAGCGTGAAATCCAGGTGAGTGGGTTAATACTTGCTATGATTAAATATCTTTGTTATTGACTTTTTGCATCATAGTGAAAATATGTTGAATATCCAAGTTTGAAGATAATGATGTGGGACGATGAGACATAAACAATTGTGGAACGTGCCAGGTGATGTATATAATTATATTTTCTTAGTTTCTCATGAATGGAGGTTATATGATGAATTGTGAATGACATGTGAACTGAGTTGAAATGTATCATACTCTGATTGTTGAGTTCATTCATATGCGGATAGTTGAAGTATGTTATTGGTGAATAATTGTTCTATATTATGGGTTATGTTGTATACATGCTATGTTGCTGGAACCACATTGATTATGTTGTGGCTTGAATTGTAAATGACTGAGTTGTGTATGTGGCTCAAGATTATGATTGAGGATGTTTTTATATGTGATTGTGATTGTGTTTGACTGGAAAGGAAAGGTATGGTGGTACACCCCATGGAGAAATTTATGTGAAGTTATAAGGGTGGAGATTATAAATGGAGCGATAAGGGTGGATGCGGCGGGGGCCGCGGGTAACGATCCAGAGGTATTCTGGACGACCCGGTTGGTACGGAAAATGTGTGTGAAATTGATTTCACCGATTGCTATTGTGAATTTTGAATTATGTTGAAATGTATTTGATTTACTTGGATATTGTTGTGATGTATTATGAATAATATTATATCATATGATGATCGATTTACGTATGATTGCTGCATGTTATCATTATGATGCATGATATTTTTTTTGTCATAGTGTTGTGTTATCTACTCACTGGGCACGTGGTTTGCTCATACCCCTCTTATTGATATTTTTTTTCAGAGTTGACAGCTGAAGGTAAATATCGGAACAAGGAATTATGGATCCTTAGTCCATGATTACCTTTTCATTTGTTCAGGATAAAGGTAGAATAGTTAAGTCTTATTCTAAGTTGTATAAATCTAGAAATCTCTGTAATCTGGTAGGTTCATTCAGTGATGTAATATGAATAATTGTAGTATGTATAGAGAACTTGGTTTGGTTGCATGAAAAAGAATTGTATGATTTTTAAGAGAAAGATAGGCTTACGGAGGTGAAATGAAATTCACTTTCCGTGCCAGTCACGTGCTCAGATTTTGGGA
Source organism: Biancaea sappan (assembly GCA_037074585.1). NCBI lineage: Eukaryota > Viridiplantae > Streptophyta > Magnoliopsida > Fabales > Fabaceae > Biancaea > Biancaea sappan. The sequence continues at coordinate 2,284,209 of CM073501.1, read as the reverse complement.
CGTGACAGTATTTCATTTGCTGATATGAGGTTTGAATATTTATTTTTCTGACTATTGTATTTTGTAAAGATGTTATTGGAAAACTGTCTACTGTGGGTAATATTGAGGAAATTTGTAAAGATGGTACCAGGAATTAAAAAAATAGACATTGAACTGGAGGATCTAGAGTAAGTCTCTTGATTCATTCTTCGCATGTCACATTTTTCAATTTTGTTTGTTGTCATCTGATTCCCTCGCATTTTTCATGAAAACAAATCCATATTGTGTTTGTTACAGGTCTAATTGTCTGGCCTGTACATTGTGGGGTGATTTTGCTGACAAAATTGCAAATCATGTTGGTCTTGAGTTTTCTGAACCTGTAGTTGTTATTATTCAATGGTGTAAAATCAGAGATTTTTCTGGTGAGAGTTGTTTGACTTTTAATATTTTACAAATCAGAGATTGTTTACGACACTGTATAATGTTTTTGTCAAGTGCTATCTAGGATCCAGGAAGATATCCAATTCCTTGTATGCTTCTCAGCTGTTTATAAATCCAGAATTCCCTGAGAGTACTCAGTTTACTGATAGGTGGAAATAGCTATAATTTTGTTATGGTTAACTTATGGATTTGTTTTCTTAGTCATTCACATCTTTATAATTTGTATATTTCTTACACAGGATCAAGCAAATTGGGGATGGCTGTTCTCAGACACCAAGCCAACTTTGTTCCCAATCTAATGTTACTAACAATGAAGAACTGCTCCAAACAGTAGGGAGAATGACTATTGATGAAATTAAAGAATGCGGCTTGGTATAAGAGTTTTCATTTTCCTTTTGTGTATTATCTCCTGATATTTTGATCTTACAATTTATGATAAATAACTGATGAAGTAGTGATTTTACACAAATAGTTCAGAAATATTTCTTTTTGACTTACCACTCATTAATTTATTCAAGTACTCACCATCATTCTCATACTCTTCATTTGCATGGTAGCAAAATTCATGAATTACAGTCCACTATATCAAACCTTCGGCTCATTTGTATTCTTCTTAAACCATGCTATCATCAAAAAGATTCTTTGGCATTAAAAATTGAGTTCATCATGTACAACATAATTTAGGCTTGAACTCAGTTTAGAAAAAGGCAACTAATTAATATGGTTGAACCAACTCATAGAAGTAGAAAGTTGGCTATAATACATTTACCAAAAAGTTCAAGCATATGAAATTGATGTATGAAAATGCATTTCCTGTTTGCCCTCACAATTGTGAACTGCTACCTCAGTATTGTTAGTGCATTTATGAGTTGATATATGAACTCATATAGAAGCAACTAATTAATATTGTTGAACCAAATCGTAGATGTAGAAAGTTGGCTATAATACATTTACCAAAAATTCAATCATATGAAATTATCGAGTATGACTTATTATAGCTATATTTTTCAACCGTTTAATTAATAAAAAAATGACTGACATAATTTTCTCATCTTTTATAATGTTTAACTTTGTATTTTGTTTTGAGCATTAGGAAATGACCTGTCTTACAATGGGAGCTGTTATGAGCATTGAAACTCAACATGGTTGGTTTTATAATTCTTGTAAGACTTGTGCTAAGAAAGTAGATCCTGATGGTGCTGCTTTTTTTTTTGTGAGAAATGTAATCAGATTGTAGCTTCTGCTGTAAAAAAACTCTTTTTTAATTATTTTCTAAGTGTGAACTCTTTTATAATAGTGTAAGAATCCACTTATGTTTTTGCTGTTAATTCATGGGTTTTTTTTCATTAAATATTGCTAGATTCAAAATCGAAATGAGGGTAATTGATGAGTCTGGTAGTGCAATATTTGTTGTATTTGATCGTGAAGCCTCTAAATTCCTTCAATCATCTGCCGGTGATCTGCGTGATTCAGTTTATACGGTAAATTTAGTTTGGCATATACAAATTTGAAGTACCATTTTACTTTTGACTATGTTACATTGCATGCATTTTACTAATAAATGTGTTTAGATGTAATTGATGTTTGTATGTTCATATCAGACTTATGGCGATGTTAATCAAGTTCCTGATTGCTTTGACAAATTTCTTGGTCAAAAGTTTATTTTCAAAGTGCATGTCAATGAGAGAAATGCTCATGCTCAGAGCTCTATATATTTTGTCCTTAAGATGAGTAATGATGATGACTTGGTACAGGGTTATTATGCTTTTCATGATTCCTCTGTTGTTCATGATCAGTTCAATTCTACACAGAGCCTTAGTGATGCTGAAAAGGTTTTGATCAGAATTTTTTAAAATCTATTTTGATATCTTATTGTTATAAATATGACTAAGGTTTCGACATTTATTTTTTATATAAACAGACACCTACTGCATCCACTAATGTTGTGTCTGAGGTTGGGAATAATTCAAACAGTATCACTCCAACAAAGAGGACTTCAGTTGAGATCACTCTTGATGGTCGTTTTACTGAAGACATAGCGGTGTAGATGTCAACCAATGCTAACAAGATTATTAAGAAGGAAAAATGATGCGTTGTGCCTACTATGAAGAGTTGTTTTAATTTGAAGTCTGTTTATTAGAACATATGTTACTGTTAGTTTGAATGTTTATTTTGTCATAGGATGACCATATGGATGCTTTTTTGTGTGCGCTTTATTTCAATTTCGTTTTACCAGCCTATGATACATATTTGTGCAATATACATGGAACATGGTTTAGCAATATAGTTAGTAAAATATTTTGATGCAATTTTATCCAATTATGTAATTATGTAATCTTACCCAATTCTACTTTATTCTAAGTTCACGAACTACCAAAACAATTGAAATTAAAACTACTGTCAGTTTTATTATATGTTGATCGAATTAAATACATCTAATGAATATAGAATAGATATATACATTTGCTTTATAAAAATTGAAATATTAGAAAATTTATTGTAATTAAATAAATTTCTTACCAAGTTTGATGTGACTGCTTTATTTAGTAAATATAATTTATTTTATTTTTAGCGAACTGTGTTTGTCTTAAAAATATAATTAAATGATTTATTGTATTATAAAATATGTTGATGCAATTTGTGCAATATATATGGAACATGGTTTAGCAATATAGTCAATAAAATATTTTGATGAAATTTTATCCAATTATGTAATTATGTAATCTTACCCAATTTTGCTTTATTCCATAAAAAGTTCACGAACCACCAAAACAAACAAAATTAAAACTATTGTCAGTTTTATTATATTTTGATTAAATTAAATACATCTAATAAATATAGACTAGATATATACATTTGTTTTAAATTTTTTTAGAGTATTATTTTCTTCACGTCTGCTATTTTTTATAACAAAAATGAAATATTAGAAAATTTATTGTAATTAGTAATATATTAATATTGCATTACGTGACATTATAAATACAAAATTATATCTTTTATAATAAAATTTTCATTGATTTATTGACATTACGTTGAAATCCATATCATGCTTCATGAGCCCATGTAGTCCACTCATATATGTGATCCAATGTTAGCCCAGTCTGCTAATAACATTTTAACCTATTGACGCAATAACCCATTTCCTATACCCAACTTCTATAGAAAACCTAGTCATATAATTCCATCTTCTCTGCCGACAGAGCTTAAACATTAAGGAATAGTTGAAATGAATTTCGACCGACATCATTTCATTTGTCATAGCGTTGATAGAAATAAACATGTTCTTCGACGCAAACAAATGATGACTATTACAAATGCTATTTCGCTCATCCATGATGGAAATAAGAAGGTGCGAAAAGGTAATAAGATTAATTTAGATCGAAATTTTTTATCTGCCATTTAATTGACTTCATATGATTTCTCTCTAATTTTATCTCCAACAATTTCTTTTTATTGTTTTTTCATCCTTTACATATCAACGGAGTTGATGAAGACACCCCTTCTGTAATCAACTTCTTGTATTAAAGTAGCTATCTCTCATCAAAAGCGTAGGATGTACAGAATCCACCAAAAGGTATTCTCTTTGTTCCAAGTCTGCTTTGGAATGGTCTTATTTGTAGTTGCTATAAAAATGGCAAATTTTAGGGGAAAAAAAGTCATTCATTATTATGTAATGCCTGTGCAATTTCTGTAAAGCTCCAGTCATCATGGTTTACTGGTGTTCCATTACAGAGTCATAGATTTTAATTGAACTGGAGATGGCACCGATAATTAATTTTGGGGTTTTTTGAGGATTCTTGATGAATGTGATAGTTGCTTTTTTTGTGTTCATTTATATGTGTCACATCCCAAAATTTACATGTGAGATAAACTTAAATTACCTAGGGTGTACCTCCGTGGTACCCCTTAATCTCTATAAACATTCTTAATATTCATAATTATGTGAATCATAAATTTTTCAAGTATGTGAATCATAAATTTTCCAAGAAAGATATTTTGTATACATATTTAGAAAATGTTCAACATTCATACACTATACAGTACTATACAACCTCTCAAGCCTAGGTGACCTACTAAATTACAGAGCATTTCTTAATCCTTACCAAATCTATATTTATTTGTTTACCAGACAAAAGTGGAGTATATCCTTAAAGGCTATAAATTTTCCTTATCAACTACTATATCTGAAAAGATAATCATAGAGAGTGTGAGTTAATCAAAACTCAGTGAGTAAACAACTGTACATGAAAATATCACAAGCACAAATACCACATTTACTAATACAATTAATCTATCATTTATTTTAAATAATTATAGTATTACATTTGTCTGAATTTGCGTATAATTTCTTGGGTGATCAATCCCTCAATCACTTTGCATTATGTGCCATAAAATACTTGCACCAAGTGACCTGGGTATTTAACCCTCAAACTCTTTGTGCATAGGTTTTCACAGTTATACACTGAGTAGTATAGGACTCTAACCCTTTCATACTCATGCATAGATTTTCACAGTTATACACCGAGTAGTATAGAACTCTAACCCTTTCAAACTCGTGCATAGGTTTTCATAGTTATACACTGAGCAGTATGAGACTCTAACCCTTTCAAACTCGTGTATAGATTTTCACAGTTATACATTGAGTAGTATGAGACTCTAACCCTTTCAAACTCTTGCATAGGTTTTCATAGTTATACACTGAGTAGTATGAGACTCTAACCCTTTCAAACTCGTGCATAGATTGTTTATCATTTCAATAATATTATAAATGAGACTTATATTGTTATTTGTCTAATAATATCAAATTAGTTTAGTAAGGTCATTTACTTACAAAATATTCTAATTTATTCAAGGAACTACCACATTTAGTTATTTAGTCAACTAGAGAAATCAATTCACAAAGGTAATAAAATAATTCCCAATGATATTGTAATTTTTCTCAACTTGAACATACACTGATAATCTTCTCAATTTCACAAATAATGCAAATGAGATTTATATTGTGCTTTGACTAATTTAGTAAATTAATTTTGTAAGGTTGCCTACTCACCTGGATTCTACGCTCTCGGCGTTCCCACCTTGCGCTTCAACCATCCTTATTGTAACCAGGTAAAAACCATTAGGGTTACAAAATAGAGAAATTTCCTATCACTGCTCTCGACTTTTACTCACATTTCTAGTCATAACTCCTAACTGGTAATGAATATCCAGATGAAACTTATACCATTGAAAACTAGACTCAAAGAGTTTTTTTTCAACGATATAAATTTCACTCAAACGGACTCCGGATGAAAGAGATATGAACATTTTAAAACTGATGCTACAGTAACGATCAACGGTCAACGCAGCTACAGTATCGTTGACTAAGTCAATGCTACAGTACGTTGACCGAGTTAATGCTACAGTAACGATCCAAAAATCCTAAAATCACATCTAAAACAACATTTCTTTTGATTTCTTCCATGGGTTTTCATCCTTAATGTCTAAGGAGTGTTTTAACACCAAAATCCCCAATTTTTAGCAACAATCCAAGCTCAAATCTCAAATTTTTATCAAGAACCCTAATTTTTTTCAATTTCTAAATTCTATAGATTTTTCCTAATTTTCTCTAAATTTCTTGTTCCAATAACATCATAAACCACCCAAGAATGTTTTAGATTAACACCCATACTTAAATTCATCCATTGAAATATTCTACAAATTTTTTTCAAATTGATAACCAAGGATTTGGTCTTGTAATAAGAGGAAGAAGAAGAAGAAGAACATCAACTTACCAATCCTCCTAACTTTCATGGCTTCCTTCCCCAAGCAAAAATTGCATGAATGGTTGATGAAGAAATTCCCTTGGGATGCATAACTGAGAGTGAGTGAGGAAGCTACGGGAGAATGAGAGAAAGAAAAGAATAAGAGAGATGTGTATACGTGTGGGGCCCACTACTTTCTTGGAAAAATTGCTCATAGCCACTCTAACTTTAAAATTTGTTCATTTAAGTCCTTGAGAATTTGTAAAAATTTTTCAAATTAAAATTTTGAAATTTCTATTCCCAAATTTCCTTCACTAATTCAAAAGAACATTTTTCATGTAATTAAATTTTTCAATAAACTTCAAATAGATTTTAAATATTCATGTAAATTCTTGGGATATTACAATATGCTAGAAAAAGTTTGACTCAGATAATCAACTTTTGTCCTGACATATATGTTGGTATAGCTTTGAATTCAACTGGAGATAGTAGCCATAATTTATTTTGGGGTTTTTTTGAGGATTCTCAATAACTGTGATTGTTGCTTTTTTGGTGCTCATTTAAATGCTAAAAAAAGTTTGACTCAGATAATCAACTCTTGTCCAGACATATGTGTAGGTATAGCTTTGAATTCAATTGGAGATAGCAGCCATAATTTATTTTGGGGTTTTTTGAGGATTCTCAATGACTGTGATTGTTGCTTTTTTGGTGCTCATTTATTTGCTAAAAACAAGTTTTTACTCAGATAATCACCTCTTGTGCAGACTTGTGTGTAGGTATAGTGGAAGAGTAATCATCATTCGAGTAGAAATTTGTACATAATTGGTGGAGTCAGATCAAACAATCATGTTCTCTTGCTATAATTAGATATGGTTTCAATTTTTTTAGTCAAATTTCTATTGTAATGATGTCATAATTTAAATATCCAAAATGCAAAAAAATATACAAAAATAATAATTACGGCTATTCCTAACCTTCTTATCCTATATATCATATCCTATCATTCCTATATATATTGATATTTATTATTTATATTATTTATATTATATGTGTTTACAAATAAGTTATGTGGAATATATGTATATGTAGATATGTAGATATTTATATATGTATATGTCATATGTAGAATGTTTAAAGAGAAAGATAATACATATAAAAGGTCATAAATGTAAATTTATATATTTTATATTACAATTTTTGTTGATTTATTGACATTTGAAACATTTAGTGTTTTTCCATATAGATTGCCAATTAAAAATTTCAATGTTTGATATTATTATTTTTTAAAGTTGATTACATTTGCTCTGATGACTTCTATGTATATATGTTATACTATATCATATTCGATTGGATGTGTCAATGACTTACATTTTTTATTTTTTTTCTTTTTATTTTAGCCTATTTATATACTGCCTTTTCTTCTTTTTTTTTCCTAATCAATTGATAATTTCATGATTTGACATTTTTAATGTGTTTTCCTTTTTATGTTTTTTTTTGAGTATTCATGTGATGCTGGAGGCCATTTCAGTCATCTATAAAATGAACAATGCCTCAGAGAATATTCATCCTTCAGCATTTGCAGATCTCCTCAAGGTAACATCTATGTCTCCTTTGTATGTCCTTCTAATTAACTTATTTCTTGGTTAGTTAGCAATCCAAGTTATTGTTTCTCTCCTACATCACATGTTTCCTTTTCATATATTGGACAACTTCAGAATCCTTCATATAAAGTGTTCTGGCGTAATTTGCATGTATTTATTGTAAGTTATAGATGTTCCTTTTACTATTCCTTTGTTCAATGCTCTGTCGTCTATATGTTGTTCATACGCTTTATTAATTGCAATTAAAACATTTTGCTTTTTATTTTTGGTTTACCTACGTGTAATGTGATTATTTTGTATTAACTGATGTACTAACAATGACTATTGTTGCTTCATTTAAATATATTGACATGCACATACTGAAATTAATATGTGATCAATGGTATTTTTCTTCGTTAAGTATACGTGCCCATTCCATTTTTTTTTATTTTGTTTAAATCAATATGCATCATGTTTGTCAGTTTAAATTATTTACTTTTTTTATTAACGAAAATTCTAAATGTAATGTGATTACTTTGTATTAACACATGAACTAACAAGTATTGTTGCATATAATTCGCTTTATCATTTCTGTAAAAAAATTTGGTTGAAAGAATCATGCATGTGAATTATGGTGTAAACTTTTTTTTGTTATTATGGTTATGTATAGGCTATTTTAAAAAAAATGATGATTGTTCAAGAATTATTTGTGGATGTAAATCTAGATTGTACAGTAAATACATTTCCTGTTCTTGCCCTATTTCAATATATTGACACCCACATTACACTTTTTTTTTTATCAATGGTATTTCTTATTGTACATTTATTTATATTAGGAAATATGTCTTATCTCTTTATTAAATTGTAGTGTGTTACTTACATTGTGTTTGAGTTGGTTTTTCGTTGTTTTCAATGCACATGCGTGTATAGCTATTTAATCTTGTGCAATTCATCTTTATTGCTTTTTGCATTGAAAGTTTAGACTTTTTTTATAATAAAAAAAATAATTTTATTGTTTGTGTAGAAGTTAAGATGGAACCTCATCCAAAAAAACTGATTGATCTCCCCCAAGACCTGATCTTTAATATTTTTGGAAGATTGGATTGTGAAGATTTGGTTCCATTGTCAGCTGTGTGCAAATTATGGAATAGATATCTTAAGAGCAAAGCATTTACCAAACATCACAAAAACAATGATGAGTCCAAGGCAACAAAGATAATACTATCACAGCTGGTATGTGAGGATCAAAAAATCACCACAAAAATTTACATCATTGACGTTTACCGCATGGTCCTCTTTGCTGTTAAGATGCCTTATAGTACTTCATGTGAGCTGTTTGTCAACTTTATTGGGAGTCAAAATGGGCTAATGTGTATAAGAAGGGCTTTTAATGGAGCAAAACATGTGTTGACTATCTTTAATCCGGTCACTATGGATTATATTGACACCGAAGACTACGTTAATCATGTACCCCATGGTAAGTTGTAATTTTTTACATCATTTTTACAAATTTTTTGTCACTATTTATTTAATTTTATTTATCATTCATTCTTTTCCACTTTTCTAATCAATGTCATTTTTTTTAAAGAGCATATCTTGCATGCTTTTGGGTATAAATATTTTACATCATATGTAAAAAAATTTTGTTACTATATCTTTTTAATTTTATTTATCATTCCTTCTTCTCCACTTTTCTAATCAATGTTTTGTTCAGAGCATACCTTGCATGCTTTTGGGTATAACGACTATTCATAGACATTTGAGATCATGCTTCTCTTTGTTAATCCTATGGACCACAAAAGAGTTTGGTGGACAAAATACACACTTAAAACATATACTTGGATGGATGCACAACCTTCTAGTATAGACAAGGACTTTATTTCTGGTGAAACTTTATCATTGGATATGTATTATGTTTGGGCTTCTGAGATTAATGGTCCGCCTTTTCAACATGTTCAGTTTTTAATTGTATTTGATAAGCACTCTGATGAATTTTTTAAGATGACGATTCCAGAAGAAGTCATTAATGTCAACTACAAGTTAATACAGCATTGCGGCAAAGTTGGGCTTCTATTTTACAACTTAATCTTTGATGGACCATATACAATTGAACTGTGGACTTGTGATGTGGCCTCACGGAATGACAATTCATGGATGCCAGTGTATTCACTTTACAACTTTCCAAGTTTCTTTGAACCTATTTGTGTAATTGATGATTATACTTTGCTGACTACTGGAGTTGTTCCACATCTTCATGAAAATGCCAGTCGTAGGAGAAGTGATATTTATTTATACGATGTGAAGGAACAAGAATGGAAACAAGCTTCTAACATTTGGGACTATGGTTTTCTTTGGTACAGAACTTCATATAACTTTATTCCCACTTTTCACAATGTGAGGATCTGAAGCTACTCAGAAGTAGTATTGGAACGACTGCTCTGTTAGTTTTGTTTTTTGTTTTCTTTTTGTTCTGGAAGAATATTATGTAGTTTATGAAAACATATTTTGGGAGTTAGTCCCTTGGTTGTACTACTTAACCACTACTCTATTGTTTTGTTTTTTGTTAAGAAAGAATATTATGTAGTTTATGAATACATATATTTTGGGAGTTGGATTCCTTTGGTTGTAGCTACTTATTGAACTAAATATTAGGTGTTTTTATATTATATGAAATTGTAAGTTTCTTTTCCTAATTTCTGGTTTATTGTAGTTTGAATTTTATGATCTTTTTTATTAGCTTTGATATGTTTTTTTTTAATTCCAATTAAGAGCCAAGTTTATATACATTATCATTAATATTTATTTCTTATTTGTTTTTAATTTTAATTTACCACAAGTTTTTTTCATTCATTTAAAATGTATAATTTTTTTACTATTAAGTATTGAATATATATTCTAAGTTTGATTGGTGCTGGAAGTATAGAAAAATAATGTAATTGGTCATTCATTTTAGTTCAGGATCGCCTTTTAACCCACCAATCAACCGTCAATTCAAAGTTTCTATTGAGTTCTGGGAATACTTATTGGGATTTGTGTTCATCTATATAAACTGATATTCACACTCTATCAACTTGTACTTTCATTCTTCACTTAATTTTTCTATTCTATTATCCTATATGGCTTTCAAGAGGGAAAAATCCCACTCTCTAAGCAAATCGTCTGAGGCATATTTTGGTGAGTTTTCATTAATATATATATTTTTTGGTTTGTTAATTAAATTTGATTTCAAATTAATTTATTTTTTGCTGTAACAATAAATTAACATTGGGCTCATTTTTATTTTTACAAAAATCTGATGTTTGTTTTTTATGTTAGTAAATTCCCAACATCAAAATTAATGTAACGTCAAATTTGAAAAATTAATACACTTAATTTAATCAAAGTTCTTATTTCTTCTATTTATTTCATTTCTTTTTTAATAACACTTGACATTTGTTTATTAGACATTTTAAAATAATTACATATTGTATTGGGTCAAATGCTATTTAATTCCATCTAAAAAAAATTAAAAAAACCATTTATTTGATGTATTTATCAAGTTCTAATTTTTCCTTTTTGTTCACATTATGTTTTCTCTCATAATGATGTAACTTTGATACAATTGGGAATTGCCATGCTCAATTTATAGCCTTTCAAGCATAGCAATAATCCATTTTATTTGCCATAACTAAATTAACTAATCAATTTCATTTTTCTTATTTAATAGAAAATTCAACAAGTTCAATTAACAAGGTTGGAAGAATTCATGAACCTTCATTTCTCTTCCAGGGTACAGGTATTTCATTTATGTTTTTCTTTTTTCTAGAATTGTCTAGAAACTATGTACATGTTATTCTGTTACAATAAATGAGGTATAAAGAAAAGAACAAATAGTGTTGCAATACCCTATTTATATATTTTTTTCATTATTTGTTTACTTTGCATATTTACATTTAAAGCTTTTGTTTTATTTAGTCTCTCAAGAATATTCAAAATCAAGGTTATGCTCTGTTGACAACGCTTCAGGTCTGTTAGTTAATTCAAGACAAAATATTCTTTCGGACATCACTAACGGTAAAAACCCATTCATACCAAATGGTTGTTATTATTAAATGTTCTACAATAAAGTAATTATGGATTTTTTTTTCAGTATTGTATTCAGATGCAATAGAAACAAGTCCAATATCCAATGTCATTTCTAACAGGAGTAAGAAAAGTAAAAAGAATCAATCGATATTTAAAGGTAATTTTGATTTAGTAATGAATTGCAAAGTTATCATAAATATTGAGAATTCACTTTATAGGCTTTCAAGCATAGCAAGGATCCGTTTATATTGCCATAATTGAATTAGCTAAGGAATTTTATTTTTCTTATTTGTACAGGAAGCTCAAGAAGTTCAATTATCAATGTTGGAAGAAATCATGAACCTTTAATTCCCATCCAAAGTATAGGTATTTCATTTTTATTTTTTTACCCATATTCTTCAAACTATGTACATGTTATTTAGTTGGCAAATAAGGTACATTTTCCTTATAAAACACTTAAAATTTGTAAAGAATGTTACAATCAATTACAAACTTATGGTTTGTAAACTTAGTTGATTAAATACAAATAAAGTTACATATTACCCTCATATATTAAATATATTTTTCTGTGAGAAATTAACATTACATAGTAATTAATTTTATAAATTCATGTCAATTTTAGTTATACGTATTTCAAATTCAAATGGTCTGATTGAAAGTTTGGACGTGAACAATGTCATTGAGTTTGGAGATACTATTATTGACAGATCTGAAGAAGGTACGAATTATGTTTTTTTTTTAATGAAATCATTCTAAATTTAAAATTATAATTAATATATATTTAATAAATGCACTTTCAGTATATTGGGATATTGGAGATCGTATTTTTCATTACGAGTTTTGTGGAGCAAAAATGTGGTATGAAGAACGATTTAAAAAAGATGTCAAGACAAGAAATCCAAGGTTCAGTCTTTGTTGTATGCAAGGAAAGGTTCAACTACCACTTCTACAAGATCCTCCAGATGAACTATTCAAATTACTGCATTATAATGATAAATGTGGAAAGCATTTTCGAAAGAACATTAGAAAATATAATATAATGTTTGCTTTTACATCAATGGGAGGAAAAGTTGACAGTGACATTAATCATTCTAAAGGGCCTTATGTTTTTAAATTGCACAGGCAGAATTTACATATAATTGGAAGCTTGCTACCATGTGATGGAACAAAGCCCAAATTTGGTCAACTATACATATATGATACTGATAATGAGATTTCAAATAGGCTGTCAGTTATGAGGTATCATTCTTTTATACACGACTTTAGCTCATATTATTGGTATAATTTTGATCTAAATTTTTTTATGAAATATAATTCTTTTTATTATATTTGTATGCAATGCTTTAATAAATGCAGGTCTGAAGAAAATGATCATTTGGATGCTAAAATCATCGAACTATTGAGAGATATGCTTGATAAAACAAATCCATTTGTTCAAACATACAAGAATGCTAAAGACATGATTGAGCGTTGTCGTCCGTCCAACTTTAATATTCGTCTCTTACAAAAGAGAGGTAAAGATGGGAAAGACATTAACTTACCAACGTGCTCTGAAGTTACAGCTTTAGTGATAGGTGATATTGACATGTCTACACAAGAGCGAGATATTATTGTTCAATACAAAACAGGATTACTTCAAATCATAAGTGATCTGCATCCTTCATATTTACCTTTGCAATATCCACTTTTATTTCCGTATGGTGAAGATGGATACAGGGATGATGTATCTTTAAGTGCAGCTAATTTGGCATCTTCTGCTAAGCGTAAAACGTCTTACAATGAGACAATTCTTTGTTTTTCGAATTCAAAATAGAACAAACGAGGCTTAAACAGTTGTATATGCTGGTAGATTGTTTCAACAATTTATTGTTGATGCCTATACCATGATTGAATATGAGAGACTACTTTATATTTGACTTAATCAGAGAATATTCATCCTTCAGCATTTGCAGATCTCCTCAAGGTAACATCTATGTCTCCTTTGTATGTCCTTCTAATTAACTTATTTCTTGGTTAGTTAGCAATCCAAGTTATTGTTTCTCTCCTACATCACATGTTTCCTTTTCATATATTGGACAACTTCAGAATCCTTCATATAAAGTGTTCTGGCGTAATTTGCATGTATTTATTGTAAGTTATAGATGTTCCTTTTACTATTCCTTTGTTCAATGCTCTGTCGTCTATATGTTGTTCATACGCTTTATTAATTGCAATTAAAACATTTTGCTTTTTATTTTTGGTTTACCTACGTGTAATGTGATTATTTTGTATTAACTGATGTACTAACAATGACTATTGTTGCTTCATTTAAATATATTGACATGCACATACTGAAATTAATATGTGATCAATGGTATTTTTCTTCGTTAAGTATACGTGCCCATTCCATTTTTTTTTATTTTGTTTAAATCAATATGCATCATGTTTGTCAGTTTAAATTATTTACTTTTTTTATTAACGAAAATTCTAAATGTAATGTGATTACTTTGTATTAACACATGAACTAACAAGTATTGTTGCATATAATTCGCTTTATCATTTCTGTAAAAAAATTTGGTTGAAAGAATCATGCATGTGAATTATGGTGTAAACTTTTTTTTGTTATTATGGTTATGTATAGGCTATTTTAAAAAAAATGATGATTGTTCAAGAATTATTTGTGGATGTAAATCTAGATTGTACAGTAAATACATTTCCTGTTCTTGCCCTATTTCAATATATTGACACCCACATTACACTTTTTTTTTATCAATGGTATTTCTTATTGTACATTTATTTATATTAGGAAATATGTCTTATCTCTTTATTAAATTGTAGTGTGTTACTTACATTGTGTTTGAGTTGGTTTTTCGTTGTTTTCAATGCACATGCGTGTATAGCTATTTAATCTTGTGCAATTCATCTTTATTGCTTTTTGCATTGAAAGTTTAGACTTTTTTTATAATAAAAAAAATAATTTTATTGTTTGTGTAGAAGTTAAGATGGAACCTCATCCAAAAAAACTGATTGATCTCCCCCAAGACCTGATCTTTAATATTTTTGGAAGATTGGATTGTGAAGATTTGGTTCCATTGTCAGCTGTGTGCAAATTATGGAATAGATATCTTAAGAGCAAAGCATTTACCAAACATCACAAAAACAATGATGAGTCCAAGGCAACAAAGATAATACTATCACAGCTGGTATGTGAGGATCAAAAAATCACCACAAAAATTTACATCATTGACGTTTACCGCATGGTCCTCTTTGCTGTTAAGATGCCTTATAGTACTTCATGTGAGCTGTTTGTCAACTTTATTGGGAGTCAAAATGGGCTAATGTGTATAAGAAGGGCTTTTAATGGAGCAAAACATGTGTTGACTATCTTTAATCCGGTCACTATGGATTATATTGACACCGAAGACTACGTTAATCATGTACCCCATGGTAAGTTGTAATTTTTTACATCATTTTTACAAATTTTTTGTCACTATTTATTTAATTTTATTTATCATTCATTCTTTTCCACTTTTCTAATCAATGTCATTTTTTTTAAAGAGCATATCTTGCATGCTTTTGGGTATAAATATTTTACATCATATGTAAAAAAATTTTGTTACTATATCTTTTTAATTTTATTTATCATTCCTTCTTCTCCACTTTTCTAATCAATGTTTTGTTCAGAGCATACCTTGCATGCTTTTGGGTATAACGACTATTCATAGACATTTGAGATCATGCTTCTCTTTGTTAATCCTATGGACCACAAAAGAGTTTGGTGGACAAAATACACACTTAAAACATATACTTGGATGGATGCACAACCTTCTAGTATAGACAAGGACTTTATTTCTGGTGAAACTTTATCATTGGATATGTATTATGTTTGGGCTTCTGAGATTAATGGTCCGCCTTTTCAACATGTTCAGTTTTTAATTGTATTTGATAAGCACTCTGATGAATTTTTTAAGATGACGATTCCAGAAGAAGTCATTAATGTCAACTACAAGTTAATACAGCATTGCGGCAAAGTTGGGCTTCTATTTTACAACTTAATCTTTGATGGACCATATACAATTGAACTGTGGACTTGTGATGTGGCCTCACGGAATGACAATTCATGGATGCCAGTGTATTCACTTTACAACTTTCCAAGTTTCTTTGAACCTATTTGTGTAATTGATGATTATACTTTGCTGACTACTGGAGTTGTTCCACATCTTCATGAAAATGCCAGTCGTAGGAGAAGTGATATTTATTTATACGATGTGAAGGAACAAGAATGGAAACAAGCTTCTAACATTTGGGACTATGGTTTTCTTTGGTACAGAACTTCATATAACTTTATTCCCACTTTTCACAATGTGAGGATCTGAAGCTACTCAGAAGTAGTATTGGAACGACTGCTCTGTTAGTTTTGTTTTTTGTTTTCTTTTTGTTCTGGAAGAATATTATGTAGTTTATGAAAACATATTTTGGGAGTTAGTCCCTTGGTTGTACTACTTAACCACTACTCTATTGTTTTGTTTTTTGTTAAGAAAGAATATTATGTAGTTTATGAATACATATATTTTGGGAGTTGGATTCCTTTGGTTGTAGCTACTTATTGAACTAAATATTAGGTGTTTTTATATTATATGAAATTGTAAGTTTCTTTTCCTAATTTCTGGTTTATTGTAGTTTGAATTTTATGATCTTTTTTATTAGCTTTGATATGTTTTTTTTTTAATTCCAATTAAGAGCCAAGTTTATATACATTATCATTAATATTTATTTCTTATTTGTTTTTAATTTTAATTTACCACAAGTTTTTTTCATTCATTTAAAATGTATAATTTTTTTACTATTAAGTATTGAATATATATTCTAAGTTTGATTGGTGCTGGAAGTATAGAAAAATAATGTAATTGGTCATTCATTTTAGTTCAGGATCGCCTTTTAACCCACCAATCAACCGTCAATTCAAAGTTTCTATTGAGTTCTGGGAATACTTATTGGGATTTGTGTTCATCTATATAAACTGATATTCACACTCTATCAACTTGTACTTTCATTCTTCACTTAATTTTTCTATTCTATTATCCTATATGGCTTTCAAGAGGGAAAAATCCCACTCTCTAAGCAAATCGTCTGAGGCATATTTTGGTGAGTTTTCATTAATATATATATTTTTTGGTTTGTTAATTAAATTTGATTTCAAATTAATTTATTTTTTGCTGTAACAATAAATTAACATTGGGCTCATTTTTATTTTTACAAAAATCTGATGTTTGTTTTTTATGTTAGTAAATTCCCAACATCAAAATTAATGTAACGTCAAATTTGAAAAATTAATACACTTAATTTAATCAAAGTTCTTATTTCTTCTATTTATTTCATTTCTTTTTTAATAACACTTGACATTTGTTTATTAGACATTTTAAAATAATTACATATTGTATTGGGTCAAATGCTATTTAATTCCATCTAAAAAAAATTAAAAAAACCATTTATTTGATGTATTTATCAAGTTCTAATTTTTCCTTTTTGTTCACATTATGTTTTCTCTCATAATGATGTAACTTTGATACAATTGGGAATTGCCATGCTCAATTTATAGCCTTTCAAGCATAGCAATAATCCATTTTATTTGCCATAACTAAATTAACTAATCAATTTCATTTTTCTTATTTAATAGAAAATTCAACAAGTTCAATTAACAAGGTTGGAAGAATTCATGAACCTTCATTTCTCTTCCAGGGTACAGGTATTTCATTTATGTTTTTCTTTTTTCTAGAATTGTCTAGAAACTATGTACATGTTATTCTGTTACAATAAATGAGGTATAAAGAAAAGAACAAATAGTGTTGCAATACCCTATTTATATATTTTTTTCATTATTTGTTTACTTTGCATATTTACATTTAAAGCTTTTGTTTTATTTAGTCTCTCAAGAATATTCAAAATCAAGGTTATGCTCTGTTGACAACGCTTCAGGTCTGTTAGTTAATTCAAGACAAAATATTCTTTCGGACATCACTAACGGTAAAAACCCATTCATACCAAATGGTTGTTATTATTAAATGTTCTACAATAAAGTAATTATGGATTTTTTTTTCAGTATTGTATTCAGATGCAATAGAAACAAGTCCAATATCCAAT
This sequence comes from Biancaea sappan, assembly GCA_037074585.1. Classification (NCBI taxonomy): domain Eukaryota; kingdom Viridiplantae; phylum Streptophyta; class Magnoliopsida; order Fabales; family Fabaceae; genus Biancaea; species Biancaea sappan. The sequence goes on along the minus strand of CM073501.1, from coordinate 2,266,280 downwards.
GTCATTTCTAACAGGAGTAAGAAAAGTAAAAAGAATCAATCGATATTTAAAGGTAATTTTGATTTAGTAATGAATTGCAAAGTTATCATAAATATTGAGAATTCACTTTATAGGCTTTCAAGCATAGCAAGGATCCGTTTATATTGCCATAATTGAATTAGCTAAGGAATTTTATTTTTCTTATTTGTACAGGAAGCTCAAGAAGTTCAATTATCAATGTTGGAAGAAATCATGAACCTTTAATTCCCATCCAAAGTATAGGTATTTCATTTTTATTTTTTTACCCATATTCTTCAAACTATGTACATGTTATTTAGTTGGCAAATAAGGTACATTTTCCTTATAAAACACTTAAAATTTGTAAAGAATGTTACAATCAATTACAAACTTATGGTTTGTAAACTTAGTTGATTAAATACAAATAAAGTTACATATTACCCTCATATATTAAATATATTTTTCTGTGAGAAATTAACATTACATAGTAATTAATTTTATAAATTCATGTCAATTTTAGTTATACGTATTTCAAATTCAAATGGTCTGATTGAAAGTTTGGACGTGAACAATGTCATTGAGTTTGGAGATACTATTATTGACAGATCTGAAGAAGGTACGAATTATGTTTTTTTTTTAATGAAATCATTCTAAATTTAAAATTATAATTAATATATATTTAATAAATGCACTTTCAGTATATTGGGATATTGGAGATCGTATTTTTCATTACGAGTTTTGTGGAGCAAAAATGTGGTATGAAGAACGATTTAAAAAAGATGTCAAGACAAGAAATCCAAGGTTCAGTCTTTGTTGTATGCAAGGAAAGGTTCAACTACCACTTCTACAAGATCCTCCAGATGAACTATTCAAATTACTGCATTATAATGATAAATGTGGAAAGCATTTTCGAAAGAACATTAGAAAATATAATATAATGTTTGCTTTTACATCAATGGGAGGAAAAGTTGACAGTGACATTAATCATTCTAAAGGGCCTTATGTTTTTAAATTGCACAGGCAGAATTTACATATAATTGGAAGCTTGCTACCATGTGATGGAACAAAGCCCAAATTTGGTCAACTATACATATATGATACTGATAATGAGATTTCAAATAGGCTGTCAGTTATGAGGTATCATTCTTTTATACACGACTTTAGCTCATATTATTGGTATAATTTTGATCTAAATTTTTTTATGAAATATAATTCTTTTTATTATATTTGTATGCAATGCTTTAATAAATGCAGGTCTGAAGAAAATGATCATTTGGATGCTAAAATCATCGAACTATTGAGAGATATGCTTGATAAAACAAATCCATTTGTTCAAACATACAAGAATGCTAAAGACATGATTGAGCGTTGTCGTCCGTCCAACTTTAATATTCGTCTCTTACAAAAGAGAGGTAAAGATGGGAAAGACATTAACTTACCAACGTGCTCTGAAGTTACAGCTTTAGTGATAGGTGATATTGACATGTCTACACAAGAGCGAGATATTATTGTTCAATACAAAACAGGATTACTTCAAATCATAAGTGATCTGCATCCTTCATATTTACCTTTGCAATATCCACTTTTATTTCCGTATGGTGAAGATGGATACAGGGATGATGTATCTTTAAGTGCAGCTAATTTGGCATCTTCTGCTAAGCGTAAAACGTCTTACAATGAGACAATTCTTTGTTTTTCGAATTCAAAATAGAACAAACGAGGCTTAAACAGTTGTATATGCTGGTAGATTGTTTCAACAATTTATTGTTGATGCCTATACCATGATTGAATATGAGAGACTACTTTATATTTGACTTAATCAGAAAAAACTAAGATCAGACATTTATAGTGGTCTAGAGGAAGCTCTCTTACGTGGAGAAAGAAATTCATCATGTATAGGGAAACGTATAATTTTACCTTTTTCTTTTACTGGTGGAGCAAGATATACAATCCAAAATTATCATGATGCAATGGCTATATGTAGATGGGCTGGATTTTCAGATCTTTTCATAACTTTCACATGTAATCCCAAATGGCCAGAAATTGGTAGGTTACTTGAGACAAATGACGTTGCTCCCGAAGATAGGCCTGACATTATTTGTCGAGTTTTCAAGATCAAACTTGATCAACTCATTCGTGATCTCAGGAAAAAACAAATCTTTGGACGAGTTATTGCAGGTACTATTAGATGTTATTCTTCTTTTATTTATTGTTTTATATTGGATTGGATGTGATCTCTTTTCTTTGTATTTACCTTTTTATCACTGTTGTTATTTCAGCATTGTATACTATTGAATTTTAGAAAATAGGTTTACCTCATGCACACATCTTTCTTTTTCTACATAAAGATGATAGACATATTACTGCAGATGACATTGATAGAGTTATTACTGCTGAAATACCAGATGAATCTACCTCTCTAATTCTATTCAAGGTAGTAGTTAATCTAATGATGCATAGTCCATGTGGAGTTGCAAACCCAAGGTCTCCATGCATGGTTAATGGAAGATGTTCAAAGCATTTTCCTAAAAAAATTAATCACTCTACAACAATTAACGATGAAGGTTATCCCCGCTATAAGAGGTCAGATAATGGTCTTACAGTTTAAAAGAATGGTATTTCACTTGACAATAGATATGTTATTCCATTCAATCCTTATTTATTGTTGAAGTATAATGCACACATCAACGTGGAACGATGTAATCAATCAAGGTCAATTAAATATCTATTCAAATATGTCAATAAAGGTCATGACAGGGTGATGGCAACTTTTCATAATCAAAATGGTTCAGAAAATGAGAATCAAGAGAGGGATGAAATCAAGATGTTCTACGATTGCAGATACTTATCTCCATGTGAATTTATTTGGAGAATATTCAGTTTTGATATTAATTTTAGAGACCTGTCTGTTGAAAGATTGTCATTCCACTTACCAAATCAGCAATTAGTTATCTTTTCAGATGAAGAACCTGTAAATTATGTAGTTCAACGTGCTTCTATTGGCAGAACAAAATTTCATGCATGGTTTGATGCAAACAAAATCTATAAAGAAGCAAAATTATTGTGTTATGTTGACATCCCGAAGAAATTTGTTTATAAAAATGATTCGAAGGAGTGGGTTCCAAGAAAATCAGGTTTTTCAATTGGTAGACTTTTTTATACACATCTAGGAATTGGAGAACTTCATTATATGAGAACTTTGCTAAATGTTGTTAAAGGTCCTACATGTTATGAAGATATTAAGACTACTAATGGTAAGACTTATCAATCTTTCAAAGAGGCATGTTATGCACTTGGTCTACTGGATGATGATGAAGAATATGTTTCAGGTATTGAAGAGGCAAGTATATTTGCATCATCAGTTTATGTCAGAAGATTATTCTGTATGTTATTATGGTCAAACACGTTGTCTAGACCTGAAATGGTTTGGGAGCAAACATGGAGACTCATGTCAGATGACATAATATACAAGCAAAGGTCGATTATAGGTCACAATGGTAATATTTTGTGCAACGTATTCTAAGCTCTTTTGTTATATTTAAATAAGAATGTTATTTTAATTGAATATAAATTGACTTTAAAAAATTTCATGTGTTTTTTGCAGATCTGATCATATCAGATGAACTATTAAAGAATTATATATTGATAGAGATAAATAGTATATTAGAACTAAATGGTAGAACACTCGTTGATTTCTCTTCTATGCCTCAACCTAAAATGCACTACAATCACATATTACTGAATAAGTTGATTATGGAGGAATTAAATTATGAAAAAAATCACTATTCGATGAACATCAAGATCTTATTTCATCATTGAATAGTGACTAGAAGGCCATATATGATAAAGTATTGAGTGTTGTTCTATCTGATGCTGGTGGTCTTTTTTTTGTCTATGGGTATGGAGGTACAGGTAAAACTTATTTATGGAGAACGCTTTCTGCGCGTTTGAGATCAGAAGGCCCGATTGTCTTAAATGTAGCTTCAAGTGGTATTGCATCACTTCTTCTACCAGGTGGTAGGACTGCTCACTCACGATTCCATATTTCTCTTGAAATCAATGAAGATTCAACTTGTAATATCAAACATAAAAGTGATATTGCTAATCTGATTTCAAAGACAAGCTTAATTATCTGGGATGAAGCTCCTATGATTAACAAATTATGTTTTAAGGCTGTTGACAGAACTTTTAGAGATATTTTATGGACTTCAAATCAAAATAGTGAACTTCAACCATTTGGAGGTAAAGTTGTAGTATTTGGAGGTGACTTTAGGCAAATACTTCCTGTAATTCCAAAAGGAACTAGACAAGACATTGTACTATCGACAATAAATGCCTCTTACCTCTGGGAGTATTGTAATGTTATGAAACTTACACAGAATATGCGACTATTAATTGGTAATCAAGGTTCAGAGAACAAAGAAATAAGTGAATTCTCTGAATGGATCTTGGGGATAGGTGAAGGTATCACTGATGAAGATAATGATGGGATGACAAATATTCAATTTCCAGACTGTTTCTTGTTGAAAGATGTTGTTGATCCTATTCTATCTATTGTCGAGAGTACATATCCATGTCTTCAACAGAACTTGGGATCACTAGTTTACTTTAAAGAAAGAGCAATTCTCACTCCTACTCTTAATAATTTGGGTTGCTGAATCATGAATTAAAATTGAAAGTCGGTGTGCCAATAATTCTACTCAGAAATATTGACAAATCCATGGGGCTATTCAATGGTACAAGACTTTTAATAAGTAACTTGAAATATCATGTGATAGAAGGACAACTTATTTCAAGAGACAATGTGGGTGATAAAGTTCTTATCCCACGATTGGCAATGACACCATTTGATTCAAGATTACCTTTCAAACTTAATAGAAGACAATTTCCTATTGCAGTTTGTTTTGCAATGACTATAAATAAAAGTCAAGGCCAGTCTCTGTCTAATGTTGGATTATATCTACCTACTCCTGTATTTACTCATGGTCAACTATATGTCGTAATTTCAAGAGTTAGAAGCAAAATGGCTTGAAAATCCTAGCACTTGACCATGAAGGTAAATTTTCCAGTTCTACGTCAAATGTGGTGTATAAGGAAATATTCAATAATATTAAATAATGTTGTAATTTTATATACAAATGTTTACTTACTGGTTATTATAAGATTTCTTTACATGTTTATTATTAGTAATATTATTTATTAGTTTACAATTTACTATAAATTAATCATCAGTGCATCGCAAGTTGAAGCTTTTCTATGAAGCTTTTCTATTTCTAGCATAACTCCATTTTTAGCTGTCACAACAAGTTGATCGATTAGTTGTCCAATGGTTGAGTAAATTTTAAATTTTATGTTTCATATGTTTCTTGGCATGACTATTTTTGAGGCCACATACTGTTTTCATATATTTTGAAGTCATGTTGTGATGAGAAAGTGAAGATCTTTCTTTTGATTAGAAATTGATATACTAAAATATTGTAGTAATATAATAAGTATACCAATGCTAAATCTATCACACTAGAAAAGTGTTCCTCTATCTAACAGCAATTCTATCTGCAAGTACATTATTTAGTTGAAAATGAGTTTTATTTCATATATATAAATAATTAATTTTATATACTATTATATTTTTAATTCACTTAACTATAAACATCCGTGCAACGCACCGGAACATTGCTAGTTAAATGAATAAATTCATTTCTATTAATGACACCACATTAAATTTATTTTAAGTAACCCTTTTGAGATGTACTATTTTAAATTTCATAAAGATTACAATATATTAAATGCAAATTGACATGATTGATTCTATAATGCATTCAAATGAATTTGAAAAATTTATATTCAAATGAATTCAAACTATTCATTTTAAAACTGTGAATTATCATAAATTTAATTAATAATTAAATAATTAAATAATTGTAATATATTAAATGCAAATTGGTGTGATTTATATAATAGACTAAAATAATTCTACTATAAGACATTAATTGTTGATAAATCATTAAATTTTATATAATAAAATAAATTTAAATGAATAAATTAGGTAAATTAATCACATCACATTAAATGAATTTGAAAAAAATTAGGGTAAATTGCTATATAATTAATATATAATTGCTATGTAATCACATTAAATGAATTTGAAAAAATTAGGGTAAATTACTATATAATTGATATAATTACTATATAATTGCTATATAATTGCTATATAATTGATAAATTAGGTAAAGTTTTAGATTGAAATATAATGTATTGTCTTTTGGTAAATTAGCATATATTATATACAAATAATCAAATAATTAATTGCTATATACCTATCTTTAGAAGTCATAAACTATAGAGTTTTGTTTTCCATCATGCATGTCCATTTTCCTTCTCTAAATCTACTAGTACAACTCAACAACGATCTTTCTTCCAACCAAGTTCTCGCTGCTCATCTTTGGCCATTTGATCACCTTCTTCCATCGATCGGGAACCCAACTGACACCTGGTGATATGGCTTCTTAAAGCTCCAGTTTTTTTTTCCCTTTAGGTACTTTTCTTCAATTCTTTTTTTTTGGTCTATATATATATATACATATATATCTCAAGGAAGAAAATCATGATACAATGGATTGACATTATTTCTCTGCCACCCTTTTTCTGAATCGAAGAAGAATATCATGGTCCAATAAACTAGTACTATTTCCCTAACACCGTGTTTCTCCATAGTTTTGGCAGACTATCCGTTCAATCTTCATGCTTATTATTGCAACAATTTATTTCTTCTAAGAGGTGCAAATTTTCCTGCAAGAAGAAGCTAAAAAGCATTAAAGTTCTTTTGGTTTGTGTTGTAAGTCTATTATCACGTCTCTTACACTTTTTGTAAAACTTCTATTTTTAACATGTATCCTTACTCTATGAATTTTTTTTCCACATTTGCATGGGCTTCAATATTCTCAGAGACTCACCTCTATTTTCCTCAAAATCATAGTAGTTCTTATCCCAAAATTCAAACTCATTTTTCCATACATCTCAAATACAGGTGCTTTCCGATTAGCAATAATAAGAAGAGTGGTGTCTATCGCCGAGGCAATCCCTTTGAACTTTTCAAGGTATGTAAATTTTCATCTTCATCAGATCTTAATATTTTTTTTCTATCTGACTTTCAGAGTAGATTCTTCCTGTACAATCGATCTCATATAAACTTGAACATTGTGCTATACTGTTACACACAGTATCCCTGAAATTATGTTTTGTAGTTGCATTGTCTGAATTATGAGATAGTGGAAAACCTTGAATTAAAAACAGATACACGTGTCATAATTTTTTAGATAAATTAATGACATTACATAATATTAATTATTTGATTTGAAATTGATTGAAATTAAAAAAAACAATTACCTTTATTATTTGGCCACTATAGGATAATTAATAACATCACATTAAATGAATTATTTGATTTGAATTGATTTGAATTGAAATATATACATAATAAATTGTTGAAATATACATGCACGAGGATTAAAACATTTTGGCATTAATTCTTGATCATACATATCCTATATTCCATATGAATATTTTTAATTTGATTATTTTTTTTTTGGAAAAAATTTTAAATTGAAAACTTTTTATTGATTACACATACATCTCTTTATTTTATTCCATTTGATAACATATTTTATATCATAATATAATGTAGTCATTTATTATCATACATCTTATATTAAAATTTATAATTTATATTTGTATAAATAATCAAAATTTATATCAGAATATTTATGTTTAAAAAGTATATATCATAACTCATAAGTTTTATAAGTTTCATAAATTTATAAATTATAGTATTATTATCATATTATGTGTGTCCCAATATATTTAATATATTATGTGGGTCATTGTTAAAGTGAATAGTAGAATATATTTTTATCATAATATATTATCATAATTATTAATTAGTGAAATTAATAATTAGTGAATTTCGTTATGAATTGATTTGAATGAATAAATAAATTAAGTAAATTAATAAATTTGGTAAATTAATGACATCACATAATATTAATTATTTGATTTGAATTGATTTAAATTATTTGAATTGAAATTCAAAAACAATTACTTTTATTATTTAACCATTATAGTGTCTTAAAGGATTTTTTAGTAGGTAAAATAAATTTGATTATGGAATTGACATGTGAATTAAAAAATTTACTTTATTTGACTTTATTTTGATTTCTTTCCAAAATAGTTCTTAATTTAATAGAAATCAAAGTTTGAGATATGAATCTTTAAATCATAATCCATTGACAAAAGAAAGAGATGAAAATCATATTTTTGAAAGATGACATCTGAGGCCTGGAGATCCAATCTAAATGTAGCAACAACCTTCAGTGTTTTTCTTCTTTTGATCAGATTAGAACAAAAAAAGATGCATTCAGAAGTAAAGATGAAATCAATATTCAATCAATTATCAATCTGTGCAACAAATAATTTATAACAAATAATAAATAATTTACAAATTAACAAATTTACTTATTTTATTCATTTAAATTTATTCTATTAAATAAATAAATTAATTCAAATTAAAGTTTGAGTAGGTAAAATAGATTTAATTATAGAACCGATAAATCAATTTAGAATATTTGAATTTAAAAAGTATATGTCATAACTCATAAATTTCATATAAATCAATTGTAATTATTATTATTTTTTATAAGTTACGAAAATTTCTAAAGTTGTGATTTATCCTTGCATTGCACGGGTAACAACACTAGTTGTTTATTAATAATTAAGTTGTAGGTGAGGATGAGTAATTGAAAGTAATTGTTTATTGTTTAAACTTAATAATTAAGTTGCTGGTTGATAGTTTATTGTTTAAATTATTAATTTATTTTGTTTAAACATAAGAATTATAATGAATATTTAGTTTATTTTGTACAAAAATTTAATTATTAACAAAGAATTAGTCAATAATTTATTTGTAACTAGTAATTTATTAACACTTTAATTATAATTATTACTAACACTTTAATTAAAAAATTCATATTATACATTTAAAATTGCGTTTGTAAGTCAATAACCAAACATCATACTTTGTCCTAAATCATGTTTGTCAATTTTTTTTTTCAAATATAAATCTCATTCATTTAAACCTAGATTTACCCAAATCACATTCAATCAAATCTAGATTACCTTCCCACGTTTTTCTACCGGGTTACTAAACACATATTAAGTTTCAACTTGCGCTTCACAGTTTCAGCCATAGAAGCACATCCAAATTCCAACATGAAGAAATGCCACTGGCATTACAGAAAGAAGAAATGAGAAGAGTAAAAATCCAAGTCAACTATAGTGATTAATTTTTCCAATAAATAAATAATATGAACAGATCTGGAAATTTGTCAAATATATATTTGTATAATTTTTCTTTTAATATTCTTGTTCTTTTTTTATTCATTCAAGGTCCATTTGTCTTTTTTTAATATTAACATATATAAATTTAAATATACATTTGATTATTAAGATATTATTTTTAAATCTAAACACTAAATGATTAAAATTGTTTTTCTTAAACATTTAAACACATATAACTTATAAAAAATTATATTCAAATTATTTTTAAATGAATTAGTAACTAAACATTTGTTATTAATTATTATTTTTAATATTATATGATATTATAAAATTTGTTGTTAATGTTTTTATTTTTTATAATTTAAAATCATTTTATACAAATAATAATATGATTTACATTTATTATATTCTATATAAAAATTTGCCCTTATATAATAGTTATGAAATGTAGTTTAAATGGTTGAAACAATTCTCACATTCAACATGGCACAACTTCGTTTTTTCTCATAAGTTTTTTTTTAATATTCAAATAAAGTAACACGGACTCAATATTACATTTGAATAATTTTTTGATTTATTAAAATTTATTCTTACATATTAAGAACTTAATAAAAATAAAAAACAAACGCACTTTTTAGTCTGAAATCTTAATAAATTATATTCAGACTCTCATTAAGTGCAAACAAATGTCATCATAGAAAATGTTGTGACTTTTTCAAAAATTGTTGTGCTGTTTTAAAATGAAAATGATTGATAGAGTATTTGGTAATTGTCTTCAAAAGTTGTTGTGATTGCATTAGAATGACAATAATAGGTATGTATTAAAAAATTATATGCTAAGAATTCAAAAAAGAAATCCTTAGAGTTATTAAAATAATGTAGTTAAATTAAAAAAATAATAGAGATAAAAGTTAGAAACTTATCAATCTAGCTAGCAGCTATGGAATTATAAATAGAAATTAAATTGGAAGAGTATATTTGATGATGAGAATAAAAGAAATATAAAAGATTTGTGTAAACAACTGAATTGCAGGTAAATCACCAAATTTTAATGCAAATAAAGGAAAAAAGAATAAAGTGATGAAAATATGACATAAGTATATCTGTTAAAATGGGCAAACTCGCTTTGGTTTGCGAAAAAAAAAAGGTTGGAATGACCAGCTCGGCCCGCCTATATATAGCACAATTTTTTTCTTCTTGTTTTTTTTATATAGAACGACATTGTTTGCTTGCTCTATCATATTCATCTGAATTCTTCAACTGTCTCCTTAGCTCCTCTGGCTCTTCGCTCTCAAATCTCAATCCTATCTCAAAACCAATGTTTTAAAACCAAATCAATCATTAAACTGATAGAAACACTGATTTAAGGTTCACTGGTTCAATCGGAGTCGAATCGTGGTTGAATCGGTAGTAATTATATATATATATATATATATATATATATATATATATATATATATATATATATATATATATATATATATATATATATATATATATATATATATATATATTATATTGATAAATTAATAATTAACCTTTATTTTTTTAAAAAAATAGTATTATATTTATATTTATATTAAATATAAAAATTGAAAAACTTTTTTAACTAAAAAATAATATAATCAGATGATTTTTCTTTCATACTTTTAATTTTTCTTTCACACTTTCTCGTTTCTCCAACTTCTCTCATCATACAAGCAACATCCCCCAGTAATCCAGTATGCTACAATATTTTTGACATGCCAACACTTATGCTTCATTCCTTTTTCTTGATTTCTCCGCCATTATTTTTCTTTCTTCAACTCACCTATTCTCTCTTCTTCCCCTTCCTCTTCTCTCTTCCAACTCCATTGGTCGGCTTCTCTCCAGTGGCTCCACCATTCATCCTCTCAACCTCTCTTTGTCACCATTTGGATTTGGATTCTTCCTCTCAACCTTTTTTCGTTGCCATCTGGATTTGGAGTCTCCAACAACCTAACTGCACCTCCTCGATTCCTCCAACTTCTTCTTTTTCTTTTGGATTTTCTTCTGAATCTCTCTTCTTCGCCATCTAGATTTAGTAGTCTCTGCCACCTCTTCTTCTTCTTCTTGGCGATGGCAATGACAATGAGATTGGGGTTGTTTGGTTTTTTTTTAAATATAGTCATTAAATCAGTTCAACCATAAGACCGACTGGTTTCATCAATTTTCCTAGTTCAACATCGGTTTGGCCAGTTCAACTCCTGACCGATTTTCAAGCTTAATCAGACCAGACCCCCACCGATTCACGATTGGACCAACTGGTCCGGTTCTGCAATCATTGCTCAAAACTCAGAACCCTAACCCTAAATCCCCTAAATCAACAATAATCTTTTCTTCTTCGATTTTTCGTCCCAAGTCTTGACAGTTGTGCGTTCTAGCAACGGCAAATTAGGATCTTCTCTTCGACCTCAACACTTTCAGCTTCATCTTTGACCTTCGTCTTCGACTTCGACTTTGGCAAATCAGTAAAAAAAGTTTTTGTCTTCGCATATCTCCATTCTCCTCTCTTCCTTCGACCTTCGTCTTTAGTTCTTTTCTTTTTTCTGAATGTAAATTCTTCTTTTTCTTCTTTAGTTGTGCGAGTGATGGAGGGAGGTTGTGCGAGTGACGAGGGAGGGCTGTCTCTCTTCTTCAATTCTTCAAAAATCTTCATTCTTCTGTTATGATTTGTGCTAGCTATGGAAGGAGGTGAGGTTGTGAACTATGGTGTGTGTAAACTAACTGTAAGGAAGGCAAGGCTATGCAATTTGATATATGCAGGTTACCCTGACCTTTTTGCAGGCTGGTTGTGGGTTAAACGGGCGGGCCAAGCTTGTTTTGACAAGTCTAAACATAGCGAACATTAAAAATTTACAATCAAATCTGACATATTTTTAAATCAATTTTACTACATACTAATCAAATTCAATAATACATCTAAGGTTCTAAAATAGTTGGGTAAAGCACAAGAAAGTTCCCTAATTAATTATACAAATTGATTCATAAAAAATGTATATTTTCATTATGTAATTCCTCAATGAACTAATTTTTATAAATTATAAATTTAGTACAAATTATTTTTTAAAAGAATTAAATTATATAATCTTTTTTTAAAGATCATAATATTTTTAGACTAATTAAATTTTAAAAAATAAATAAATAAATATATATATATATATATATATATATATATATATATATATATATATATGAAATTACATTACTAATGTAGTTTTAGATTTATAAATGAATCTAATTATAATCCAAATGTAAGAGTTACCCGATTAGGTTTAGAAGATTTTCAATTGTAATCCGTAATCAGAAGGACCAAATTGTGATATCCCAAATTTAATTACCTTAGAAAATGAGGCTAAATAAATAAATGAGCAAGTAAATCAGGATAAAATAGTTATTAAGAAATTTTTGAGAGATATAAATAGAATTTTATCCATTGAGTAGGGACCTATCTGAATAGAATAAAAATATTTGAGGGTTTTTATCATTTTCAACCAAAAGAAAAAATGAGATAGTGATGTGTGTGAGGTGTGCGGTGAGAAAGAAAAGAAAGAAAAGAAAGAAAAGAAAGAAAAGAAAAAAAAAGAAGAAGAGACATGTGGAGTTTGACAAAAGAATAATTAATTAATATATATATATATATATATGAATGTGTTGTGAGTCACGGTGGGGTGGAGAAGGAAGAACAAAAGAGAAGAAAGAAAGAAAGAGGAGAGAGAGAGAAAGCGACGAGGGAGAGAAAGAGAGGAGAGAAAGAGAAGAAGAAAGGAAAGAAGAAGAAGAAGAAAAGACATGGGAAACGCAGAGCAAATAGGAGCAAGGAAGTTTAAGAGGTTGAGAATCAGGTAGTTAGTCTTCCATAAAAGTATGATTAGTTATGATTTATGATATCTTTGTGCATAATTAGTTTTTTTTACAGAATTGTATTTATAAATCTTGTTCTACATAGTGAACAAGAGAAATTTAATTGTTATCAGTGTGATGTTATGCTTTTATGGCTGAAATGATCTGTTCATGTATTTACATGTTTTTAAAAAAGTGACTAGCTACTGAGATATTTTATATCTCACTTTTAGAAAATTGATCATTTCAGGAAAAAGAGCAAAAGGGAAGGCTTTGATGATATTAATGATGATCTTGAAGTGTGGAAATACATTTTATGGTAGTTTATGATTCAAATATGTAAAGATAATAACAAATATTTTGTAAATTATTTTTGTATATATTCAAGCTTAGATATAATTAATGAAAATCTTGTAAATTTTCTGCAAGGTTACTATTCATATGAATAGTAAAATTCGTGAATAGTGAAATCTATAATTATTTGAAAGAAAATTATTTAGAAAATTTTCCAATAAACCGATTTAGAGAAAAAAATATTATTTTTAAAGGAAATAAAAAAATATTATTTTTAAAGGAAATAAAAAGTCAGGGTGTTACAAAATGGTATCAGAGGAAAAGATCTTGTCATCTTATGGAAAGGAAAATATTTACATGTAATTGTTTCGTTTGTTAAAAGTATTATTTTTATGATGTTTGTGTTTGAGTTGCTGTGAATATTTGTTATGATTACGTGAGATTTAGAAGAGTATTTGAGTAAAAAAAAAGTAAGTCATATAGAGAATTGATTAAATATGAATAAAGGCATACCAGGTATCTTTTGATGAATAAAGAAAATAATGGAGTCTTATTTGTAACGTATGTCTGGTCAGTATATTTTACACATAAGAAATCATTATAGCCTAAATTTATAAAAAGAAAAGGTATGCTGAAGTTAAATTAGAATTTACTTTGAGTGTGATAATTTAGAAAAAAAAATATATATTTGAGATATTTATCTCTATAAAATTAAGTACCTAGTAAAGTGTACATTGAATTATAGATAAAACTTATATTTCCTATGATCATATGAATTATGCATGTGTTTGTTCTCTCTCTAAAAGTATTCTTGAAGATGGAATTCTACAAAAATGATATGGAATTCTTATTCCATGCCATATTAATGATTAGAAATGTTATTAGTATAAACATATCTATGTTTATGTAATAACTCTTAATTCTGTAGAAAGAATTTGAGTTAGAAGAAAGTATGTATGATTATGATGTATTATGAAACAAGTGAAAATATGTTTTATAATACAAATTAAATTCTATAAGAAAATAAAATTAGAATTAAAAAAAAAAAGATTGTCTTGGATGCTTTTGTGATGCATTTTCCATTATCTTACACATTTTCAAGGATGATTCAAGGTAAAATTGAGCAAAAGTCAAGGTAAGTGAATAACCTTACTAAGCTAGTTTGATGTTATTAATCAAAGTACAGTATAAGTCCCATTTACAATATTATTTGGATATTAAGCAGTTAATTTTTCAGATGACAGTATATGATGATTGGTATATTTTTAGAAATTCAAAGGAATAAAAGTATGTATAAATTAATTTATTTCATGGTAATTGTACTGTGATAAATTTTCACTTGTTTATTGATGAGTAAAGATCTACGAGATTTAATACATGAGTTTGAAAGGGTTAGAGTCTCATACTACTCAGTGTATAACTATGAAAACCTATGCACAAAGAGTTTGAGGGTTAAATTCTCAGGTCACTCGGTGCAAGTATCTACAGCATATAATGCAAAGTGATTGAGGGTTTGATCACCCAAGAAATCATACGCAAATCTATAGTACAAATGCAAAGTGATTGAGGGTTTGATCATCCAAAAAATCATACGCAAATCTACGGTACAAATGCAAAGTGATTGAGGGTTTGATCACCCAAGAAATCATACGCAAATCTACGGTACAAATGCAAAGTGATTGAGGGTTTGATCACCCAAGAAATCATACGCAAATCTATAGTACAAATGCAAAGTAATTGAGGGTTTGATCACCCAAAAAATCATACTCAAATCTACGGTACAAATGCAAAGTGATTGAGGGTTTGATCACCCAAGAAATCATACGCAAATCAAATAAATATAATACTACAGTTGTGTAAAATGAATGATAAATTGACTATGTTAATAAGTGTGATGTTTGTATTTGGAATATTTTCATGCACGTTGTGGTTGCAATTTTTATATATGTATATATGCATTAGTTTGAATTTTGGGGACAAAATTCATTTAAGGGGGGAAGAATGTGATATCCCAAATTTAATTACGTTAGAAAATGAGGCTAAATAAATAAATGAGCAAGTAAATCAGGATAAAATAGTTATTAAGAAATTTTTGAGAGATATAAATAGAATTTTATCCATTGAGTAGGGACCTATCTGAATATAATAAAAATATTTGAGAGTTTTTATCATTTTCAACCAAAAGAAAAAAATGAGATGGTGATGTGTGTGAGGTGTGTGGTGAGAAAGAAAAGAAAAAAAAAAGAAGAGACATGTGGAGTTTGACAAAAGAATAATTAATTAATATATATATGAATGTGTTGTGAGTCACGGTGGGGTGGAGAAGGAAGAACAAAAGAGAAGAAAGAAAGAAAGAGGAGAGAGAGAGAAAGAGACGAGGGAGAGAAAGAGAGGAGAGAAAGAGAAGAAGAAAGGAAAGAAGAAGAAGAATAAAAGACATGGGAAACGCAGAGCAAATAGGAGCAAGCAAGTTTAAGAGGTTGAGAATCAGGTAGTTAGTCTTCCATAAAAGTATGATTAGTTATGATTTATGATATCTTTGTGCATAATCAATTTTTTTTTACAGAATTGTATTTATAAATCTTGTTCTACATAGTGAACAAGAGAAATTTAATTGTTATCAGTGTGATGTTATGCTTTTATGACTGAAATGATCTGTTCATGTATTTACATGTTTTTAATAAAGTGACTAGCTACTGAGATATTTTATATCTCACTTTTAGAAAATTGATCATTTCAGGAAAAAGAGCAAAAGGGAAGGCTTTGATGATATTAATGATGATCTTGAAGTGTGGAAATATATTTTATGGTAGTTTATAATTCAAATATGTAAAGATAATAACAAATATTTTGTAAATTATTTTTGTATATATTCAAGCTCAGATATAATTAATGAGAATCTTGTAAATTTTCTGCAAGATTACTATTCACATGAATAGTAAAATTCGTAAATAGTGAAATCTATAATTATTTGAAAGAAAATTATTTAGAAAATTTTCCAATGAACCGATTTAGAGAAAAAAATATTATTTTTAAAGGAAATAAAAAAATATTATTTTTAAAAGAAATAAAAAGTCGGAGTGTTATACAAATGGCCCTACTAAAAGTCTAAAACGTTTTTTTTTATCCCCAAAAAACAATTGAATTTTGTTTATAATCAATCATTTAGATCATATCTTATAACTAGATTTGAAGAAGGGTTTTTAGTCTCACTCATTAAAGTCTTTGACGCTTAAGTATGTTGGGGTGGACTAACTCTTGTGAGCTTTTTATTTTTTATTTTTATTTTAAGCTTTAGTCTTTTCTTTAGAAGTTCAATTATATTTTTTGAAATTTCATAGTTTTAATACTTAATTTTTGTCATTCAAAATTATTAAAATTACATTTAAAAAAAAGAAAAATGACCTATTTTAGCTTTAATATCTTTTTTAAGAAGTTTAATTTAATTTTTTGAAATTTGACTGTTCCAATATCTAATTTCTATTATTAAAATAATTAAAAGTATATTTTTTAAATAATATAAATAAGTCCATGACCCATAATAAGTTAGGATGAACCAAAATTTTTTAACCATAAATTATATAAGGTCTGATTCGTCCTAATTCATACTCACTATTAACATTTTAAGATTTGAGTTGGATGGACTAGATCGACCTATTTAACAACCCTATTCTTCCGTACCTTTTTCCTTTGGGTTTAGATTTATAAAACTTGACTCGATTTGATCTTCTTACCGTCAAGGAATTACCTAATACTCAAATGCCACTTTGGTCTCTCAACGCTAAGGTAGAAGACGAAGCACCCAATCGATCAATTTAAGTTTTCAACATCTAAGATTGTTTATATGTTTACTTTATTGGGTTTCGGTTCAATTAGTTGTTCTTTGCACTTTCTATTTCGATTTTGGATGATTACCCATCGAATTGCATATAGAATTTTGTTCTGGTTGAAGAGATTTTGGGGTTTATTCACTGTACTTGTTGTTTAATAGGAACTCTCAAAGAACAAATGCAATTTGAATTGCCAGTGTAGGATGCTTGTTTGGTTTGGGCCAAAAAAAAAAGGAACTACTTGAATGTGTCCTTTCTAGCCATCTAGTTTAATAGAAGCTTTTGTTTTCAAATTAGGGATGACAATTTATTATAATTTCGGGAATTTTCCCGTCTCACGAGGTATTTGTCTATGTTTAAGTGTGTGTTTGAAAAATAATTGAACAAATATGATTTAGAGAAATCATGATTTGCAGAATGTGATTTGGATAAACTTAGATTAGGTGAATGTGATTTATATTTAGAAAACAGTTAAACAAACTTAGGTTAAGGCAAACTATAAACGTAATTTATATTTGTATGTTGTTTTGTAAACATAGTTTTAGATATGTAATTATCATATCAATGTTTATTATCACTCAAAATTACTAATTATTTACTAATTACTAATTAAATTTATTAGTAATTATTACTTAATTAATGATTTATTAGTGATTAGTTAATCATTAATTAATTACTAATTAATCATTAAATTAACCGCTAATCACAATCACACTCACTAATAAATTCAATTACTAATTGAAGCCCACAGTCCCAATAAACTAATAAATAATCGAAGCCCAGAGTCCCATAGTCCTATAGCAAGATCGAAAACTTTAAAAAAACAGATATTGTCTTCTTCTATCGATAGGTTACGAAAAACTTAAGTTTATGACATGTCAAGTTTCACACGTTGAGAAAATGGAGAGCAACATTTTATTAGTCTTAGCTTTCTTTGCACCTCTACAACGGCCTAAAGTTCCAAAAAACAAACAAAATGGCCAAAAATGGATTCACGCATAAATGGCAAAAATACTAGAACGAACAAAGAAGACATACCATAAAGTACAAGAAATGAATGGAGAATGGACAAAAGTCAAATAGAAGGTGAAAGAAAGAACAACAAACGAACAAAGAGAAGGAGAGGAGAAACCAATACAGCAAGGTTTTTGGGCGTGAATTGAAGCATAAAGGTATTTGGAAGAAACTTACGTTAACAAAGTTTTAAAACGTGATTAGAACAAACGTAACGCAGAAACAAACCTGTGCTAAAATGCTCTTAGAATATATATATATATATATATATATATATATATATATATAAATGTTAGTAATTTTATAATTAAATTAATTTAATTAAAAAAATAACAAAACCCTAACTCCCAAAGCAACAAAAATCCATCTCCATCGTCATTTCATTTCCATCGTCATCTCATTCTCTGATTCTCATCTCCATCGTCGTCGTCTCGTGGTCACTGATCACGGTCTCTCAGCGGCTCAGCGTTGGGTCTCCGTCTCACCGTCGGCCGTCGCAGACGCTCAACCCCTCTGGTTCAGTCACCGATCGTCGTCTCCCTCCGCAGCTCTGCCTCACCGTCAGTCGCCGTCTTTCAGCCCCTCTGGCCCTCTCTCGACTCGAGTCTCGCCGGTGGCCTGTCACCGCCCGCCATCTCCCTCAGTCCCTCTACGGCTCGAGTCTCGCTAGTGGCCAGTCACTCTTCGTCTCTCAGCCCCACTCTCACCGTCGTCTCCCTCTGCCTCATCCCTCACTGTTCGTCTCTCGCCGGCGGTAAGCTTGTTCACTGTCCGTCTTTCACCGTCGTCTCCCTCTCCCTTTACTATCTCTCTTTCTCTCTCTCTGTGCTGGATCGAGTGGAAATTTTTATCAATTTGTTCAGAATTAGAGTGATATATCTTTTTTTTTTTAAGGTAATTGGAGATAAAGATTGCTTCTTCTTCTTCTTTTCGCATGTAACTGTCGTCTTTGTAGTAGAATATTGATCTGTTTGGTTGCTGGGACCGTGAATGTGAGCTCCAGAGAAAGAATCTCTTCCTCTCGCCTCTTTGCTGTTGTGTTTATGTGTGAACTGTGAGGTTCCGAGAGAGAGAGAGCAGCAGCATTTCTCCGGGAGTCCCCGCGGAGAGAGGAGGGGGAGAGAGAGGGATTTAAGTCTATTTGCAGGTTTTATTTTGCAAGCCTAGGCATCATGTCATGATTTGCCGTTTATTAATTTGTAGTAGTTCCTTGATACAGGTGAGGCGTAGTTCCTGATGGGATAGATCCGATTAAAGAACTGAAGATATAATGGAGCTTGATTTGAACCAGGAGCCTTTGGACCAAACCCCTATATCAGTGATTGGATTTGATTCTATATTGGATGAGCTAGAATCTACGCATGGACGTATAGAAGAGCGTATTAGGCACCTTGAAGCAGTAACCTCCAGAGCCAGGCAACGTCAGAGATGGCGACGCAGTCACAATCCAGTTGGATTAAATAACATTATAGCGGATGTGATGACACCTAGTGCTCAAAATGAAGGCAGGATGCTCCGGGAGTACACTGGTACTGCTGTTCAAGAAAGAACGGTTGTTTTAACAGAATTGACAACAGCTAATGCTCATAATGAAGGCAGGATGACCCAGGAAGAGGCTGGTGTTGCTGTCCAAGAAAGACCAATCGACAATGGGAGAACAGGCAAAAGGAATAGTTCCCATTTAGTTGCTAAAGCCTTGGGGATGGACCCATTTATCAATGAGGTTGCAGAAAGCGACACTGGGAATTTTTTTGATTGTAATATCTGCTTGGACATGGCAAGGGATCCTATTTTGACTTGCTGTGGTCACTTGTTCTGCTGGCCATGCTTCTATCAAGTGTCATGTGAATATTCAACTGTAAGGGAATGCCCTTATTGTAAAGGAGAGGTTGCGGAAACAGGCATTATTCCAATTTATGGCAATAAAGATGTTCCTAGCAACTCTCAGTTGAAATTAAAAGAAGCTGGTTTGACAATTCCTCCTCGGCCCAAAGCACCTAGAATTGAGAGTCTTAGGCAGCAGCTCATAAGCCGGGGAGCATCTTCCTCTACCATCCAGGATAATAGGCGGTATAATCAATTTCTTGGTCTGACTGCAACTGATAGAACTCGTTTCCCACCCAATCAATCTCGCCATTCCCGTTCCCAAGTGTTTCCAGAATTGGAGACAGAAAACAGCCGACATAATCGTTCAGAGCAGCTTTCAAGGTTGTTAGTGGAAGGAGCTGCTTCATTCTCATCCCTCTCATCAGCATTAAATTCTGCAATGGATTCTGCTGAAAGATTAGTTGGAGACCTTGAAGCATATATTCGTCCTCAACAACCTCAACCGGTAGGAAGACTCACAGAGTTACTTGATCCTCTTCATCATAGTAGAGATACGTCTTCTAGCATTGCTGCTACAAACCAATCAGGGAGACATAATCCAGATGTGGCTCCAACCAATTCTGCAGCAACATCTTTTCCTCCTCTAGTTGTAAACAATGAAGCCACTGCTGTAATAGATTCGGGAATCCGGACAACAGATAGCAGTGTACAGACTAATTCAACTGAGCCTTCTTTATCTTCCAGTAGAACTGATGTGTTAGGACTTCCAGACCTTCACAATAGAGTTTCAAATGGGCGCAGAAGGAGAAGGTTAAGAAGATGATCCTTTCTGGAATGAGATATATACATCTCATTGGCTGAAGGTTCCTAGTTTATATGTATACCACAGTATGTTTACGATGTCTTTTTCAGTTTCTGTTTATATAGTGGAAACAATCATTTTGATCAACTTAAAGGTTTATATATGAGGCTGTTTCACATATATATGAGGCTGTTTACCATAGACAAAGCCTTTGTTTCGCATATATATGAGGCTGTTTACCAGAAAACTTAAAAAGTTTCATGAATAGTTTTATACATGCCTCCGCACAAAAATTGAAACAAAAATTGAATTCCTTACCATTCGGTCATTGGAAAAGTCTTATACAAGGTTTAAGGCTCATTAAATAGTTTCATTATGATATTTACAATATTGAAGTAGCAATATTTTATTTTTATCCATTTATGTTATATATGGGGAATGGATCTCTTCTCTGAAGATTCCTATGTTTAGATTTTAAAGTTTGCACACTTTACCTGCTATTTATGTTGATTCGGTCTTGATTAAGAATCCATAAGGACCCCTTTGATCTCTATCCGTAGATTGAAGATTGATGTGTCTTGTGAACAAATAGATTTAAGTCTTCGGAAATATTATTTAGAGTAAATTAAAGTTTTGGTCCATGAAAGATTCAGTCTTTTTTAATTTGGTCTTTAAAAGATTAATTGTCTTAATTTAATTTTCAAAAAATTCATCCTCAATCAAAGTGGTTCTTTGTCTAAATAAAAAAAAGGTCCAAGTTAACTCCATTGATGATCTGGTAATAATAATGCTGAGTTGGCTGTTAAATGCTGACTATGTAAGCTGACATGGCAATGACTCATTCAGGTAAATTTAGCTGAACCACATGGACATCTTCATGGACATTTGCTTTTTCTCCATCTTTGTCTGTTGCACAGCTCTGTTTTTTCTCTTCTCCTGCACTTTGCTGCTGGGCACACTCGAACAGACTCCATATCTGCAATAAAAAGTTGATTTGCTATATGGAGCTTTCCTTGGGACTACTGAGAGTACTCATGTCATGTCCCGAGTCGGGATCTTGGCAACTTGTGTTGGGAAACAGCTTTCCAGCACCATCTGATAGCTTTGACAGGCTCCACTGTTTATCGCAGTGCTGAAAAACTCAACACAACACAGTACAGCAGAGGACCTAAGCCCCTCCCACCTCATCATGTCCCTGCCCCTTCATTTTTTATAGTCTATATAAACTCATCTAGTTGTTCCTTGTTCTTCATGCCCTGGCTACAGTACCTGGGATCCGATATGCACCCTTCTTTAACTTGACCGCTGATCACTTCTCATTTATATCCATTTTTTTTCTTTACTCCTATCTAAGGTTTGTGTTTGTCTGTGTATTAATTGCTTCATCATTTACATTAATTCTTTGCTTCACTATTTTGTACTTACAAAGCAAATTCAGAACTGGGAAGCAATGAAAAACAAGGCTTGACTATTTCAATTTCAATCTCAGTCAAAGAATTTTCATGAAATTTTCATGTATATTATATGCAACCAAAGCATTATATTCCTTTGATGAATTTCTGCACTCTCCCTGCAGATATGGAGTTTGTTCGAATGTGCCCAACAGTAAAGCGCAGAAGAAGAGAAAACACAGAGCTGTGCGACGCCAAAGATGGAGAAAAACGCAGCAGCAAATGTCCATGAAGGTGTGCCACGTGGTTCAGCTAAATTTACCTAAATGAGTCACTGCCATGTCAGCTTACACAGTCAGCATTTAACAGCTAAGTCAACACCATTATTACCATGTCATCAATGGAGTTAATTTAGAATTTTTTTCATAGACGGAAGGACTATTTTAATTGGGGATGATTCTTGCGGGGACCAAATTGAGAAAGACTGAATCTTTCAGGAACCCAAACGTTAATTTACTCTATAATTTAAGGAAATGCATATATTTTTTTTAAATAAAACAAAGGGCCATATGATTTGAGTGTTTCAAAGGACCAAAAGCAAAATTTATTCAATGAATAATGTAGGAAAAACAACCACACAAATCTGTTTTTTTTTCGGTGAAATAGGCACCATTGACCGTAAAGATTGACAATTTAAGATTAAAGTTTATTTAAAAAATTTACAATTAAAAAAAATAAAAAATAACATAATTGACGGTCTTAATGTACGGAGGGTTCTTGTTCCCAAAAACACATGCCACTTATTGGGCGTGTGATTTGACTTTTTTTTTTTAAACAAATAAAAGTCATTTTTGTTAAAAAGGTATCAAGTCAAAATATATAAAATTTATTAGGATTTAAAGATAAATTATTATAGCACATATATGAACTTATAGAAAAAAAAAAAGATACATAGTTTAGGACAATATCTTAAAAATAATATCAAAATCTAAGTAACAATATTAGAAGACTAAAAAGTAGGGACAACATATTTCATCTCAACACTCTTATCAGAGAGAGGATACTGTAGGACTTCTAGTAAATTTTTTTCTAACTAAAAAAGAACCAGAATGATAGGCATAAGGCCATGGATCCAATGGATGTAGCCTCAGGCGGTGGTGAACAAAGGTGGAGAGATGTCTTGCATTCGGCGACCCTCATTGGGTATCTTCCTCATCTTCGAGTCATTTGAAATTCTGTCGCCTCCATTCTTTTCCATGAACTTGCTCAGCTTCCTTTCTTTCTATTACATTTCTTCATCCCCCAGCACTTGCTCCAGACTTCTCTAATGATGCCAAGTAGCTTTTGGTTTGCACAGAAAACACCATCACTGAGCACTACCCTTCATCTACTAGATCTGCAAGATCTCGATCCCTCCAAGGTCACTGGCATAGAAAGATTAGAAAAATGGATTTTCAAAAAAACCTCTTATAAGAAAGAGGAGAAAATTTCTACAAAAAAAGAGATGAAGAAACACTCTCACGGAAGAGATGAAAAGATTCGGAAGCTCAGGTCAGCACATCGAGTACATCTTATACACTTCTAATTGACATTTTTGTTATTGTGATCTATTTATTGAGTTATAAATTAACAAATTAATGCCATCAAAAATCTAAAAATGACGTGAGTCAACCTCTTGACTTGAAGATTGAAATCTCTCTAAACTTAGAATTTTTTTTAGGCAAAAAGGTACTATTTGTTCCTAACGTTTATCTTGATTTTTTTTTATGCCTTTGAAATTTTTTTTTTCGCATGATTATATCCTTATGTTTCATTTTTATCATATATGCCAAAAATAACGAAAATACCCTCCATCATTCTCTCTTATCTCTCTGATCTTTCTCTGTCTTCACTAAAATTTTTCTGTTTATTCACCTAGGTCTTTAGCTAAGATTTTTTCATTTGTCTTTTGTATAATTTTAAGATTATATTTAACTTCATCTAGGTCTCTCGTTTCATAATATATTTTATTTTGAATTTAAATCAACCCCTGTAAACTTTTGGATTTATTCAGTTTAGTCTCTATCATGCATTAATCACGTACATGGTCTATCTCTTGGTTTTGTTTTCTAAATCAGTTTAGAACTTCATCCTATATGTTTTCAGGACATTTTTTGCCATTTCCATCCCAGAGCAAAGCAAACCATGGATTAAAACTGAGTTTTTGAAAATTTTCAAGTTTCATGATACATCTCACATCAAGCTTAGGATCCAACTGAAACTTCACCCTTTCAATCACAAGAGTTGCTCCTCAAATGTCCAGAAGGTTTTCGAGCATTCTCCATGTTAAAACCTCCTCTCGGTTGCTTTCCAAAGAGTGCAAAACTCTCCTTGTTTTCAATGTGAAAAACAGGGGCAGTTTTTCTCTCTCTCTCTCTCTCTCTCTCTCTCTCTCTCGGCTGTCAATAAGTGATGGTTGCTCTGTTTTTTATGACTCAAAACAGGGGGGCTGTGCATGTGGGAAGAGAGGAAAAGAAGTGTATGCTTCAAGAGAGAAAATGCAATCAACTCTCGATTTTTTCCTCTTCTCGTGTCTTGGATGGTGAGTCCTGAAGAAGGGGAGATGGGTCTATTCTTATAGCTGGAGATGGGGGATGGGGAGGCAACTGGTCTTCTTTCTTGCACCTGAAAACAGAGCAAGAAAAAACCAACTCGTCTTCTTTCCATTTCTTCATCTTTTACATGGTAGAATTAATTGAATACACTTAGCTTAAGTTAATTCAAAGCATGGGGCTAAATAGAAGACCAAATCAATAGAAAAAACCAGAAAAATGAAGAACAAAGTAGTAAGGACATGATGAACAGTGACAGTTTGAATATTTTCAAAACTTAGTTTTAATTCTTTGTTTGCCTTGCTCTGGGATAAAAATTCCTAAAAGCATCTAAGATGAAGTTTTGAGCTGGTTTAGAAAGCAAAACCGAGAGATGGATGTGATATATGCATGATAGGGACTAAACTGAATAAACTCAAAATTTTACATGGATCAATTTAAATTCAAAACAAAATATATTCTGAAACGAGAGACCTAGATGAAGTTAAATATAATATTAAATCATGCAAAAAACTAAAGGAAAAATCTTAGCTAGAGACCTAGGTGAATAAACAGAAAAATTTTAGTGAGAAGAGAGAGAGAGGACAGAGAGAGAAGAGGGAGGGATGGACAGTATTTTCATTATCTTGCAGCATATATGATAAAAAAATGAAATATAAGGAACATAATCAAGTAAAAAAAATTTCAGAGACAAATAAAAATCGAAGTAAACATTAAAAGCATTTTTTTTAATTATTTCATGTTTCTATAATATAGGATCGTAAATGCAAGAAAGAAATTAATTTGAGATATATGTCTGAGCCTCCACATTGATCCTTTTTTCTTTTCATTGAACATAATTAGTGTGAATCGAATAATTAACAATAATTATGACTAAGCCAAAGTTATGATCGATTGATAATCCATTTGTTTATCACACCAAGAAAGAACCCACGATGTTTCAACTCCTCATTACAGTCATTGAATGCTATATCTAACGATTGTAATTTTTCTAATATTTTTTATCTTTTTTTTAAATTGTACTTTTATATTTTTTTTAAATTGCACTGGCCTTTAGATCAACGGTCAGTGCAATTTAAAAAAAAAAGCAAGAGAAATATGACATATTCAATAATCGTGATAAAAGTTGAGGCCTCCTGCATTTTTTATGGGCAAGAAGGAATCTAAATTCAATTAATTCTATTTATTTGTATTTGCAGCAGGAAGAACATTATTCTTTCTCTCTGCATGATGAAATCTTAATTAGCTAATATTAATAAGCGTGTTCTCTCTCTCTCTCACACCATTAAACCTTAGCTTGGTGAATCAGTGATGTTTTCAAATATTGAAATTCAGATACTAATAATCCAAACCCAAAATTAACACAAAGGAGAAAGGCATGCATGCTCTCTTTCTCTCTCATTCTTCTCTGTAATTTCTGCCTATTATTCATATATGGCCCACAAGATCATTTCCTACCAAACCTGTCCGCTAAAGCTTTGGCAATTAATAGGTCACAAACAACACAGAGTGAAGTGTCCGATAATTATATGCCATTCCCATCATTGGTACCCTAATGTATAAGGGTGTGGGCCCTAGAAAGTCAGTCCACTTTCCACATTGTGTGATTGACATGCAACGACGAGATCCTAAATACAACAATCTGATCTCTATCAGCTAAAGAGCTTAACGTACCTTTGATCTCATGTCTATCCAGGATTCGTTGTGCATCCATTAAACATGGTTAAAATTATAGTTAAAATTTTTAGTAATAATTAAAATTGTTGCTAAAAATTTTAGTAATTGTTAAAATCAATGTTAAAAATGTTGTGAAAAATGACTTTTAGTTACTATTTTAACTGTTGTTGAAAAAGATACGCATCAAATTTAGAGTCCATGTCTGTCATCTAACAAAATAAACTCTAGGTTTTAAAAAAAAATCGTAAAGTAACTAAATTGATTATAAATAAATATACAAATATGCTTTTCTTCCTGAAAAATAAGAAGTACATTATGACTGAAAATGTACATATGTTTGATTCAACTTAATTCGATTTTGAACATTAACTAAATAAAATCGACTTAGTCGGTTTAGTAAAAGTCTGGACTTATTCGATTTTAATTTTGAGCAATTTTGGTGCAGTTTCATTCATCTTTCATCTTTCGACGATCGACATTGCAAAGATGAGTATCGACGACGAAAAGCACGAGAGAGTTAGAGATGGAAAGAGATTGAGAAAGAGTGAGAGGCAGAGCTTCATGAAGGCTGAGAGGCGAGAGTCCGTCAACCATCACGAGAGGCTGAGAACAAAGAATGAGTGAGAGGTCAGACTTTTAGAAGAGACGAGAGCATAGGGTTAAGGAAAATTGGAAGTTTAAATTTTTTTATTAAACTTTGTATATATAGTTATATAAATATAAATACAATATTTTATATATATAGATATATTTTTTAATAGAATTGGTTCGGTTCAGATTCGATTTAATTTTAACTAAATCAATTAAAATTTATATTTTGAAAACTAATTTAAACCTTTTTTTTTATTGATTTAATTCAATTTAATACGATCAGATCGTTTTGTTTTGGTTTTTGAACACCCTTGTGACTATGGAAAATGATATGATAATTACATAATGGAGAGAACGAAGGAAATTCAGTGATATTTGAGGAATGATTGCAGCAAACAAAATATATGATTAATGTTCATCACACGAGCTAGTGGGGCATGCAACACCATCATATATGCTACACTTAGTTGGATCAATTAATTAAGTTGCATCAGCTTCGATCAGCATCATCATCCTCACCTGCATGCAATGAAGCTGCTTTTTTTATAATATCTGTATGATCTTTGTTCATGTATACACATTCTACCAAAGAGAAGACATTTTTGACAGAAGATTTCAAAAGAAACCGAAATTATTACAGCTGGATTTGGATATATGCACGGATGACTAAGAATTCATTATCAATTTACAATATACATAGCACTGACGAATATTAATATATAATAATACCACTTACGAAACATTGCAAGCTTGGCATGCAGATCATGTCTTCCCTCTCAGTAGTACTCATCACTTGCTGACGTTTTCCTTTTTCAATGGAAAACATAATTACATTAATTAATAATTATGCTAGTTATCACTTTGAAATTGAATATTCTTTACATGTAGTTTAATGATATTGTTATATTGGTACTATATATTTTAAACTATTACAATTTATATTTTTAGTGTTCACATTAAGTTTTAATTTCATCTATAATATTTTTTTGGTATTATTTATGTCATACACATTTTATTTTTTTAGATATACATGTCGTCAATTATATGATAAAAAATACTAAGTTATCTACATGATACATATTAGGTTGCACATCACTTATTATATAGATGTAATTTTAAAATTTTAAAAATACTATTGATCTTTCACTCTCAATCTCTGTCTTCCCTCTCTAGGTTTTGTATCTCTATCCTTCTTCAGTTCTCTCTCTCTCATCTCTTTCGTGTCTCTCTCTCTCAATTAGTAACATTATTTTCAGATAATAGTTTTTCTTTAAAAAAAAATCAATTATGCAAAATACTAAAGTGTAAACATTATTCGCTTAAAATCATTTATTTATTATGTTTATAAATTTATTTATAATGCATTGTTATACATTAAATATCTTGTTGGATTGGGTAGAGAGAGACAGTACAGAGACATTGATGAATGACGTAATGATAAGGATTGACTGAGTTTCATATGCATGCCCTCCACCAATGATGAATGATGAATAATATATGATGGATGATCCATGATGCATGATGAATGATGATGGTGTAGATGATGTTGTCTCCGTTTTACGGGTTGCACATTTATACCTCCCTAGCTTACAAGAGTCTATTGACTCTAGTGTTACAATCATCAATTCTTGATGGTAGTAATTTAATTGGTGATCAGATGGTTGATAATAATTTTTTTTTCATAAATGACTTACTGCTAAGCATTTAGACAGCTAATATTAAAAGTTGGTGACTCAAATATTGCAATCTATTGGTACCCCTCTCTCACCTTCTTCTCCCATTTTGTTCAAATAGATGGCACTCGTGTCTCTCAAATCTCAATCTTAGCCCTTCAATCTATCAGGTTTGAGTTCCCTCCAACTGCTGAAGTGTTGGAGGGAACTTGTAAGAGACTAAAAGTCTCCTTGAAAAAGAAAAAAAAAATTGACCATTTTTTGTTACCCATAAATCTAACGGGTAGAATTTTCCTCTAGCACTCCAGTTCTAGAAAGAATCCATATTATAATCTATCATTTTTCCTATTAATCTATGCCACGTCAATGTATTTGGTTCAATACTAAAACGGTGCGTTTTGGTAATGAAATGTACTGACCTGAATTAATTCCATGCAAAATTTATTAGCTAAGAAAAAGAAATTCTATGCAAAAATTAAGTATTCTAATTTAAATTTGCATAAAAATCTCAAATGTTTTTATATAAACTGGCAAAATTACTATTCATGTGAATAAACTTCCAACCATATTTGTGTTAATTATAATTCATAAATTTTTAATAAATTTTAATTATATTTCTGAACCTAATTTTATTAAAATATTTAACGATAGGCACGTTCATAACATCTCATCTTGTACATGTTAATACTAAATTATCTACCTTGAATGTATTACACTGCAAATATCAATTGAAAATGATCAAAATGACCTTGTAAACCCTATAAAATCTCTCATTCTTTTTTTTTAATCAATTAATGAAGGTTGTTCAAATAATCATTTTGGTCATTTTAAATCAGTATCTAATGTAGCGAATCTAAAATAAATAATTTAACAATAATATATATATATATATACACAAGATGAAATATTTTATTAGTATATATCATTAATAAACTTTGAAATATAATTGGAAGTAGTTAAAAATATATAGATTATAATTGATAATCTAATAAAATTTTAAATTATAATTAAAATACAATGAATATCAATTTCGCCTTTATAAATATTTCACAAGCTTCATTGCCGTACCAAATAAGAAAGAAGAAATCAATTCCCTTCAAAACTCTTGTTGTGGCGCTGTATTTCAAAATGATGCCTCCGTCTGAAATTTAGAATAATTCAGAGAAATTGCCTGACATATTTATTAATTAACCTAATTAAAGATATTGATATAAGCATGATGAGCACTAAATGCAGCCTCAAAGGAACTGCACATGTTTAAATGCGAGGTTGTGCACTTAATTTAAAAGTCAGAATATATTATTTCAGCCTTAATTATTATTATTATTATTATTATTTGTTTTTTTGTGAAAGAGTAGCGTTGTAGTAGTAATGAAAATAATGATGGGAGTGTTGGAACAATGTCCCCTAAAGATGGAGCTGTAGTGGCGGCGCGCCACCCTTTGTTTTCAGCGCCGGCTACGCAACCTCTCTCTCTCTCTCTCTCTCTCTCTCTCTCTCTCTCTCTCTCTCTCTCTCTCTCTCTCTCTCTCTCTCTCTCTCCCTCTATAATAGATAGATATATATATATATATATATATATATAAATTTATTTCCGAGGAAGTGGACCTTCCATCTTCACCAACACGTATTAATTTATGTATTAATCAAAAATCTTTTATCAAGGAGTCCCCCCATGAAAAATCTCCTAATAGCATTTTCTTTTATATATATATATATATAAAAGTTGGGAGAAAGGATCGAATATTTATTTTTAGATCATTTTAAAATTTATATGTATGTTAATAAAATAATAATTTACATAAATTTAAAAAAAATCAAAAGATAAAAACATTCAATTTTTTAAAAAGGTTGAGTTTTCTATCAATTTACTCTATATGTATATATATATATATTTATATATTGTTGGGTGTTTTAATTTTTGATTAATCAAAATAAATTTATGACCCTATGTAAAATTTGAGAGCTTCATTAGAAATGAGAAAAAAAATTGATTTATTTTATATATTTTTTGAAATGTTCCTACTAATTAGATTATATATATATATATATATATATATATATATATATATATTATATATGGTTCTACGATTTTTTTTAATAACTTATAATAATTTTTTTACTTGAAGTATAAAAAATTTTTCTCTTTTATGTTGCATCAGCCAAATGACATAAATTTATGTATGTTATTGTTTTTATTTCTATTTTGTCTTCTCTGCTTCTAACATATATTTTATATATATATATATATATATGCGCCTCATGCCTTCCCTTTTTTCTACAATGTCTACGCCACTCACTATTGTCTCCACTTCCCTCTACTTCAATTTCTCTTTATGAAATTAAATTACTTATAAAATATACCTTCCATGAAAATTTTTTAAGAGAAAATTATTAGTTAATTTAATCTATTGAAAATTTTAATCGTATCAATTTAATTTTAAAAAAAATCAAAGTCTCAATTTAATTTTTAAAAATATGTGTTTCTTTCAATTTAATACATTTCTTTGTCAAAGTGAGTTTTATCATTATAAATTTTAAGATTTAGCAACAATAAATTTTTTTATTTATCTATAAAAAATAATTAAATTGAGATAAATATTTTTTTAAAGACTAAATTAAAATATTTGATATATTAATGACCAAATTAAAAAAATTATAATCTTTTAAGAACTAAATTAGTAATTTATTTACTTTTTTAATAAGTAATTAGGTAATGATTTGATGGGGAGTTAAAGGATATGGGTAGTTTAGCCAGTGATTATTGATTCAAATCCTTGCGTGGTTATATACTAATATATATATATATATATATATATATATATATATATATATATATATCAACATAGATTCATTTGCTAATATATTAAAAAAACTTAGTCTTATATCATACAAATAATAATTTATTGATAAAAATAGATGATAAAAGAGTTTTTTAATATATATTAAATGTTCAAAGAGCCAAATCATGTTTTTAAAATAATATGGATATCATATATATATATATATATATGATCTATTCAATGTTTAGATAAACAATATAAAAATGAAGAACTGTAAATATTATACGAGTTCTAGCCGGAGAATATAACGATAATAAAAATATAAAAAAAATTGTATTTTTTAATTTTTTATTTAATTAAATTAAAAAAAAATAAAGATTGTTTTTTAAAAAATAAATGTTATCATTTTTGCAATATACTATAATATTTATTCTACATTAAGGTTAAAAAAATTGGATCAGTTATTGAACTAATATAGACACCAAGATCAATGGTCGAACTAATAATACTTAAAATATATTAATATATATGTTGTAAATATTAAAATATTAAAATATATAATATATAATATTAAAATATTTAATGCATGTTAAAAATATATATATATATATATATATATATATATATATATATATATATATATTTATACCAATTCTATATTTTCTTTTAATAACTTAAATTTTTAAAAATTTTTTAAAAATACATAATAATATTTAGTAAAAACTAAAAAAAAAATTAAACCAAGTGACCGGTCGATTTAACTAATTCAATACCAATTCAACTTATTCCTTAATTTAACTCAGACTGAAAACTTAATTAATTTATTAATTTTTTGATTCAACCAATTAATCGGATTTGACCTAATTTTCTAAACATTGATATACTATATCCTCATAAGATCGCGGCCAAATAATAAAGATTCTCGTATCAAGCCATCAATCTCTGAAAAGTCAACCTAAAATTCTTATTTTCTTTGGTTCCATTCAAAAAGTAAACGGAAATGATGAATAACTTTATATTGGTAGGGCGTGGCAAATGAGTAATGACAGTGAATCATAGCAAAATTTGAATGTTGTGTTATGCAAATTAAAATGTTAAGGAACTTATGACGTATCGATATTATGATTAATTAGGACTTCACCGAATATTATTTAACATATGATACAATAATACTATTAAGTGAAATTTCAATATATTTTTAAACACTTTACTTAGAAATACTAAAAAATTAATAATTCTTTGTAACAGTAATAAACTAATTGTGCCTCGATTTAGTAAGTATGTTATTGAAACAACAATTATCTCTTAAAAAAATATTGGTGAGAAAATTGAGTATGATAGTTATTTCATCAAATTCAAAATTACTATTTAACTTAGAATACAATAATTTCCAATAACTTGTTATAGCTGTCAAAACGGTCAAACTGAGCCCATTTAACCCACTTTTAGAGCGGGTTAGGTTTTGTAAAAAGATTCCCATTTTTCATTGTGTATTTTAGGCCCGACCCGCAGGTTGCTCGTTGATTTTTTTTTCTGTAATTTTGATTTTTGACAGTACCATATAGAGATGCACGAGACTCACCCTCAGTCCTTCACCTCATTGTCCTCAACCAACAGTCCAATAAGCAGGACGCAGCCACGCACGACACAACGAAGCTCCACTCCGACGACTTGGTCAACAGTCGTGCTTCGCAGTCTTGCACTCTAGCAACAGTCCTCGCCATCCGGCATCCTCGCAGTCCTTATTATTAGGTGTCCTCGCAGTCCTTGCCATTTGGTGTCCTCGGATCCTCATAGAGTTACAGTCCTTGTAGTCGCACACTCTAGCGACTTCTCCCTCAATTGCATACTAGATATGAAGATTTGGCTTCAACTCCAACGACTTCTCTCCCTCAGTCTCACCATTAGATCTGAAGATTTGGATTTTTTTTTTAATTTTTTGTTTTTCAAATGTAAAAGAAACGAAAAACAAAAGTGGGTTGGCGAGCTGGCCTGTTTAGTCCTCTAAAATGAGGGTTAGGTTCTTAGAATACTAGCTTCCTAAAAAAGTGGGCTAGGCCGGCCCACTTTTTCATGGCCTACCCAAATGGGCCGAGCTGGCCCGCTTTGACAACTTTAAATAACATTATAATTTTCAATGACAATCAACAAAAAGTCAAGGTTAATCATTTTTAGTAATTAGTTTGTATCTAGCAAAATCAATCTTTATCCATGAACGATTCGTATGTAGTAAGAATAGAAGAAAACTTTAGATCTGTTATTCAAGATCGCAAGAATACACTATTATTATGTCTTTGGTATACAAGATGAAAGCGAAGTAATAAAAAAGGATTAATTACAAAGTAACAACCCTTTCCTTCTTATAGCCTAAGACCCTAACTGACATAACAATATAATTGAAACTGAAAACCAACGTCGAGCGCCAAGTACATATCGCCCAACGCCAGATTCTCATCCATACTATCCCTTGTGCCAATGACATCCCTACACCCGACATCCACACAGTAAATAAATAACTTTGAAGATATTTTACACTCCCTCCTCAAGTTAGGAATTGATGAAGATCTCACATTCCCAACTTGGACAACAAAACTTGAAATTGTGGTTTTGCCAAACTCTTCGTGAAGACATCTGCTAACTGTAGGCATGTAGAAACAAACTGTGGTAGTATCAAACCTTATTGATATTTTTCACGTACTACATGACAATCTATTTCGACGTGCTTGGTCTGTTTGTTAAAAATCAAGGTTAGCCGTGATGTGCAACGCAGCCATATTGTTGCACCATAAGTTAATAGGATGTTTAAAAACAACGCAGAAATCTTGAAGTAAGTAAATTAACCATTGTATTTCACACACAATCGAGACCATACTCTGATACTCCGCTTCAGCTGATGAATAAGAAACTGTATTCTGCTTCTTCGATTTCCAGCTCACCAACGCCCCTCCTAGAGAGACACAAAACCCTGTGAATGAACACTGAGTATCAACACATGAGGCCCATCTTGCATCACAAAAGGCTACTACTGGTAAGTCATTAATTACTAGTTAAAAAAGACCTTTAGATGGATTTCCCTTTAAGTAACGTAATACATGCAAAGCAGCCTCCCAATGTTGTATACAAGGAGAACCTACAAACTGGCTGAGCTGTTGCACTACATAAGTTACATTTAGTAGAGTAAAGTTGAGGTACAAGACCTCTTCCAATTAGCCTTCCGTACTTATTAGGATCTTGTAGAGTTTCTCCTTGATCAAAGACTAACTTAATTCCTCTAGGCAGGGGAGTCAAAGTTGGCTTGGCTCCCAAAAGACTTGTATCTCCCAAATGTCTAAAATGTATTTTCGTTGGTTAATGAAAGTTTCGTCCACTCCTCGGCTGATTTCAATACCCAAGAAATATTTAACATACCCCATACTTTGATGCTAAAAGTCTTGTGTAAAAAATCTTTTACATGCTCTATCTCTTTTTCACATACCTCGGTAATTAAAATATCATCCACATAAACCAAAAGAGCAATAAAACCTTTCAAAGTGTCTTTCAAAAAGAGACAATAATCTGTACTGGATTGTGTAAATCCATAACCTTTCAATTTGTGACAGAACTCTATATTTCATTGATGCCCTACCTGTTTCAAACCGTAAAGTGAACGAATCAGCTTACAAACTTCCCCTGGCTTTGCCTTATCATAACATTGTGGTGGGTACATGTAGACTTCTTCCTCTAGTATTTCATAGAAGAAGGCGTTATTAATATCCACATGATGGATAGGTCATTTCCTGGCTGTTGCCACTGCTATAAACACGTGTACGATTACTAACTTTGCCACAAGTGAATAGGATTCAGCATAGTGCACTCCCTTTATTTGGTGATAACCTTTCGCAACCAACCTTGCCTTATATTGGTCTATATTGCCATTTGCATTCCTTTTTATTTTGTAGACCCATTTACTTTTAATAGCTTTCTTTCCATCTGGTAGTTGCATAAGTTTTCAAGTTTTATTTTTCTCCAGGGCCTCTAATTCTAGGCTCATAGCTTGGACCCATTTATCATTCTGTATGGCCTGTTCATATGTATATGGTTCACTGACAGTAGATATATTCCCCAGAAAATTAACATATTCACTCTTTAAAACAGGAGATACACATAAGGGTAAGTATTTGGGGTATATCTAGTGCTTGCCTTATTTGTTTGTGAACTAATAGGTGTAGTAGAAGAAATATTTGAAACACAAGAATTTATAACATAGTCATCTAACCAACGTGGCGTCCTTCTCAATCTTATGCTATGTCTCTGTACCTAATTCTCGTTATTATCTGTGTATACCTCATCAGGTTGTTCTATTGGAACATATTTTTCTTCTTCCTCTATTGTATTTGGCATTTCATCTAAAACATCTTTAGTGGTTATAGCAGGCAATGGGTTATGGACCTCTGTATCATTGCTTTGTTTATATCCTTCTGCCTTAAATGGTAAGACATACTCATAAAACATAACATCACGAGAAATAATAATCTGCTTTGTATCTAAGTTATATAATTTGAATGCCTTTTGGCTGGGAGAATATCCTATAAAAACACATTTAAAGGCTCTATTTTCAAATTTTCCTTTACGTGGTTTAATGTTAGTCGCATATGCTAGACACCCAAAAATTTTTATAGAAGAAAAATCAGGTTGCCTTTTAAACAATATTTCATAAGGGCTTTTCTAATTCAGGAAAGGGGTAGGTATTCTATTTATAATATAGGTAACCATGAGAAGAGAATAAGGCCAGAATCGTTGTGGCATGAATGATTCAAGCATGAGGGCTCTAGCAATTTACAATAGGTGTCTATGCTTCCTTTAAACTACCCGATTTTGCTGAGGTGTATAGGGGCTAGATTTTTTATGAATGGAATGCCTTGAAAGTCTACACTGAGGAATTCCCCACTATTGTCTGATCTGACATTTTTTATTTTAGTTTCAAAGTATGTCTAAACCATGCTTACAAATCCTAAAAATAGAGAGAAGACTTGTGATTTTTGTTTAAGCAATATATCCAAGTTGCACGGCTAAAGTCGTACACTAATGTAAACATGTAATTAGTATTAGTTATTGAGTTTTGAGAATATAGACCCCATAAGTCCACATGAACAAGATCAAAGATCTTTGTAGTTTTACTGCTTCTGGTTGGGAAAGGTAAGCACGTTTGCTTAGCCTTACGACAGATTTCGCAGGTTTGTAGATTAGCTTTCATGTCATTGTTCAAGCCTACTGGATCAAGTAAATTCATATGTTGTAGAACAGTACTTGGTGCATGAGCTAATCTCTTATGCCAAAGATGCAAAAGGTAGTATAAAACATTGGTACATTTACAGTTCAAGCCATTCTTGTTGCTATTTACACAAAGAACATTTTTATTCTTGAAGTCATTACATCTAAAAACATTGTTCTTATCACAATTAATAGCTTTACCGGAATTGGAGATACTAGGCATTTTATTATTACAATAGGAATCAGAAATGCTTTTATCACAAGTAACAATTTTAGTGGAATTACAGATACTATGCTTTTATTATTACAATAGAAATCAGAAATGCTTTTATTACAAATAGAAACTTTATCACTCAGTTTATTAGAAACTATGCAGTTTTTATCATCATCAACAATACTATTTAAGCACATGCCATTGCCATCTTTATTAGCAGTAAAGATGTATAGGTTTCCCACGTTTTTTCCCTTTAAGAGAACCTCATCAGTCCTCAGGTCCTGCAAAAGACAATGGTTAGAGGAAAAGGTGAATTTCGCATAAGAAGTGCTTAAAAGTTTACTAACAAAAATAAGGTTGAAACTGAAACTAGGTACATGGAGAACTTTATATAAAGTTAAAGTAGGAGTTAAGGCGATATCCCTATGTTGGGTGACATGTTTAATACTCACATCTGGTAAATTGACAGGTATAGGACTGGGAGTGGTAGAGAAATTATTAAATTGTGTTAAATCAGCACACATATATGTATAGTGGCACCAGTATCGATAATTCATGTGCCAAATTTTAATTTTACAATTTTATTATTGCTATAAAAAGGTAGTAGTTGAAATATTACCTGTGAATTCATCAATTTGTGCAAAATTGACAGTATGACTTTCATTTTGTACCTTTCCCTTTACTTTGTCTAATTTCTACTGTAAGTTTTGCAGGAGGTTCACAACAAAATCATGATTTGTGGTTGTATTTTCCAGAGATTCAAAAGGTGATTGGCTTGTCTCGGCCTTTACCTTGTTTGATTTTTCCTTTTGCATTTTGTATTATTGATACCACTCGGGATAACAGTTCAACTGGAAGCAGGTTTCTTTGGTATGGCCTGGGATATTATAGTGATCACAGTATCTTGAACCTTTATCATTTCCTCTACCTCTCCCTCTGGTTGAGGCACAACTATTCCTTCCTTGGTTCTGATTTGCTATTTTCCCTCTTGTGTAGTTGCCTTGTTGGGTTCTTGTTAGAAAGGCACTGTTATCTTGTCCTTCAAGATTTGCTAGATTCACTTCTTTCTTTTTTTCGACTCACAAGATCATAGAGTAAGCTTTATTTACATTCAGTAGAGGTTCCATGAGTAAAATTTGACCCCTGGTATGATCGTATGTGTCACTGAGTCCTATTAGAAACTGTATTAATTTTTTGGCTTCGAAAGCATCTTGTATAGCTCTTGCTACTCCTGAAGAACATTCAGGAATAAGGTTCAAATAGGCCAATTCAGCCCAATTTTTCTTGAGTTTCGTATAGTACTGTGCTATGGTTAAATTTCCTTGCATAATGGTTGAAATACTCCTCTGTATTTGGCATAGTAGCTGGCCATTGCACTTGCTGAGTCTTTCTCTGAGTTCATCCCATAGTTCCTTTGTTGTATTCACATAAAGAAATGCTTCTACGATGTCCTTGGCTATGGAATTTAGGATCCAAGAACGGACCATGCAGTCCACCTTAAGCCATTGATCAAATTTCGTATCATTCTCATATAGATGTTTGCATCTTCCATCTATAAAACCCAATTTGGTTTTTGCTCCCAGGGAAATTTTGACAGATTGGCTCCATGTAAGATAGTTGTTTCCAGTCAGTTGAGATGAGATGAGGGTCATACCAGGGTGATTTGAATTTTGGAGCTGCATCGGGTCATCTCTGGTATTGACCCCTGGTTCTTGTGTCGCCATGGTCGTAATCAAGAAGAATGATCAGAACCAGGCTCTGATACCATGAACAATTTGTATGTAGTAAGAATAGAAGAAAACTTTAGATCTGTTATTCAAGATCGCAAGAATACACTATCATTATGTCTTTGGTATACAAGGTGAAAGTGAAGTAAAAAAGGATTAATTACAAAGTAACAACCCTTTCCTTCTTATAGTCTAAGACCCTAACTGACATAACGATATAACTGAAACTGAAAACCAATGTTGAGCGCCAAGTACGTATCGCCCAGCGCCAGAGTCTCATCCACACGATCCCTTGTGCAAATGACATCCCTACAGTCCACACAGTAAATAAATAACTTTAAAGATATTTTACAAATTTCAAGAGTAAAAAATATAAATAATTTAAAAATTTTCATTCTTAGACAATAATTGTAATCCTACCATATAACAACATAAAATGTAGTTTATAATTAAGTAGAAAATTTGTCAAATAAATAAGTCCTTTCAAATTATCATCATTGTCACTCGAATTTCTATCATGTGCTAGGGAAAAGGCCACTCACTTTATTTTGTCAAAGGAAAATTTTCAATTATAACAAATTTAATGTTTGACTTGTGGCTTCTGATTGTTGATTTTCCAGCATGTAAATTCAATCCATTTGGGCGTGGCGGGCCTCACCGCGGCACAGAATATTTATGGTGCAAAATACTTTTTATTTTTATTCACAAAATAAAAAACCAGGTATCGGAAACTAAATTTTTATTATCATTAATAAAAAGGACAGCTTAAACTATCCAAATTGGGGGGAAAAATATTGATATGCCTAAAAACTTGAAATGACTTGAGAATTATGGAAGCAAATTTCCTCAAGCGCATGAAACTTAAAAAATTGTATTAGTAGTTAGATTTAATGACTGTTAATTAAAATTTGAAAGTCAATAAATTGTTTTTAAAACATAAAAAATATAAAAATAAACAAACAATTAAATGTAACGCATTTAAAAATTTACGTTAAAGCTAAAGTTTCTTACATTTTTTGAATACACAAAAAATTCTGGTTCCGAAAATTATGATGTTTTGAAAACAAAAAAGTGTAAAAGAAAAAAGAAGTAAAAAACAAAATGTGTTTTCAAACAAAACGTGTATCAGAGATTTACAAGAATTTAGTTACACATTAAAATTTTTAGAAGAATTTATACTCACCTTTTCTTTTTTTTTTCTTTTTTGAATAAGTGGACCGCGTAATGGTGAATTAATGATTACTCCAAATGAAAGTCACAGGCAGCGGCGGCTAAAAGATTACTGGGAATTTGACTTATGCTTAATTCCTATTGTTATTATTATTATTTTGTCAATCCAAATGATCATTTTTCTATTATGGGTGAATAAACCAACAAGAGATGGAACCGAATTGATTTTAATATTACAGTTATTAGTTCTCTTCGCTAACAAATTAAAAGATTAGAAATAATTATTTTTTAAAAAAATTAATTGTTAATTATCTAATGATTGACACGAAAATCGATGGCTCAATCCAGTTCTAAGCAAGAATCATATTATATTTGGAAACGAGTCCTCCCAGACCTTTAAAATAATCTTTACTTCATATGCTTTTGAGCTTATATGACAGTACATGTGATTGAAAGTAAGCGCACGCATCTTTTGCTGTAACAAGAAGATATTGTTCGTATATTTTGGCATATGTATTAAAATGAAAAGTTGAATTAAATAACTTAGATCTAAACGGTATAACATTTAACTCCTTAATTGATGCAGTACATGTGCTGAACCTAAAATAGACGAACAATGCCTTCCTATTATAGCAGATGATTTGGATTTTAAAGATGATAATCCATATATAAAAATATGCAAGACCAAAATTGTTACTTGATTTTGTTTAGCCATGAAATTGAATTATGTATGATGATTTTAGACATATATAATAATACTCTGGCTCTTTAATTTGTGCTTTCTAATTCCCTGTTGATCTCATTGTTATATTCCATTTAGGTAAAAATATACTTAAAATTCGTTTAGTTTCACCTAATAATAAATTTAGTCTTTATACTTTAAAAACAATAGATTTAGTCATTGTAATTTCAAAATCATAAAAATAATCTTTGGGGTTAGTTAACAGTTTGGTCAACCGGTTAACCTGCTACATATTTTACTGATTATGATGCTTCCATCAACATTAGGAGCTAGTCAGTGCCACACGTGTCACATTAAAATGCTGATATGGCGCCACATAATAATTTTCTCTCTCTCTCTCTCTCTCTTCTCTCTCTTTTTGCTCTCCACTATATTGCAGAAGCTTCAATAACTCTGTTGTCGTTGTGGATTGATACCAGCAAACAGACAAAGCAAATAAGAAGACGAAGAAGGGATGCTAATGATTTAGATAAAGCGATAATTCACTATTTAGTTAAAGTTACAGTTAGCAAAACATGTAGCAAGTTAACCGTTGACCAAACTGATGACTAACTCCTGGAACTATTTTTATAATTTTAGAAATTACTAAATCTATTGTTTTAAAAGTATAAGGACTAAATTTATTATGGGGTGAAACTTTAAGGACCTCAAATAGATTTTTATCTTTCATTTGATTATATATATGTAGGTGGTGGTGCCCATATCTACATGATGTTATAATCATGCTTCATGATCACTACATTAATTATTAGCTTCCAATATCCGCAAGAGTCTTTTTGGTCAAGATTGTTGATTTTGAAGACATTCAAATGATACATGTCGGCGAGGAACCAAAATGTTTAAATGAATGATTCCATATAATGAGCTTCCTTCTACAAAACAATTCAACTGTGGGGGCAGATCCTTTCATGCTTATTAAGGGTGATCTCATATTAATGATTTCTTCTATTATTTTTTCCTGCAGCAGTTTTAATTACACATAACTCAGCATGTGATAAAGTTTCACATCCATTAATTTAAAAGATATAAAATGATACTTAACTTTCTAAATGTTTTTACCTATCAAACTAGTCTTTTGCAATTAGAAATGGCAATAGAACAGGGTGGGGGCAGGGGCGAGAAGAGACTCCTTGCTCCTCGTCCTTGATCCCCTCCTATGGAGAGAAATCATTCCTCATCCCCATTCTCTGACGATCCCTGCGGAGGACTCCCCAAAAATTTAATAAAATTTTTTTAAATGTCAAAAAAAGAAAAAATAAATAATAATACAAATCAACTGAGGCTGAGGGAAACAAGAGTGACAAGTGACTTAGAAGGAGATGATGACAAGAGGGGCTGAGACATAGAGGGATATGACGACAATAATTGGTTGTTGGCAATGAGTGGATAGAGGTCTAGAGGGATTGAGAGACGAAGAATGACTATGAGGTAGACTAGTAGTGCCGTAGAAGGAAACGAGACTCAAGAGGGGGGCTGAGAGACAAGAGTGACAGGTGAGGTAAAGGGAGACAACGGCAAGAGGGGCTAAGCCATATGATGATGATGGCTTTGATTGGCCGTTGATGTTGAGTAGAGGTCCAGAGGGGCTGAGATCGAATATGACAAGCAGCAATTAAGGTGAGATCAAAGAGATGAGCTAACAGCCAGATGAGATAGTGAGACCTGAGAGTGAGCCGATAGAGATGAAGATTAAAAAATAGGGCTAAAGAGAGACTGAGAGTGAGACGACAGAGAATGGAGTGGGAATTTAAGAACTATAGTTTCTTATTTTTTTTAATTAAAATTATTTTAATTATAAAACTATGAAATTACCCCTATATAATATATATATATATATATATATTGAGGGTATTTAGTAAATTTCATAAAATTATTAAAATATCCTTTGACGATAGAGAATATATTTCTTATCCCCAAATTCTATTCGAGGAGAATTTTCTCTCCGTCGCCATGTTCACAAAAAAAAAATTCCCAAATGAAAAGTTTTTTGCAGGGATCCCCTATTATGATTCCCCGTTACCATCCCTATTTGAAATGAATTGTACTCGTAGCTCAAGTCTCATCAATTATTATTGAAGAACCAAAAATCTCATCGTATCATTGGTGTTTTTATTGAGAATCAACCAATGGAGAGGGACGATTTATGTTGCACATCGATCATTTCAATTGTTTGCCATTATTCGAATCAGGAGTAGATTGAAACGCATGCTCAGAATATTTATTATTTATTTTTCCTTTTATTTTTATAGTCGTCTTTCGTTTAAGATACGCTTTAAATCCTGTATTTCAATAATCTGAAATGAGGTATCTGAGGTTGATGTCATCAATAAAGTTAGGTATAATATTAACGCAACAAAAGTTTTTGTGTTCGAATGTTAAGATATATAACATATATTGAAGAGCTTAAAATTTTCATATTTGGTATCTAAGCGAATTAAATGCACGTAATCTTAGTTTATAATAAGTTTTCTGTAATAGTTATGCATTTATATGCGCCATATTTTTAGATATATACTCCCAACTTCCAAGTCCAATTATTTATTTGCAATAAGGATGAGGAACTAAAAAATTGATGTCGCCTAACGAATGTCGCAGTCTTAAATTAAATATATGCCGAAATAATAAACCACAGTGACTTGAGAATTAAGATATATAGAAATCAAATGCATTTTCTTAATTACATATATGGCTCAAAAAGTCTTCAATACAAGAAATTATTAATGAGGTGTAAATTCGAGAGTTTATCTAAAATTGATAAAGAGGATAAACTAAAAATATAAACTTGAAATATCAAATTATAAGAGTTTACAATTGTTTATTTTATATTCAATAAGCTATTAAAATTATATATATTCAAACACATAAATAATATCTTATTTTATAATTAATATAAAATTATTTAATTTCAATAATTGTGATATTTCTCTTTTTAGATTCAATTGATGGATTTGGGTTCTCTACGTTACTAAAAAGTAATGCAGAGTGCAATACTATCTTTAGTAACAGGTTTTTTTGTAGTTTCAGCAACAGAAAATTTTGTTGCTAAAACTTTTAGCAACAGAAAAACTGTTGCTATAAGTCCAGGAAAAAAAAGAAATGTAAAAACCCCAAATTTTCAATTGACTCTTTATACAAAATATAAATTAAAAAAATAAAAAGTAAAATATTAATTGATAAAAACGTTATCTAACAAATACAATTTTTTTTATTAATTACAAAATATAATAACAAATATATTAAAAATAACAATTTCTTTATCTGGTTCTAGATTCATAGGCTTTGGATATGGGTGACTTTTTTTTTTTGGTTGGGCACTAAAAAATTTTTTTAGACTACTGTTAAATCAATTCGGTTGATTCGGTATAAACTCGGTGAGTTTGACAGAATTTCAATTTTAAGATCGAATTTAATCAATTTAAGATCCGTAATGATCATATACGAGGTAGAGTTGGGGTGGCACCTATTGAGGAAAAAATGGTTGAAAATCGTTTAAGATGGTTTGGGCATGTGCAAAGGAGACCGTTGGAAGCGCCAGTTAGGAGAGTTGAGCAGATAGTTTGGAGCCCTATGAAAAAAGGTCGAGGAAGACCAAAAAGGACACTTAGAGAAATTATTGAACGGGATCTTTTAGTAAATGAGATATCTAAAGAGTTGGTCATTGATAGAGCTCAATGGCGTCGTGCGATCCATGTAGCCGACCCCACTTAGTGGGATAAGGCTATGATGTTGATGTTGTTGTTGTAGAGACTTAAACTCACAAACTCAAACTAGTTTAAAAATTAACTCGATAAATTAGCATCCATCGTATATATATATAGTGCCTTTAGCATTTTGTTTTCTAATGATGTACTTGACCAGTATACGAATAAATCTAAATATATAGTGTTATAATTTATTTATTTTATTGCGAGAGAGAGGCGAGGAATTGATCTCCTATAAAGCATAATCATAAAGAATAATTAACATTTATTAGACAATATCATACACTAGCTACTCATCATATGTAAACACACACACATTATTAATTGTACTATTTCAATTCTCAAATATTAAAATATCATTAAAAATGCATGTCAAAA
The DNA here is from genome assembly GCA_037074585.1 of Biancaea sappan. Classification (NCBI taxonomy): domain Eukaryota; kingdom Viridiplantae; phylum Streptophyta; class Magnoliopsida; order Fabales; family Fabaceae; genus Biancaea; species Biancaea sappan. Next base: position 2,221,434 of record CM073501.1, on the reverse strand, counting down.
GATTTTAACAAACGAGAGAATCTGCTTCTTAATTAATTAATTTGTTACAACAGTTTAAAGAAATGTTAAGCCAGATATATAGATATAGTTTGGTCCAATTATTTTGTCCAGTTCTACTCAACAAACGTTCTGTTAGATTAAATAAAATTAATGTATCCAATAATATATTGGAATTTATTGGAACGTTCTTTAATTATGATCTAACTTAATTAAAATGTTAGGTAGATTTAGCTAGAAGCAAGAAAATTAGGACTAGAAGTCTGATTTAAGAATGGTATACAAACATGCTTTATATCCAAAACCTAACCTTGGTCCCAGTTTTTAATCAAATCTCTTCGGCAGTTAACTTACAAAATTGAAATAATAACTTGCATGCACAGTTGGAAAAAATATAAAATTTTAAGATATTAGAAGAAACATAATTTCATATAATTAACATCTTAAAAGTGAACGTTACTAGAACAAATGCAAGATAAGAAACTAGATTTGTCAATGTAGACCAATTCGACTCATATGAGCTAACAAAAAGCAGGTCGATAATTTTTAGCCTGTCTTGCCTAATGTTGACTAGCGAGCTAAACATGTTAGCCTGCCTATATATCTTGGAAAAGTGGTGAGTGACTGAAAAATTTAGATGAACGAAAGAATAGATATGTGATTGAGAGAGAATGAGAGATGACAGGCAACATAACAGAGGTGATTGTCGCAGCAACTGTGTGAGTGACAGAGAATACGAAAGCGACAGAAAAAACTTAAGCAAGCGAGATACCATATATAAGATTGAAAGAGATTGAGAGGCGAGAGAATAGAGATGATTGTCGCTAGGGACCGTGTGAGCGACAGAGAACAAGGAAGCAATAAAGAGAACCCAGGCTAAAGAGATACTAAATTTGAGAGACTAAGATTCAGAGAGAATGAGAGACGATAGTGGAGACTGAAGAGTTAGTGTGCTAAATATTTGATTATCTGAATGATATATTATTCTTTTTAAAAAAATTAAATAGGTTATTTGAAGGTTAAGTGGGCCGGACCAATTAGGTTTGATTCTAAACAAACTGATTTTTAGCCAATCTAATCCACTTTTTAAATAGGCTAAATTGACCTAACCCGTTTATTTTATCAGCTCTATTAAAATTCATTTTGATTTACAAAAAAAATCTCTAGAAAAGTCGACCTCAACTGGGTGTCTCTCGAATCAAAAATATATGTTGGTCAAAAAAATTTTATTTTTATTCGGACACAATTATCCAAAAAATTTTGAACTAAGTCGACCTTCCTACAACTTTTTTCTTTGATTTATAAATTTAACAATGAATTCACCTAGTTAGCATTTATGATATAAATTATATAAATATACTCATTATTCCTAATCATAACTTGTCCCATACACATGTTCGTAGTCGTACTGACAATTCTTGAGATTTGAATACATTACGTGGAAATTTTGATATATCAGGTAATCATAGTTTAATCGACTGAAAATATGAACTCCTTTAATATACAGACTAAAGATAGGAAACGGTCTCAAAGGATTAGGGTTTTGAACATAGATTTTTACAAATTGAATTTTCTAAGTGATTGTCAATAAAATAATACCATTAGGTCTGATTCTTAAGTTTTCTTAAAATTTTAATAAAATGGTTTTACTATCACATAAATCTTAAAATAACTTTTGGTACACAATTTTAAAATAATTTAATCATGAAGAATTCAACTTTGTCCTAACAAAATTATTTCCAATAAATATCTAATAATTAAGACCAAACCTGAGGGTCCAAGTCAAATTCTTTGTGAGGATTTAGCAAGAATGTTTTTATGTTAGTTCATACTCTCCATAACTGAAATCTTGTTATAAAATTTTTCAATCAAAATATAACAAGTGTATAATTTATTAATCAAAATATAATAAATGTATAATATTTAAGAAATAACTTTAAAATTTTTACAACTCATCATTTCATAATTGATTTTTGAATATGGGTCTGCTCTTGTGTCTTTGGATGCACATCTAACTCTAACGTTAGTCGTTGGATTCACCTTTTTTTATTATTTTTATTATTTTTAATTTTTTTTAAAATTATACTAATTATTAAATTTGATAATTTTTAATCGAGATCAAATATTTAATAAAATTTAAAAAATATATATCATTAAATACATCGGTCCACATTAGAGTTGGAAGTTCTTACGCCGGCGAATCCATATACTTATTTTTTAACAGCTTTTTACATATAATGTATTTCTACTAAAATATTTGATAGCAAACATACAGCTCACTTTATATATAACTATCAATCTATCTACCACCCTTTTCCGCCCTTTATCTGTGTGTGTGTTGCCATAAAATAGGGTTTCACGTCACGTGTGTGTTTGTCAACCTTGGTATGCTTTGTCGGTCAAACGCCCTTTTCTTGTACACACCACCTACAACAATTTTCATATTTCTCATCATATAAAATAAATGTAAAAATTAAAAAATACTAAACAAAAAAAGAAAAGAAAAAAATAGTTTTTTTTTAAAAGAAATTTAAAAAGTCACCCTCTGGGTCTTCCCATGATCATCTTAGACTCCCAGCAATAATTATAAAGACTCTTTCCAAGGACGCCTTCTCACTCCATACCCCCTCTTTCCTCCCTCCTCCTTCTTCTTCCTCTGTTTTTTCTCTGTGAATGCTGACTCTGAGATGGAGCTTGCTTTGAGCTTAGGAGATCACGCTTCTTCAAAGCCTTCTGATCCAGCTTCCCACCGTCTGGGATTAGGCTTCAACACCACCTTGTCAATCGGTCCCATTTCTACCAAACCATCAAATCAACGACGACATGAACGAGAACCAGAAGCAGAGGAAGCAGCCAAAATCCATAAGGAAAAACAGAGTATTGAAGAGCGAGAGGATACAATAACTGAATACGTACAGCTTGATCTTCTTCCTCGCACGCCTGTCGTTGTTTCTCGCACTACCCCACCTTCTCAAATCTCATATCCATGGCCTCCCTCTGAAAATGGTCAATACCTACTCAAATCTTCCCAAAATACCCTTCTTTAACCTCTTTTTTTCTATTCTGATGGCTCTGTTTCTCGTTTCTCGCATGCAGGGTTCGACGTGAACAGATTGCCGGCGGCGCCGGAGGAGGACGAAGCGGCGGTGTCGTCTTCTCCGAACAGCGCAGCGTCGTCGTTTCAGATGGATCTATCTATGTACAACAGAGGAGGGAGTATCAGTGGTTGCAAGAGAGATTCCGATGGAGAAGCTTATTATGATCAAAGGGCTGCTTCTTCAAGAGCAAGCGACGAAGATGACAACGTTGGAAATACCAGGAAGAAGCTAAGGCTGACCAAAGAACAATCTGCTTTCCTCGAAGAGAGCTTCAAAGAACACAGTACTCTTAACCCAGTAAGTGACAAAAGAAGCTCGTACTCAGTTTTTTGATCATGACATGTTTGTTAAATCTTCTCTGAGAAATTAAAGTTCACAATGTCTTGTTGCGCAGAAACAAAAGCTTGCTCTTGCAAAACAACTCAGTCTTCGGCCTCGTCAAGTAGAAGTCTGGTTTCAAAATAGAAGAGCAAGGTACATATATGCATATACATACTAATCAAACTCAAACTCAACACTTATGTGTTCTTGAAAGCACTAATTGGTTTCTGGGTATTATATGCATATGCAGGACGAAGTTGAAGCAGACAGAAGTAGACTGTGAGTACTTAAAGAGGTGCTGTGAGACGCTAACTGAAGAGAACAAAAGGCTTCACAAGGAGCTTCAAGAGTTGAGAGCTTTGAAGACTAATTCAAATCCATTTTACATGCAATTACCAGCCACAACCTTGACTATGTGTCCCTCCTGTGAGAGAGTGGCCACCAATAATTCCACCCCCATTACTGCTTCTTCTGCAACTCCTTCTTCCTCCTTTGAACCCACCACTTCCAAAGCCATTGGATTCCCTGTGACCAAACCCAAGTTCTATCCTTTTGCCCACACCACCCAACCCCACCAGCCCACACCTTCTTGAACTTTAAAGTTCATGGTCATTCTACAAAGAACTCTACTTTTCTCAAAAGGCTGAGTTTTTTTCTTATCCTGAAACTGATTAGATTTGTTCGAGAATATTTGGGTGCTGCTGAATGGTGGTGGTGGATTTTATTCGATCCTTGGAAATTTCTTTTGTACATAGGAAAGTTCCGATTTTTATGAGAGACTGATAGTTTTTTTTTTGTTTTTAAATTTCATGTGGAGTTTTGATGATTGTGTATTTCTTTCTTTCTGAGTTTTCTTTTGATTGTGGAATCAGAGAGAAAATAGCAGAGAATTATAGAGCGTAAAGAAAGAAAATCATAGAAATGGAGAAATCAATACTGGTTGTGTTATTTAAAAGTTGTTCCGTCTTTCTTGCAGGGATACTTTGCAACAGAATTGAATTTTTTTTTTTATATAACATTCATTCTGTGTTGAACATTAATTAGATTTAAATCGATTAATTTAGATTTAGTCGATAGAATCATAAAGTTTTTTTTAAGTGATAAAGTTTTTTATTTAAATTTTAATATAACTGTATTTTTAAAGAATCAAATCTGAAACCGCGATTAAGTTAGGATAATTTGTTATTAATTGATTGGAATTGAATTTTTAATTACATGCATTATTTGACGTGGGGCAAAAAATGAAAATAGGTGATTAATTAGAGGTAGGTGGGTATGGCCTAAAGGCCATAAGGACGAGGCCGTGGTTCAGGGCTGCTTTTCAGAAAGAGGACGACTTTAAATTTATATATTTAATGCTTTTTAATCATTTATTTCTTAAAGACTTGAACAAACGCCTAGGCCCTACATTTCATCATGAGCACTCTTGAAAAATGACAACAGAGATGGTTCATTCATTTATGACCAGGCATGTGAAAAAATGTATGCTTTTGAAAATTACACCAGTAATTTAAAAAACTAATAATCTGACCCTAGTAGAATTGTAATTAAATCACAGAATCAATTAATTTAAAAATATTAAAAAATATATATTTAATTAAAAATTAAAAATATAAATTTATAAGTTTAATTAAAAATAAAGTTTGATATTAAATTATATAAAATAACATTCATAATAAAAATAACTAAATAATAAAAAAATATTATTAATTAAGATAATATTTTGTTATCAAATTTATAAAATATCAAGATATTATTACTTTCATTAAAATTAACTTATCTGTAATATTATTTTTTTTATTATTTAATTATGAAATAAGTAAAATAAAAAATAAGTAAACTGGTTCAACTAGTTAATTTAGCACCAATTCTTATTCAATTCAACAAATTGTTTATTGATTCGATCACTCACCGATTCTAAACTAGTTCTTATACCAATGAAAAAATCAGATTGGTATTTTTTTTTATATAATAATAGATAGATAGATGCAGTGTTATTTTTTAAAAATAAATAATTACAATAATTAAATTAAAATGTTTATAAAATTAAAATAATAGAAAAAATGTATTTAAGGAGAGGACATGCATGGATGACTTTTGGTTGAGTGTGGGACATGGAAGGCACCAAATAGGAGAAGGGACAGGGAATGCCACATTGATAAACTTGTCTCCTAAAGGAGGCTGTCCCTTTTACAACCCCAATTATGAGTCTGCACCAGTGAAGCACACTTATTATTTTATGCATTTTTTATATAGTAAAATTTTGTTATAAAAATTGGTTAATTAGTATCGAGATCTTATATATAATTGAGAAATGTATAAGATTTACGGAATCATAAAATTGAATGGATCTTATAAAATTTTTATAAATGTATATAAAAAAATTTATGTAGTTGACTAAAATTCTTAGACAAATATAAATTTATCTAAATGTCAATATACATTTATAAAATATGTCATATATTGCAAAAGTGACAAAATAATACATATAACTACATCTAAAAGTCATCAAAATATAAATTTCATACATCAAACAAGTCATTGAAATAAATATACATAAGAACTATTAAATAAACCTTAATTGTTGTTTGCTTAAAAAATTGAAAAAAAAAATAGATGTAGTCAAAATTACGATCTTACGATTAAGGTCGCGATCATATGCGATTTTGATACAATTTTAATTTTATGTGTGATCTTACATGTAGAACCTCTATAAAATCATGATCTTAAATAATTTTACAATCAAGATCTCGATTTTAGTTACAATAGAAGTTGGAGTTTTTAACTTCAAAGTCTTATGGGTTTGTTTTTATTAAAAAAATATTTAATACTTGATATTAATTTGAGAACTTGAATTTCAAAGAGTTTTAACTCCTTACAACAAAACTCTATAGTTTGTAGTTATTTATACTTCCGGCACTAAAAGCCATGGATTTAAGTGGTTGAACGTATATTTTCAAGTAAAATCTTAAATTTTAAGTCTTATGAATAAAAAAATTATATTTTTATAATTTGACTTAGTTTAAAATAAATTAATAAAAAATTTAATAACTTTTCAAATACGTATGGTTTAAGCCATAAGAAGTACACTTGTGGCCTTTTGCAATTATACACATGCCTCACCTTCCTCACCACATAATTTTACTGCCATTAATTATATATCAGATGTCGACCTTTTGGTGATACATTTATTAAATCTTTTTCCATCTTCTTATTATTTATGAACTTTTATTAATGTTACATCGCGATAGATTAAAATAGAAATAAAATATTATTTTTTGCTTTGTCATTAGATCTTCAACAAAAGCCCCAAGACGTCTTCTCGTTCTTTTCACATTGAGAAAATAATTGATATTGCAGAAAAAAAATTAAGAACGAAAATAGAGTCACATAATCGAGTGACCAAAACCAGGTGGCCCCAGTGTGTTGAGAATGTTTTGCAAGATAATATTGATTATTTCAGTAATCAAATATCTACCCAATTTTTTTTTTATCATATCTATCCAATAAAAAATTATTTGGGCAAGGTACACAGAACATAAACTTTCAAATTTAGCAAAAAGTTTCATTTAACTTTTAAATATTTGTAAAAAATTTTATTCATTAAATTTACTATCAAATTAACTGTTAGTCAATAGTTCAATAAACTTTTTTTATATCCACCCAATATAATGTGTCATATGGATATTGATATAATGGAGATATATTTATTCTTTTAACTTAAAAAATTTAACAAATTAATAAATCAAGAAAGTAGAAGTTACACATAAAAAAATAAAAATTAAATCAAAATTATTATATTTTAAATTTGATTAGATATAAAAAAGTGAAGTAAATTATTAATTAATAGTCAACTTGACAATCAACCTAACAAAAAAAATCTTTTGAAACATTTAAAAGTTGAAGGTACATTTTGATAAATTTAAAAACCCATAAAGATAAATTGTTGAAGACCTCAATTTATAAGAGTTCTGCTCAGCTTTTCAATTTATTCATATACTCATCCGTACCAATTTCAAGTTATGCCAGTCTGATGATTAAGATCAAATAGTTATTGACAAAAAAATAATTAATCATTTTATTTTAGTCTCCATATATATATATATATATATATATATATATATATATATATATATATATATATATATATATATATACACACACACACACACAGACACACACACATTTCTGCAAAGATTTGAAATTTGAACCAGGATATCATTAATATTTCAATCTTAAGTACTGGTCAATTTCGCTATCTTTTTTCTTTATTTTTTTTTCCGGAATTATATAATAAATTTTATTTCTCCATGTTTCCCTTTTTTCTTTTTCCGGTCTAATATTATTACATCCTGAAAAGCATATATATTTACTTCAACCACGTGGGACGAAAATCTCATAAAATTACAGTACATCGAGCTGATCAAATTTGACTTTTCAATCCCTTCCTCAACTTTTTCTTCTTTTAATTTTCTCAATAATTTGTTTCCAAATCAGGAGATTATCGCAACAATTAGAAGCGGTCATGAAAAGCACATGGCAGTTAAGCACGAGCATTTTACTATGCGATATTCAAACATTTCCACATTCAAACATCGTAATAGTATAATACCACCTTTTTTAGAATCATATAGTGCAAGATATATATATATATATATATATATATATATATGCACATACATACCATTGTTACAAGAAGTAAGGTAAACCGGTTGATTCAATCGATTAAATCAAAAATTGACTAAGAAATTAATTTAAAATAACTTTTAAAACTAGTGAGTGATTGAATCAGTTAAAAATTATACTAAATGAACCAGTTCACTTAAATCTTATTTTTGTCAATTTTTGTAGTGAACTTTTGATTGTAAATGTTGTTTTGTGTAATTTGACATCAAATTTTATTTTTAATTAAATTTGTAAATTTATATTTATAATTTTTAATTATGTGTATTTTTTTAATATTTTAAAGTAAATCGGTTCAACTATGGTTCGATCATTAACTCTTAAATCGATGCTTCTACCGATTCAATGACCGATTTGGTTGAAATGTTCATATATATATATATATATATATATAGGAAAAGCTCATGACACATATATATAATAGCTTCCAATAGTAAAAACCTTGTATTATTTGTTAGCATTATTTTTTTTATATATTATTTATTTTATAAATAATATTTAGCGCTAACAATTTATTTGAATAGATTGACATATTAATATTATATATTTATGCACATTTTAGGACACATATATTGAGTGTTATCTTTAATTATATCTATGATAAGATCTTTTTGTATTTTGTATTGAGAGACCTATTTGATATATATTTGTTCTAGTCTAGGGTATTAGTATAAATAATAAATGTATAGATTCCCGACCCTAAATAATAACAGTGATGAAGTGTCATTATAAAAGGAGTCAATCTATAAGTCGACCTATGGGTAGATTGTCTATGAGTCGACCCATGGGTAAATAGATATGATTAATGGTTCTCTGACTTATATGAGAAGACAAGCATTCGATAGAGACGAAGTGTTCATTTGGGGTTTTTCATCAAACCAAAGGTGAGAGAGAGTCTCTCATATCTGCCTAGAATAGCATACCTCTTTTGATTCGTGTTAGGGTTTGCGATAAATCAAAGTACGCTTTATTAACGTCCTTAATTTATGTTATTGTTGCTTATCAAGATCTACAAATAATAGATTTATAGATTAAGATTTTCGTATTTGAGTCTCCTATAAATCTTAACTGTTTGGCTTGTGATTATTCAAAATAATTTTTCATTATTTAGCATGAAAAACCCTAAAGACTACGTCTACTTACTTTTACACTACAGATTGGTTGGCGTTCAATGGAGGAAAGGCACATGAAAATTCATCCAACAGTGTCTTCCCCTTTGTTTAGTTCGTTACTCAGCCTGGAAACTCTTCATTCCACCGATCACTATTTTCCTTCATTAACCGTACGGACTTTTCCTCCTTAGCAGCGATGGAATCCTGCCTCTCTCAATGGAAATTGCACTACATTTACGTCACTGCTCTTCACCAGCATTGCCAAGACGCTTTGCATTCTAGAACTCTACCTCGTGCTTGTTCTTCTCTCTTGGATCCTTTCTCGCCTCCCCTTCACCCTCAGGATCTTCGGCCACTATGTATTCGTCGGAAGCCCTCTATTCATTTTCATTGTTTCCAATGCCATCATCGCCACTATTGTCACCAAATTTGAAAGATCGTACCTTGTCTCCATCTAAAGCCGACACTTCGTTGCGTGCCACAAAAGCAGAGGTGGTGTACCAAAACAAGGATATTATCTCTAAGATGAATACCGCCGCCAATACAATGGGTAGGAGCAAGATGAAATCTTCATAGGCATGGATTTGGATTCAAATTCGGCTGGAGAACTAGTTTATGATTTTCCCAAGGTTTATAGAAGATCTCAGTCAGAGAAATTGAAGGAAGAATCTCAAAATCACAAATTTGCTTATGTTTTTGCCAAGTTTCATAAAGTAATGAAGAAGTGAGGGGTAATTTAGTAAAATTACCCCTCAAAATAATTTTATTTTTATTTTAAAAATACATAATTAATAATCTTTTTTTCCTCTTCTTTTCCTTTTTCCATCTCATACCAAGCAACTTTTTTTTTCCTTTTCCTTTTTCCTTTTTCATTCTCTTTCCCTTTCCATTCCATTCAAACTCTGTACCGCAAACCAAACAAGCTGTTAGTTTTTATTAGTTTTATCAGGTCATATATAATTTATTTTCTGGACTCCCTTAAATAATTAATGCATGTCACATATTGTGAAATTATAAATGAAAGAAAGATGACATATATTTATATGTATGTTACGGTTTAGAGAATTAGATCAGTCATTGAATCAGTGAAGACATCAGTTCTGTAATACCCGTTAATTTCGGAATATAATTCGCTTAAGAGTATTTTAGAATTCTACAACGTTAATTTAGTTATTTATTTTGGTCATTTTTAATTTTCATATTTAATTGTTCTCTTTGAATATTATTTATGAAAATTGAGTTAAAATGACTGGACTGAATATTTGCACCACGTGGGATATATTCTAAGAATGGTGAAATTTATGGAAAAGTGGTTTCAGAATGGTCAATTAGTCCATTTATTGTAAATTGACTGGATGAGTTTGGATATTGGGTTATGGATACCCATGGGTTATTGAATAACCCATTAGAAATATTTAATATAAAGTTTCAATAGTACCCCTCATTTTTCTCACGCAACCGAAGCCCTGAGGAAGTTTTCTCTCCTTTCTTCATTCTCTTCTCAAATCCTTTCCTTGATCTTCAGAGCTTTGATTAATTGTTCGGTTCAAAAGCTTGGTAGAGATCAAAGGTAAGCTTTAATCTCATTATTTTCCTTAAATTTCAGTTTATATAGAAGATCAGAGGAGGTTTTGTTCTTGAAGATTTTGATGATAATTCATGAATCTCAGTCGTTTTAGAAGTTATATTTGAGTTATAATCGGTTTTAAGAGTTAAGATTCTGGTTTTGAATCAAAAGAAAGGAAAGGATGAATTTTTGAAAGATTTTTCTACAAAACTCGAGTTACTGTAGCGACCAGAAATTTCGGGAAAATCTGGAAATTTTCTTCGAGTACTGTAGCAGTATTGTAGTGTCGGCAGTCAACGGTACTGTAGCAGTCAACGTTACTGTAGCGAACCGGCACTGTAGCGAACCGTTACTGTAGCGAACCGTTACTGTAGCAATCAGAAAATTTTGCGTATTTTCGTGATTTTGTTTCCTTTCTTATGTTTCCTTGTAATATATTTTACTAGGAAATTTTCCTACACAAATTCTAGTGTGGAACAAGGTAAACTTGGACAAACATCAAGGTGAGTGAATAACCTTGCTCAGCTAATTTGATATTACTAGTCAAAGTACAATATAAGTCCTATTTACAATATTATTTGGATAATAAGCAATCAATTTTCATATGGGAGTATATGGTGATCGGTAGAAATAAGAGTATGTAGAAATTATTTTATTTCATGACAATTGTGCTATGTGATAAATTCTCACTATCTTGTCAATGAGTAAAGATCTACGGGATTTAATACACGAGTTTGAAAGGGTTAAAGTCCCATACTACTCAGTGCATATCTATGAAACCTATACACGAGTTGAAAAGGTTAAAGTCTCATACTACTCGGTGTATATCTAAGAAAGCTTATACACGAGTTTGAAAGGGTTAAAGTCCCATACTACTCAGTGCATATCTATGAAACCTATACACGAGTTAAAAGGGTTAGAGTCCCATACTACTCGGTGTATACCGATGAGATCTTATTCACGAGTTTGAAAGGGTTAGAGTCCCATACTACTCGGTGTATATCTATGAAATCTTATTCATGAGTTTGAAATAGTTAGAGTCTCATACTACTCGATGTATAAGACAATTAATTATATGAGTAAATGTGGTATTTGTACTTTTGATATTTTATATAGTACAGTTATTTACTTACTGAGTTTTTAAATAAACTCACACTCCCTATGATTATTTTTTTCAGATACAGAAAACAAAGAACAAGAGTATCCGTTTGAAGATTAAAAGCTCCTTGGGATTATTCTCTATTTCTGTCTAGTGGGATACCAGTACTTATTAATGTGGATATTAGAAACGCTCTGTACTTTCTATAGGTTTCCTAGGCTTGCGATGAGATAAAAACATCAGATTATGTATGTCTATATTTGCTTATCAGATGAATATAATTCTGTAGTGTGGAATGAATGATTAAGGTTGAATGTAAAACCTTACAGAATATATGTAAATAACTTATGTTTGAGAATTCTATCAAATGAGTAGTATCTTTTCACATGTTCAATTTTTGGGATGTGACAAGTTCAATGATCAATAGTTAGACCACAGTCAAACCAGTAATACTTAAAATATACTAAAATATATAATTAATGTATATGTTATAGATATTAAAATATATAATATATAATATTAAAATATTCAAAGCAAATTACATATATATATATTTATATCAGTCTTAGATCTTCTCCTAATAGCTTAAATTTCTAGTGATTTCTTAAAAATACATAATAATATTTAATACAAATTCAAAAAAAAAAAAACAATTGAACCATTAAACTTGCTTGTTTTATTGATTCAAGATTGGTTTGATTGATTTTTCACCAGTTCAAAAGCTCATTAATTCCCAGGTCCAAACCGGACCAAAGTCTTGGCTAGTTCATTGATTTTTTCATTGAATCGGTCAGTTTGGTCCGATTATTTATTCGCTAAACCATAATATATATATATATATATATATTCAACCACTTGTATTCAAATTTTTGTTTGAATTTCAATTAATTTTGTTTGAGTTTGACAATGACAAATCATAAAAATATAAAATTTTTTAAAATTAACCCTTTTTTTCTTAAAAAAAATTTAAATCTAAGACCCTGTTTAAAGAAACAAATGTTAAACTATTTACACACACATTCATACATGCAAACACACACATGTATAATAATAATAATAATCAAAATGAATGAAGGGAAAAGAACAAAGATATCATTTTGTATTTCTTGCAAAATATTTGATGATACAAAATAGAGAAAACAAAAAATGACATGTATTTTATAAATACAGAACTACTTAGATCGGATCACTTACGGGTCTTCAAATTTTTTTTTTCAAGTTGTACTTTTAAAAGGCTAAGTTGAATCATAATCTAAGTCACCATATATATTCAAGTCACTCAATATATATATATATATATATATATATATATATATATATATATATATATATATATAAAATAATCAAAATGAAGGGAAAAAACAAAGACATCATTTCGTATGATTAAGGCGACAGCGAAGACAAGAAATGAAGTTTGATAAAACATGGAATAGCATGCGTTGGCTCTCGGTGTCTGATGAATTGCCCTCTAATGAGGCATGCGGATGGTCACTCTCACAACAATCACACACAACACACCACATCGCATGCAAAAATTAATTAAGCCACATTTAAATAATCTAAATTAAAAAAACTTCAAATATGAGATTAAAATAAATATGAAGGCACCCCATTTCCCACTCTAGGCAAAAGCAAAAGACATTACCTAATCACCTAAATAGGAAGCTCAACTCCCATTACTTTATCTCACCCAATGATTTGTTCTGCGTTTTCTGTCTTATTATTATTATTATTATTATTATTATTATTATTATTATTATTATTATTAAGAACATATATATCACCAAATGAATAGAAATATAGTTATATCAAATATAAATAATTTTTAAACAAATATTAAATATTTTCAATTTGTATATTTATTTATATCAACTTTAGGTTAAATTATAATTTTAGTTCCTATAGTTTTATCAAAATTGTAAATTAGTTCCTATATATTTTATTTTCATATAAAATGGTCCATATAGTTTTTCCATCTATATAAGTTAGTTTTTATTATCAGTATATTTAACTTTGCTGTTAAAATGGTCTTACATGATAGTTGATGTGTATATTTGTAAACATGTGTCAACATGCCTAGTTATTAAGTTCTACACAACAAAATTCAATATTGTAGACGCTAGGTTAGGGAACTTGGTAAATAAGGGCAAAATAAGAATTTTGTTGATATGACAGTTGCGTTGTGAAAAATTTAATGATTGGACATGCTGACATGTTCATAAATGTACACATTAACTATCATGTAGAACTATTTTAACTACAAAATTAACTATACTGATAGCATATGCTAACTTATATAGATAGAAAAACTATATGCACTATTTTACATGAAAATAAAGTATAGAGATCAATTTATAATTTTAGTAAAATTATAAGGAACAAAATTTTAATTGAACCTTAACTTCATTAATTAATTATTATTTTTAATATACGGGATATACTCTTAAGTTTCTATGGATGATATGGACAACACAGAGATAGAAATCTGTCATTTTGTCAAATTATTATATTCATATATCTAGTGATCATACTTTTGAGACGACTGTTCTCATATTTTAGTTCAAAGATTGTGATAGAGATATATATGAGGTGGGTAATGCAGAGAGGATTATCTTATTATTATGGTGATTGGCATAATTAGAGGTGAATAATTGATATTGGTGTGGAAGAGTTCAAATCCTAGGTTTTCACCTCTAATTAATTAGTGGGGAGGGACCAGAAGAGACCCCACAATGAGGGAAAAAAAACCTAACACTTTCCAACCATTTCAAAGATTATGATTGCAGATAGATATTGATGGGTGGTGATGCAAAAATACACCACTCTTACCTCACTTTATTTATTGCATGTGCTACTTAAATCAAGCTCCACCATTAACTTAGTCAACTAGGGCATCTCAAGTAATTTTCCAAAAACTATTTTAGATTATATTGAATTTAAAAAAAAAAAGAAAAACAATTTTTTTCTTCTATTAGTTTCAATTTTGTTCTTTTTTTTTTAATATGTCAATTTTGCCATACATGCATTACAAAAAGATTACATTTAGCGATGATTTGTTTTTAACATTTCTTGACAGTTAAAACCATTGCTATATGACTTAGATGACGGTTAGAAAACTATCATTGATGCATGCGTAGGCAATTTTTAATAGTATTTTTTTCTAATCGTCACCGTCAATTAGCAGCAATTTTTGTTGTCTACTATGACGTTTTTTTTATGTGTTATTTAAAAATTAATTGAAATTACTGACAGTTAATAAACCGCTAGTTAATAACAAAAACAATGGGCAATTGATTAACGTTACTACGTTACTAACATTTATAATAATTGCCGGCAAACAACCACAACAATTACCCTCCTTTTTTGTAGTGATTTTCTAATTGGGATGTTATTTTTATCCTAGACTCTTATATGAGATAAGTTACTGCCAATATGTCATATTAATTACATACACACATGTCAGTCACATCAAATGTTAAAAAATTATTAGTTTACCTTGTAAAATTTTTCTCTTCTTTCTCTCATCCTCCCTCTTACCAAAAAACAAAAATAATAATGATAAAGTTTAAAACTTGAAAAATGATAATTATGTATATGTGTGTGTGTGTGTGTGTGTAGACATGGCTTACTTATTTCTCATCTTTGATGTAACAAAAATAATAATGATAAAGTTTAAAACTTGAAAATGATAATTATATGTGTGTGTGTGTGTGTGTGTGTGTGGACATGGCTTACTTATCTCTCATTTTATATGTGAACGTGTTTCATATATATTTAGCTGAGTACACGACAATGAAAAAAAAGTTAGAAGATCCAGAAGATCTTTTGAGGTCAATTTGCGGTTTGTCAAAGGAAGGAGAAGTGACAAATTAGGGTTAAATCAAAAGCTCTTGTTATAGCCAGGAAGCATATACAGATATATATATATATATACACACACACATATACATATATATATATATATATATATATATATATATATATATATATATATATATATATATATATATATATATGCACCTACCAATCATGCATGCACCTTTTAGCATTTTGTGCTTTATCTGCTTTCTTTCGAAGTTTTCCATTTTGTGTTGCTTATCCACTCTTCCAAAATTGTCCAAAAAAAGTAAATAGGGTTTGTGATGCTTCTTGATTTTGGATAAGATTTAAGGTTTTCATGAAAACTAAACCACTTAATGAGTGGAGGCTGGCTACTCATCATCACTCATATTGGGGAATACGAATTTGTTTACCAATCTGTGTTTCTTTGTTTTTTTTTTTTTGAGGAATATTTGGGGCGTATGCAGATTGATATGACATGTGTTTTTGATGATTTTCAAAATAATGTAAAATAAAATAAAGTTAGTTTTGGATAAAGTTAAGAGCAGTACGTGTCACCCCTTAAGCATAATCAAAATTCTTCTTATTTTTTTTACGCAAAAAAAATTAAAAGTTCAATAAGTTGTTTTATTTTTAAAACGAAAGATCCATCGCCAATAATAATAATAAACGTTTTTAGTTAGTCAATGCAATTTTGATTCCACCAATTGAGTAAACTTTTATTAATTTATATTAATTTGGCGTTTCACTCACTATTTGATGGAATCAAATCGGATTTGGATAATCTTTATTTATATATTTTTTAAAGAAATTGACCATGTAAAGTATGTGGATTAATATATATATATATATATATATATATATATATATATATATATATAGTGACCAAATTAAATTTTTCTCATAAAATTATGTATAGTACAAGAAAAATTATTTTGAAATTATAGAGTTAGTAATGTGACATTGGATTATACGAAAAATATTCAGACATTGAATTTTTATTGAAAATGTTAAATAATAAATACTTAAACATCTAATTGAAAATTTGCCATTAATATATATATATATATATATATATATATATATATATATATATATATATATCATAAATTCAAGAATAAGGAGCACAATAATAAGTGAAGTAATTGATATGTTGCCTATTATAAAAGTCTTGAGTTGATCAAGACTTGATGTTCAAACAACATGTAAGCATGTTATAACACAAATTATAATCATAAACAACTAAATGATTAATTATTCATGATTATTCCAATGCAGAAGATGTTTGAAAGCACAAATTTAACACTTTGATTATGATTTAATTGTTTATGAGATATTGATAGACAAATTGATAATAACAACAATAATAATAACCTAAAGAATCAATAAAGAAGAATGTATTTTGATCTATAATAGTTAATTAAACTCTTCAAGGTTAGTAAGTATAGTTTTTCACAAATTAAATTTTGTGTGATGAATATTAGGCCACACACTCACATATTTATAGGCTTTTTGAAAATCTAAAAATCAAATTCTTATAATCTTGAGAACTATAATCAACTTATCAAATTCAATGAGTTGACCCAATGAGTTGATCTCATTTATTAATAATGACGTATCTACATATATTATAATATTAATTCAAAAATACTCCAAACTAACTTTATAAAAATAATTAATTTTGACCTAATTATAGATAAAAATATATATGTTTTAATATATGTACATGTATACAATAATTAATATATAAGTCTATTCAAATATAGTGCTTGATATATTTATAAAAAAATAAATATATACATATACATATATATATATATATATATATATATATACACACACACACTTAAAAAATAAATTAACGCTAACACAACAAACTCGTAATTTTATTTTTCATAATTATAGACATATAATTACTATTTCATGTACTTTTTGGTCATCTACTTAAATAAATAAATATCAAATGAAATATATATTGTATTGGAAGGATTTAAAAAGTATTTGGTATGGCTCTCCAATTATGATTGAGTTGATAAACATTGGAGCTAGTTGGATTGAATAGATTACAACAATTTAAATATTAAAAATATATAATATGTCATATCATATCATATCATATCATATCATATGGACATACAACAAAATCACCATAACACATATATATGTAACCAAAATAGATGATGTGATCAATGAGTATGGTCATCGCACCAAACACCATGTCCTCTTTCACCTGCCATCTTCAACACGCAACTCGCAATGATTTGCAATCTGATAAAACAAATAATAATAATAATAATCACGATTGAGTAGTTAAGCTATTTAAAATAGATAAATAAAACTAAGTCAAAAGGATTCCTATCTTTTAAGTTAAGTTTTAATTCAATTTTAAAATTTTATTTTGTATTAATTTTATTTTATATTTTTAATTAATTTTAATTTTATCTTGAGCTTAATAGTATTAAATGGTTAACGGGAGAAAATTAATATGTTTATCTGTATTACATATATCAAATATACATATGTAATGATAAAATTGTACATCTATGTGAAATATTTACTTGAAGGGGCAAAATAAATAATAATTGAGGATAATTTTATTATTACAAATGTATATTTGAATGTGATCTAGCTAATGAGTTGCCGTTGATATGTCCATATAAATAACCATACCAATATTTGTTATTAACAATTTACAAGATGTTGGGCTTAGAAATAAAAATTAAAACTAATCAAAAAGATGTGAAATAAAAATAACACAAAACAAAATGTTGGACAAAATTAAAATTTCAGAATAAAAATAATATTTTTTCAAAATTAATTGTAATCATATTTTCATTTCGTCAATTTTTCGTATATTTATATTTAATTGTACAATTATGACATAATAAGAAGGAAGAGTGACAGAGGCAAGCGTTGAGAAATGGAAAATGAAAATGCTTTTTGACTAAGAGACACCCTTCAAATCTCATTCTTATCTTTTGAATGTTGGGGAAGAATCAAAAGAGAAGAATATTAAAATGAGAAAGAATGAATGAGCAAAGAATTTGGATTACAGGAGTAGACAATATCATTAAAATTCAAAATGGTAGTGGTTAGATGGTGACCAAGGTGTCCCTGTGTTGATGATTAGTATAATAATTATATGTATGATATGATGATGGATCACCAAACCATGAAAATATTATATTCTTTCATATTGTAAACAACAAGGACTAAAATTTCAATTGGGTCCCCCAAAATTTTTATTTTTAATTTAGTTCCTCACAGATTGATATATTATCAACTTAGTCTCTCATAATTTTTTATTCTCAATTTAGTCTCTCATATATTCAATGTTATCAATTTAGTCCATCATACATTAATATGTTATCAATTTAGTCTCTTAAATATTTTTATTCTAAATTTGATTCCTCAAAGATTGATATATTATTAACTAAGTCCCTCTGACAGATTAATATGTTATGAAATTGAGAATAAAAACTTGTAAAGGACTAAATTGATAACATATTAATCTGTAAAGAACCAAAATTGATAACAAATCAATTTATGAAAGTCTAAATTAAGAATAAAAATTTGTAAATGATTAAATTGATAACATATCAATCTGTAAGGAACTAAATTGAGAATGAAAACTTGTAAGGGACTAAATTGATAACAAATCAATCTATGAAAGACTAAATTGAGAATAAAAATTTATAAAGGATTAAATTGATAACATATCAATTTGTAAGGGATAAATTGAGATTAAAAACTTGTAAGGGGCTAAATTGATAACAAATCAATCTATGAATGACTAAATTGAGAATAAAAATTTGTAAAGAATTAAATTGATAACATATTAATGTGTGAGTGACCAAATAAAGAATGAAAACTTGTAAAAGACTAAATTGATAGCAAATCAATCTATAAAGTACTAAATTAAAAATAAAAATTTTTGAAAGACTAAATTAACATCGTAACAATTTATTAGAGACCAAACTAAAAATAAAAAAAATGTGAGGGAGCAAATAAAAAAAAATATTTGTGAAGGATCAAAATGAAATTTCAGTGTGGGGTTACTATTCTCTCTCGCATTCACGAAGCTTCCTATTTAATTTCCAGCCCTCTAGTAATACGGTCAAGGTAGCATTTTTAGTATTTAATCCTAATCCTTTGGAATTATATAATGAATTGAATTTTGCTTTTTTTTTTTATAACTAAAGTCACAATTTTTTTTCTAAAAGCCATAGCTACTCTGGGGAAGCTGCTGTAACTATTATAAATTTAAAATGTAAATTGAAGGTTTATATTATTGTCTATATATATATATTCTTATTAATATATTCATTAACTAGTTTCTCGCCAATATACAAATTACTGCTATGTCTTCCTTTCTTATCATGAAATGAAAGTATATTCTTCGAATATACTTTATACTTTCTGTTTTCAATTTTATAGCTGCTAACTTATGAGTTATTAATTTTCATTCTTACATTATTTAATTAAACTTACCATTCAACTATATATACATATATAATTAGGAGAAAAACTTAAATGAAGTTTTTTATATTTTTATTATTAGGTTCTTATATCAAAATATAACAAGTGTATGTTTCTCCAATTATAACAAAATAAATATATGATTTTTAAAAATTAACTATATATTTTTATAATTCAATATTGTATTGTTGATCTTTTAAAAAAAATTTGACATAATTTATTTTTAATGAATAACCTAATAATAAAAATATAAACAACTACGTATAAATGTTATCCATACAATTGTCGGACGCAGATTCTTTCTTGCGCGTTTTATGCGCAGAAGGTTCAAGCAATTCATCTTAGTCGTTAAATGCTACATCCAACCCTCAGTGGATTTACATGCCCCTACAAGGAAATTTTTTTAATTAATATATGTGATAATTTTTTTATTCATAAAAAAATTTAAATGCTGCCCACACATAATAAATCATGACTACTTATATTATTAAGAGTACTCCATGTCATTAAGTTTTTTTTAAATTGAATTAAAAATTAAATGCACCTTACCACGGCACTACGTTATATATTTTATATCTTTTTTTTATCGTTTATACATATTTATAATACTTTTTTGAGTGAAAAATTTATAGGCTCTTTTTTACCTTCACTAACCAAAACTTTTAGATTCGCCTATGTATCTAACAATCATGATTTCTCGTTTTTTTTAAATTACATTGATTGTTAAATTTGATTTACCAATCATCAAATTCAACGATTAATATAATTTTAAAAAAATAAAAAAATTATAAATCATTAGATAGTACACATTCAACGATCTTGATATCACCTATGACATATTCAGTACAACATTTTAAAAATAATCCTCAAACATTCTATTGTCTTCTTTTAACACATCAACGCTTCTGGAGCCTTTTTCTTTTATATATATATAAGTCCAACACATAGAATGGGTCCATTTTAATTTTGGGTTAATTTATTGGCAAATTCTACAGTCAAAACAAAAGTTGCTGAGTCATATATTCTGAAATTTGGTCACAGATTGCATACGTTGACATCCATTATCTTCTTCCTCAAACATCAGAACTGAATTGAATTCCCATCTACCTACGTCAACCTTCGCAAACTTTTCATCTTTTTCCAAAAACCATATAATATTTCAGAGCAAAGCAAATCCAGATTCATATTATTTCTACATAGGAAAAGAAAAACGGCTGCAATACGCATTTTATTTCAAACTCATCACAAAAGGTTTATCATTGACGTATCAACCCCAAAAATGTTACAGTAGACCCAATTATATCGGTCAAATTCATTATAGATTAATATGCTGACGTGTCAAATATATGTTTTTTATTCATAGAAGCTAATTTAGATATAGTTTTTCAAATATTTATTATTTAACAAATAATTAAAACATCATATGTTATTTTTTAAAAATAAATTTAACGCTACAAAATATTTTTTTTTTAATTTTTTAAATATTTTATTTTTATTGAAATACCTTATACCAAATATCAATAAAATTTATCTTAAATTTTATGCGTCAGTAATCTATCTAAAATTCTCTCCTATGAATTATTCGGTGACAATACCAAGCGTTTAAGTTGATTGGTAAGAAGTTATTTTAATTTAACCAAATGTTATTGAATTTAATTTTCTAAAAATACAGCTACGTTAAAACTCGATAGGAAGAACTTTGTTGCTCATTGTAATTCTATCCGACAAAATCTGAATAAATCAATACTTATGCGGTGTTTAGACACCAGATGATTATTAAAAAAGAAAACTATTCGGCCACCATATTTGATCTGTGGAGCTCAATTAATCTATTTACAATTGGTGGAAGCACAAGATGAGTCAATTTCTTTGTACTACACAAAACATAAGTCAAGGGTTCTTATGATATCAAAAAAGAAAAGAAAAAACAATATGAGTTTTGGTCAATTACATACAACTGCGGAAGTCATGAAAAAGAAACATACAATAAAGAACTGAGAGTACCCAAAAGAGGTCAAGTCCAAACAACTATTACCAAATACCAACACAGACACTATTTAAAAAACGAAGGTAAATTTTTACGCCTAAAATATTTACATTAAATTTTAATTTATTTTTTAATATTTTATTTTATGTCAGTTATATTTTATATTTTATATTTTTATTTTAAATTTATTTTTTTTAATAATATTATCTATTTTACTGACAAAAAATATTAACTACACAATTAATAAAAATTACCTATTTAAAACAAAAATGAGTTTTGGTCAATCACACACAACTACAGAAGTCATGAAAAAGAAACATAAAATAAAAAACCGAGAGTACCCAAAATAGGTCAAGTCCAAACAACTATTACCAACTACCAAAACAAATATTATTTAAAGAAATTAAGGTAAAAATATTTTTAATATCCATAATGTTTACATTATATTTTAATTTCGCCTCTAACATTTTATTTTTCGTTATGTTTTATATTTTTTATTTTTATTTAAATTCTATTTTTTTAAGGAAAAAATACACTTTACCTTCATGAAATCTACTCCATGTGTAGAAAACTCTCAGAGTTTAAAACTAAGCAAAAAATACCTATGAACTTTTATATTGTGTCAAAAACTACCTGTCGATTAGTTGACCGTTAGTCAACTGACTGTCAATGCTGACATAGACACTGAAACACCATATCAGCAGATAATTCATGTGCCACATCAACCCTCTTCTACTCATCGTCGTATCCAATAAAATTGCGACACGTGACATATGCTTAGTTTTGAAGAAAAATCAAAGTAACTCATGCACAGTATAAGAGCTCTCCACCATTCAGTTACTGATGCACATTCAACATATATTTGCGAAATTTAATATATATAGAAACCTTTGTTATTATATTCAAAATTTAAAACAATATATACCAATTATTATATCTTATAAAAAATAGCAAATCTTATAATAAAAAAATATGTTATTATTTTACATAACTCATTTTAAATTATATAAAAATTTAAAAATTTTAATAACAAATCTTATAATATAAATTTAATTATTATTTATACTTAATTAAAATAAAATTTATATTAAAAAATAATTATAAAAATATACTATACATATTAAAATTATTTTTTCATATAAGATTTGAAAATTATATTTTTTAATAATAATTAATTTTTAATATAATTTAAAATGATTTGACATTATAATATAAAATTTTAATATAAGATTTGATATTATGAAATTTAAAAAATAATTTTAATATGCATAGTATATTTTTATAATTATTTTACTTAACAAAAATAAAATTTATATTATAAGATTTGTTATTAAAATTTTTTAATTTTTATATAATTGAAAATGAATTATGTAAAATAATAGCATATTTTCTTATTATAAGATTTTTTATTGTTTTATAAGATATAATAATTGGTGTATATTGTGTTGAATTTTAAATAAAATAACGGAGGTTCCTATATATATTAAATTTCGCAAGTATATGTTGAATGTGCACTAATAATTAAATGGTGGAGAGCTCTTCCTTCTTTTATCCAAGCCCAAGTTCAAATTCCTACTATGCATGTGCTATTTTGATTTTTCTTCAAAACTAAGTATATGCCACGTATCGCAATTCTATTGAATATGACGATTAAGTGGAAGAAGGATGATGTGATACATGAATCATCTACTGACATAGCGCTTTAGTGTCCATGTTAGCATTGACCGTCAGTTGACTAATGGTCAACTAATTGATAGGTGATTTTTAACATAATATGAAAGTTCATAAGGGCATTCTGCTTAGTTTTAAACTTCATGGAAGTTTTATGCACATAGAACAAACTTTATAAGGGTAAAGTGTATTTTTTCTTTTTTTTAATAATGCCGTTTATTTTACTGACGAAAAATATTGACTGCGCGATTAGTAAAAATTATATATTTAAAATAAAAATAAAACATGTAGAACATAAATAAAGCGAAAAAAACATTATGGATGTAAAAAAGGTAGGATTAAGTCTTATATATTTTATTTTTGTTTCAAGTCTATCCTTACTAACCACATAACTAACATTTTCTACCATTGAAATAGACAGCGTTAGTAAAAATAATAGATTTGAAATAAAAATAAAAATATGTAAAATATAACTGATGTAAAAAAAAATTAGGAACAAAACGTTAAGGATGTAAAAAAATATTTTTGCCAAAAATTAACATCATACTTCTCATGTTTGCTATTTGAACAAATATATCAAGAAGCAATTTTTGATAAGACAAACGAGAGATGATCCAATCCAGATGACGTATTTTTCATGTGAAGATATCATATAACGTCATTTTAATTACATCTTAACGATTAAATAATAGCACAACGATTGATAAATAAAATTACTGATACTGATCATTTTAGTCAACCAAATTATAAGTTTTATCTATTATTATTGAAAATTTTATTTGTCATTTGAGGTGATATTTTTTAATCTCCAATTTGATTTCAATTAGTAATAAACCATGGAATACAACCAAAATGAAGTGTCTTGTCCCCTTCCACTCATCTCTGAATTGTTGCCTGAAGGGACTATTCCTTATCTGCAAAATTTTACAGCTTTCTTAAGCTAGTTAGCATTACAGCTCTAGGACTTTACATATTGTATAATATAAATCAAATCCCATAAATAAATTGTCAATAAAACAGTATTAGATCATTTACAGGGTTTGCAAGCCAAGCACTATCTCTGATTCCTTATATACCCCAAATATAATATGATCCAGAAATTTTATTTACTATCGCCTAGGAGAAACAGAAACATTCTATGTATAATGACTTGGTCCCATCTGATCAAGAGCTCATAATAGATTAATTACTCTAGGAAGCCTGCCATTGCTGAGTAATAACTCTCCATTCAAGTCCTAGCCAGTATCAGCAAATTTTACTGGCCAAGGTGGATCAATGGAGGAAATCAGTGTTGGAAATCAAAAGAATAGCTGAATTCTCCTCCCATTCCAGACATGGTCTTGTATTTACTGTTTGTGGTAGACATCTCTGTTGGAGTAATACTCTTCACACGGTAAATATATCATCACCTTGCATCAGATTCGACGGCTCCACCACCGTTTTATGTTCTTCACCCTTATAATACTAAGGTAATTCAAGAACCCTGATGTTTGTAGGGTCAGCAAGCTCAGTTCCCAGCAACTTTGTCATTTCTGAACTGTTCAACAGGAGGAGGAAGCAGAAGCCTGAGCCTATTTCTGTATCGTGTGATTCGTTGTAACCGTTCTTCCCTCAATCTACATGCAGCAAAGACACTATGTCTTAGGGAATGTTTGGTATAAGAATTTGATATGATGTAATGAATAAAATAATATAAAAATAGTAATAAATTGTTCAAATTACCATCCTAAAAAACACTAAGCTTTTCTTTTTTCCTTTAAAGTTGGGGTATTTCAGTAACATACCATCATACCGCATTTTTACTCCCATTCTCTTTTCTTTTTTTTCTTTTTTTTCTTTCTACGTACGAAACATGTCCTTAGTTTATATGTATTCATCTTCAATTATGCTTCATCCACAAAAGTTATGAGCCTCCATGTCGGGAAAAAAAACATCATTATAGCATTATTCTATTGGAAACCAGAATCTATCAGGAGGTTCAATTGATCATTCTAGCAGGAAAATGGCAGCCATGACGCCAACCAAGGTTCAAAGTTAAAGTGATGCAAGACAGCCCTCCTGAAGAGTTAAGCAAAGTATGACACCCAAGAGATAGAAGTTCAAATGTAATAAATGCTCAGGGGAACTAGAATGATTAATAATTGCTGTGTCATAGATACATGTGTCCTGGATGTATCATCCACAGTTTCTTGTCGATAAATGCATGTTTGAGAGTATAATATCATCCTGTCGTGCAATGAGCAGACCAAAGTTCATAAACTAAATAATGAATAAATAAACCAAAATGTGAATTTTAAAAAAAAAAACTCACCTTGCTCTGACCTTTTTAGAACGTTTAATATGTCTCTGCAATATATCTAGTGCCTTTAAGTTTTCAACTGACTTCTCATCCTGAAAGCAGAGCTGAGCAGATCTCAATTCTGAGATAAGGATTGAAAAGTAAAAGAATTCTATCTTCAGAGTAAGTGCCAAAACTGCATAAGAACCACGTTATCCTATCAAACTTATTTAACATCATGAGTTGTGTTGAAGAAAAGGTCCCCCCACCCCCTCGGCTCTCTTTCATGCGAAAAAAGCTTTCCCTTTCACAAAATATTTGATTGCTTGAATGTAAACAGTTAACCAGAAAAATTAACCTCTCCCTCCTCTTCTTCTTTCTTCGTTGGCACATAACCAGCCACCATTGATGCAGGTAAAGGTTTGGGAAGTGCCTTTATAACATCATTCTGTTGTGGCTGCAAACATGGTGTTATATAAGATATTAAATATCAACAAACGTATAAAGAAGCACAAAAAATAAACACCTACTAATCTCCTAAAGAATGTCATTGCCATAATAGGTACTATCACTGTAGTATGGTCAAATCACAAGGAAGGAAATCAAAGTTAAATTTAGATAATACATGTAACCAACTTTTGACTACTCAAAATAATTCCAAAGATGAAATTGTTATTATTGTTGTTAGGAATCAACAAGAAAAAGGCCATCCATATTTAAGCTTCTGCATATAACTTAGTATATCCCATTCCTTTGCAAAGCATCAAACAAAAGGTAATAAACCTACGTGCCTTTTTTATAGGTTTATTTCAGTCAACAACCACATTTTCAGAGACATAAGATAGGAGTAAGCAATATTTAGACAGTGAAAGTCATTATATCTGCATAAAATTCACGTAAAAAAAAGATTAAAAAAAAGTTGCATGGTTCACACTGATTAAGGGAAGAAAACAAAATGATCTGAATAATGATGGGGCATGGATGAAAATATAAGATTACAATCTTACCCTTGTTGTTAGTCATAAATAGGAGCTAGTGGAAGGGCACTGGGTCGTTGGATATTTGAATACAAAGAAAAGTGGCTGGGTTGTTATACTTGGTAAAAATAAAATATTCAAGCAATTCATTGATATCATTCTTACTGATTATTGTAAACTGCGAGTTGGATTATAGCAACAATTTGGTAATAGTTGATGTTGTTTCTATAAATTGTCAAAGAATGTATAATGTAATAACCCTGGTCTATAGCATATTTTCCGCAAAGTTAAACAAAATATGATCAATCTAAACTTACAAACACATACTCAGTAAGTCCGCATTAGGCGAGTTAACTCAGAAGCATAAGCCAAAATCCAAAATAGGAAGTTCCAAGAAATAATTCAAACCTGACATTCTTCGTATATATCATTCCTCAACCATGATCTACAAAGTGCATACAGAGAAGCATCCTCGGTTATTCTGACCTAAAAATATGAAATATAATGTAATTAACATTTGAACACAATAAAAATAAAATAAAAAAACCATTACAGAGAGGTGAGATCCTACCTAACTCAAGATATCTATTCACAATGTTATGAACCAAGACTACTTAAAAGCTTTCCAATTACAATCACTCCTCCACATAAAATTTAGCAATTCACTATACATTGGCCTTGATGTGCTCATAAAACTATTAAGGTTGGACATTTTATAAGCAAACATATTAAGGTTTTTCTATCTAGTTGTATCATGAATTTCTATAATTGCACTTATTGACTAGGATTCTATTAGAATTATTAAGTTAAATTTTTTATTTAATGAAAGGTTTTTTCAATCCCATTTCTTACCTGATTTTAAGTTACCTGAAAAAAACATGTTTCTTTAGTAAATAGAATTATTAGAGCTCCCATAGTAAATTTATTTTGGACACTAGTGTCACTCGTACTAAGTAGTCTGATGACTTGGCCTAGTATGCTCTCAGCTCCCCCCCCCCCCCCCAAAACAAAAAAAAAATATCCTTCTTCCTTGTCTGTCCCTGTTTTCCAAACCTTTTACTCCCTCTTCTGTGCTTGCATATTTGCATCAAACTAACAGAACTCTTTTGTCAAACATGAACAACCATTATAAAATACAATAAATGTAATGAAATTAAAATAAAACAATCCTTCCAAAGTTAGTCATTTGTACTCATTATTATAAATTTGTGTACTACAAAGGCATGTAGCATATCACAGCCATATTTATCTAAGCAGACTGCAGAGAGGAAGAAATTCAGGGGAAAACAAGATGCAAATTAATTTAATCAAAGATATAGAGAAAGAAGGAACAAAAGAAAAAGGACAAAGCTTGAATACCTATAACATACAGAATATTGTTTAACTTTGTTTCGGATCTTTTAACACTCTTAAACTAACTCTGCTAATTTTAGTTCTATAACAGGTTAAGGCAGAAGAAAGCTGGTAGTTAAACGTTGACAATGCTTATTCTCACCCATGACTAACCTTATGCCAAGGGCTCGTTATGATCTTCAGTTGCTTTTCCTCAATTTTAACTGAAAAACTTGTGTTTCTAACTCAAGTCCTTCCAGTTTTCAGACAAAATACATAACACAGCTCATATAAGCCTCACCCATTTCCCGGATCTGGATAATCAATTATATTCAGTAACCAAATTTTTTGTTTGAGCCATCAAAATTCAGAAATCCACTGGGCGTCAACTAACCTAGTTTGAGCTAGGTCAAACCACAAAAGTGTAAAACTATTTTAGTGTTGACAAGACTCAAACCTAAAAATTTGCTTAAGGTGAATAAATGTCGAATCATTTGAATTAACCAATGCTAGTATTTGGTAACCAATTTGCACTAAATCTGCTTATTGACTAAATTGTATTTCCCCATTTAATCCTCTATATAGCTATTTTTACATTCACATTTCTAAACTCTGGCTGCAATTGTTGCCATGGCCACAACTTCAGCAATTGCAAACACAACTGCAGTTCAATTGCAGCTGCAATTTAAAACCATGCACCACAATTCTCACAATATCATTCTTTATGACTTCTAATATAATCTTTTACAGCCCTCTTCATCTTTAAATTCAAATTTATGAATGAACTAATGTCTCTATATTTTACACAGGAAAACCACCTAAAACCACTTCCCCTCTCTCGTTCTTAATTGAGGCTAACCTGACTGCTTATATCTACTATACTCCCATCCATCTAAGCTATTAAGTATATGTCATGAATCATTGATCTCAACATCTTTTCGGGTGTATAGAAGGGGAAGAGCTGTGGCTATATTCTATATGGCCATAGAATAGCTACAAAATAACATGGAAAATGCAAACAACATCCAATATCCTTATGAAACAAAATTATAAACTACTGAAAATAATAAACCCATATATAGAATTGGTTAGTAAACACATAATATATGTGACCATTTTCAATGAAATTTTGTTTATAGAAACAAGTAACAATGAGGCAAATCAAGAAAGTTAAGAAAACATCAGGAGACAGCAATATTTATACGGTTAGAAGTTATAGGGATACAAGTAGTTGTACAATAGATGTCACGAATGATGCAGCCAATTTTAACAAAAATATAAACAAGCAACACAATCTAACAGCATTTTTGGGGCTTCTGACTTTATTTCACAAAAATACAAGTTTTCTATCACCAAAATCAAATGTAGATAGATTAATTAAGAGCGTATTGCACCCTTCTACTATAAAGAATTTATAATGCATAGTATGTAAAAGATCTCAAGGAATGTGTGCTCACTTTTCTATCTCCGATAATGATAAATGTCTCATCTCTGCTTCTCTCCCTAAGTAACACATCAGAGAGCTATCAATTTGACTGCCTGATAGAAAAGATAGCAGAACACGAAAATACATTAATGACTTGTCATTTGCAAATTCACCTTGTATCTTTATAGCCGTTGCTATCAGAAATTGTAGATAGGACGGCAGCCTACAACAAAGAGGGAACAGAAAGCTTTAAAATGAAGCGTAATAATTTTAGTACAATTAAGCAACACCACCAAATGTTAGATTAATTGAAGCTTGGGTTATTGTTAGTAAAGAACCAGCCCATTATTCTTCCACTTGAGTTCATCATATAATTCTTGGGGATGTGCATTTTTTTTTTTTCAAATGACTACATCATCTTCTTGATTCAAGAAAATTTTGTGCCTTAAAACAAAATGGAAAGCATAAAACTTTTAATCCTTCACTAAACAACAATATTCTTTCAGTTCACCCAATTCAAAATTCTAACCAGCAAGAAGCAACAGTAACTACTATCAAACCTTCGGGTGTGAAGAAACCGGGACACCCTTAATGGCGCCGGCGCCCCCTGCGGAACCCATATGAGAGTACTGCAAACGGGCCGGTCTATTCATTAATGATTGGTTCAAATAATCAAAATGAGGCGAACCCATGGCCTGAACACCATGGGGGTACACCAGAGAGGGAGGCGGGTAGCCACCGCCACCAGGGCTCGCCACAGTGACCACCTGATCCGTCGACATGGGACGGATACCTTTGGGGATAAATCCACGGCCAGAAGAGACGACGGGGTAGAGAACGCCCTGACCTGAGTCATGGGGTTTGATCAATAGAGAATTAGGATGAGGGTTAGGGATCCGAATGGGATGCGGTTGAGCTGTGTATAGAGCTTGCGATGGATAATGGAGGGCGTTCTGGAGCTGGTGTGGATGAGGATGAGGAGATTGGGGATTTGGAGATATGGATCTTGATGATGGTTGTGGACTCGTCAAAGGCCGAGAAGGCGTGACCATTGCTGCGGCTGTGTCCGCGATTGGTGTGACGGTGGTGACAGTTGTGGCAGCGGAGGCAGTACTAGAAACGGTGACGGCAACGGCGGTAGCGGTGGTCGTGGAGTTAGAATCCACGGGCATGGTGGCGGGGATTTTTGAAGTAGATGTGAAATTTAAAAAGTAAAAATAATTATCAGTGTTATAAATAAATAAATAAATAAATAAATATATATATATATATACCTGTGTTGATAAAATTAACTGTTAAAATTTTAAAAATTAATTAAAAATTTTTAATTTTAACTAAAAATTTATAAATTAACTTATTGAGTTACAAGTATTTAATAAAAATAACTATTGAGTTAGATTAAAAATATAAAATAATACAAAATGATATATATTTTATAATCTTAAAATAATATAAATAAATATATTATTTTTTATTTTTTAAATTAAAATAATTTAAATTATTATATATATAATTAATTAATTATATTTATATATTTACATTAAATCAAATTATTATTATTATTGTTATTATTATTATATATAATAATAAATATTATATATATAATATTTATTTATATAAATAAATATATTATATATATATTTAACAGTGAGAGAAAAATGTAAATAAATATATTATTTTTTTTAAAATTATATAAAATTAATTATATATATATATTGTATT
This sequence comes from Biancaea sappan, assembly GCA_037074585.1. Taxonomy (NCBI): domain Eukaryota; kingdom Viridiplantae; phylum Streptophyta; class Magnoliopsida; order Fabales; family Fabaceae; genus Biancaea; species Biancaea sappan. The sequence continues at coordinate 2,189,845 of CM073501.1, read as the reverse complement.
ATATATATAAATATGTTTTATATATATATATATATATATATATAACATATTTATATATAATGGGTATTTATATTTATAATGTATGTCAGATAATGATATAATAGGTATTTTGATAAAATGATAAGGGTAAAATGTGAAGAAGAGTACAAAAATTATAAGTTATAAGTTATAAGCTACTAAAGATATTATCTCAAAATAAGTTACAAGTTACTAAAATAAAATCGTTTACTAAATACTTCTAACAAGCTTATAAATTAGTCAAATAAACTATAAACTTTTTTTTGGCCTTGCCAAACACACCCAACGCATTCACAATTTGAATTTTTTGTCTGGTCAAATACTTTTCAAAATAAGTTATAAGTTACTAAAATATTATCGTTTATCAAACACTTTTAACAAACTTATAAATTAGTCAAATAAACTATAAGTTTTTTTTTTGCCTTGCCAAACACACCCAAAGCATTCACAATTTGAATTTTTTGTCTGGTCAAATACAACTATGAAATTAATTCTGCCAGGTAAAGCTTTATTTCATAGAATTCTGATCGGATGATCAAAACAATTTATTTGATCAAACACCCTACTTGATTCATTTAAAGTTTGGACAAGGACGGGAAGAAAAATAAAAAGGAAAATAGTTTTTGTTTCTAAAAATACATATTTAATTTCTATAAAATATATCTAATTATTTAGTTTTGAAAATCAGTTTTGATTATTGAATTTTTAAAGTTCACCATCATTGAGACTCGAAAATTTTTAGCTTGGTCTCTATCAATCAAGACATACTTTATTTTATGGATTTAATTGCAAAAAACAATAATTGAAGTAATACAATTAAATCATTTTTCAAAATAAATTACTGATTTGGTTCTCAAATTATTACAATTATTTTAATTTAATCTTTAAAAAATTAATTATCTTAATTTGATTGTTGAAATATTGTATTTATTTTAATTTAATCTTTTTTTTTATCAAAATGATATTTAGTAACAAAAATTTAAAAATTTAGAGAGTGTATGCTTGCTACTGAATGTGGTCTTCAAAATTTACATGCTGGAGTTTCCCACACCACACGTGATGCATGTGCAATAGATAGTTCATATTCATGATTCATCTATCGCTGATTGTGGCTCTTCATTCTGTAACGATCGTTTTCTTTTTTCTCACTTTATTCACCAAATGATTAGACCCCTTTAATTATATATATATATATATATATATATACCCAGTATAAAACATAACGGTACACAACAAACTCGCAATTGCAAAGGAAAAAGCTAACAAGGCTTTTTATTTGCCATAACTTATTTTAGTAGTACAGTTCATTCGCGAGGGCCTTCATTCTGCCTTATAAAAGTTAAAATGTGAGAAAAGGAATTTTAGTGTATTAATATATATCGTGTATATGTGTAAGAAATTAAGAATATATATATATATATATATATATATATATATATATATATATATATATATAGTTAGGTGCCTCTGGAGGAAATGATTCAGTCACTGTCATTGTCACTACTAGTCAAGGTAGAGACCTCCAATCCTACAAAGATGACTGTTGTTGTCACAGTAGTAACAATAGCAGTCATCTTTGTAGGATTGGAGGTCTCTACCTTGACTCTCTTTAGTTCCTACGGCTATTAATAGCTGTGAGAGTTCTAAGGATTCTTCTTAATCTTTGGGTTAAGGAGAGGAACAAGATCAATCTTTGTAGTTGTTATTGTGGCAATGAGATCTGTCTTTCATTTTTTTGTATTCTGTTTTACACTTGTTATTCTTCTCATGACAAGTTTTTTCATAGCACTGAGAAGAACAAGAGTTGTTGTGTTTGCTTTAACTCGTGTAGAACTGTCAAAATTAATTAATTTAGCTTGTCTGAATTGACTTGTTTTAATATTTGTAAAAAAATAAATAAATAAAGACTAAATTAGATTGACTCATTATTAAATGGGTCAAAAAATAACTGATCCAACTTATTATGTGTGGGTTAGCATGTCAAATCAGCCGGTTCACATAATTTTTTTAAATAAGATCCTCTTCTTAAAGTTGCGGATCAACAGAACAGAGCAGCGGACTGGTGGGGCTGGCCAAAGCACTGACCTTGGCAGTGAGGGTGGTGGTTTCCAGGGCAGACCTTGCCAACCATGTCAGAGATCTTGTGGCCAAATGAGGAGTTTTCATGGCACTTGGTCTCACAGGTCTCGGCAAGCATGGAGGCCATGGCTAGCTTCTTAGGTAGCCAGAAAGGTCTCTCTCAAGGGGTTATTGAATTGGTTATCCTATTAAAAAAAAGAAAAAGCCACTATTGGTTATCCTATAAAGAAACTGAATTTGTTTCTATCTTTCTAATTATAACTTGCATATATAGTTTGATTCCAGAAACAGAGAAGGCAAGTCTTAATAATTATCATGAAATTTTTATTTTTTATGGAATTTAATTTAGTATTTTTACTTCTGAATTTTTTTTTTGGACATATGTGCCCGTCACATTAATATAGAAAATTTAGGAGTGAAAAAAATTCAAAATTTGGAAGTGTCGAATTTTTTGTACCAGTAGTCTTTTCTTTATTTATTCTAATATATAATTGGCGGGAATCGTCTCCCTGTTTTCCATAATGGATCACCCTTTGAATATGCTTTTCTCATAATCAAATAATCAATTTGCATATATTATCAAAAAAAAGAAATATGTCCTTTCGTAGAAAATATATACTTTTTATGAATACAAAGGGACGCCATGCGTGGTCCAAAAGATGAATAATGAATTCCCCACCGCAATTATTTTTTAATTTCTTTTCAGTCCTTTAATATTCCCAAGTTACACCCTCCCACAAGCATCAATATCTATAATTAGGATCAAATATTTATTATCAGGCTAAAATATATAGCTGAGGACGCAACTCTATTCAATAGTCATGGTTGGACTATAACGTCTCATTTCAAATTTTATTGTAGAATAATTGATATTACACCTCAGCCAACATTTATATATTTTGCCATGAAAATTGATCACGATGCTAGAAATATGATACACTACTAATTTTTCCCATTGTTAGAATAGCTACTAGCTTTATTTACAATTTTTCTTTATGTGTTAGAAGATGTTTTATATATATATATATATATCTAGCAACTCACAAGTGCTACTAAAGTGAAAAAAAGAAAAGAAAATATTTATTTTCTATTTTAGCAAGTTTCACATTGGTTATTTTATAAGTGAAAACTAGCAATTGTAGTATAAAAGAAACAAAAATTGTGTACTTTGGAGGTTCTACATCGCCTAACTTAAAAATATGAGACTAGTAATTGTATGCTATAAAGAGAAGAGCTTATGCATAAGTCTATTCCTTACAAAATATTGCGATTACCCTCAAAACTCAGTTTAGAAGTCTGAAGATTTGAAGAGCAATCAAAGAAGGTCACCTTGAACATGCTGAATCATTTTATTTGATAAAAAATTATAGTGTGTTGTTTTAGATTACTCAAGACGACAACAACAAGAAAAACAAAAAGGAGGGAATGATAGCCATTCATAATAGGGCCTTGAGGCAAGAACACGACAATAGACCACGATGAAGCAGAAGACAAAGACGGACCTCAATGACGGAGATCAACGACAGATGAAAATGACATCCAGGAGCTCCCAGCAAGGCACACACATGAGATAATCAAATTAGGGCTTAAGGCTAAACCTTAACGAAGAGAAAAATAATGTTGTTTGAGAAAATCAAAATTAGAGATAAATTTTTGACATGAAAAAATTTGTCTTTAAAGTAAATACGACGTCGTTTGATATTAAATTATTTAGACACAAAAGCTTGGTATGAAAAATTTGTTTCTAACAACATTTTTTTCATTGAGATGAAATATTTCATGTTAGAATTCCATCTTTGATTATTAAATTATAAAAAATTTAAATGATTTAAAACTTAGGAATGGAAATTCATTTAGAGACAAAAAATTTCCATTCTAGATTTCATCTCTGATTACACTCAAATCATGGACGAATTTGCAACATATCAAGGACAAAATTTGAGATTCCGTCTTTGAATGATGTTTTTCTTGTAGTGCATGAATCTTATTTTTTACCAAGGCTGGTTCATTATTTTTGTATTGAACTAATTGGTCTAACTATATTTTTTATTTGCATTGTAGTAAATTTAAATTATGTAATTTTTCTAAATTTGAAAACAGATACTACGTATACTAGTTTTATTTATATTAGTATTTAATAACAAAAATAAAAATTTAGTAGCAGTTTCTTTACGCTATAGTAGCAAATATTGGTGTCACAAAAATTAAGATTCACTAACAAATTCTTTTACTCTAAAGTAGCATTTGCACTAATATTAGTAAAAAAGCAACTATATACCAGCAATTAAATATCTGTTACTAAAAAAATATCCTGACAAGGAAAAAAAAAATGCTCCTGGTTGGCTCCAAACTGAACTATTTCTCATTCAAAACGAATTTGTTGTTCAGGAAATGTGGATGGTGTAAAAAATAATCAAGGTTCTAAATTGAAATTATGATCGCAGTTATAGTGATTTCAAAATATATAGCAGACTCCGAAACAGTTCAAAATAATGGTGTATATATATATATATATATATATATATACATACATATATTAGTTGTTTTAGCTCCAAATTTCTCGTAAGCTTATTGGATATAGAATAAATTATTGTACAAGGTTCTATCGAGCATTGACAAACTGCTAGATTTACATATGATTCTTTATATATCTTCGTTACAGTTTTTCACTAAAAAAAAAAATATGTATAACAATTTTTTTGAATAAATTAATTATGCAATGTTGAATTATAAAAATATATAATTATGTTTAAAAATTATTACTTGTCATATTTTGATTAGAAAAATTTAAAAAAAAAATATAAGATTTGTATTTATGCTTTTTTTTTTGGGGTATTCTGATGAATATAGTATTTTATTTAATATAAATATATAGATCGTATTTAATTATATGATTTTATATTCAAATTCTTAGATAAGGAGAAAACATAATTAATAGACTCCTTTCGTTAGATAATTATTCATACATAACATAACACAAAGCCAACAAAGGCTTTTTTATTTGCCATAGCTTAATTATTTTATATATAGGTACGTACGTAGTACATTTTGATATTATATTATTGCAAGGGCACCTTCATCTGTTTAGATCATTAAGCCACAGCCCTTCCCTCTGGAAAATAGAAAAAAACAAAAAAATAATAATAAAGGAAAACGGATCATAAGAAGGATGATAAAAAATTGGATACATAAATTTAGTGTAAATTACTAACTTAGTCCTTGAAAAATATAATTGTTTTATATTGTTCTTTAAAAGATCAAATTTTTCCATAAAGTCCCTATATGTTTACATTTATTTTAATTTGGTTATTTTCTTTACAAACTTGTAAAATTTATTGTTGTTATTAAAATTTAAAATTTTTATTGTCAAAAGTCACTTTAATAAATAAAGAGATTGAATTGAGACAACATAATCTTTAATTTAATGATAAAATTGAGATACTTGATCTTTCAAAAATAATGAGATAACTATAATATTTTAAGTACCAAATTGGTAATTTACTCTAAATTAAATTACCACCTGCAATATATATATGTCCATATATATATATATATATATATATATGCAATGTTTTTGTGTATATATATTTGTCAAAGTTTAGAAAATCAGATTAGTCATTGAACCGGTCAAAACATTACTTCAATGATCAATGATCGAACTGTAGTCAGACCGCAATGATACTTAAAATATATAATTAATATATATGTTATAGATATTAAAATATTCAATACATATTTAAATTTTTAGAAATTTCATAAAAATATATAATAATATTTAATAAAAATTCAAAAAACAAATTAAACAAAATCATTGAACCGACCGGACGTTTTACCGGTTTTAATGGTTTGAAAATGATTTGATTGATTTTTTCATCGATTTAAACATTAATCGATTTTTAAGTTCAAATCAATACGAGACTTAACCGATTTATTAAATTTTTAGTCTAGCCGGTTTGGTTGGATTATTTGAACGGTTGAACATGACATTTACCTATGGCTATGGTAGCGGACGATTCAGTCACAGTCACTGTCGCTGTGTCGCTGCAGCTGCCGTTGCCATCTGTGTGCTTGTTGCAGTCCTTCTTCTTCTTGTGCTGTGATCCACACTTGGTCTTCATCATTTTCTTCTCATGGCATGATGAGGCCACAACATGAGAAGCAGAGGAGCAGTTCTGTCCATTGTGGTGCTGGTGCCCCTGGCTGGTTTGGCCATGGCATGGGTTGGGCTTGGTCACACAGTGGGTGCTCTGGCCATGGCTGTTGTGGGTGCTCTGACCATGGCTCGGGTGGGAGGTGTGGCCATGGCATGGGTTGGGCTTGGTCACACAGTGGGTGCTCTGGCCATGGCTGTTGTGGCTGGTGTGGGTGGTGTGGCCATGGCATGGGTTGGGCTTGGTGGCACAGTGGGTGCTGTTGTTGTGGGTATGAGACTGAGTGGATGGAGGGTGGTGATGCTGATGGTTAACCTTGTGGGCAAAGGAGGTGTCATGGCATTTGGTCTCGCAGGTCTCGTGGCAAGTTCTCTGGCATTGCATTGAGGCCATGGCTGGCTGGCTTGCTGGCTGGCTAGCTCAGGGAAGGAGGTCTCTTGAAGGTTTTTCAAGTGCTTTGGTTTTGCTGTGGTGAGAGGCTGTGATACACCCTCCTATATATAGGAGAGGAGTCCATGCAATACAATGTTCAATTGGAGAGAGATAGACGAGAGATTTTTCATTAGATTGGTGATCCAAAATTATGAATGAAAAAGATTAACACTGGAAAAGATTTATACTTATGTGATCTAATTTGATTTAAATTAGATTAGTTGGAGTTTAATAAATTTTTAGATACTAATAGTTATATATTTATAATTATGAATGAAAAAAGATTAATATTGAAAAAGATTTACACTTATGTGATCCGACCTAACTTGAATTAGATTAGTTGGAGTTTAATAAAGTTTTAGATACTGATAGTTATATATATATATATATATATATATATATATATATATATTCTCAAATAGTCAGAATGAATGTTATTTGTTTTGTATTAAAAATTATTAATTTAATTTATTTATGAGTGTTAATGTTGCTCAAAATGAGTGTAGCTGTAATACATTATTTTCCCTTAAGATATGTCCATATAAATTTTCAAAATGAAAAAGGGATGTGTAATTAAATTACTTTTTTAAAAAAAAGATAATGTATTTTATTATTATTTTTATATAGAGAATCTATTTGGAAAATTTATTTAGAATAAACTCAAATTTTAGTTTGTAAAAGTGTATTTTAATGGCGATTTAGTTTCAAAATAAATGTCTCAGACCATTTTAGTCTCTGAATATTTTAAAATCGTTATACTAAATGATCTCTTTGTTTATTACCTCCCTCATAGCAATAAATACAACAACAACAACAACAACAACAACAACAATAAGCTTTATCTCAGTAGGTAGAGTCGACTACATGAATCGTACGGCGTCATCGAGCTCTATAAATAATCAACTCTTTAGGTATTCCATTACCTCCCTCATAACAATAATTAAAAGGATTATTTTGTATAACAATTTTAAAATTTAAAGAATAAAGTGTATTAATAACTATCTTTTAAGAACTAAATCGTTATCGAATATCACAAGGCCAAGTAGTTAATCCTATCTCGATAAAATTAAAGATAGATATGATGGAATCCATATGGATCTGGATGCGTATCCGCTCCAAGGAGCTGGACCTCCAGCTCTTTTTTTTAATATTTAGTAACAATTTAAAACATATTTTTATTTAATAAAAATAAAAACTGAATTTTATATTTAATAAAATATCATTCCAAAATTAAAAAAATATTTATATATAAAAACTGATGCAATCCTTCTTTTGTTTCGAAAATTTACACTTCATTTTTAAATTGAAACATACCTCTACTGATTTATATTTGTTTATATGAAAATATTTTTTAATTTTGGAATAATATTTTATTAAATATAAAATTCAGTTTTTATTTTTTATTAAATAAAAATATATTTTAAATTGTTATTAAATAAAAAAAAAGAGTTGGATTGGAACAAATAGACCTGGATTCACTCCAACCGAGTCCCTCCAGCAAACTCATAGAGTGATCCCATAAAAAAAAAATTGACCACTTTTTTTTTTACCTGTTGAATCTGCCCCAAATAAGGATCCCCTCCAATACTTCAACAGCTGAAGGGGATCCTCATTTGGAGCAGATCTGTAACCTATGGATCTTGATTCTTAATTAGCCTTACTTAGTTACTTACAGTTGCTTCTTAATTCTACATCAGATATATGGTTTTCCCTGCTATATTTAAATATTCTTTTTTTTTCCTTCTTATAGTAATTGGTTGGAATGAACTTTTAATTTTTCCCATCATGGATCGACCTTTGAATCTGAAAAATGTGCTTTCTTTTGTAAGTATAGTTTTTATGAATAAAAACAACGATCACGCATTATATGGTCCAAGAACATGAATTCCGCAATGCAGAATTGAAAGTTGCTATATATTCATTATCTTCAAATGGGCATAGAACTTCATTCTCCATTGTTTTCTCTATAATTTCCATTCAAAGGGATTTGTTCTCTGCCCACTAAATACTCGAAAGCATATTGGACGGTGTAGGAGACTCAAAGGACTGCACAAGATACAGCAAACTACACACACACACACACACACACACACACACACATTTATGTTTCGCAACAAACACAGTAAATAAAGAATATAAACAGTGTAAAAAAATAGAAAACACAAATTTAATATTATTTGATTAAAATGTAATATACATTTACGGGTTGAGAGAATTTTTTGATATTCACTGGTTAAAACTATACATATTACATAATAAAATTGAAATTGAGCATATATCAAAATACATAATTGTATAGACTATGTCTATCCATTCTTGTCCTATTCATCTCACAAATTTCTAAATTTTTTTTTAGGTTGTACTCTCAAAAAATTAAATCAAATCATAATTTAAATTATCATATAATTTAAATTACTCAATAATATACGTGTATGCGCGTGTATGTATATATATGTGTATGTATGTATCGCGTCTGAATTCTCTGCTTTTCGGCAAAGAAAAGCAGTGTTTTTTCTTTTTTAGCTTAGCAATGGTTAAAACCGTTGCTACAATTTCAGACTCGTTGCTAAAATAGACGCGTTGCGAAAAAAGAAAATCGTTGCAGAAATTAATAACACTTTTATTTTAGCAACGATTTTTAAATGTTAACAACGGTTAAAACCGTTGCTAAAAAAGAAAAGCACTACTTTTCCTTACCGAAAGTATAGGATTCGTAGGCTGTATGTATCATGAGATGGTAAACGTCGATAATTACATCTGACCAGTCGGTTAACTGGAAAAATAGCCACCAATTCAACCTTGAATCAGCAAATTATTATTACTATATATATATAAGATGGTAACTCTTAATAAATGTAAATTATGTTATTATTTAATGTGAAGTGATGTTAAGTCATAAATATCACTATAAGAAAATCATGAATCTTAGATGAAAAAATTTGTTTTTGATTAAGGATAAATTCGTCTCTAATTGTTTAGAGATAGATTCATCTATGATCGTTTCCTTGCAAAGAATTTGAGATGGGAAAAAATTCTGTTCTAGAATTAGGGATGAAATTTTTCATTTCAAAAATAAAATTTTGTTTCAAGAAATTTAGTATGTTAGAGACAGAAATCTAAAATCAAAGATGAAAAGTCCATTCCTAATTCCATCTCAAATTAGAGAAGGAATATTGCATCACAAATCATGGACATATTTTTCCGTCATTGAATCCTTCTCAACTTAAGGACGGATTTTTTTGTCCTTAATTCTGTTTTAAATTAGAGACAGATTATTTTACCAAAAAAGAAAATAGAGACGGATTATTCATCTCTAATTCCATCTATAATTCTCTGACAAATTTTTTTATATTTTTCATAAAATTTATCCCAACCTAATTTAAAACATGTGAAAGATAAAAGAATATAACTAATTTTAACTGGCAGTCAACAACAAAACTATTTATGAAAGAAAATTTTATCATATAAATAATTAAATATATAAATTATAAGTTGTAATAACAAAATGCAATATGTAACTGTCATAAAAAAAATTGAAATAAAAGTCTCTGATTTATCGTTCTCTTAATATATATATTGAAGAATGTTAGCAATGAATTAATTTTATAGTATTATATGATGTATATCCTATTGACAGAACTATGAATTAAGGATGTACTCTAATTGTTCAAAAGAATTAAGAGAGTCTACCAAGGAACCAAAACCTATTGATTAATTATTGTGATATTTGTGAAGAAAAAGAGAGTCTGTAGTAGTCACAAAGTTGCGGCAATTACCGAATATAAGTTATGTGTAGCAAAAATAACTTATAAGTTAGTAGAATACTTAAAAACTAATTAAAAGATGTAAGTTACCTTATTAAATTAAAAGTGTTTGGAAAAATTAGTTATTAAATTAGCTGATAAATATAAAATGACATAACAGAATATGCTTGTATGATATTTTATAAAAATTTTATTTATAGAAAAATATATTTTTAGGTAATTATAATTTTAGGTTTTTTAGTTAATTTGAATTATTATAATATTTTGTTTAAAGATAATTTTTTCATTAAAAATTAAATTAACTAGTGCAAATAGTGTAATAATTAAAATAAATATTTAAGATCAAAAAATATTATGTTATCTCAAAATAGGGTTATACTTATCATTTTTTGTTAATAATTACATTTCATTATATAATTTCAAAATAACAAAAAATAAACATATCATCTAGCGTTCTATAATAGATTAACAATATTGTGTTATTGGTGTGTGAAAGAAATCTGAATAATAAGAAATTGTATTATGGGTTGAAGTAGGATAATGTTGGAATTTTACTAAAATAATAAGGATAAAAGATGAAGAAAAATATAAAAGTTATAAGTTATAAGCTACTCAAAATAGCATTTCATAAAAAACTATAAGCTAATCAAATAAATTTGTGTATCAAATAATTCTTTTAGTCAAACAAGCTTCTAAGTTAGTCAAATAAATTATAAGTTACTTATTTGACTTGGGGTACTAATTAAGAAAGTAAGTTACTACGTTAAAGCATTCAGACAAAAAAATTGATTACATAATTCTAACAGAAGAAAAAGCAAATTAACACATATATTAATTAGAGGAAATGATCTTAATTTGCAATGTTGAAAGTGTGTATATATTTCTTTCTAAACTTCATGAGCCTATAGCAGTTCATAGCTTCCTTATGATACCAAACAATTTCATTAATTATTTAATGATGTTAATTTGTTGTCACGTTCAAAATTGTCAAACTCAATAATTTATCTAAACTCAATGAAGAGAAGATAAACTCGAAATGTAAACTCAGAACGTATCGTAAGAGTTTACATATGCTCATCTATCATTCAATAAGCTACTAAAATTATATATATTCTAACACATAAACAATATTTTAATTTATAATTAATATAAAATTGATAAGAACAAAATACAAATTGATAAAATAAAGTAAAGTATCAATTTATAAGGACATTATAATAAAAATGTTTCCTAACAAACAAAAATTGTTTTTATTAGTTACAAAATCTAATAACAAATATATTAAAAATTACAATTAACTTTGAAAAATTGGAAAAATCTAATGACAAATATATTAAAATTTGTAATTTCCTCATTTGGTTCTGGATTTATAGGTTTGGAATATGGGTGACTGAATTTTTTTGGACTAGGTACTAGAAAAAGAAAATTAAATTACTATTAAGTTAATTCGGCTGACTAAATGTGAACTCAACGAGTTTGATCGAGTTTACTCGATTTGAATATCTGAAATTACAAATTCGAACAAATTTCTGAGTCAACTAATTAATAACTATGATCACAGTGGGTGGTGTGCAGTGGTCATGGCGTTTTGTGTGACAGCTCGCTAGGGATGTTATGTTGCATTGCATTGAGGCCATGCCTATTGAGTCTAAAGGGTTTCTCACACAAAGATCTCAATAACATATATATTATAGGTTATATATGGAAGTGCTTTGATTTGTTAATTTGCATGGTGCTGAAAGCTTGTGGTATTTATATAGGAGAATTATAGATTGGAGTTCAGGATCTTTGTACATGATATAATATGCACTTCTGTTAACAATTTATATATTATGAATAAAAAAAGATCATGCATGAATATAATATTCCACTATACAAACGGGAGGGATCAATATTATATTGCAAGTTGTAATACTATATATATATACATATATATATATATATATATATATATATGTATATAGTATATACTATTGTATAAAATCAGAGAATTTTTTGTCACAAATAATTAGTGGCTGGTAAAGTTAAAGATAGAGACAAATACGAGGGGATTCACATGGCTCTTGACAAAATTGACGATGTTAATTCTACATGGAAAATGGCTAGCTTTTCTATTATTTTCTGTCTCTCTCTTTCTCTTTTTCCTCATATATAGTTGGTGGGAGAACAATCCTTTTTCCCATCATGGATCGAATTTTGAATCTGCTTTCCTCATAATCAATAAAAAATAATTTCCATATGAAAACATGTCTTTCTCTTTTATATTGATAAAAACAATCATGCTGATCCAAAAAGATGAATTCCGCTCTGCAGAAATTCGAAGTAGCTATTTCATGATCTGCAAATTAATGGGCATAGAACTTCATTCTCCATTTTGCTATATATAAGCTATGATTTTCTATCCAAATTAAAGGGGTTTGTTCTCTTTATACCGTTGGAACATTATTATAAAACAATAAATAAGAAATGTTTTTATTTTTTTATCTTTATTATGCCTTAGATTCCTATACATTAAAAGTATTATACATATATATATATATATATATATATATATAAACGTTGGTCCCTTAAGTTGTTTTATGTTGGCTTTTACTCTCCTTTCATTCTCTTATGAACGTTGCACATTCATTTAATTTTAATATATATTATTTCACAACGCGTTTTTTAATGGTGAGCAAGAGAAAATATGAGAAGCAACATACCTTCTCTCTCTCTCTCTCTCTCTCTCTCTCTCTCTCTCTCTCTCTCTCTCTCTCTCTCTCTCTATATATATATATATATATATATATATATATATATAGGTTCTGATCTTGGTATTAGATGGTGAAAAAATTGAGATTCATGAAAAAAATTATATATATATATATATATATTATGTGTGTTATTTTGGATAGAAAAAGTACGTAAGAAGAAGAGTTTTGTTTATATTTTTTATGCAGGAATTATAGATTGAACAGACGAATCTTAAGTTATTATATCCAAAAAGTAACACATCTATGTATTAATACAATGAGTGATATGGCAAAATCAATCAGTGGAAGAAGTAAAATTAACTTAAAAAAAAGACGAATTACTCAAATTTTAACCCAATACTATACAATTTATTTTTTAACATTAACCTTCAAGTTCTTCAATTTTATATATTTTTTATATTTTAAGTTACTACTCCAACATATACTAGATACCCAAAAGCATATTTGATGGTGTAGAAGACTCAAACACTGCAAATTAACACTCGCATATACACAAGAATATATCAATTGATTACTAATATATATTAATTAAAATTAATTTTATATAACTGAATAATTTATTATGAATTTCTTACAAAATTCATCATTATAAATTTCTTGTATTATAAATATCAAATCATAAATTTGACTTTAATTCATATTTATTTTATATGTATCTCTAATCACTTGATAAGATAAAAATCAATCTTTTACTAAGCGTACGGGAGAAGTGATTTAAACTCTAGAGTTTGAGAATATTTTGAATGTAAGAGGCATAATGATAGATAGAGGCATAATGATAGATAGTCTCTGTATTATTATCAATCTTACCGAGCATCCCACTAATAATAGATTAACTTATAATGAAATAAGGGTTTTCATGTTTCCCATTGGTACAAACCATATAAATTTGCAGCAACCCATAATATAGCTATTTTTTGGTTCGGAATCATATAATATTGGATGCATGCTAGCTTAATTTGCAATAGCAAACAATCACATAATAAAACACACAAAGCAAAAGTAATTATTACCACTGTAATCATAATTGGACTTGATCGGTTTGTTCGACTGGTTAGACTAGAAAGCGATTAAGGAATTGGTTTAAAATAACTCTTAAAATTAGTGAATAGTTGAACCAATCAAAAATTGGTTGAACTGGGTAAAATACAGCACTAAATAAATCGGTTGAACCGGTCTACTTGATTTTTTTTTAATTTTGCTTATCCTATAACTAGGTAATGAAAAAATTAATATTATAGATCAATCAATTTTAGTGGAGATGTCAATATATTAATATTTTGTGGATTTGATATTAATGAATATTATATTGATTAATAATATTTCCTTATTATTTGGTCTTTTTTTGTTGTGAACTTTTGATTGTGGATGTTATTTTGTGTAATTTGATATCAAATTTTATTTTTGATTAAATTTGTAAATTTATATTTATAGTATTTAATTATGTATATAATTTCTTAAATATTTTAAAAGTTAACCGATTCAACCACAGTTCGATAATTGTGTAATGCTCCAATAATTTGTATGAATATTTAAAATCTATTATGAAGTTTAGTGAAAAATTTAATTGTGTGAAATATGTTTTCTTTCTTTGAATTAGTAAAGAAAATTTGGGAATAGAAATTTCAATTTTTAATTTAGGAAATTTTTATAAATTTTCAAGGACTTAAGTGAACAAATCTTAAAAGCTAAGGTGGCTATGCGCAATTTTATCGAAAAAGAAATTGGTGGGGCCCACACATACAATTATTAGTTTCTCTTCTCCTTCTTCCTCCCGAGGCAACGCGCGCACCATTTCTTCGTTTCATTTTCATCTTCCTCTACAATCCTTTCTTAAGTTCTTCCAGTAATCTGATATTTTCTAACCATACTTCCGATTCTTGGAGTTCTAGAGGCAAAGAGGTAAGTTTTATCTGCTCTATTTCTCTTTTTCTCCATTTTCGGACCTATGGAAGAAAATTAAGATTTTGAGTTTTAATGGATGAATTTAAGTGTGGATGTTAATGTAAAACATTCTTAGGTGGTTTATGATGTTATTAGAACAAGAAATTTCATAGAATTTGGATATTTGAAAAAGTTAGTGTTCTTGATGAAAATTTGAGATTTGAGCTTGGATTGTTGGTAAAAATTAGGGGTTTTGGTATTAAAATACTCATTAGACATTGAGAAACAAAACCCATGGAAGAAATCAAAAGAAATGTTGTTTTAGATATGATTTTAGGATTTTTGGATGAAGAACACGAAGAACATTCGAAAATTTTCCCCGGAAATTACTGTTCACCGAGAAAAATTTTCCAGATTTTCTCGGTTACTGTAGCATTGACTTTAGTCAACTTTACTGTAGCATTGACTTTGGTCAACTTTATTGTAGCATTGACTTTAGTCAACTTTACTGTAGCTGCGTTCCGGACTAAGATACTGTTAGAAAGCTCCTTGAGTCTAGTTTCTAATAGTACAAGTTTCACTTGAAAATTCTAATATATTCTTTATTTTTTCATCTTATTTACATTTTAGGAAATCTTTGAGAGTTATTTCCTAACACCTCATAATTTAGCTGCAAAAGGAAAGGTAGTTAGGGCCACATTCGAGGTGAGTGTGATAACCTTATCTCATCTATATTTCTTCAAAAGTTTTGTCATCAAGTATCATAAAGAAAATTGAGAAGGTGGACTTTAACGGTATGTTGTGTATTTATTTATCAAGGACTTGTATTCCTTGTATTTAAAGGTATTGTAGATTTCAAACCTCTTGTTTGATTAAATGTTAATTCTTATAAAATATGTAAAGTTAATGTTGATATTACCGTTATTATGTTGAGGTTGTGTGAATATTTGCGTTATGGTATGACGTGGTTATAATATTTTCGTGGTGGTGCACCCCACGGGAGAAGTTACAGGAGTTATAAGGGTGGAGATATATCTTTCATGGAGAGATAAGGGTGGATGCGGCCAGGGGGCCGCGGGCAACGATCCACTGGTACTATGGACGACCCGGTTGGTACGGGATTTGTGTTGGCACTGAGTAATTTATACTGTGTATATCATTGGTAACTGATGTGAGTTTAATTCAATGATATCTTTATGATACTATTTGCTAAATTACTTTTGATTGATAATGTTATCCATTCACTGAGTATTTCATTACTCATCCTATTATTTTACAACATTTCAGAATCTGTGGCTGACGCTGGGGATTTTCCAGGAGAATAGCGAGTTTATCTTAAACCAACTCTCTTGTATTTTCGGTTGGTTCCTTTGTATTCTATATCTTGTAAGCTCTAGAAGTAGCTCTGTAGTCACATAAGCCTCCTAGGATTTTCTTTTTTTTTGGTCGGACTATGTGTAACTATGAATATTATGTATGGTTTCATTGTATGGAAGTTAAAACCTTGATGATGTTTTTAACCTAGAGTTAATGTGAATCGGACTCACTGTTGAGGATGTGACAAATTGCTTCTTCAATCGGTGCCTTTATCAGTTTAATAATCGATTCAGTTTTCAAAACCTTGCTTATTACTGTTAATATAATTTTAAGACATCACGCATCATGCATGGTTGGAATTATTTTACCATATATAGAGCTTAGATTTAAACATTAGTATATTACATATTGAGGATGATTAGGTAGGAATCATAATCCTCATGATCAATGTGCATTATGTGACAAATATGAAGGATTTAGATGATCTAATTTACAAGCTTACATCGGATGTAGATACAAATTATAGCATATTAAATAATAAATTTAAAAGAGAGATTAATTGAGAATGTGTACCTGACATCATTGTAGAATCTATCTCGAACATCAAAGTAGAGAAATTTAATTTTGTGAGAGAAGTACTACTCTCTATCTGATAAGTTTTCTGTGTTGTATAAACTGATTAATGGGGAGTCAATTTATTTATTATCAAATGAGAGCAGGGACCTTTCAACAAGTTATCTAATGAATAGCCCAACACATCACGGGCCACTCACAACAGAAAAACCTAATTATAAAATTCATTAAATGTATTAAAGGCTATATTATAAAATACAAATAATATAGTTGATATATTAATGATATTAAATAATATTTTAATAATTGATTAATGCTAATCCAAATAAGATGTATATATATATATTTAAATTAAAATTCAACAATTCTCCCACTTGGATAGCAATAGTTCATCATTAAAATGCAACAATCATTAAGATTAAAATATCAACTGTAGTTATAGCACATGTCAAGAAACATAAGCTTTAACGATGTAAAAATAGTATCCGATAAGGAATTAAATCATACATATTAAAAGCTCATATTTTATATAAAGAATAATGAATATGGAAAGACATAATTAATTAATAGAAATATGCAATCCAAGAATAGTCCAAGCATCTGAAAATGCTATAAGAGATATGATAACAAAAGTGACGTTATCTCAAACATATCTCATAAGAATAACAATTAAGTAAATATAAAATTTCAGACTCCTACTAACCCAAAACATCAAAAGACTTAACTAAACCTATATGAGCTACATGATTATGAAAAGCTCTAACAGTTAAGCTTTTAATTAGTAGATCTGCTAACATGTTCTCTGTAGCAAGATGCTCAAAACGAGTTTGAAACTCCAGAATTTTCTCTCTAACAAACAGATATTTAATATCAAAGTGCTTTGATCGAGAAGAGCTTCTGTTGTTTTGAGAAAAATGAATAGCAGCAGTATTGTCGCAATATATCACAAGTGGACTAGAAATGCTTTCAACAATGTGAAAGCTAGAGATTAAGTTTTTCAGTCACATGGATTGACAAGTAGCCTCATAGTAAGCGACATACTCTGCCTCCATGGTAGAAGTAGTTGTAAGAGTTTGTTTAACACTCTTCCAAGAGATAGCTCCTTCTGCCATCATAAAAATAAAGCCGGAAGTAGACTTTCAGTCGTCAGGGCAACTTGTAAAATCAGAATCAGAATAACCAATGACCTGAAGTTGATCAGACTTCTTATAGGTCAACATATAATCCTTGGTTCCCTGCAAATATCTCATGACCTTCTTCACGGCTTTCCAATGACCTAAACCTGGGTTGCTCAAGTATCTCCCTAAAGCATTAACAGTAAAAGTAATATTGGGACGAGTACAAACTTGAGCATACATTAAACTGCCAATAACGGAAGCATGTGGGACCTTTCTCATTTTAGCTATCTCTAAATCATTTTGAGGACTTAGAGATTTAGATAGTTTGTCACCTTTTTGAACAGGTGTAGCATATGGGGAACAAGAATGCATGTTAAACCATTTGAGGATCTTGTCAATATATCCTCTCTGAGACAATCCAAGAATGCCACATGACTTATCACGGTAAATCTGGATGCCTATAACAACTGAAGCATCACCAAGGTCCTTCATATCAAAGTGGTTATTTAACATCAATTTCGTCTTAGTCAAAAAGTTAACACAACTACTAGCAAGAAGAATATCATCGACATATAAGACAAGAATTATAAAATTGCTCCCACTAATCTTCAAGTAAATGCATTGATCTGAAGCATTTTCCTTGAAGCTAAAAGAAGTGACAACATGATCAAATTTCAAATACCATTGCCTAGATGCCTGCTTTAGTCCATAAATGGACTTTTTAAGTTTGCAAACCAAATGCTCCTTACCTGTTTTAATGAAACCATCAGCCTGATCTATGTAAACATCCACGGCTAGATCTCTATTCAGAAAGGCTGTCTTCACGTCCATCTGGTGAAGTTCTAAATCAAAGTGAGCTACCAAAGCCATAACAACCTGAAATGCATCTTTCGTAGAAATTGGTGAGAAGGTCTCCTTATAATCGATGCCTTCCTTTTGACTATAGCCTTTCACTACTAGTCTAGCTTTATACCTCTCAACTTTACCATAAGGACTACGCTTAGTCTTAAAGACCCATTTGCACCCAACTGGTTTGTAACCAATTGGCAATTCTACAAGATCCCAAACATTATTATAAGACATGGAAGCTAATTCATCATGCATGGCATTTAGCCAATCAGAAGCATGAGAGCTAGAGATAACCTCCTGGAAGGTGATAAGATCATCATCATCATGGAGATCAAACTCATGCTCCTAAAGATACACTACATGATCAACTGGTATAGAAGGCTTGCGTATTCTCTGAAATCGTCTCAATAAAAGTGCTTCAACAATATCATTTGGTGGTGCCACTACATCTAGTGGTGCCATTACATCTGTTTCAACAGTGTCGTCAGTTTCCTGTCTATTAACTAGTAGTGCCACTATATCATCTCCTTCTTGAGGAGTCTGATCATCATTATGAGCGACTGGAACCACAATATCCATAGGAAGTAAGACAGGCAATACAGGAACTACAGTCTGATCTTCTTTGAGAGTGATTGGTCATGGTGTATGGCTCCCACTATTCAAATTATCCTCAAAGAATATCCCTCTGTCAGACTCAATGACTCGCATAGAATAAGAAAGACAATAGAATTTACAACCTCTAGAGCCCACGTAGTAGCCGATGAAGAAACCATTGATAGTTTTAAGATCAAGTTTCTTCAGTTAAGGATTATATGGTCTAACATCTGCTTTACAACCCCACACATGAAAATGTTTTAAACTTGACTTCCTATCACTCATCAGTTCATAGGGAGTTTTTGGTATAGATTTGCTAGGCACTTGATTAAGAATGTACACAGCAGTCTTTAAGGTATCTCCCCAAAGAAAAGCTGGAAATGATGAATGACTCATCATGCATCTTACCATATCTATAAGTGTGTGATTACGTCTCTCTGCAACTTCATTCTGCTCAGGAGTATCAGACATAGTGTATTGAGCTTCAATTCCACATTCATCAAGAAATTTGGTGAACGGTCCTGGATTTCTCCCAGTCCCATTGTATCTACCATAATGCTCACCTCCTCTGTCAGACCTCATACATTTAATCTTCTTTCCTATCTTTAATTCAATAGCAGCCTTGAAGGATCTGAAGGCATCCAAGGAACCAGATTTTTCCTGGAGAAGATCTATCCAACCAAATCTCGAGAAGTCATCTATGAAGGTAATAAAATACCTATATCCACCCATAGCAGTGGGTGTAATAGGTCCACACATGTCCGTGTGAATCAACTGTAATACATCATCACACCTGTTTGCTCCTTTCTTCCTAGTTTTGGCAGTGAGCTTGTCTTTAATACAATCAACGCAAGTGTCGAAATTAGAGAAGTTAAGATCATGAAGAATACCTTCCTTAATCAGTCTTTCAATCCGGAGTCTAGAAATGTGCCCCAAGCATCTATGCCATAACATAGAAGAACTTTCATCAGTCCTATTACGCTTATTTCCAATAACGGAGTTAACAGACATATCATTCAAATTCAACATGTAAAGCCCATCACATAAAACTCTTGAACCAACAGTAACAGAATTAAAATGAACAACAACATTTCCATTACTGAATTCAAAATTGTAGCCACATCTATCCAAAGCTGAAATTGAAATCAAATTCCTTCTCATAGAAGGTACATAAACAACATCCTTTAACAATAAAGTATGTCTAGAAAGTAAAAGTAATGAAACTACTCCTATTTCTTTCACATATACTCTAGCTTTATCTCCCACAATGATATTGGATTCAGCATCACTTGGCTTCCTCAAGCTTGTTGTAATATCCCAAGAATTTTTATGAATATTTAAAATCTATTTGAAGTTTATTGAACAATTTAATTGCATGAAATATGTTTTTCTTTCTTTGAATTAGTAAAGAAAATTTGGGAATAGAAATTTCAATTTTTAATTTAGGAAATTTTTATAAATTCTCAAGGACCTAAGTGAATAAATCTTAAAAACTAAGGTGGCTATGCGCAATTTTATCGAAAAAGAAATTGGTGGGGCCCACACGTACAATTATTAGTTTCTCTTCTCCTTCTTCCTCCCGAGGCTTCATTTTCTTCGTTTCATTTCCATCTTCTTCTCCAATCCTTTCTTTAAGTTCTTCCGGTGATCTGATATTTTCTAACTATACTTCCGATTCTTAGGAGTTCTAGAGGCAAAGAGGTAAGTTTTATCTGCTCTATTTCTCTTTTTCTCCATTTTCGGACCTATGGAAGAAAATTAAGATTTTGAGTTTTAATGGATGAATTTAAGTGTGGATGTTAATCTAAAACATTCCTAGGTGGTTTATGATGTTATTAGAATAAGAAATTTGGAGAAAACTAGGAGAAATTCGTAGAATTTGGATATTTGAAAAAAAGTTAGTGTTCTTGATGAAAATTTGAGATTTGACCTTGGATTGTTGCTAAAAATTGGGAGTTTTAGTGTTAAAACACTCATTAGACATTGAGAAACAAAACCCATGGAAGAAATCAAAAGAAATGTTGTTTTAGATATGATTTTAGGATTTTTGGATGAAGAACACGAAGAACATTCGAAAATTTTCCCCAGAAATTACTGTTCATCAGGAAAATTTTTCCAGATTTTCTCGGCTACTATAGCGTTGACTCGGTCAACGTTACTGTAGCTACGTTGACCGTTGACCGTTACTGTAGCATCAGTTTTTTTTTAAAATATCGTTGAAAAGCTCTTTGAGTCTAGTTTCCAATGGTATAAGTTTCATCTGGATATTCATTACCAGTTAGGAGTTATGATTTGAGAAGTAAGTGAAGGTCGGGAATAGTGGTAGGAAATTTCTCTATTTCGTAACCCTGATGGTTTTTATCTAGTTACAATAGGAATGGTCAAAGCGCAAGGTGGGAGTGCCGAGAACGTGAAATCCAGGTGAGTGGAATTTATACTTCCTATGACTAAATCTTTTCTTTAAAGTTCTTGGCATCATAGTGAGAGCATGTAGTGTATCTTAGTGTGAAGGCAGTGATGGTTAACTTATATATTGATATTCATTATGAATTAAGATTTTCTTGCATAAGTTACATTCATGCACACTTTCTAGAATTAAAGAATTGTGTTCTCGAATAGATTGATATGGATATATCTATACATAAACACCATTATATGAATGTTGCGTGAAGAAGACACGAATACCATTGTGAGGACTTGTAAATACAAATGAGCTTCTATGTTTGAGATGTGATTTAAAAGATAAATTCTGTGAACAGTGAATGATTGTATACACGTTGATGAAATTGTGATTAAGTATGGAAAGTAGTATGAGTTATGTTGTGATGAAACTTGTAAATGATTATGAGTTATTTATGATTGTGATTGTGTATGTAATCGGAATGAATAGAAAGGCATGGTGGTGCATCCCATGGAGAAATCTACATGAAGCTATAAGGGTGGAGAATATACATGGAGCGATAAGAGTGGATGCGGCGGGGGCCGCGGGCAACGATCCAGAAGTATCCTGGACGACCCGGTTGGTACGAAAAATGTGTGAAATTGATTTCACTGTTTGCTGTTGTGAATTATTTGAATTATGTTGAAATGTATTTGTTTTACTTGGATATTGTTGTGAAGTATTATGAATTATATTATATTATATTATGATCGATTACGTATGATTGCTGCATATTATCATTATGATGCATGATATTTTTTTGTCATAATGTTGTGTTGTCTGCTCACTAGGCACGTGGTTTGCTCATACCCCTCTTATTAACATTTTTTTTCAGAGTTGACAGCTGAAGGTAAATATCTGTACAAGGAATTATGGATCCTTAGCCCATGATTACCTTTTCATTTGTTCAGGATAAAGGTATAATAGTTAAGTCTTATTCTAAGTTGTATAAATCTAGAAATCTCTGTAATCGGGTAGGTTCATTCAGTGATGTAATGTGAATGACTATAGTGTGTATAGAGAACTCGGTTTAGTTGCATGAAAAAGAATGGTATGATGCTTAAGAGAAAGATAAGCTTACGGAGGTGAAATGAAATTCACTTTCCGTGCCGGTCACGTGTTCAGATTTTGGGACGTGACACTTGTGAACCCCTATAAAGAATTCACAACATGAATGGTTGCACCTGAGCCAAACCACCAAGTATTGGGAACAACATCAATCATATTTGATTCATAACAAGCTAAAGCTAGGAATGTACCTTGCTTCTCAAGTTTCCTCTTGAGAGTGTAACAATTATCCACTTTATGGCCATACTTCTTGCAATACTTGCAGTTTCCCTTGAAAAAAATTTTTCTTAGGCTCTAAGTGTTGAGAAACTTTCCCTCCTTTCTTCTTATCATATTGAAACTTGCCTTTATAACCTTTCCTTTTCTCAGATTTAGCACCAGAAGAAGAAGCAACAAACTGAACACTGTGTGCTTTCCTTTTCTTTATCGAATCCTCTTCTTGAGAGACAATAGCAATCATTTCATCAATTGTCCATTCAGTTTTCTAAGTGTTATAAGAGATCTTCAGAACATCAAATTAAGAAGGAAGTGACTTCAGAACTTGTCATATTAGATAACTCTCATCAAGATCAACCTTGAGAGACTTCAACTTATTCAAAGAGTGGACTAATTTTATGATGTGCTCACGAACTCCACTAACACCATCATATTTAGTCTTCTCAATCAAGGAGAGATACTGACCCTTCTGAGCTTTATTAAAAGTAGTGAATTTCTCACCAACAGACTTCAAAAAATCCTTGGCATTTTTGCTCTCTGAAATACTCTGTCTAATAGACTTCTCCATAGTGTATTTCATCACCATTAGACACACTATGTTTGAGTGCTTCCATTTTTTGCGAGAAGCCTTTTTAACAACAGTGGACTCAACAGTAAGAACTGGAGGCTCTTCTTCTCTCAGAGCCAAGGCCATATTAGTAATAGCCAAATAGAGATCTAAAGATTCTTTCTAGTCCTCAAAATTGGTTCCATTTAGAGTCTTGACAGAGGTGAATTGCATAGGTAAGCAGGCTACCATTAAAACAACAAAAGAAAATATTTAATATGCATAATGTCATTATGCTATAAGAGAATTAAATGTTTCCATATGCTCAGCCAACTAAGCCTTTTAAAGAAAATTTTCTTAGTTACTGGTCCCGCCTAAGGGTCCCGAACCATAATAAATAAGAAATATAATAATACAATGCTTAAATCTCATATCATCAAAATTTTTAATACCGATAGGGTATTCAAAATAATTGATATAAGTATAAAATAACATGGCATGTATAACAAATTACATTAATAACAACACACTGATATGGTACAATTGTTATTAATGCAATGAATTAGAATAATAGTAATGATTAAAATAAAATAAAATAAACAAAATTTTAATCATTTAATTTAAAGATTTTGCATAATTGTACTCACAATAGGTGAGTTTACAGTTATACAATAAATTTATATAATGACTAATTAAAAAAACATTAATTTACATATAGGCTGAAATTAATTCCATCACTAGGACATATCAATAAGGAGAGTATAATATACCTAGATGTCGCTAGTAGGATAAGGAACAATCACAAAAAAATTTAGTCCCAAAATCTGAGAGTGCGATAATTAAAACAACAAAACAATCTCAGATAAAATAAAATAAAATATTTAGAGGTCTCCAAAAATTTTCAAAAAAATTACTAAAATAACATAAATATTTAATATTTAATTTTGGAGAAAAAATAAAAAATTTAGGGCCTTGGAAGTGGGCCCAGGTGCTTGTGAGCGGTCCTCGTCAGAGGACTTCATCTTTTTCACCCGGATTCCTG